>OZ010792.1:562847981-564047981 GCA_963932465.1 Maratus speciosus
CACTTCCTAAAATATGTCTCTTTTTTTCTTAGTTCTCAAAATATTTCTAGAATACAGACTTAATTTTATAGGAAGTGTTAAAATCTTACTCACAGTTCACCCACTTTTAACACATAAAATATTAAATTCAGCCTAGATTTTAGAAATATTTTGAAAACTAAGGAAAAAAAAAAAAGACATCCTTTAAGAAGAGTACACAGAAAAAAAGATTTTAAAAATATGAATTTCTTGAGAATATATTTTAAATATACGAATGCATCAAAAGTCCATAGACTTAACATTACGGAGGAGAATTCCAAAGCTGAGTGACCAGTTCCCTTAAGGCTGTTCTCAACTGCTTTGCTCAACAAGCGCAAAACTTTCTGACACATTTACACATTCATTTTTTAACGGAAAGATATAAAATTTCAAGACCTGACTATGGAAGTGATTTGGAATCGAACTGTGTTTTCCATTTTTTGATAAATAAATTACCTATTGGGTTATGAGCGATTTCAATCACATGACAAAGGCGTTTTTCACCCTTCCTTGAGTGGTTATTCTTCTTTCGCGCAGGAATTCAGTTCAAAAAGCCCACCTTGGCACAATTTTCCGAAAATTCTATTGTGTTTGCAAAAAAATGGAAAACACAGTTCAATTGCATAGTTTCTGTACAACAACACCAGTTAGTTTCATCCATCTTCGAACAAAAATAAATTAAAACTTATGTCATAAAGTTGCCCTTTTAGATTTGAGAATAGCCTTAAATAAATGTTTCTGTTTTACTTTTTATTTCGTTATAATTTATTTAATGAAAATGATTGTTTAATTTAGTATTAATAGTTGTTATATGCAATTTTTAATATATGAACGTCATATTTTGCCTTTTTAAGTAGTGAATTTTCTTTTTCTTTGGAAAAACAATATTTTTGATGACCCAAAGTTTGGACTTGGTAAAGTCCCGAAGATTCCAGACTTTAGACTTTGTACTGTATTAACAAAATGATTGTAATAGGTTGATTTCTACAGAAATTAGCCTAAAAAAAAATCTATGAAATCTTCCTATGACATACTCCTGAAAAAGGGTATTTTCATGAGCACTTTGCATCCAACAAGAAAGTTCAAGTGAAAAAAATGACAAAAATTTTAGAAGAAGCTTATAAAAACACTGTGTAACATCTAAATACATAAATGACTTATGATGCAGGGCAATTCCATCGTAACTGACGTAATGTTTGATCATCGAATTTTGTTTTCAAAACTATGTAGAAATTTTACTAAATAAAGCTAGAACAAATTTTTACAATTTAAAATATTTCTTACTAAAGACTTAATACCCAAATACATGCAGATTATTTCAATCTCTCTTTTAGTCCCCAAAATTGCATTTCAAAATTCTGTAACTGACGTAACATAAAATATACAAACATTTTTTTCTTGCCTTCATTGAAGTGTAAAAATTATCAAAACTATCCCGTTTTAAAAAGGGATTTAATGTTCTAAACAACACTAAGTAATACCAAATTATAACAGTAACTTGTTTAATTAATTTCTGAATAATAAAAAAGAAAAAAATGGCATTTACATGTGTAACTGACGTAACTTATCGTGTAACTGTCATAACATTATGACTTTACAAAGACAATAATGGTACTTAACTTTGTTTCTAAACAGTAATTTACAATGCCTTTTTCTTAGGATTTTATTATCGAATATAAAAATATCAAGTTTTTCAATCATACACTTAAATTAAACATATTATAAATTTTATTCCCCCCTCCCCCCCCAAATGATAATTTTCTGTGGAATTGCCCTGCAAAGAATCTTTGAAAACAGCTTCTCCACACATAAATAAATTATTTAATTAGTATCTTGTTTATAATAAGGAAATTTAAATACTACCTCACTGAATTTTTGTTTCTGCAGATCGCAACATAATAATGCACCATCCAAACTTGAAGAAATTAGGTGAGACGTATTCCATGGATTAAACTGCACGCTACTAACTTTCTTAGAGTGCACCTCAAACTTATGAAGATAATCTGAACCCTACAAAACAAAGAATATCAACTAAGCAAAGAAATATATGAAGATAAAAGAATTGAATTTATAAATTCAAGAAACTGAAATGAAGATTTAAAGTAAACTTAAAAGATTTTTGAAAAATTTTAGTTTAAAAAATAAAAAAAATCAGATTTTATGTTAGTATTCTTTTCAAACACCTTTCACTGATCTTTTTCCATTTTCCTTCTAAGAAAAAGAGATTATTGGAACATTATAATAATGGCAATAAGCTCATTTTTATGCTGTGTAAGAATAAAACTTTAACAACTTCAAATACTGTGCAAGTTCTACTTGCGCACAAAGGTTTTCATAGAACGGAGGCCTTGTACATAGTTTGAATTAATATCTCAGCAAATTACCAAAAATCCTTGAAAATCATTATCAAAAAGAACTCGACGATTCTGCATCGATAAATACATCAAGCATCCCTCAACTCCCCAGCTAAGTAGCTCCAAACTAAAGTTTGTGTGTAGCAGAAAAATGAGATTTTCTCAAAAAGTATGTGACCTGTTGGCATTATAAACGGGCTTAAAAACAAAGACAGAGCTGCTTAATGCAGAAATAACATTTTAGCTAATTTAAACCCCTAAATAAATATGAAAGAATGTTTTTCAAATATACTGAATTCTAAAAAAGAAATATATTCAAAAACCTTATACTTTAGATAACTTCAATTAAAATAAACTTAAAGTAAATGTGTGGCGGATATAAAAATATAAAACATAAATAAAAATTAACGTTTATTAGTTCGATAAATAAAAACATAAAATAAGCATACTATAAGAGATAACTTTAAGAAATGTAATAGAAATGAATATTCAACAGAAATAAAAATTTATCTCACTATCATGCCTGGAACTTTATGACTTACATATTAAACCATTTTAAATAACTGCTTCAATTAAATATATATGCTTTATTTATGCACCAGAGCTCTATTAGTATAGCTTCAAAAGCGACAAAATAATTTTAATTTAAACTTTAAAACACTGCCCATGTTTCGTAGGATCAATTTGTTTAAGACGTGATAAATCTGTACCTTGGAACAAAAAGGGCCAATGTCCAAAATTGAGAAATTTGAGTTAAATGCACGAATGAATTCATGATGCGATATAAAGTAATTGCTAAAAGGGGCGAAGTCTTCTCAATATTAGATTATTGAAAACAAAATATTTTGTCGAGGCCAATGTTACTTACCGTTAATGTAAAAATGGCCAGTTTAAAATGTAAAAAAATACTAAATCAATGTAACGTTAGATTGTAGTGAGAAAAACATTACTGAATTGAAAGGTACAACTTTGAAAAATAATAGTACAGAAATCGTAGCAAGATTCTTAAAATTCCTCAAACTTAAATTGGGTTTCCTACCATTTGAGAAAAATGGACATTGGCGCTTTTTGTTCCAAGGTACAGAAATAACTAATGATATTCACAGCCTTCCAGCCATAGCACTCATCTTGAATTATCAAAATAAACATTTTTCTTTCACGGATATTGACTTGCATCTACTCAAGGTGAAAAGGGAACCCACCGAACGCGTAAGCAGAATCTAAAGATTGTAGTCATCGGCTAATTTTACTACCAATGCTAAACATGAAGAAAAAACATTCTCCATTGTTGATATAAATAGGCCTGTCCAATGAACAGTTCCTCTAGAAGCCAAAAATTGCCCTGCTTCAAGAACTTGACCTTAAAAGACTTGGCCACATACACAAAATAACAGTTCCTTCTTATACGGAAAATGCTCACATCGAATATTAAAACTAAAGTCTTCACTGCTTCTGTGATTTCAAAGGCATATCGTTTCTGGAAACTAAACAACTTTAAGTATTGAACTATTGCATTAAAACTATAAACAAAATTACTTAAAACACGAACCTTCTGTTACGACTTCATAGTAATAAAGTTAAATCATCTTCCAGCACTAATGTAAAGCTAAAAGTGTCACAATATGTGAACAGCAACAAAAACAAGGAATAAAAGAAGACAGTACTGACAGGCAATCCAAGATATATACAGGGTCCTCACTAAGAGGGGAAGGGGGAGAGCCTCTGCCCCCAAAACGTTCATGAATGCTGTTACACTTGGCAAATTTACAAACTTAGTTGGCAAATTTGTTTAAAACTTTAATAAAAACTTTAATACACTTTCTATTTCTGATAGACTAGGCAAAAGTTACAAATCTAATTGGAAATGTTATTAAACTTTTTTACAAATAAGAACTATATTATTTTTTTCTAATTCTGGTAACTTGGCAAAATTATAAAACTAGTTGGCAAATACTGAAATTTGACTTGGCAATTTAAGGTCCTCTCCTCCACCAATAAAAAGTCTTTGTGATGGCTCTAAATATATATACAAGTCAGCTATATGAAAAACATTCCATCACATAATGCAAGACACACCTAACAGCTTCAGAAACACAAATGGAAAAAGAAGTCTCTATGTCAATTGCATAAACAAAACATTATCGATCTGAACTGACTGTACCATCTCATGGTAGTCAGGATAACCAACCCAGAAGCTGATAAATGTGGACAACAGTTGCACAATAGAGTAGAAGATGGAGGATGCTGTGAAATATTAATGTTACGGGAAATAAATAAGAATATAAACTACAGGTGGTGAAACTTGATAAGTGAGCTTCTTCTATAAAGGTAAGTAGACTTTTAAACTAAAATATTTAAATAAAGTCATTCAAATAAATACTGTAATAAAGTTAGGTTTTACACCATAAGTGTAAAAAAAGGTCAACATGCATACAGGGACAAGATCCAGGGTACGAAAAACCAATCACGGCCTAGGATAATAGCTATAATTTTCTTGCAAGGTTTAAATAAACTGCTATTAATCCTAATTTTTTCACAATTTTAGTTTTAGTAACTTTATAGAAGCAGGGACAATATATTTTCACAATGCATTTTAGACAATATTTCAGAAAATATAATACCCAAAATTAAAACAAATACATTTTTGAGTTCAGTAAAGAGTATGAAAAAAATCATGATTTATTTTTTAAAATCGGGTTATTTTTATTTAAATCTGATTTTTTTTTAATTTAAATCAGATTTTTTTAATTTAAATTAACTAATGACATTATTTTCCCTTTCACCGTCCTAAGTTTTTCACATAGTTTTAAAAGAATGCTTGTAAATCCAAGAACATATATATTTTTAATTGCAGTTTGTTGCTATAATATCTTTAATATCACTTCTTTCTATAATTTCTATTCTTCTATTTCTCTATTATCTTCTATTTTTCTATCTATTTCTATTCTTTCTTTCAAAATAGAATTCTGTTTAAAATATTTTTGTCTACAGCCATTAAAACATGATTTCTAGAAACCGAAAAATCCGGCCCTGCCTGTGACGATGTAATTTTAAATGTTGAGAATAAACATAAGTGGCGAGAATAGAGTGATCGTATAGTAAAGATGATAAGGTTGACTTGCAGTAAAAATAAAAAGGAATAGTCTTACTTAAATGACAACAGTAGACACATTGAAGAGACAGCAGTTATAAAAAATCTTCTTTATTCGTTGTTTCACTTGAGAGGTGGAAGGCAATTAGGAGAAGTAGGTCACTGTACACATTCGAAGAGCGTTCCGCGTAGAATTATTAAAACTTGGAAGTAATTCCATGATAAAGATGAATACTGGTTAAAATCACTTTTTAAAGAAGGTCTTGGTAATAATGCGTTAAATTAAAAAGACAGAGACCGAAGATAAACTTTTAGATATCGAGATAATAGCTATTGAAGAACATCGCTCTTTGAATTTAGGCGCAAGGCCCGAAATTCAAACGACAAATCACGTTGTCAAAAATAATACATACTTTCGTAAATCTTAAAAATCTGATCCGATCTTAAAAATCTGTTAAATCAAATCTGTTAAAAAACTGGCTGCATTGATATATATACTACATAAAAGGGGTTTACAAAACTACCTCCAGAAATGATTTAAATCTATTTGTTAAAATTAAATTTGCGTATGATGATTAAATCGTATGAAAACAGAGAAAAGAGAAACGAAACTTTACACGGAGAGAATGAAGCTCTAATTCGCCAAGCGAAGACACACCCCAATATGACGCGGTCGACGTCACTTGCAACACACCCTGGTTCTAAAAATAGAACACAGGAAGAAGGGGAAAAGCTGAAATCAAAACTGCGGTAAAAAGGAAATAAAAAAATGCGATTTGAACGATGTTTTGCGTTGAAAATAAATAGTTTAAAACATGAGATAATAATGCTGCATTACAATTTAAAAAATAAATAATAAATGTGATTGGTACATCACATTACCCCCATTTGCCGAACAAAATTTTGGATGACCAAAAGGTGAAAAAGGTAAATCTTGAAAGAGCTTTTTCAACAAAGGGAAAACAAAATTTTAAAAGCCAAGGAGCAAAAAATGTAGAATAAAATTTAAGTTAAAATTTAAAAGTCATAATAAAAATTTTAAGTGCATGTGCACATTTATGGATTGTAAATGTACAGTGACCTAAAGAGAAAGAAAAAGAATATACATCAAGTAGTACATTCAAATTTCAATAGTATGCACAACATGATAGTATACAATAATAATAATAATATCAAGCCCCATTGCAATGACAGGCAAAGAAAGGCACCTTCCTGTGTAAAATGATCTCTATAAATTTAAAATATTACTCTTTTAATATTTTAAAATTTTATAAATCCAAAAGCTAAATAAATTTTTAGCCAAAAGAGACCACAAAATTTTTTTTTGAATTCAATAAGATAAAAATAAGGTACACTTATGAATCAAAATTTATAAAGTTGCAAAAGTAAAGCAACATAAAGTCAGAAGTACCCTCTCTAAATATACTCTGACTGCCTAGGAAAATAAATCATAAAACTGAAACATTCAAAATGAAAAATCATTTCTACTAATCAATTTTCTCATAATATTGAAACATTCAAAATGAACAAGTCTACTAATCAATTTCCTCATATATTGAAACATTCAAAATGAACAAGTCATTTTTACTAATCAATTTTCTCATAAATATTGAAACATTCAAAATGAATAAATAAATCATTTCTACTAATCAATTTCCGCATATTTATAAAAATAAATTGCAATGAGAAAGTCGAGAATATTTTACTTATATTCCGACAACCTAGGACTTAAATTCCATTAATCATAATAATAGTTTTAAAAAAATTGTCATAATCAGAAAAAAATTTAAATTACCAAGCAAGTGTACCATAAAAATATTTAGTTTAATTCCTTCAATAATTTACTAATAAAATTTAAATTTCTATGCTCGTAAAAATGGCCAGTGGACACATTCAGGAACCCTGTAAGGATATCTATATCAAAACACAAAAATACAGCAGACTCCAATGCGCATAAGAGACCTCTGAGATCTTGTGCAAGAGATAATCAAATAATTCAGCATAGAAAAAGAACAAAAAAATAGTGTATTTTACAGATGTAAAGAAGCTCTTGGTATAAACCACAAATGGTTGGATATGAATAGTACTGTGAACTATTCAAACACTTCTATTTTGTTGAAAAAAAGGCACAGTTAGCACAACAACACATCACCAATTATGAATATTTAGCAGAATATGGTGAATAAATATACTTTGAAGGAAAAATCGGTAGACACTGCTGGCAAAAAAAGGACAAACCATGGTGGCACATTCAGGAGTAACACTTCACTTACGGATGATATTAACACAACACACACACCATGACGAGTAGAGGACAAGATCAGGTAGACAAAATCGGTATAGTCAAGAAGCACTTTTTTTTTTTTTTTTTTTTTTAAATATAATTTCTTAGAGAATTGTTGAAGATTCACTGATGAACACTTCAAAAAAAGATGCGCTGGTAAATATTTTCACTAAGAACTTGTGCTTTTCTTCATATGAAAGGTGCAAATAAAAATTTTCTTCATTTAAAAAAAATATATCTTCATGATCAATTTAAAATAATTTTCTTGCATAAATTGAAAAAGTGAGGCATATGGCAGATTAAAGAATTTTGAAGCAATTGGGTTATGAAATAAGGAAAAGGCACTATAATAATAATTGACATATAAAAATCTTCAGAAATAAGTAAATAAACAAACATTCTTGAGCTTAAACATTTTCTGTAATTCAAATAACATTAAATTTTATAAATATTTGTAGAATATGGTATAATGTAGAAGTCAAACATTTCCAATGCGAGGATGAAACTTTGCCGCTTACCCCTACGTAAGGATGAAAATTTCCCACTCACAAGTAAACGTTGACTGGGAAATTCTATTGTTTATGAAAAAATAATATATATACTGATTTAGCTTCAAAACCAACTTCAAAAACACACTGGAGAAGATCAAAAATAAATGGATTTTTTACTACATAAATTACTGAGAATTCACCAGGAACATCAAAGCCGAAAATGGAGCACAAATCTTTATTGGTTGCTGTAAATGAAGAACAGAATTTTTTTTTCTGCAGGTATGTGTTATAATATTTTCAGTACTTTCAGAACAACATTTCCACACACCAGAGAAGCGTTTCAAAAAATGGATTAATAACAACACTCTTGAAGGCAACTTCAGCAGGTAAGCATATGTGAATAAGAAAGATGAGTAAAACTATTGTCATTTTAAATCATGTAGAATAAAAAATTTTCAAATTATTTCAGTCATGAGGATGATACAGGAGAATGAATTTTTCTTTAATTTCTTCTTTAAGCAAAAAAAAATATGTCATTAAATTTTGATGAAACCACATAATTCTGGAAAATTGAAGCACTGAGAACTATCATAACAGTTTGTAGAAAGCAAACAGAGTTCTTGAAATTTTATAAAGGAACACTGCACTCACCAAACACCAAAATCGATATTAGCAGTCAATTCGTGCACTAGATGACAAAAATATCTTGAGACAAAAGTGGAAGGTGGTACAAGCAAGTTAGATATATTTTTTATAAAAAGTTATTGAAGGTATTTTTGGAACAAAAATTATAAATTGATATATTTAAAAGCAGAGAAGACTTCAAAAAAAATTATGCAGGATATATACAGCTATTAATTTCATGAAGAACTTCAGCTCCTTTGCAAGTAATAGATAAGAACAACTTCATTAAAATAATTTAAACTTCAATAATTATCACAGATCCCAAGGGAAAAACATAATTTTCTGCAATAAATATCTTAATTTTCATAATATATCTTCAAATTCATTAAATATTTTACTTCAATATATTAGTGCCATAAAATAAAATTTAAAAACCCAGTATAAGAATAAGTATAAAAACCATAGCCTCTTGTTAAATAAATTTGTTCTTAAAATCAGAGAACAATTTTTAGAATTCATTTCAGAATTTCAAAATTCATTAAAGATTTTCTATGATAAATATCTTGTAATGCACTATAAGAATAATTAAATTAGAGAATAAATAAATAAATTTCTTGATTTTTAAAATAATATTTTATTCTTCAAAAATTTAAAAACAGCAATAATTTTGTCAAGACATATCTCAAAATGAAAACCAGTAACGGAATATTTTTTTTAAATTATACTATGTTCAAAAATTTAAATCGTGGAATAAGTATTGCAAATAAAACTTGAGAACAAAATTTTCATTACGATGTTTGATCGATCTTCAGCCGTTGAAACAGCAAAATGTTCCATCTGAGAACAACAGAATATTATAATTTTCTTAAAGTTCCATTAAAAAATAATAATTTTAAAACAATTTATTTGAATTTCTGTCAGTATATTTCTATAAAAGTAACAAATCTTCAAATTTTTATGCAAAAGAAAATTCAGTTAGGAATAATTTTCAGGAACAAAATTTCTTCTAAGATTGAAAAAGATTAAGTTTTCTTTTTATAAGAACAGAAAATATTGCAAAAAAAGAATAACAGCAATTATAATGCTAAAACATTTTCAGAATTCCATTTTAAAAAAGCAGTTCTTCTATTTGAGAACAAAAATCTTTAAAAAAAATGCATCAATCGTCAAAAAAATAAGTCATTAAGTTATTTTTTTCTAAGGCATTACGTTGTAATCAAAAAGCAACAACGCCGAAATGTTCTTTTTTTGTCACGGAAACCAAATGTGACGATGAGTGTGTTCAGAAGTGCACTTCGCGCCGCGCACGCGCTCAGAAGTTTATGCCATGGAGTAGGTCTTATCGAAGAAAGGAATTTTAACATAATTCAATTATTTCATTATTTTTATGGTTCAAAAAAGGTAAAACCAACGACTATATTTCTTTATTCTTCCAAAACATAGTTTTCGTAACACGAATACATGCCTATGTTCACTCAGATAAAATCTAAAATAGTCGGGAAAAACATCACGTGACCTTCTTTATCTACTTTAGCCCATTTGGCATTTAAAATTAGTTAACCAACCGCACACAAAGCCCGCGCGAGCTGCTCAAAAAAATTGTGTGGGCGATTTGATCACGTGATTGTGCGTTTTCTGCTTACGTGTTTGTGTTATTGGTTGTGCTTTGTTTTGTAGGTTGATTGATACAATTTAAGAATTCAACTGGTGATCTAAAAATTTTAACAATTTTCTTTTTATTTATTTAAAAATGATTTATCAGTTGATTTATATCTTCCGTGATAAATAAAATGCTGTTAGTAAACCAAGATTGTGATATCAACATATGAGATTTGTTTGTAATCTACTATACTGGATGGATTTCAATGGAATTTGCACTGTTAGTTAGACAGTTTTTCAGAGAAGGTTTTAATATATATATTTCTTATTTTATGATTGCATATTTCAATACCGTGTGGATAACAGACCAAAATACATCATAAAACATGAGAAATAAATGGCATTCAAAATTCTGTTAGTATAAGCAAAATACTTATTTATACTTTCAGTAGAAAATTTATAAACATTCTAATCATACTTTATTCACTGCAAAACTAGACAGCAGACCTATATATTTTATCTCTTTAAAAAATATATGTATCTACAACTATTACATTTTATTTTTATAATGTTCAAAGTAAAATATGATTTCCAGCCTTGTCGCGATAAAAATTCACTCGTAAAGTACTCAAAAAAAAAAAAAAAAAAAAAAAAAAAAATCAAGGAATCATCCTACGTGCGATATATATTATTTTTTCATTTGGATTTGCTTAATGTTTATATCATTATACATATACATACTTAGAAACGAAACTTTGAATATTTAAAAGGTGTTCAGATGTAAAACTTTCATCTCGAAATACCTCATTTTCTCACATTTAAATAAGTATTTTATTATTATAATAAAAATGCACGTGCCTCTGTATAATAAATATATCTTCATCAAAAATATCTTATTCATTATTGAAAATATAAAACAACCAATAAACAAAACAAAAAAAAAAAAACTGTGACACAATGTGGGATCGGAAGGATTCGAACCCACAATCCCTAGTCTCGAGTTCACTGCCTTATCCATTCGGCCATCTAGCACACATTGCGTCTGCATCAAAATATCTTTATAATTAGCACTAGCACCTTAATTAATCAAATCCATGATCTGTTCCTGAACACACTACGTGTCTACCGGTACACTACCTGAACACACTACATCCATGATATAGACCCACTCCATGTTCCTGACTCCTCAGCTCGCGCGCGCTGCGCGCGTGCTTCTTGAACACACTCGATGTAATTTTAAATGTTGAGAATAAACATAAGTGGCGAGAATAGAGTGATCGTATAGTAAAGATGATAAGGTTGACTTGCAGTAAAAATAAAAAGGAATAGTCTTACTTAAATGACAACAGTAGACACATTGAAGAGACAGCAGTTATAAAAAATCTTCTTTATTCGTTGTTTCACTTGAGAGGTGGAAGGCAATTAGGAGAAGTAGGTCACTGTACACATTCGAAGAGCGTTCCGCGTAGAATTATTAAAACTTGGAAGTAATTCCATGATAAAGATGAATACTGGTTAAAATCACTTTTTAAAGAAGGTCTTGGTAATAATGCGTTAAATTAAAAAGACAGAGACCGAAGATAAACTTTTAGATATCGAGATAATAGCTATTGAAGAACATCGCTCTTTGAATTTAGGCGCAAGGCCCGAAATTCAAACGACAAATCACGTTGTCAAAAATAATACATACTTTCGTAAATCTTAAAAATCTGATCCGATCTTAAAAATCTGTTAAATCAAATCTGTTAAAAAACTGGCTGCATTGATATATATACTACATAAAAGGGGTTTACAAAACTACCTCCAGAAATGATTTAAATCTATTTGTTAAAATTAAATTTGCGTATGATGATTAAATCGTATGAAAACAGAGAAAAGAGAAACGAAACTTTACACGGAGAGAATGAAGCTCTAATTCGCCAAGCGAAGACACACCCCAATATGACGCGGTCGACGTCACTTGCAACACACCCTGGTTCTAAAAATAGAACACAGGAAGAAGGGGAAAAGCTGAAATCAAAACTGCGGTAAAAAGGAAATAAAAAAATGCGATTTGAACGATGTTTTGCGTTAAAAATAAATAGTTTAAAACATGAGATAATAATGCTGCATTACAATTTAAAAAATAAATAATAAATGTGATTGCTACATCACACTGCCGGTTAAAGGATTAAATTTTGAAGGCTATAACATGCCATTTTCAATAGTGCAGTTAAAGCTGTTCTCAAATCCAATAGGGCAACTTTATGACATAAGTGTTAATTTATTTTTGTCCAGAAATGCATGAAACTAGCAGGTGTTGTTGTTCAGAAACTATGTCATCGAGTTGTTTTTTCCGGTTTTTTGCAAACGCAATAGATCTTTCACAAAATAGTGTCAAAGTGGGCATTTTGAACCAAATTTCCATGCGAAAGTAGGATAACCACTAAAGAAAGGGAGAAAAACGTGTTTGTCATGTGATCAAAATCACTTATAACTCGATAGGTCCATTCCATTTTATTGATCAAAAGGATTTCAGGATTTCCATTTTATTGATCAAAAAATGGAAAACAAAGTTCAATTCCAAATCGCTTCCTTAGTCAGGCCTTCCAATTTTATACCTTTCCGTTAAAAAATGAATTTGTAAATGCATCAAAACGTTTTGCGCTTGTTGAGCAGAGCAGTTGAGAACAGCCTTAAGATAGAATGCAATAAATGTAATTAAGATAGAGGCTTAAAAATAGCATTTAATTTTTTAAGAGCAGTTAACACCATTAAAAATACCATCCATTGCTTTACTGCACCAACTCACCAAAACAACCCCCATTATTGCATATTATTTTAACCCGAGAGTAGTCGCGTCTTTTATCAGGACGATGTTAGTCGCACTCAGTCTTTTTGTCGCCTGTCCCTAGCAACAGAAAATGTAAAATAAGAAACATTTTTCACTTAATATTCGAATATTACATTTCAATGAAGTTATAAATTTGCAGTTTAGTTAAATGATATATTATATTCATGAGTTTTGGAATGATGGAAAAAAGTAAAAATGAACTAACATCAGTGATTGTTGCACAGACTTTTCCACCAATTTCAACTTTGCTTGTAAAAATGTACTCGAAGAAGAAACAGAGATGTCTTGTTACTTCACTATGGTGGTGGAGAATTATTTAAAGTCAGCTACATGGTAGTTCTTCATTGTATTTGTAAGGGGTATCAGTTAGGAGAACTTAATTTATATGGGCGGCAAAAAGACCGACATGCGACTACTGCCGGGTTAAATATATATTATTAGTACAACATATAAAAGGATTATAATTCACCAGTAAACAAATGCAAGGCTAAACCTAGAATAAGGATCCAGAAATACACTAAGGAATCCTTTGTTCAATGTAAGATCAAAATAACAATATAATATTAATTTTATAGCTGGCTATTGGCTAAGCTCTTTTACACTCTTTTATAATAAAGATTCCTTATACTAACATTTTCAGAGTAAAAAATGGTCAAAGTATCAAGGTAACCAATTACTTATTTACTTTAATTCGAAAAATGTAATCATGAAATCTTTAGCTAAGGCAGATTTAATTGTTCGAGAAAAACTAATTTTCCTGCTTTGCCAAAAACTGTTGCAATTTCTGTAAAATGGAGCCATATTGGATCATTTTTCCTACCTGCCAAATTTGTCTTAAATTTTTCAATTTGCACTGTACCAAACCAAGTATTACCATCTACAGTTCAGTGTGCAAAAGTAAATTCAAGCAAAGAGCTTTTAATAGTTGATTCAAGTTATTTGCTTCAAGTGTGCTTACATACTGATTTGTAACTAACACCTGTTGGTCAGTGGTCAAAAGAAGGAAATTCTTCTTTGTTATGTATTTACTCTGGGATACCACATCATTCAATAAATTCCCTTAACTATCCAGTGAGTGTCTACAAAAAAAAAACAAGTAGAAGATAGCTGTTGAAAATGAAAGAACATTTTTAGAGTGTATTGAGAACACATACACCTTTATTTTTTGTTTGTTTGTTTAAATAATAAGTACTCTTTTCAAGATTATTTTGATTTAGAATATAATTAAACATTATTAATGAAAAAAGTAATTGTGAATTTTTAATCAATGATTTTTTTTTTTTAAACCAAGTGATTAAAATCATGATTTTAATCGTGATTTAAATCAGTGTACCCTGGTTCGATGTTATGAGATCTTTTCAAAGGATGCCCCATTCAATATACAAAAAAATTCAAGCAATTTAATTAGCCTCCTAAATTTTTCCTAAAAATATTTGTGAATGGATAATACTAGTGGCATTCAAAATGTAAGTTACACTCGAACAATGTAGGTCAAAAAACACTTTATTGTTAAGTCACTACAATACAATATGACACACATACACCACACTAAATTCTCAACATAATATCCCAGTCTCTGCAGACATTTGTCGGAACGTTGCACTAAACGTTTGATGCCCTGATGGTAGAAAATCACTCCTTGGTCCTGAAGGCAGTATAGAATAGCTGGCTGAACCTGGCCATCGTTGGAAAATTGGCTTCCACCCAAAGGTTCTTTGAGATTGCCAAACACACGAAAGTCGCTGGGTGCCAGATAGGGACTGTACAGTGTGTTGGGAAATATATTACTATTTCCCTCCTTTCTCTTATCATTCCATTCAATCTTTAGTTATATTTTTATATAAATTCTGGTTAAATACTTTATTGACTTTTACATATTACAGTTTCAGTAATTTAAGTTTTCAGTTTAAACACTTTCATTATTTTTATTTCAGTGTTTAAGTATTTTATAATCAATATAAAATCTTTATTTTATCTTGAATCTTGAGTCACCTCTGTATCGGTAATTTCCTCACCAATGTTTACTTATTTATTTGGCATCATGTTATCTCATGGCATGAAAGTTCTCTTTTTCCCTTAGACAGCTCATCAATAAACATCGAAACAACTGACTCGCAATCTGAGGAGTTACAATGACCAATGACAGATGGCATTGCCTGTCCGTCATCACATGCTTTCTCTTGTGGCAGATCATTACTGGCTCACCTTTCCGAGATTCTCCTGGATCCCAGAAGTGGCATTTGAGTCGAAGATCGAAAGTGGCATGAGTGGGCATTTCCAGCAGATGAAAGAACTACTTTTACTACTATAATAAGTTCAGTGATAGTTTTGTTGTGATAGTTTTTAAAATGTACATGCAAGTCTAAAATACTGTCAACTTTTTAACAGCTGCAGCTTGTCATCTGATGAAGTGAATAAATGTAGACATTTTTACCGTAGTTCTTTTAAAAGCTTTTTAATCTTTTTAACGTTGTGATGATTTACTCAAAGTACATTCAACTAAGAATTATTTTTCTTGTGTCGTTGGTAAAGAGGATTTTTCCTGCTTATGTGTATTGAAGTTTTAGAATGTTCTTTGCCATCTTTGGTAATGCGTATTTCTGCCTGGAGAAATGTGAAGTTAAACGTTTTTTAAACCTTCAAGAATGGTGAAACCAGCTGCCGGCAACACGTTTCAGTTTGTTTTTCTTTTATTGTTAATTTCATTTGAAATAGATTGTTTGTCTTTACAGTAGTTTTTCCCTCCTTTAAGATATACTTTTATTTCGGGAATTTAATCTAGTTCTGCTTTTTAAATCTAGCCAACTTTTCTTTATATTGGGATACAAATTGTGGGATTGTAATGTGGGTCCTTAGGGAACCTATAGGATATTTGTATGATATTACAACGCGGTCTTGATAATTATGTTCCAAGACTCACGCTTTCTGGCATGCCATGTGGAGTACTTGGAGTTATCACTAGCCAGTAATATCTGTTTTTACAATTTCTATGTAACCTTATCAACTGGTTATTCAATAGTGGGGTTTCTGTTTAGACTTGCTGCAATTTTTATGTCCACTTGTTTTTGACTTTCTAAGTCAATGCTTTACTTTAATCTCCTATGCTTTACTTTGATGTTAGTGTGGAGTTTTTCTGCCATATAAATAATAAATAAAATTGTGCTCCACTTTGTTGAACAGATCTTTTTAAAGGGAGGGGAGAAGTTGAATATAAGTAGATAAAATATTTTTTATTTATTTGTTTGTTTGTTTTTCCTGGGACGTTAATGCATATATTTTTGTCAATGAAGTAGTTCATGATGTGCTGGTTTGGCTTATTTTAATTAAATGAATTAATTTAATATCATCTGATCATTTCTGCGATACAGATTTTAAAACTGAACATTAATTTCAGCCTTTTCAGCATGGGTTAGATGGCTTTGTGGTAATGCATTTACCTGACATACAAAAGGCTCCCGGTTCAAAGCTTGGGCAGTTGAGTTTGAATTTTTTTTTTACCAGAACAGACTTTATTATCTAATAGATTCAATGTTGAAGATTTTTTTTTTTTTTTTTTTTTTTTTTTTTTTTTTTTTTGGCATTTTAAGGCCAAAAATTGTTGAAAATTATTTTAACAATTATTTTTCTAATTCTAAAATTCTTTTTTTCTTTTTCAGAAACTGTGAAATTTTAAATTTTGCTTAAACAACCACTAAATTCTTGAGAAATTTCATCATTTCAAATTTTGTTTAAACACTAGGGAGCTCTGCCCCCGCTCAGACACTGCAAACTCTAAAAGCATGCTAATTCGATCGGCTTTAAAAAATTTTTGGAAAAATGAATTATAATTAAAATAACAGTGGCAATCTCCTTACTAATGGGTTGTTTTTGTCTTTGATTAAATCAGATCAGTGAAACATGTAAAAATAAGCTAATAACTATAAAATGAATTAAGTAAACAGAGTCTTTGTCTCTCGGTATTTTTATAAGTCTTTTTAAATAAGACATTTTAAATGTATCGCTTTAAATCTGACATAATTTTCACCAAAGTTTTATTTCTTGTTTTAATAATCACATGAAAATACATTTGTTGTAAGAAAGGAAATATTATTTGCACTATCTTAGAATTCTCAACAATAGTTTAAAAAGATTATCTCAAAATATCAAATAAATGTCTCGCACGAATATATTTTTTAATTTAAACTGTTTGTCAATTGGCAATTTTAAATATGACGTAGTTTCCTCCATGTACACTTTTAACGCATATTAATGAATTCATTATTTTACAATTTTCTTTCTCTTTTAAAATTCACGTGTAAATGTAGTTTTTATGACATAATTATAAATATCTTCCTGATTTTAATACATAATCATTTAACTGTCATTTGAAAGTTTTATTCTGTTTATAATAGTCATGTGTAAACAATTTTTAATTTGAAGGAAATATTATTCATTGCGCTGTTTTTAAATTTGGCAACAATTTAAAATAATACCCTTTTCTAAAAGTTGTAAAAAATGCTGAAAAATTGAATTTAAAATAGAAATAAAACCTCAAAAAATGAATCAAATTAAAAAAATAAATGCTGTCTGCACACCGGGCACTTTTAATGTATAAAATTATCTAAAAATGATTAAATTCCCATGTATATTTTTTGCTCCTATAAAACTTTTTTAATGGAACGATTTTGACCAACTTTAACATTAAATATCTCTTAAAATAATTCTTCAATTTGAAAACTGTCTGCATCAGCATGTTTATCAAACATTTCTCTATAACACCACCGATTTTCATATTTTTGTATGCAATATTTTTCTTAATATTAATGAAGAAAGACCTCCGGTAACAAAAAATTAAAAACCGGCGGCGGCGGCGGTGACAGTGTTAGTTACTTTTTTTTTTAGAATAGAGAGAATTTTTTGTTTTTAGAAATTTTAAATTTTATTTAAATCTTCATTAAATTTTTTAACTTTTGGAACTTTAAAAACTTCGGAATTTTGAACTTTATTTAAATAATCTGACTTGAATATTTTTAATTTCTCTCTATTCTAAAAAAAAGTAACTAACCGCTGTCACTGCCGGCCGGTTTTGAACTTTTTGTGACCGAAAGTCTTTCTTCGTTAATATTAAGAAAAATATTGCATACAAAAAGATGAAAATCGGTGGTATTATAGAGAAATGTTTGATAAACACGCTGATGCAGATAGTTTTCAAATCGAAGAATTATTTTAAAAGATATTTAATGCTAAAGTTGGACAAAATCGTTCCATTAAAAAAGTTTTAAAGGAGCAAAAACTATACATGGGAATTTAATCATTTTAGATCATATTATGCATTAAAATTTCCCGGTGTGCAGACTGCATTTATTTCTTTAATTTGACTCATCTTTTGAGGTTTTATTTCTATTTTAAAATCAAATTTTCAGCATTTTGAGAGATATTACATATTTCAGAAAATGGTATTAATTTAAACTGTTGCCAACTGTATAAACAACGCAAACAATAATGTTTGCTTCAAATTAAAAAATTATTTACATGTGACTATTATAAACAGAAAATATAAAAAGCAGGAACTCATTGAAAATTACGTCATAAAAACTATATTTACATGTGAATTTTAAAAGAGAAAGAATATTGTAAAATAATAAATTCATTAACATGCGTTAGAAGCCTTAAATGGGATAAATTATGTCACATTACACTTATTACATAAAATGAACAAAAAATAATACTGAAAAACAGTTTAAATTTAAAAACTGCGCGAGACATTTATTTGATATTTTGAGATGATCTTTTCGACTATTTTTGTTAGGACAGCGCAAATAATATTTCATTTCTAACAAAAGTATTTTCACATGAATATTAAAAAGAGAAAGAAAAGTTTGGTCAAAATTACGTCAGATTAAAAACGATACATTTAAAATGTCTTATTTAAAAAAACTTTCTTTTTGCTTTGTTAAAAAATACTAGGAGACAAAGACTCTGTTTACTTAATTCATTTTATATTAGCTTATTTTGAAATGTTTAACTGATTTTATTTAATCAAAGACTGAAAAAACCACTGTATCTTTTAATAGCAGTTGATTTGGCCTTAAAATTCCCCAATCAAAGAGAAAGGAGCATAGCTTGTAGAGGGCAGAGCCCCCTAGTGATTAAAAAAAACCCTTACTTTTGTAATCTTTTAAAATTAGATTTAAAGGTGTTGCCATCTAAGTATGCATTTAATAATTATAAACAATGTTGAATTCAGGGTGGGGGGGGGGGGCTGGAGGAGGGACATTCCCCCCAGAGAAATGAGAACACACACACACACCCCGAAAGATTTGAAATTTTGTGCTTTCAATTGTCAAAAAGTGCAATTTTCTCCCCAAACTCTATAATGTCACCCACCCCTCCCCCTCAGAGCCACGGAAATCCTTCCCAGAGAAAAGTGTTTGAATTCAACACTGATTATAAACTAATGATTTGGATGTATTAATTAAAGGATAAAGTGTTTTGAAAGGAATATTAAATGAAACCCTTTGTGGAATCCTCAATCATACTTATCCACTTGTTTTTAAATTATGCATAAGGGCATACATTTAAATCAATATCGTGACCTGCAGATTCTCTCTACTGTGTCTACTACAGAATCATTCTAATAAATGAGAATGTATATACATATGCTGTAGGGAGCTTTTATAATAAAATGTTAGTGTAAGTCTCAAAAGTTTCAGCTTTTTACAACATGAAAGGTGCAAATTCTCTTCATATTTGAGCTGAAATGGAGAAAAATATGTGTACCTAGTGTTTTAATATTTCAGGATCATTTTTTATCTAAGCAAGTAACTTTCCATAGCTGCAAAATTTCATGTTCAAATAAAAAAAAAAGTTAAAATAACATTTTGAACCAGAAATTTCACTTAATAAATGTAATAAAAAAAGTGTCACATAGAAAGAAGAAATTTTCTATTAAAGACGATTTCTCATTTAATACAGGCTCATTTAATATTTAAAAAAAAGTGGATAAGTTGGCAGATACGGATTTGTTCTAATAAGATGCTTCAGAAAATTTACAATGTGACTGAAAACTTTTCATTCTTATAAGTTGAAATAACACGGCGGGCTACTAAAATAACCCATGGCCTGAAGGATACAGGTTGAAATTTTAAAGATTTTATTTTATTTTAAGTTTTATTTTAAAGATTTTCAAAAAGAGAAAAAATTTTATTTTTCTTCTTGAATTTTCAGATTCCTTTTCTGTTCATGGAAGAAAAAATTATGGCAAAGAGTTAATATCGTCCTCTATATATGTTTTGAGGACAAAGGACTTTCTCTGTCCAGAATTATTGCAATAGGTATTTGAAAAAAAGGTTCACTGCATATAAAATGACTTGTTTCTTTATTTCTAAAGTAATTCAATAAGAAATACTTTGAAGCTTATAAATGAAGCATTTATTCAGCAACTAAAGATAGCTGGCTGGAAACTGGATTCTTATTCTTTTAAGAAGTAATTTCGGTACTACTTGATTATCCCATCGACCACCAAAAAACTATTGCCAAACTATAAGATTAAATGCCAATAAGGGATGATCGTAAATGTCCCATTCACTTGACATTAAACATGATACACGTGTTTGTTATGTTATCAAGTGATTTTTAATTTGACTTTTTATTTGTATTTTTGTTAATGTTTTACTAATTTATTTGTTGTTCTGTTTTTAAAAATAAAAATTACGTCAATTTGTATAAATGGGCAAACAGTTTGGCGATTTGTGTAATTTGGTGAAATTGGTTGACGGGATAATGAAGTAGTATCATAATTTCTGGCCATGGAACTCATTCACAGTTTCTAATTTTTATTTATAAAACTGAGAAAGTTGCAACAGAATATTATGGATAATTTTAGATTGTCATACATTAAAAATTTTTTATACAACTTTCCTGATAATAGTCATATTTTAGAATTTTTATGCTATAAAGTATAAGAAAGAGAAATGCATCCATTTTAAGCACTTAAAAGATTAAAAAGCCTTATAATTTACTTAGACATGTTGTGAGATGAAATCTCACAGCGTTTAAATCATGTTACTTTTTTATTTGTTTTGGCCTTGTACATCGATGTTCTTTAATCTTAAATCCATATTTATTTTTGCACGGGCGTTTTTGTATCCCGTACATCGGCAAATTCTCCGCGGTTTTGTCGCGCCTGAGCTGAGATGCTTCTGCTCTCAGATCTGCACGTATTGTGATGACATCATCGGAGCATCGTCTCTTGCGGCGTAAACTTTGAATGGATGTCGATCTTTCGGAGGTGTGTCTAATTGCCGAGCGTAGAGCAAATAAAAATAAAACTTTCCAAATGTATTCTTTCGGATTTGTTAATTAAGATATTGCTTAATTTTTAAAATTCTCTAATAGATTTAAATCTTTTCATTCCATAACTTTTGAAGTCCCCCTTTTCTTACTATAAATTAAAAATTTCGTTAATTTTAAATCAGAATCTTTTTTGTTGGCGATCTGTCATGACTTGGTTTGTGTTTTAAAAAGATCACAGGGCCGCGGGCTCCGATTGGTGTGTCTGCTGATGGATGTGGAATCCGGTAAAAAAAAAATTTTCGAAAACGATGTCTGCGATTTTAATAACTTCTGTTAAATTTATTTTTCTGTTGGTTTAAAAAGGCTTTAATCGAGATTTTTATCTATATAAAATTCACCTAGTGCTGCATATTACATTTTAAAGATGTTCTTAAAGAGGAATAAATTATTTTATCGGCCAACGTATTTATTTTTGAAAATCGGTAACCAACGGGTGAAGGCTTCTTACTTCTCTTCTACAAGATGAATAAAAAGTTTGATTTATGCTTAAAAGTGTCCTCATCATTTGTTTACAGATATACAAGTAAGAAGTTTCCTTTTTTTCTTTGTTATTTACAATTGCTGACCTCAAAGAACCTAATGGTTTTATTGCAATACTACACAACGCAATACACTTTAAAAGAACTTCATGACTAAATTTTCCTCTTATTAACGGCACATTTACCAATATTTATTAGTAATACCACACATGTCGCCTTGGAGATCTTTTATCCTCACCCAAGAAATAGCGATCATCCTACTGCCTTTTCCTTGGATCAGCATTGATTCCATTAGGTGTATCTATAAAAGCATTCTTGTCAGAAATACTAGCATCGATGCCCATGTTTTACAGGTATCAGCTAGCTGTTTTGTGTGTAGGTTTCATAACATACTATTTTTTATCATCCACTTCCATTTCTTTTTTACAAAAATGACATTCTTAATTGATTAGTTAAGAGTTCAAAATACATTCATCATAATACAATCAATCTTATTCCTCTGACAATGTAGGGCAATTTTCTCTTCTTTTTGAACTGTCTCATACATTATCTTATAAACAACCTGAGATAAGTTGTTGCATTATAGCAAAGTTCAGTAAGCTTTTTATTATTATTATTTTATTTGAGCGAAATTTATATCGAAACATATTTATTATTCTTTATAAAAAAATCTCGATGAAGCACTATTAAGGGGGGATTTGCCTCTAGAAGGCCAAAAAAAGATTTTTTATACAGTTTTTTATACAATTCTTTAAGGCCAAAAAAGGGTGTTTTTTAGCATTTTTTCAGGAATAAGAATAATGATTTTAGCTCTGACTTTTTTGCAAGTTATTTACTATCACTGGAAGAAGATTCAAAAATTTTTTTAATAAAAAACTGATGACGTGGCTCAAGTCCTAGCATGCATGCCATGCATTTCCAATTGGGCAGGATCCGATAAATCATCAGAGCCCAATCAGCTAATCCAGAATTAATCAATTATCATTAAGGATTATGAAAGTAGATAATATGGTCTGAAAGTACAAGCACTTTCAGGTCAAAAAGTTGAAAATAAACAAAGTAGCAGCCACTTAAAAAAAAAAAAAAAAAAAAAAAAAGGTCTATTTCTGACATTTTTTTGCACTTTGGCATACTTCTAAAAATATTTATTTTTTATAAAAACGGCTGAAAGTGTAATAGTTTTAGTGTTTTAATCCCGCCCAGTTTGAAAAAAGTCCTTTTGCGTAAAATGTGTTTACAGTGCTCCAAAACAATGCAAGCCTATGGATGTGTTGCACTAAAGCTCTAAATAACTATAAGAAAGAACTTCGAATTTGGCCAAATCATTTCACTGAGATAATACACAGACTATAGGGAATAGGAAAATGTAAAAAAATTGATTTTTTTCAACCGAAAAAAAGTCCCTATGAGTCATGACTGTTAATAGAGAAATCACCAACTTTAAAACAGCAGAACTTACACATACACAGTTTTTTGATGCAGTATTCCCACAGAACAAAAAATATTGGTAGATAGACTTCTTTTGTCCATTTTTTCAGTGAAGAAATTCATAATAAATGAATTTCTTACAAGTTTATTTGCAGCTTACCTTAATTCTGGCATACTTTTCACAAGGCTGGTTGTTGTTGTTTTTGAGATGCTATGGCCATCTTTAGTGCACAAGGACTAAACAGACCAAAGCCACCCTTTAAAATGGAATCCAACACACTACACACATACATGGCTGAATGGGTATTCAAACCCAGTAAACCTCTAACCTTAGCATCCTAACCACTAGACAAGAAGGTGGGCCATACTTCTCATAAATGATATCAAATTACATAACATATAAATAAAAAACAAGCTGTGCATTCAGGGGTCGATGCAGGTTTTTATTCTTGGGGCCCATTTTGTGAAAAGTAAAAGTTATTTTTGTGAAAAATAACATTTTGTAATGAAAGTTGAAATCCAGTTATTCAAATTCGAACAAAGAATTTATTAACAAAAACTTCTTTAAATCCCCTTGCTAAAGTTTTTGTTTCTCGTGACCTGGTTTTATTTACAAATCACACATTTTAAAACAGTTTTTATGAAAAAGAATGTTACGAAAGGGGCTTATTTTATTCAAAGGAATTTTGTGAAGGCACCTGTTTTATTAAATTGCTTTTTGTGAAGGAGCTCATTTTATTAAATTTATTTTTGTGAAAGGGCCCTAAATAGGCCCCAAATTTTGCCTGGATCGACCCCTGGTATTATTAGAATTGTGATGTATTAAATATATTTTACAATCACAAATGATTTCAAACTTAGCAAGTGAATCGAAGTCAAATTTTTTTTATGAAATTTTTGCATTTAAAACTGACAAATAATAAAATTGGTTTGTACAAACAAATATATTGATAAGATATAAGAGTAAATAGCCTTAAAGAAATTCAAAATTTAATTACAAACAAAATACCATTTTCTAAGAAGCAAAGTTTTCTTAATAAACTATTATTGTTGGGGAGATGTGGAGAAAGAGAGACAAAAGACAAAAAATACCTCAACATTCCAAAGAGCCACATTTCCAGTGAAGTTACCAAATGCTAAAACCAAATGTTCAGAAGAAGGATACCAGGATAGTGAAGAAGGCATATACAGTTTGCCTGGTGGCATTGTAGTATTATTAGACAGCCGTTTTAAGACATCTCTGAGAAATAAATGTAATAACCATAAAATTAAAATACAAGAACTAAGTATAAAACAAAGGTAATTTTGTACGAATCTACTACTAATTAAAATCTACTAATGACAAATTTATAATAAAATCCTAGTTTCTCATAATATTAGTATATAATATATAATATATTATAGTATAGATTATTGGCTATCCTAAATCATATTTCCTTAAGGGGATCTTTCCTTAAGGGGTGCACTTGAAAACACCCGCTCCGTAATGTTAATCCTATGGGCAGGTTATTTTTGAATTTCTCGTTTCAATTTGAATATTTTTAAATGATTCTTTTTGCATAGGCTAGATGAAGTTGATCTTTAATATGACTCTTTTTTACTTTTTCGATTTTGGTTGCAGATTTTTTTAAAAAAAGTACTTTCAGTTTCCAAACCGGTTTCAAAACTGAAAGTACTTTTTTAAAAAAAATCTGCAACCAAAATCGAAAAAGTAAAAAAGAGTCATATTAAAGATTGAGCTCAGCTATCCTATGCAAATAAAAAATGTTTAAAAATATTCAAATTGAAACGAGAAATTCGAAAATAACCTGCCCATAGGATTAACATTACGGAGCGGGTGTTTTCAAGTGCGCAAAGAATCCCCTTAACATTTTGTCAATAGAAAAGGCATATTAAGCACAGGACTAGGAGATTTCTGGAATTAAATATGATGACAACATGGCGTTTTGATATTGATATTCTGATATTCGATATTGTGATGTGAACAAAGTAGTAAAATAATAAATTATGTATGAAACTGATGAAAGTAATAAAATTGACATTTATTAAATATGAAGTATATTTTAAAAATTTCACTTATGAAAAATCACTAAAGGATAATTAACATAACACGTTTTACCAGCACCTATGTATATTGATACATGAAGCATAATAAATAATTTTTTTTGAAATAGCAGACAAGAACATTAATAAGTCACTCTCATCTAAGAAATTCCCCCTCTCCAATATAAGGAATACATTTTTTGTTCTTTGCCAGAAAATGAGCGAGAGAGAGAAACATTGTGAAGAAGACAATTCTGGGAAAACTGAAAACTTAATTACATGGCATGCAGCAAGCACAACCTTCCAGTTTTGCCAAGTCCAATTTCTTTGCTTGGAAGAATATATATATATATATATATATATATATATATATATATGGGGATTTCGCAAGCAACACTTGAATCAGACTGAGTGTCCCCAACTCCGTATTTTCCGCTTCGAGATTAAAAGGTAACGAAGCAAGCTGCGTGAAGTGGAAATGTAGAAAAAGTAAATAGAACGAAAAAAGTTCGACGACGCGGGTTTTGTAGAAGAATCAGAATAATTTCGACGCTACAAAATGGAAGATTTAAACGACGTATGGAAATGTTAGAAATATTCAACAACGTTAATATAAGAAGCCTAAGTTGCTGCTTTAAAGCTAAATATAGATTGAAAAGAGTGTTTTTAACTGTATTTTTGTTTTGTCTTCGTCTCAATAAATGTCAGTGATCGTCTTAGAAGTGCATTGTGATTTATGATTAGAGTCTCATCCCATAAAGTGGTGTTCAGAAGTGACAGTTAACCCACCAATATTATTAATTAGAATTACCCATCTTACGAATTCAAGCCAGATATTATTCTAATGGTGAGTTCATTGTTATTATTTTATTATGAAGTTAGTTGAAATACCAGAACTGGAACTTGCATTTAAAAACGAACGAACAAATAAAATTAAATTACTACATAAATTCCTATTTGATGCTGACGGTGATCGCTCAAATAGAAAGAGAATATGTGATTTTACTGGTTTCGGTTTTCAAACCGGCAGCACCGATTTCAAAAATAAAATAACTAAAGTTCAAACTGATTTTTCGTTAAATGATCTGATTACAGTGTGCAATCCACTTTGTATTGCTAACGAAGGATCTCTAAATAATCTTGCAACCCGATTAGTTACATACCTTTCGGACTTGACCTTACTACAAATTAATATTATACAAAATGAAAGTGACACTGACTCGGAACCCGAATTGCCTTCAAATAATATGACTTCAAGTAATAACACTGCATTATCAAATTTTGACAAGCAGAAGCAATTTCCAGTTCAAAGTTTTGTGTCATCGTCTATTAATTTCACTGATATTGAAAGTGTCGTACCTGCTTTTGACGGAAGTTCTTTTGGTGATATAAATGTATGGCTTAATAATTTCGACGATGTTACTAATACGTTTAATTTATCTGACTTTCATAAATTTATATTTTGTAAAAGATCCTTACGAGGAAAAGCCCAGTTATTAGTACAAACAGAATTTCATATCAATTCATATGACAAACTTAAACAACTCTTAATTTCAGAATTCAGTACCACTTATAATTCTGCCGAGTTACATGATATATTAAATAAACAAAAATTGCAAGAAAATGAATCGATAGAAGAATATTTTCTTATCATGAAACAAATATGCTCACGTGGTAACATTGAGGATTCCGCATTAATGCAATATATCATAAACGGTATACCCAACCCTGTTTTCAGAAAATCAATGTTATATGGATGCCAATCCATTGTAGAATTCAAGCAAATGCTCAAAATTTATGACAAAATTCGACATGACTTTGAGAACAGTAAATTTCGTAAAGTCAAACCTGAAATGCCAGTGAAAGACAAATCCTTTCGACCAAAATCTGATCTTTTTTGCTTTAATTGTGGCTTGTCAAACCATAAAAGTAGCCAATGCAGACATAAAGACAAAGGCCCTCGTTGTTTTAATTGTTCGAATTTTGGCCATAAATCGGCTCAATGTGATCAACCAAGGAGGCCTAGAGTTAAGTCAGAACCCTCCAATGTTTCCACAGTTATGTAGAACACTTTCATGACCAAACAAGTCATTATTTCGTCTGCAAATGTTACATCATTGGTAGACACAGGTAGTGAAAGAAGTTTGATAAAGGAAAGTATTTATCGCAAACTCCCTACAATCTCAAACCTTGAACATTCAACTATCACATTAACTGGATTAGGAAATACTATAATCAAACCCCTGGGTTTTCTCTCTACGGACATGATAGATGATTTTAATTATACAGCTAATGTTTATGTAGTCCGAGATTATTCTATATCTTTTGATCTTATTATTGGTACAGATGTTATTCAACAGAGTATTTTAACAATTTCTGGAAATAATATTTCGATGGAAAAAAATCGAGAAAAATGACGATATGTCCAATAATTTTTTGATTAATGTTGCTCATGTGTTAGACGATCTTAATCTTGATTTATCTCATATTACCAATGAAACAATACGTTAAAAAATTACAGAACTTATTCAAAATTATTCTCCCAGAAAAATAAAGACAACTGATGTTAAATTATCAATTCATCTGGAAAACGAAGAACCCGTCACTTGTCCATCCAGACGCTTGGCGCCAATAGAGAAAAACTTCGTCGAAAAACAAATTTCCGAGTGGCTCGAAAAAGGAATTATTCGTAAAAGCACTAGTAATTTTTCATCACCTATTGTCCTAGTAAAAAAGAAAGATGGCTCATATAGATTGTGCGTTGACTATAGGAAGTTAAATTCTAAAACACATAAACAACGTTTTCCCCTCCCAGTAATTGATGACATTATTGATCAGTTGCATTCTGCAAAAGTATTTACTACTCTTGACCTTAAAAATGCATTTTTTTCATGTCGAAGCAGAAGAAAATAGTAGAAAATATACTTCTTTCGTAACACATTCGGGTCAATTTGAATTCTTATATATGAATTATGGCCTTAGCGATGCACCCTTAGTGTTTCAAAGATATATTTATAACGTTTTTCGAGACCTCATTAATGAAAATGTACTTATTGTCTATATGGATGACTTCATAATACCAGCCGAAAACGAAGTCGAAGGACTCCAGAAATTACAGTGCGTCCTTACAACTGCATCCGAATATGGTTTAGAACTAAATCTTAAAAAATGCCACTTTTTACAGCGAGAAATTGATTTTTTGGGTTACCACATTAAAAATGGTCAACTGCATCCATCTCCCTTAAAAACTAAAGCTGTCCTTAATTTCCCAGAACCTAAAAGTATAAAAGATGTACATTCATTCGTCGGACTAACTTCATATTTTCGTAAATTCATTCAAGATTACTCTTTAATAGCTAAGCCTTTAACAGATCTCCTTAGAAAAGACACTGTTATGTTGTAAAAACTTTACATAACATTCACCCTTCTTAAATTTACATAAACTTAATTTTGTATATTCTGTTAATTTTAATAATCTACTTCCTTTCACCATCTTTCAATTTTGACAGCAAAATTTTATTAAGTTTTAAATATTAAATCCTAAATCTTTACTTTTAATTATTTCATTTAAAATTACATTTATTATATTCTATTTTCTTTTTCCATTTCTCTGGTAAACTTTCATAAAATTACTGAAATCGTTTGCCAGAGAAACGAAATTCTAACTCCTATAGTTTCCCTTAATTTTTATTGCTTTCCATTCACCTCGCATCCCAAAAGATGCAATTTTTAAGAAGGTTTTATTCCTTATCTCAAAACAGACAGGAAATTCCTTTCGACGTCATAGGAACTCCCACATAGCAAACATTCCTTTCTCCCCGCTTCTTAAGTGCGTTGCCATTCCATGGTGATAATCCTACTACAAAATCTTTTTCGCCGGAAGTGCTAGCGACAAGCCATCTTTAGAAATTTTCTGATTGGCTATTCCGCGGAGAGCGTACTCCCAATTTTCAGCAGGCGTTTCAAAAAAAGCCAGTTTTGTAAGAAATTCTCGGAGTATGTAACACGCACGAACCTTTAGGGGATTTTTCCCCCGTTAGGCCTCAGGGTCTGGCCGAAGCATAAGAACATTCATTGAACAAGTAATTCCTATTAAAATATGTTTTATGTTGCAAACTTTGATGAAAACACTGCCTATTGTAGTTTTAAATCAATGATCTACAAGCAGATAAAAAATCCTTCATCTTCAGCATTCTATAAATAGACGACAGATTGTGCCACTCATCATTTTCTTCAGTCATCCTACGAAATTATATATATCTTCATCTAATTGATTCTTGTGGTTGATGTTTCTCCAAATAGTCAAATTCCTGCGAAAACTCCAATAGAAAACGTGTTATTTTTGATTGCTCAGAATGATCGTTTTTTTTTACAAAAATTCTATGCGTCACCTTAAAGCATTGGTGTTTACGTTTCTTTACGATTAAACAAGGTACTTGCAAAAGAAGTCTTCATTCATATCTCAGTGTATCAAATAATCAGAAACTATCAACTTAAAAATTTTTTATTCATTTCTCAGTGTATTAAATAATCAGAATCTATCAACTTAAAAACTTTGCTGACTTTATTTGAAATTATAAACCACTTACATCATGAAGATAAGTGCCCCATATACTATTCTCATACCGATAAACCTAACTGTGTGCTAGATATTTAAATTCATTAAGTGTTATGATAAGATGTTTATATTTTTAGAATAGATATTTAATATTTTTATCTCCTACTGGATCCAGTATTCATAAATTGAAAATATTTTGGTGAATAAAATCTCTGCAATATTTAATCATCTTAGATTGTTTGTGTTTCTTGGGGTGAGTCATTATTCATTTTTCTTTTTCAGATTTATTTAAATTTGTTCGCTATTGCATTTGCCACTATACGATCAAAGCCATAGTGTGATTTCGGGGAATGTGAATTGAATTTGTTTCGATGAGATTTTCTTTTCGAATTTTAGTTTCAATTTACATATCCCGGAATCATACTTAACAGACACTAAATTTCACTTTGGTGACCAGCAACGAAATGCATTTAATCAGCTGAAACACATCCTTTCTTCAGGTCCTGTTTTAAGCATTTATAATCCTAGTAACAAAACAGAAGTTCACTGTGATGCATCTATTGACGGTTACGGAGCAGCCCTCCTTCAAAAGTCTTCTATTGACAGTCGATTTCACCCTGTCTACTTTATGAGCAAAAAAACCACAGATGCCGAACGCAAATATTCGAGTTATGAATTAGAAGTTTTAGCCGTCATAGAAGCCCTTTAAAAATTTTGCGTTTACATTCTAGGTATTCCTTTCAAGATAGTCACAGATTGCAACACATTCGCCCTTACTATGAATAAAAAAGATCTTTGCACCAAGATTGCTCGATGGGCTTTAATGTTAGCTGACTATAACTATACAATCGAACACAGACAAGGTACACGCATGCGCCATGGCGACGCTTTAAGTAGAAATCCAATATGTATGATCATTCAAGATAGTTTTACTTCCAAAATCATACAATCACAGAACACTGACGAACATATACAAGTCATCAAAAAAATTTTGAAAACAAAGCCATATGACAACTATTTCCTTAAAAATAACATTCTCTATAAAACTCACAAAGGTATCGATCTGATAGTTGTGCCGGATGAAATGCAGCTAAATGTCATTAAACACGTTCATGACAAAGGACATTTTGGCCGTAAACGCTGTGAAGAACTCCTTAACGAGGAATTTCTCATCCCTAATATGTCAAATAAAATTGATAAAATTATAGCAAATTGTGTAACATGCCTTTTGTATAATCGCAAACGTGGAAAACAAGAAGGTGAATTACATCCCTTACCTAAAGAAGAGACTCCTCTCCAAACCTACCACATTGATCATTTAGGCCCTCTTGAGACAACCAACAAAAATTACAAACATATTCTGTCTTTAATAGATGCATTTACTAAATTCGTCTGGTTGTATCCCTGTAAAACCACTTCTGCTACCGAAGTTATATCAAAACTACGACAACGAAGTCATACTTTTGGCAATCCTTCCACCATCATTAGCGATAAAGGTCCTGCATTTACAAGCAAAGAATTTGCTGATTATTGTCAAGATGAAAATATAAAGCACGAGACAGTTACAACTGGTCTTCCCTGTGCCAATGGTCAAGTAGAACGACTGAATTCCACCATAATTTCTGTAATCTCTAAAATGTCCAAAGGGGCGATTCCATGGAGAGTGTCACACACGTAACGCAGGCTTTAATTTGCATTTATTCAATTATTTATTAAATTTTAATGTTAATTCTGATTTTAAATGGTATGGTAAATAAGTTATTAACATATTTTTTAGTTTAAATGTGTGTAAGTAAAACTCACAGAAATATATCATTTAATTTCATTACTCAAAATGTGCTTTTTTTCTACTTCAGAAAAAAAGCACATTTTGAGTATGAAATTAAATGATATATTTCTGTGAGTTTTACTTACACACATTTAAACTAAAAAATATGTTAATAACTTATTTACCATAACACCTAAAATCAGAATTAACATTAAAATATAATAAATAATTGAATAAATGCAAATTAAAGCCTGCATTATGTGTGTGACTCTCTGCATGGAATCGCCCAAAGACGATCCGACCAAATGGTTTAAACATGTTCCTAAAGTTCGACAAGTCATTAATTCAACTTACCAATGCAGCATTAAGAAAACACCGTTTGAAATATTATTTGGTACAAAAATGAAACAGAATGAAGATGTACAAATTATTGACCTCTTAAACAGTGCAGTCGAAAAACAATTCATGAAAGACAGAGAAGAACTCCGTAAAGAAGCCAAGAAGAATATTCTGGAAATTCAACAAGAAAATCGCAAGCACTATAATTTAAGACGTAAGAAACCCCGGAAATACAAGCTTGGTGACCTTGTAGCAATTAAGAGAATCCAGCAAGGACCAGGTTTAAAGTTGAAATCTAAATTCTTAGGTCCGTATAAAGTAATCAAAGTGAAGTCTAACAACACCTACGACGTTGCGAAAATCTCATCAACCGAAGGACCGATAAATACTAGCTCCTGTGCTGAATACATGAAACCTTGGCCTGACAAAAACTAAAACTTCAAAAAACATTTTTTTTTAAATTTTTTCTTTCTGTGTGTTATGAACATTTTATAAGTCAATTTTCATATGATGTTACGCCACTTCAACTAGACTGCTGATCTTTCTGACGTGCAGATTAATTTTTTTTTTCTTTTCCCCTAAGAACAGTTACTGGTTTTTGTTTTTGTTTCTTTTTCAGATTCTATTTTAGCACATGTCACCGCGGCAGCTCCAGATGTCAGGACGGCCACCTGTGGGAATTTCGCAAGCAACACTTGAATCAGACTGAGTGTCCCCGACTCTGTATTTTCCGCTTCGAAATTAAAAGGTAACGATACAAGCTGCATGAAGTGGAAATATAGAAAAAGTAAATAGAACGAAAAAAATTCGACGACGTGGGTTTTGTAGAAGAATCAGAATAATTTCATTGCTACAAAATGGAAGATTTAAACGACGTATGGAAATGCTAGAAATATTCAACAACGTTAATAAAAGAAGCCTAAGTTGCTGCTTTAAAGCTAAATATAGATTGAAAAGAGTGCTTTTAACTGTATTTTTGTTTTGTCTTCGTCTCAATAAATGTCAGTGATCGTCTTAGAAGTGCGTTGTGATTTATGAATAGAGTCTCATCCCATATATATATATATATATACAGTAGAACCTCGATTATCTGAAGTAATTGGGACTGACCATCTTTTGGAAAATTGAAATTTTCAGATAATCAAGAATGCTTCGATTTTAAGACTAAGGGGAAATAAATGCAATATTTCTCATTCTGGTAACAAGTACTTCATAAAAATAAAGCAACAGCAAAATAGAAACGAGAATAAATTACCTGAATTTTCATTTTGAAATTAAGTACCTTACATATATCACAAGGATTTGAAAAAATGTTTTGTTTCTTGCACTTTCGATTGCCTTTGCTTTGAAACTCAATCATGGAGTTTTTTAATATTATTAGTTCACCAGTATCACAGTCTTTCTGCTGCTCCAGCCATGCCAAACCTTTTGCAAAACATTCAAAAGCTTCAGAATTGCTAATTTTTTCGTTTTCTTCGTTCCACTCCGCAGCTTACGGGAGCTCAAGTTAAATTCAAAGGCACTCTAAGAAAGGGGATCGAAAATATTTATATGTACTCGTAGTTCGGAATAGACTGCTTGCACACAAGGAATATGATAGTTAAAAGAAAAAAAACCTTTCAAAATGGATTTACACACATGGAATGTGATAGTAGGGAAAAAAAAAAGTGCTTTAAAAAAGGATTTCGGTTAAAAAAGTTTAGGATACAAGAGGTTCTACTGTACATATTTTTAATTCTAATTACAGTTTAAGTTTGGCATTAACAACCTAAAAAACCATAACTTTTATTCCATTTAGTTCTCAGGTCAGGTTGTGATTATTATTACGAAAATTATCTTGTCCGAACTCAATAAAATATTTTTTGCTGTCCCAAACCGAAATAGTTAACCTGAATCAGCACATAAAATTGATGCCTCATTTTAATGCAACTATGGTAAAAAAAAAAAAAAAGTCTACAATCGTTCCTCCAATTTTAAATATATCTTTTAAGAAGGAAAATCATTAGATACATTTATTTATATTAAAACATAGTCTTTTTCATCTGACAACATTTTCTGATCTTTCTTTTTAAAAGTGGATCAACTGAGTTTGAGCCGCACAATGCTTTGAATTCTGACACTTTTCTACGGAATGTATTTCTGATGCTTGTTTAAGACAGAGGGGCTATATAGATTTCTGGAGAGGAATTTGCACTTCTGTAACATTATTAAACATAATACCAATTATTCTGGACGGGATATATGTGGATGCTTTGGGGAGGCATGTCCTCTCAATACATCCTTTTAAATCATCACTGGACCCACAAAACTCCAAACAACCTGAGAGCAACTCGAACTTTAAAATGTTAATCAATTCAACCCAAGTAAAGGGACGTGTTTATCTAAAATTGGGTTCTCTATTCAATACCGAATGCGGTAGTGAAATTTTACTGTTAAGCATATTTTCAATTATTTATTTATTAATTTTTATTAAAAATATATGCGTTCAAAATGGCATTTCAAATGTATTTTTAAAAATAATTCAATCACAATATTATATAACGGTCCAGTATTTTCTTTTAAATAATTTACTACATTGGTTTTCTGTTAATTAGACCGAAATTCATTCATTTACAAACTCTGGAAATCAATCTTTTTTTCCCATTACTTAACGTATTTTAATGTATTCCAGTATGGGGTCTTCTAGTAATGGGAAACTTATGGAACTGATCTCAAACGACATAGAAAAATAATAAAAAACAATGATCCCATTTATCATCCTTTTAGTTCCTATTTTCACCACCAGGGATGCTTTTAATTCTTATTTCTTTGCCCATTTTGCTGCTAATTATGAAAAAATTCTAATTTTTTATACTTAACCTTTTTATACGTACTAGTGCACTTCCAAATTTTTACCACCAGGTTACACTGTTAAATGAATTTTCCACTATTGTGACTCAATTATAGCTGCCCTTCGGGTGTCTTTTCAGCAGACAGGTGGGGCAAAACTGCAACTAAATCTCGAAAACCATGACCCCTAGCAAAAAACTAAAGCCAGATTTAACGACAACGATCCAAATTACCTTACAAGTAAGATTCATTGAAGTTTTAAAATTCCCTCTTAGTGGATATATTTGTCTGATTCTCCTTCGATTTTTTGATAATTCATTATAGCTAAATGCGACTGAAATTTTAAAAAATGAGTTTGTAAATGTATCAGAACGTAGCTACTTTGAATTTGGATACTGACTCATGTTGGAATCACGAGGAATCAGAAACCAATTTTTGTGTTAGACAGGTTCCCGCTTAGTAGCTATATTTGTTTGGTTATCCTTCCGTTTAGCGATAAAGTTCTTTTGTCTTTGATCAGCGGGGAAATTTCACAGTATTAGACATTTAGGGGAACTTTAACCTATATCAAACTTTTAGCCTTAACCGAAAAGTGAAAAAGCTATTCGATTCTATCTAATGTGCCATAGTTACACAATTTGGACATCACACTTTCATAAAAAAGAAAAGGGAACTTTTTCTAAAATAAAATTAGCAAAAAGACATTAAAATTCTTGAAAACATTAAAAAAATGTTTTTAAAGATAGATAAATGAATTGAAAGTACTTTCTTAATGTATTTAGTGTTCTAAAATAGCGTTGTTTTGATCGTTACTCTTTGAACACATTTCTTGATAGCATATTGGATCTTATATTTGGAAAAACTTGTTTGAAAAGAGCATTTTGAAAATTTCTCAGGGAGAGTACCAGTGTTCAACTAATTTTGCTGGCATCTGTAGTACAATTACACAGGCCTCGGAAAATTAAAGTACAGGGACTGGATGCTTTCGATATCACACGGTTTGTCGAATATCTACCAACATTATTGACGAATTGTTCTTGAACATCTGGGATGTAAAGAACATGTTTGATTTCATATTTCTCGATAAAGATTTAGTCAGGCCGGCAATTAGGGGGCTAATAATAAATTTAATAATAAAATAATATTTGCGATCAGCTATGCAACAGAAAATGCTGGAAATGGTTTGTCACTTTGTTAAATGACTATTTGAATCCTGTTCAATGTTTGTGTGCATTTGTGTAAGCATAGCACTCATATTCGTAAAGAGATTAACGTTTTTGTGAAAAATTCAAAAGTTTTTTGTTTATAGCATACAGAGTTTTCAACCAAATTTAACACAACTTTCCGAAAACTTGACAAAGAACAGTAGCAACAGTACACCTCAATTAAAACATGAATATATTGAACATTTGATGAGATATGAGCACTTGTATGAAATAATTTTTAACTGCACATGCGTGGACGATTTCAAAATTTTTATTTCATAATTTGGTAGTCAGCTATTTAGGGCAACTTATATAAAATGTCCAATCAAATATCAAGAAATTTCACAAAGATAGGGGCGATATAGTGAGTTGCTTTCTAAAAATAGCTTTATTATGAGGGTTTTTCCACAACTTTTCAATCAACTCACTATATCTTTCTGAGTTTTCACAATATTTGACTAGACTTTTTACAGAAGTTACTCAAAATAGCTGGCTACGATATTAGGAATGAAATAAAAATTTTGAAATCTTGCACGCATGCGCAGTTAAAAATTATTTCATACAAGTGCCCATATCTCATCAAATATTCAATATATTCATGTTTTAATTGCAGTATACTGTTGCTACTGTTCTTTGTCAGGTTTTTGGAAAGTTGTGTTAAATTTGGTTGAAAACTCTGTATGCTATAAACAAAAAATTTTGAATTTAACATCTTCACGAATATGAGTGCTATGCTTACACAAATGCATACAAACGTTGAACAGGACCCAAATAGTCATTTACCATAGTGACAAATCATTTCCAGCCTTTTCTGTTACATAGGTGATCTCAAATATTATTTTATTATTAAATTTATTATTAGCTCCCTAATTGTAACCCCCCCCCCCTCCCCGATAAATCTTCACCAAGAAATATAAAATCAAACATGTTCTTTACATCCTAGAAGTTCAAGAACAATTCGCCAATAATGTTGGTAGATATTCGACAAACGGTGTACAATCAAAAGCATCCAGTCTCTGTAACTTTTGGAGACAGGTGTAATTTACTGGACCTACACATAAATGAAATAAGATTTGATAAACTATGCAAAATTCATGATACTTCATTATTACTGGGCTCATACAATGTAAATTTTACAGCATTTTAAAGAAACATTAGTATGCACACTTCATTAAATAAATTTATATTGAACATAAAAATATTGGAAGAATAAATACCATAGTGAAGATGGTGTAACATTAAAGTTGATGTCTTGAAATAACGTTTTAGTATGTTCAATATGTTTGCTACTATGTTTAACGTATTTAATATGTTAATTGTAAAATTTTAAAAACTGGTAAGATGTATATAAAACAAGTTGTATTAAGATTATTAACAAATTTTAGAATACAACTTTTTAAAGGGCTCATATTAGATGCCCCTTCATCAATTGAAGTTGAATGAAAGAGAGAATGAAAACGATATCAGAAAACTACATTACTGATTATGCCTTTTTTCACCACCTTAAATTTAGCTTCAAATGAAAGTTGTAGTAATGGATCTTCTTATAAAGCTATTGAGCATCTCAATGCTAAATTTACATTGATTGCCTAGTATGTTTTTAATTTCATCTGTTTTTAGTTGCCACGTATTTACTAAAAACTACTTTATAAGCATGTAAAAGCAATGATTTTAATAATGGATAGAAGAACATCTCAATTGTAGATTCTGGGAAGTAATCGATGACTGTATCAATTGTGTTTTTTTACGAAAACAATTTTTTTTTAAATTAAATTCTCGAGAATCGCCCATCACTAATTGAGACCCAATTTCTGGGGCTGAGTGCAAAATTTTTTTATGATATTAATGGAGAAAAATTCATGTTCAGATGGATCTGTGCTGATTAGAATTACAGATATAAACTCTATGAACTTGATAGCATTTTTGGAAGCATTTTGTATATCTTCTTTGAAAATTATTCTAAAAGAATAATAATTCTAACTATTTTTTTTTTTTTTTTTTGCCTAACCATGCCATACGATCATTCAGATACATTTATAATTTTGTATCTACATTCCTGTAATTTTGTATTTTAGGGGAGAGGAAAGACTAATTATACTTTCTTTCTGGTTTCACCCTCACTTATAGAAAAATTCTAAATGTAAAAAAGAAATTTATTTTGTAACTACAGAATATTTTCATAACTGGTACTTGTAAAATTCCACTAGCTTTACCAGTGTTTCTAATAGCCAATTTATAAATGTCATTCGTGAAGCCTGACTGTGATTACCTGAGTAATATATATCTAAATTTACTATCTTATAATCAGTATTTTTATAAAAATTAGAAATCAAAATAAGAAATAGTCGGAGTGCCTAAAACTATGTAAGATGTGTTAAAAAACGTCTACACAAAGTTATAAATAAAAAATTAATCAATAAAAAAATAGCAACATTTAAATTTTTTTGAACAATAGAAGTACTATAGAAGCGGAAACTTAATTCCAGGGGTGCAGAATATGTCCAATCCGGCGATCTAGAATCTGGGGAAATTTTGAAGAAACATATACAATTCATTTCGACTTTAACAACGAATTCCATAATTAGCTGAGATGGAAAAATTTCACTACAAATAAAAAGATCTGTATAGCGACCTTCACAAAATCGATCTCAAAATAATATGTACCGTACATCAGGTATGATTTTGTTCCGAATTTTCGAAAATTTAAGGCATCCAGTTCCGAAAGTTTTAAAAAAAAATCGGTCATCAATCTGAAAATTCGGACATAAAAATACCGCAAATTTTGACCAAGAATTACAGAAAAAACGCAAATTTCGTCACAAGATCGCAAATATCGCAAAAGATCATGAAACTACCTCAAGTTTTGTCAAAAGATCGCGAAAGAACCACAAACTTCATCAAAAGATCGCGAAAAAACCACAAATTTCGCCCACAGATCGAGAAACAACTGCGAATTTCGTCAAAAGGGGCGAAATAACCACGATTTTCGTCAAAACATGTCTAAATAACCGTGAATTTCGTCAAAAGAACGCAAAAAAAATCCCGCAAATTTCGCCAAAAGATCGCGAAGCAACCGCAAATTTTGTCAAAAGTTCGCGAAATAAACGTACATCTCGTCAAAAGATCGCGAAAAACCGCAAATTGCGTCAAAAATCGAGAAAAAAACGCAAATTTCGTCAAAAGATCGCGAAAGAACAGCAAATTCCATCAAAAGATCGCAAACAACTGCAAATTTTGTAAAAAAGGTCGCGAAACAACCGCAGATTTCGTCCAAAGATCGCGCAACAACAGCGAATTTCGTCAAAAGGGGCGAAATAACCACGATTTTCGTCAAAACATGCCGAAATAACCGCGAATTCCTTCAAAGGAACGCGAAAAAAATCCCGCAAATTTCGTCAAAAGATCGCGAAACAACCGCGCATTTCGTCAAAAGGCACGAAATAACTGCAAATTTCGTTAAAAGATCGCAACAAAAACACACATTTTGTCTAAAAATCACGAAAGAACCCCAAATTTAGTCAAACAATCGCAAAACAAACGCGATTTCATCAAAAGATTGCAAAACAACCGCGAATTTCGTCAAAAGAGGGCGAAATAATCACGAATTGCGACAGAAGGAAGGCGAAATAACCACAAAACTCGTCAAAAGATCGTGAAATAACCGCAAATTTCGTCAAAAGATCGCTAAAAAATGCAAATTTCGTCAAAAGATCGCGAAAAAACGCAAATTTCGTCAAAGAGCCTCGAAAAAAACATAGTTAGTGCTGGCAGTGGATCCCCCCCCCCCCCTTCCCAAAGATCAAATTGATCCTTTGAGAAAATTTGCTGTGAATTTCAGAAAAAAATTTTTCACTCATAATCACACCTGCCAGATATACTCACACATAAGTTGAGAAATATTGGAAAAATAAATTTTCTATACCTACGGTAATTCAGCATTTACCTATAACATACCACAAAATTTTTGGGGAAATTTTCATGTGGATTGGGGGAAATGTTGGGAGTAGAAACATTTTCTGCACCCTTGCTTAATTCATTACAAACCAATTCTTAAATTATGCAAAATTAATAAAAAACATCAGCTCATGAAATATTAAGACTAAACAAAGCATTTTTTTTTTTTTTTTTATAAAGGCAGTTATTTAAAAAACATACTTATCATACGTCACAGGTGGTTGTACGAAATCACCCATTTCTAGTATTTCATCAAAATCTTCAACAAATTCTTCATAATCCTTCTTAAATTTTAGAAGTTTTTGAAAAGTTAGTTCACTCTATAAAGATTAAAATTATCATCAATACAAAATAAAATAACATTGAAAAAAAAATCATTAATATATAATAAAAATAACAAGACAGAGAATTTTGTGGAGCATCCTGTTTTAAGGCAAATAAACGTAAAAAAATCCTGTTTTAAAATGGGAAAAAAAAAAGTGAAAAACCTTTTGTGAAGTCCGCAGAAAAATCTGAAACACTTATGATATTTTAGATGTTTAATTTTGAAAATTTAAATTATTACAAGTATTGATAAAATATGTTAATAGATATTATTAGTTCTTTACAAAAGGTAACTTTTAACTTTCTACTATATCAAGACCTCTTTCTTTGCTCTACATACACTGAATATCCTATGCTGAGTGAAAAAGCAATGAAAGTTTTGATTCGGTTTTAAGGGCAGTCGGAATCCCTGTACCTGCAATGTTAAATTATACCTTTTCTCATAAGCTACTTAAGATATGGACTTGAAATTTTTTTTATGCATAAAATAAACAATTCTTAATAATCTTATAATTAAATAAAGCTTAGATATATTTTTTAAAAATCTGAAGTAGAAACCACATTCAAATTTCAAAAAACATGCAATTTTTTCAAAAATAAGGATAATAATAAAAAAGGTTCTTTTTATGAGTTTAAACAATTATCTTCAGATTAAACAGGGATATGTATAGAATGTTCAAGAAAAATTTCAAAGCATAATGTATAATAGTTTTATCAAAAAGGTACATCGAAGTAAAAAAAAAAAAAAAACATTTTGAGAAAATCAAGTTTAACCTGTTTGCGACGGCGCGCGCATTAAGAAGTGCACATCTGAGGATGGAGCGGGAAAATTTGATTTCATCTTCTGAGCCGAAGGATTTTGCGAAACTAAGCCTAACTCTTGTAAAGAGTTCTTCAAAAAATTATAAAAGATTCATTTTTCCATGTAACCTTTTGAAATGCACATACATGAAATATGTTATTTAAGTATTGCGCGGCAGCGCAATACTTATTTATTTCCAGTGTCACTTCTCAATGTTAATTTAACATAGAAAAGCCTATGGAGATGATAACTTTTTCATTTTTTCTGCCCACCTTTTTGTCCCTGATGCCCCTCATTTTTAATTCTTTGCTAATTCTAATAATATTATAAATTCAAAGTGTAAAAACATTTGCCTGACGTCAGGATGAAAACGGATCATAAAATGCCTTTGCATATAGGTGGATTATAATCTAGAGAGTAACATGGGCTAATTTTTATTTACATTATTCAAATATTTTTCTTAATTCCAAATTTCGCTTTTTTCATTGAGAATCAACAGACATTTTCTAATAAAATTTAACTTTTTTCCTTCATTGTTGTAAATAATTCAAAAGCCGTAAAATAATTTGCCTATATTTAGTTGAATGATTTTCACGTGAAACATGAAACTGAAATAGTTATTTTTTTTTAAGAATTAAAAAGAAGATGAATCGTCATAGTGGAAATAAAAATAGCATTTTCAAGGCGTCATAGTGGAAATAAAAATAACATTTTCAAGCAGATTTTTTTCAATTCCTACTATTAGCTCACACTCTCCCTATATTTATTTATTTATATATTTATCTTGTTCAAATTTTCAATCGCTAATAAAATACTCGTTACTCATCCTATCAAGTTGAAATAATTTTTTTTAACTTGTACAGGACGACAATTGAAGTTAATACAGTTTTTCAAATATTAATTAATTAATTTTAGTTTTGCATGGGAAACAAAATGGCGGCCATGGGTTATTGAAGATGAATGAAAGTATTTTCAATAAGGGGTTACCATAGGGGGGGACCCTGTTCTGTCGCGAAATACCGCTAAGTTTGTCGCCAACTTGGCGATATATCGCCAAATTTGGCGGCCAAAATGAGTCGCCAAAGTGACGCCAACTTGGCGATATCCCTAATATTTCGCCAAATTCCCATAAAGTTCCATTGTAAACCTACTTGCTTATAGACAATCAACAAATTGAGATTATTTTAATGCAACAAAAACTAATATTAGCTTAAGGGATTATATTAAATTGTTCTTTGATGGCCTAAGTAGGAATTGACTTTAAAAACAAAATTTTTATATTACTTGTTTAAGTTCAGATTGTAATTTTTTGACCAAACTACAGCAACCTGCATTACTGCACTGGTGAAACATTTTGAATTATACATAGGTAAATTGCATCACAAATTGTGATGCGATATCGCACAAATCAAAGCCTGATGATGATATACCCTCCATTAATTTTGAAATGTGTTCGTCTGAATTCAGTAGTTATTAAAAAAACTTGACATATTAAACAAAAACCTAATTTGCAGAACAAATTAAAAAAACAAAATTTATTTCCTAAATTGTTTAAGCCCGAGAAGGGTCAGATATTAAGATATTTCATTCAATTCGTTCTACATTTAATGTTAAATTTTTGTAACAAATAAGTTAAACCAATTGAACATTAAAAAATAAAAATGAAATTCATACAATATAATACTTTAAACACCTATATACTTAGATTCCGTTCAAATGAAATCGAAATAAATCTTAGACTTTTTCCATTTTTAAGTTGTAAATATTTGTACTGCAGATTTTGCATTATGTTTATGACGATTGTACATAATATGATAAGATACATGCAAAATACAAAACTTTAAAAAAGTCTAAGATTTATTTCGATTTCATTTGAACGGAATCTAAGTATATAGGTGTTTAAAGTATTATATTGTATGAATTTCATTTTTATTTTTTAATGTTCAGTTGGTTTAACTTATTTGTTACAAAAATTTAACATTAAATGTAGAACGAATTGAATGAAATATCTTAATATCTGACCCTTCTCGGGCTTAAACAATTTAGGAAATAAATTTTGTTTTTTTAATTTGTTCTGCAAATTAGGTTTTTGTTTAATTATTATACATATTTATGCAAAAAATTGAAATATTTTCTCAGATATTTTAATGTAAAAATGACTTTTTAAACAAATATAATGCATGTTTTAATCACGTTTTTGAGTTAAAAAATATTATATGATTACAAAACACTTACGTTCCTTTAATATAGCAACATATGAAATGTTTTGCTGAAATAAAGGATAATTTTGCTTAAAAAAATAATAGTTTTGTTTCTAAATAATTGTTAACACATTCCGTAAATAAAACAAATATTTTTAAAAAGCTGATTTATTCACAAATAAAAATAATTAAATAAAACTTGCAAGCAACTTCTGCATGCAACTTTTTAATACTTATTATGCACTCAGACATAAAAAAATAGTTTGAAAACTTTTAATTCAATTTAAAATATTTGTGAAAATTCAAAATTTACATGTAAATATATAATCAATCATAAAATATCTATCAAATAAAAAATGTTAAATAATAATAAATAATAATAAGTAAAATAGAATTATACTTAAAAACAAACCTGTCTAAAAAGTAGTTGATGTTAAAAATATTTTTGAAAATAAAAGAAATATTACATATTGTAACGTATAATAAAACGGAATATCAATTAAAGAATATTTACTAAGAATAAGCAAACATGAATAACTTAAAATACATTCCTCCAAAAAATTGTTTATGTTAAAATATCTTTATTTACATACATACATACATACATACATGCATGCATGCATATATGTGCATCAGTGGCGTGGCGTCCGGTCATCGCTGGATGCGGCGATGACCAAGCAATATTTTAAAACTCTTAATAAGCTTTTAAAACTCTACGATCCAGTTTTAGCAGAACATTTGGAGTTCATGTATAAGTGAAGGTAAGATTTAAAGTTTCTTTTTTGAACATTCAACCATTGAATTTTAGAGTTAATAATTTTTCACCACAAACTTAAATAATTGCGATGACCACCGAAAATTTTCACGCCACGCCACTGATGTGCATGCATGCATACATACATGCATGCATGCATGCATATATATATATATATATATATATATATGTATGTATGTATGTATATATATATATATATATGCATATATATATCCATTAATTAAACATAACCTACCACCATCAAAAACCATAATATTATAATTAAAGCTGTAAGTAAGAAAAAAAAAAAAGTGCCAAATAATTTATTATAAGAACTATTATGGAAGAAAAAAGCAGAAAGTGGACACCAACAAATAATGGAAAAGCTTATATATTGAATTATGTTTTCAAGGGCACAGAATTCAATGATATAAGCAATATGGTTGTTTTCTGTGAGAAAAAAAAGCTAAGGCTAAAAATTATTTTTCTCTGTGCCCGAACGACCATTATAATCAAGTGAATAGATTAAAAATGAAAACAGAATAGAATCAAATAATATGAAATGGAAAAATCAGTAAAACCAATTTAAATATTTATAGCATATAAAATAGAAATATTACACAACATACCGATTAATATTTCAGTTTTTTTCAATATATCCACTCGCACATGGCTACCATAATATTGTAAAGATTAAGGTGAATAAAACAGTTAAGAAATCACAGTAATTGATACCAAAGGATGCAGTTAATACATTTTGAAATACCATGATAAATACAATTAATATAATATAAAATAAAATAAATAGAAAGTAATTACATTATTTAAAATAACTAAAATGCACTTTTAAATTACTTAATTACTATTTAACAATATCGTCAAAATTTAGCTAAATAATCCACCTGGTGTAGGAAATTACAACTGAAAAGGAGCTGCAAAAGACAAAATTTATAACTTATCGTCAAAAGACAAATTTTGGTGCTGCCATCTAGTAGTATTTTTATTATTCAAATGTCACAAGATGAACAATTGATAGCCTTTGAATGTAAAAAATTTATCAACAGCAAAACCAAACAAATCCTTATATATAGATAATTATAAACCTAATACAAACCTCACTATATATATTTTTTTTTTAAACTATTGTTAATAAAATTTTTAAAAAAAGCATTCAATGTTTTTAAATATATCTTTTCATTTTGAATGTCAACAATTCATTTTGAAGTATTTTTTCCTTTTGGTATCTTATATATATATATATATATATATATATATATATATATAACATATAAATAAATTTATGAGGTTAAAAGTATTGAACAATATTTTTTAATAATAAATAAAACTGAATAATTTTAAATATACTGATAAAAAATGCCGTTAATGTTAAAAGTATTTTCCAAAATGGAAATATTAACGAAATCATATAAATGTATTCAATTATAAGGGGCAAACTGACTATTAATTGAAACTATTAATTTTAAAACCTGCGAACATTTCTCAAAATGTCAGAGTTCAATGACTGTGTTAGAATCGCATCACTCTCTTAAATTTTACTTTCTGAAAATACATTAATTTCATGCATTTTCTTTTTTTTTTTTTACTAAATATTTTTCACTATGCCAGCTATTCCATTGTCAGTAAAATACCTGCATTTTTAGGTATTTTAGCGAGTTTGTAAAATAAGATACATAAATATAGATAATTTAAGACGAAATTATTTGAAACTGTATGAATAACTATTGAAGGAAAACAAAAAAAAAAAAAAAAGAGCGCACAAAAGTTTTCTTGACTTGACGGGCTGAAAATATTTTGAACAAGCATCCGCAAATATTTAAACTGTAAATGCGTAGCAGCATTTGTTGAAACAAAATAAAAAATATAAATAGGCCTCCCGCTTTCCTCCTCAATGAATGAAAATGTGAAACTATTAATCACCACAACGTACAAATAAACTCTTTCCAATTGAGATAAAAGTAGTAGAAAAAAAGTAATTGAAAATGAATCAACTGGAAGCCTAGCCATATGCGTTCGTGAAGCTTATGTCATAAGCTTAGAGTTGATCAGCTGACTCAACCATTCCTTTTCCAAAGTGTCGAAGAAAAATTTCTGATAAACAAAAAATAAAGTTTCATTTGACACATAGATTTATGATAGAAAGAAAATCACGTTTCAGAGGCAATGCATGTGAAATAAACACTTTTTTTTCATTGCAGTCATTTTTGGAAGAAAATTAAATTGACATGGATTAAAAATATATTAATTGATTCTATTTGCTTTCCTAGATAGAAGGAAATATGTTCTTCCCAAATGTATATTCAAATTTCATTACGAATTTTTTTTGAGTTAAACTTTCTGGAATAAAACGTTCCAACTATGTGGCACGAATACCGGTCGCTCGGGATGTGAGTGCCAAAACCACCGGCACGTATACCCGTCGCGCGGGATGAAAGTGCAAACGAGGCCGGCACGAATACCGGTCGCTCGTCCCGAACGGGTTAAAGTAAATAAACGCAGTAGTAGTAAAGCAGATAAACAAACAGAATTACTAAAAATTTTCCAACTTCTGATTGCCGTAGAAACAAAAGTAATATATCAGTAAAAAAAAGGAGAAATAGTAGATTCAAAATATTAAAAAATCGAAAATTCGATATATTTTAGGTTTTGACCTTCCAACTGCCCTTAAATAAAATATATATTTTTTAAATTATCTTTATCAAACACAGCAATTAAAACTTTGTACAGGCCTCAGCTTTAAATAAAACTGTTCATCGTCCTTATTGTAGCCAAACATACATGAGTTTATTTCAAATAAACAGGAGCATACATCACGTTAAAATTTTGTGATATACAAATAAGATTTTATTATTTTTTAATAACTAAATAATATTGGCAAATAAACAAATTAAAAATATTTTGTCAAGATTAAATAAGCATTTGAGATTGTCTTATAATTAAAAACGAATGCTATATATATATTTTTAGATTCAAGAAATAACAATACAAGAAAAAAAAATCATGCACCAAGCATAAAACATACTACAAACTTCATTTTCAATATTGAATATGCCACGATAAACCTTAATAACATATATCAATTACATGGCAATCTGAGTACATTTGTGTGAGTTAGAGCACAACAGGACAAACTGAAAGCATAAATACTTTTCAAGAATGTTGGAAAATGTTACAGATGGAAGTTCTCTGTAGAGATGCAACGATTATTCGGCCGAAGTCGAATATTTGGCTTCGGCTGAATATGAAACCCATTATTCAGCCTTTTCCGAATAATTTTGTAAGAAATGTTTTTATATTTACACAGTAAAACTTTTTAATTTGACAGTTTATATTCATCATGTATAATGAAAATTTTACTTGAAATTAACTAACACTTTTTTTCTCCTTAACTTTCATACACTGAATGGGTTTTATCTACCCATTTTTATATAAGAGGGTAATTTAGGAATCATGTTAAAACTTTTATGCTGTATCAATAAGAACAAAAAGTATCTGTAATAAGCTAGCATAATCTGTTAAATTTCAAATTAATCTATTCAAAATGGTACACAATTTCCTAATAAATGCTTATTAACACTGAACCCATGCTTACACTCTGTATTATGTGCTAATGACTTTAATAAGTTTAGCCAATTTTAGGGTATCTTTAAAATGTCAGATATATTTTGCTAGCAGGGATGCAATGGACGATATAGGGAGGTATATGCAGTATATCTTCTGAATTCTATCGAGAAGCTCTGTATACCCTCTGTTCCTCAAATATAGTTATAATGTATATTTCAGCCATGAATGTTCATGACTTTAGCGTACACCCTTCTGTCTATAACAGCATATACTCTCTGGTTTTTTTATGACTACAACACTGTTTACTAGCAATTACCCACAATTCACAGTTTTTTTCCTTTTAGAGACTGATATATAAACTTCCCATTTTTGGAGCAAAACTCAGAGATTTTGAAATTTTTGTTGAAAAAATGTAGCAGGAAATGAAAATTGGAACAGTTTGGGATAAATAGAGCAGATTTTCCATCCCAGTAAGTATATAACTAAAAACTCATTAAGATTAGACAAATACAGTGGTTCAAAGAAAATATCTCGCATTTTTCAAATGGAAATATGATAGAGGATGGTTACAAAATAAATAAATAAATAAACTATGGTAGTGATGAACATAAAGATTGCATTGCTGGAAAAACCATTGCGAATAAACATACAAAGAAAAACATAAATCTTTTTATAACATAAAACATAAATCTTTTTATATTTTTTGCTGTTTCAACACTTTATAAAGCAAACTATGTGTTTAAATAAATAGCACACTTCTAATTTTTTAAACTCTGTTGTTATATTCACTTTTTGGTAAAGTATTTTATTAGTATTCGATATTTCTTCCTCTTATTTTGAAATAATTCAACAAATTAATCTATAAAAATAATAAAAAAAATTTATTATCAGAATATCATCAATTAATGTAAAATTAAAAATATCATAGATAATACATACTTCATCTACATCCACAACATCCATATCACCTTCTGCATAATTTATTTGTGCCTTTTCTCTTTGACTTACACGTTTTGGACCATTAGAACTAAATACAATAAAGATTGTGAATTATGTCATTTTCTTACAGATTGAAGGGAAAAAAAAAATAATGATAATGATAGTATACAAATATACATACAGAGAAACAAAATATAAAAGTAATTATGGTCTTATGAGTGGCATATTTTATTCATATAAAAAAATACACAAGATTACAAGCATTTCATCTTATTTCATTTAGCTCTTATTTGTCAATGTAACTGTAGGAACATATAACTGAAGAACCATTTTCTTAATGCACATACAATTATAAAATTTTTCAGGAATAAAAACAGCAAACATTCACAAACAGTGGAAAATATGTACAGTAAAACCTCCCTAAAATGGCACGTTCTGTTCCAATAAAAATGGGTCGCTCCGAGAGGTGGTTTCTTAATGGAGGTCATGTTTAAATCTAGATTTTAATTGTTGGAAAAAGGTAACAATTAAGGTTACTAAAATTTATTTTTCACATTAGGAAAAAATATAAAAATTTAAGTATCAAAGCAAAAGTTAGTTACAAAGTTAATTACTTCAGAGCTTAAAAAAATGAACACATTGACGTTTGCTTTGATTTTATGGTTTTTTCTTTTATAATTTTTATTTCTAAGTCCTTTCGAAGTTCAGTAAATAAATGCAATTTTTTTGGACGGAAACAAATAATGACGATTTCATTAATTTATCTATTTCTTTGAAAGTTTCCTGGCAGAAAGAGGCAGGGGAGTTTATTGACTCTCATTCTTAATTTGTCATCAGAGTTAAATTCATTCCCTAAAATGCACATTTAAAAGTTACTGGAATAAAAAAAAATAAAAATAATCTAAACTTAGTTTAGAAGTTTGATGAATAATGCGCTCTCCGGAATTATTTTTCTGTAGTACCGTCTTCAAGCGATCAGGAAAAAACGGAATTTGTTTCACTTTCTTCAAAGAAATAAATTGGTCTCTCTTGGAGGGAGTTCAACTGGGATGATCTCTGAATGGAGGTAAAATTAGTATTGAGACTATGGGAATACATTTCGTTCCATGAAAAAAATGGTCGTTCAGGGAGGTAGTCACACAGGGAGGTTTCACTGTATATATTATTTTAAACCCTTTGAGCATTTTGAGGGTTTTCCTGCATTTTCATAAATGTCCTTATAAAACTAATGTTAATTTAAATTTTCATTCACTGATTGCTTCTAATATACACTTCATGTCTCTTAATTTAATGTACATCTTAAATTACAGTTCTGTTAAAATTATTTTTGTCTGCAACTGATATACGAGTAAGTTGTTTTAGGTAAATGGAAAAATACGGACAAACTACTTAGAGCAGTATTTCCCAACCTTTTATTGGCCACGCCCCACCGAAGCATCTGTAAAATCATGATGTGTCCCCCCCCCTCCCCCTGTCCTCCGCACTGTGTAATATTTATTAACTGAAAAGTGAATTATATGATTTTAAAATTTAAAATGTATAGGTTGTGTTGTATACTTATTTACTATGTAAGAGGCCTACACTAGAGCCATAGATATTTACTATTTATCTATTTGCTTTTCTAATGCTAAGATCTATAAATTTTATAGTACCTGGTTTAGATAGTTCAAATATTTTTTTGGTTAAATATGTTCAACGCAGTCAGATTAGATTTAGAAATACCCTTAACTAGTTTCGCGTGTAAAAGTTCCTTCATGTGATGCATAGCAGAGCGAACAAGAATAAGACTAATTTAATAAATAATTGAAAGTATTGTGAAAAATTTAAAAACAAGGTGTACAACCGGAAAAACTATAAAAAAATTTAATAATTAAAAAAAAGGTGGCGAAGAGATGGAAGTTATCAAAATTTCATTAATGGTTTTTCATAAATTTATTCTGGTTTTATCTATTTTGAAACTTATATACTTATTTTTTATTAAAATTATACTTATTTTTTATTTTATTTTTTTAAATTTGCATGTATTTTTTTTATTTTTAATCTACAACATAACTTTTTCCAAAACAACCAGATAGCGAACGGGTGAGTGACAAATTTGGAATTTGCCCCCCAAATTGCCCCCCTCCCCCTCCCGGTGGGGTGTACACCTCACGTTGGGAACCACTGACCTAGAGGGTTAATTAACATTTAATTAAAATGACAGATTATATATCTAACAATGCAAATGGAGGGGGGGAGGCAATTATTGTATTGTAATTATTGTATTATTGTAAAATAATTGTACTATTCAACACCACTTCCTTTTAACATTAGTCACAGCTAAAAGGGGGAAACTCGGCATCCAGTGCCACACCTAATTAAACAAGAAAAATCATGCGTCAAGCATAGATTATGAAACACATATTCAGATTAATGTAAGAAAACTGTACCATTTGATAAGTTAAAATAGGATCTCTAATTCAACCATATGGAAATGCATAACACATTTGAAAACCCAATTTCAGCAATTCCCATCTACAATCGAAAAATTATCCAAATTCTTTCAGCAGCCCTGTATATGACATATAGATTTGTATTGATTAACTACATGCATGCGAAAAATTTAGTTCAGTTAGGAAATAAATACCTCAGTTGAAAATTCCCATTTAGTAATTTCCACTAATAAGAAGAATGGTATGTGAATTCTTTTGTGCAGCCCTGTATATGAGGTATAGAATTTATATACAACTAGCTGACCCGCCTGGCATTGCCAAAGCTCGTAATAATATTCTTAAATGAATTTGAAATTTTATCACAGGTGTGTCAGAGGGGGGGGGGGGGAGAGATGGTGCAAATTACCAGGGCCCGACTCTTGTTCAGTTCCTATTTATTTTCAATAATTTAATTTTTTATTTAAATCTTATATTATATCTTATATTATATCTTTATATCTTAATTTATCTTTAGATAAAAAAGTAATTACAAATACAACATAAACTGTAACACTGAAAAACAAATAATAAAATTGTAAGCAAATATTACTATATAGACTGTTTAAAAAAGTACCATATAGCAAATTTATTTTCTAATAGAGTAAAGCCTATTTATAATGGAATCCTGCAATAAACGTTAAAAAAAAGTTCCAGTTCCCCCCTTCCCCAAAAAATGCTATTATGCTTTGTTAAAATTAAATAACCTGCATAAAATGGAATTTATCACTGGTTGTTTTCGTTTCCATCTAAGCAGGTTTTATTGTATCTTACTTCTGGTGGACCCATAATAATATTCTTAAATGAACCTGAAATTTGTATTGCAGGTTCATACAGAGGGGGGGGGGGGGGGGGGGGGTAAACAAAATTATTTTAACATCATGACAATATTTTGTAAACTTCTTGCTGTTTAATTCACATTTCCAATACAGTGCTTTGCAGAAATTGCATGTTTCATTCAAAGTCCCACAGTTATGCCCCGAAACATTTAAATCAGTAATTTGGATTTCAGAAGCAACGCGTGCATGCTACGATTATTAAGCCTATTTTAGCAATCGCTTATGCTCCGTGTTTAACGGCGTTCTTAATCCAATCCATTTCGATTTTCTCTTCTTAATTCAGCTTCATCTTCACTTTCAAGCATCCTCCTAGATCTTTTTCAGGCATTTCAAATGATATTTTGAAGCTCCATAATTGCAGCAAAAGAGCAAAACGTCATGGAGCTCTTTCCTCCATGGCGAAATGTAAACAAACCCAATTGCCCTAAATCCTGCCAAAGGACTTTTACACAATAACCAATAAAATGCATTTCTTGGGCATTGCCATTAAACAATAACAAATAATCGCGATTTTTGTGCCATGTACGTTAGTGTAATATTTATATACAATGAGTAACATGCAAAACATTAGTTAAATTTAAAAGTGCATATCAAAATTGAAAACGCACTTCCAGCAATTATTGCAGAAAGACAGGTACTGTAACTGATTTTTTTTGTGTGTCCATGTAAATGAATGGCAAATGCTATGAATGCCCTATTGTATAGTAATCATATTGTAGTGAAATTCAGTGATTCTATGAATTTCAATACATTCAAATTAGCATAATATCATTAAAATACTCTGCAAACGATTTTTCCCCACCGATCGTAATGTAACAGAATTCTTTTGAGTGCCCATGAAAATGAACTATTAATGCTACATACTTCATATACAATACCAAACATGCCATGATAAGTATCATTAACATATATCAATTGCATGAAAATCAGAGTCTATTTACCTGAGTTAGAGTGTGGACAGATAGACAGACAAACTGAATTCATAAACTCTTTTCAACGTTGTTGGACAGTGTTAAAAAGGAAGTTAAAGAAGTGGAAGCTATAGAATGATTTTAGAATCAATGTTTCATAACGAAAATATTTTGCTAACTTTTTTTTTTTCATTTGGCTACAGTTTTTTTCTGCTGATTAGCCAAACTATTAAGGTTGGTGAAAAGCTAACAAGAACCTTGTACATTTGCATATGAAATTATAGCAATAGGCAATTTTATTCAGATTTTCATTATTTCATGTTTCACTTAACATCACGGAAAAATAATAATAGCAAATTTCTGCACTGTTTTAATGGAATATTCTCTAAATATTTTGTATTATTAATTACATTAAAACAGATCAACTGGATAAAAGAGCTTGGAGATTATTATGCATTTACAATCTATACTTGTTGCCGAAACGTCAGTGAAGGCTTACTGTGGAGACACGAAAAGTTTTGGTTTTCGTTAGTCTGTCTGTCTGTTCCGCGATAATTGCCGCAAAAAGCATCCGATCGGCTTGAAATTCCCTGGGCATGTTGATGAGCTCCCCGGATTTAGCTGTATAGTTTTGGGTTAAATTTGGTTCATTCATTCGGAATATACAGAACATTTTATTTTGTGATATAATGCTTTTCTATGGGAAGTCAGACGATTTTCAAATTTTCATTTGTTGAAAGAAATCGCTCATATGAATAATAGATTTAAATGGTAAATTTTGGATGCTGAAATTTTTAAATAAGAGTATTAAATTATTCTTATTAGTTTGCAATTTTGTCAAAACATTTGTCAGAGCTTTTAAATTAGGTGTATAACTTATGATAGAATTTTATACATGTGTTTGAATAATATAAAACATTTTATTTTATGAATTTACTTATATTTCATTTTTTCTTTTAACCGTTGCGTAGCAACAGCATCTCATCTAAAAAGATCATAAATGTGAAAGTATGTATGGTTTTTTGAAGTCAAATCAAAGCAAAAGGAATGAATTAATGAATGCCTTTGTATAGATATTTGCATATAGATTTATTTAAACGCAGAAATGAAAATAGTATTTATATACTATATAGAATAATATTTTCATTTATTTATTCAACTATTTGATTATAAATGAAAAAGTTCGTTATTTTCATACAGAATAAACTGACATTTTATTCTGTTAAATTTTATAAACTTTATTGTTGCCAAAAAAAAAAAAAAATGAATAACAATTTCTCCCAAAGAGTTAATTTTAATTTGTAAGATTTTCACGTGCAAAAGAAAAATGGAATAAGCAAATAAAAAATAAAAAAAAGGATATATAGGACAGGAATGAATACATATAAACATTTCACACCAAATACCACCTAAAATAGTTTTTGTAGCAGTATTTTCCCAGCACTACGAAGAAAGATTCCTCGATTTACACGATTTTACTTGGCCTTCCTTTTCTCATTCTTTGCGATTTCATTTTCGCAATTGCGTGCATTAATTGGCACAAAATTTTACATTTTTATGACTGAGATATATGTAAGGCCATACAAATAAGAAATTCCGTATTGTCTCCTATAAAATGTGATAAAGTGTTGGTTAATCATATATGTTTTTATTAAGAGGAGCAGAGCTGCCAAGCCTCCGGCGTTCTGGATACCAGTATTTTAATACAGAAAATGTTACTTTATTTAATTGAAACATTTGCGCGATTTAAAAGAACATTTTCTCTAAGATAATAGTGATGTGCAAAAAGCTTGAGACTTGGCATGTCTGGTGGGGAGTGAAATGTTTTACTTAATGCATTTATCTCTATTTTAATGCTACGTGAACAACGTCCGTGTAACAGCTTGTAGAGTGTAAAATAAATTAAATTATTAAAATAATCCTTATTACGAAAAATTAAACAGAAAGTCCGGCTAAGGGAAATGAAATGTTAGTTAACCTTTCGTAATTTGACCTGAACATAGGTTTGCGTCAAATTTCAACGGTATTTGTAACATCACGATTTTAAATTAAATGTAGATACTATTAAAAGAAAATCACAAAAAATACTTAAAGGCGCCAAATCATGTATATCTATTTAACGATGATTAATTATTAACTGTTAGGTTTAGAAGCCCCCCTACTTTAGGGTGATTTTAGTAAGTTAATGCTATCGAGTACATTTTTTGATATTTAGATTAGATCTTAGATATAAATATTGCAGAATGGTAATCAAAATTATTTTTTTATAAACAAAATTTATAAAGGTATTAGATTTCTAAATTAGATGTTTCAGTTTACATTTCCAAAAGTTCTTTATCCATTAGATACAGGTATTTGTGGTTAGCAGGCAAGTAAATACTGCTGTATGGATATTAGGATAACGTAAAATGCTTGACCGAATTATTGCTTATCCTTATAAATCGCAGTGTAAAAAGAAATCTTAGATATAGGGTAATCATTAACTCAATCAGTAGAAAATTACAAATGCAAAATAAATTACACAACGGGGGGTTCAGGGGGGCAGAGCCCTCCTGAAGAAATTTGCTTTATTATATAAAAATTACTAGAAAAAGTAGCTCGTGAGAATTTCAGAATATCCTTACATAACAACGTGTTTAATTTAACGCTTTTAATGTCTGAAACCATCGAAATATTTTTTTCCTTTTATAAATGTTTGTGTAATTTAAATAGTTTAAATTTTGTTTTTGTAGAAAGATTAATATTAGGCAAAGTTTGATAAAAACAATGAGTTGCAGAGATGACGTTGAGGCTCTTGATCTGCAGATTTACTAGTAAATATTTCTTTGATTTAAACTTCAACTAGTTTCTGTAATCTTACTTATCATTTCTTCAAACCTGGTTTAATTCTCTTTCAAGGTTCTGGAATTAAATCTTTGCAATTAATTATAGTGGCAGTTCCCACTGGTGGGTCGTGGAATAATCGAGGTTTGCCACAAAAATATATCTTTTATTTCATCTGTTTAAAAAATATAACAAATACAATATTTCATAACTGCAATAAACATAAAAGTTATTAGATTAAACTAACAAGGAAGGTCTCCATACTGGGCATACTCCGAATATTTTGAAAAAAATACTAATTAAACTACTTATGTATGTAATAAAGGATCAGTCAAATTTAGCGGCAGAATTACATTAGAAAGTCTGTAAAAAAATAAAATACTTTCGAGTATTTGGTGCGAAAAGGCGAAAGCATCAAGCTATTTGGCGAGCAATACTTTTCCTCGCCAAAAGCAAACGATTTTAGTGGACCTGAAAATTGATTGTTAATTGATTTTTAGAATGCGTGTAAATAGTATTTAATCTATTTAAACTTAAACAATGAGAGAGTTTTTTAAATGCATATTTTTCGTATCACATATTTATGTTGCATGTTATTTAACTTTATTACTTTAAAAACAATTTCATATATAAAAAATACTTCCATATATTTAAGCGTATTCCAAAATAAAGGCAAGATTCATTTACCAGTTATTTATTTCAAAGAATTCGTCGTTTCCATAGCAACAAAATTGAATCTACAGTGCTCAATTGGACTTCATTTTGAGACATTGAAACAATTTTAATTTATTTTAATTTTGTTTTAATTCATAAAATTTGATATTTAACTTTCATTATAAATAGATATATGACAAAACTATAGTTAAATCAATCTAAAACTGACAAAACTAAAGTCATTTACATTAAATTTATTTCAACAAGTTCAACATGAAACATTTTTATCGTAAAGAGTATTCGGCATAAAAAAGTATTTTTCGAAATTTCATTTCATTGCCAACCGATGATAAATCGCCAAATAAACGAAATTTTCATTATTTTTTTACGAACGTTGTATCGCGGTTCCGCCAAAAAAAATTTTATAAACATATATATACACATGAGAAGAACACTCTGTAATTTTTTCAGATTTTTCTGAATATGCCCGTATGGAGACCTTCCTTGTAAGACTTCATGAGAAAACAGTGTTTCCTTAAACTGTTAGTCAGTATTATGTTATGTTTTCATTATGAGACATGGCAGCAGTTGCACAGCCATTATGACAAGACAGTCAAGCTTGTGGATTAGGAATCCATTTGAAGAAGAGCCTTTGAAAAGTCCAAAACTCTCAAAATCTGAAGAAAATCCTTAAAATTGAGTTATTTTGCTATTCCTCTTCAAAGGCAGTTTTTCAAGGAAAAATCTTAAATTTCCTTTTGGATGCATAATAACCAGAAATATCTAAATCAGCTTTGAGGTCCTTGATGTTGCTCAACAGGACATACTTATGTGAACATACTTTTCTACTTTTCTGTTTTTGAAAAACAAGTACAGAAGCAAACTGCGTGTGGAAAGTGACTTAAGGTTAAAATTAACCAGTTTTAAACCTGATATAGATGCCTTCATCTGCAAACACCAGTGCCAGAAATATCACTGGTTGTAAAGCTGTGTTTTGATAATAATTAAAAGGATTTTTCATTAGATTTGTAATACGTGAGTTATTTTAATTATTATTCCACTTAACACACATTGGGATTAGCGATTCTTGATTTTCTTGATAGTACCTCCTTCATATGAAAATTTGCCTTTTTTCATAAAATAGGATAACCGATAGCTTATAGAGGTCATACCAGATGTAAATTTCCAACTGGGCAAAAAATGTCCAGACCAGGATTCAAACCAGGGATCTCTTAGCCGAAGCCGCCAATGCTGTACCATCTGAGCTATCCTGGACAAATCTGGTGGAACCTTTCAACCAGCAAACCTTATTGATTATAACATCTGGTCTGAAATCTGGTTCAGCTCAACAGAATAAATTGCAGGTAATGGAACTCCAGAAAACACTGGATACGTAATTATACTAGATTAATTTTAACACAAAAATGTTGTGTTAAAATTAATCTAGTATAGAGGTCATACCAAATTTCCATATTGATATTTGATTCATCCTCATATTAGGTGGGTCATGAAAATTTTTTTTAACTTAAAGATGGATCGCATACCAATAAAGATTGGGAACTGCTGAATTACAGAGTTAAATTTTTCAGAATTAAATTTTAAAACTTTTTTTTATTATTATTTAATTTTAAAATTTACAGCTCTGGTGATCAGTGATTTTGTAATTTATGAAATTTGGAAAATCTATACTAATATTATAAAGAAGTAACATTTGTTTTTAGGGGTAATCTCTGGAACTACTAAATCAATTTCAAAAGTATTGATAACAAATTGATGGTGACAGTTCCTGATCTAGCGTAGACTATATTTTGTGTCAGTACCACTAGCCCCAGGGGGTGCAGCAGTGAAAAATATTCTAAAATTGCAATTTTTGTGATACTGAAATAACTAGAAAGTTAAAATTTGGCATGGTAGTTACTTATAAGATGTAAATGCTCTCTGAGAACAGTTTCTAAAAAATTCAAAATTTAAAAGGGGGAAATGAGTGAAAAATGTTCTAAACATGTCATAAATTGCGATTTCTATGAAAATGTTAAGAAACTTGAAATTTGATATGCTGCTACTTTTAAGAAAATGATGCAGGCACAACACATTTAAAAGCCAGCGTGCAGGAGAAAAAAACTTTCTAAACATTCGATTTTTGTGATATTGAAAGGACTAGCAACTTGAAATGTGGCATAGCAGTTACTTTTATAAATGTTCACTAAGAAAGGTTTTAAAAATTTTTTAATTTAAAGTAGTGAAATGAGCAAAAATCATTCTATATTTAAATATTTTATGCAATTTTAACAAAAAATTTGTTAATTAATTAAATCCAAATCGATTTCGAATTTAGCTGGCATATTTACAATTCTGACTACAAATGAAGAATCCAAATGATAAAGGTGGTATGTGACCAAGAAAAAATATTTTGAGTTAATCATATAATGGAAAATAATCAATGGTCCTCCACTATCTGTTAAATTACCATTTGAAAAAAAAACTAATACTCTCAGAAATTTCAATTGATAAAGGAGGCATTTGACAATAAACACAAACAGATATTTTGAACTTTACAGCTCATTTTCTCAAAATGATGATTGTGTCACTTACCACCTTTATCATCTGAGCTCTTCAAGTCACTAGCAGCTGAATCTATGTGTTATTTCAATATTAATGTATTCATTATTGAAAAATTAATTCATTTATTAAATTCTAACTCAATTAAATGTCTTTAAAACTAATTAAAAAACACTTAAAATGTGGAGTTCATAATTAAAATGCTTTAAGCCAATTTGGTTAAAAAAGGCCGATTAAAACCAATAAAAGCCACCAGTATAGCTTTTCCTTTATTATTATTTTTAGCCAGCTTTTTTGAAACCCTGTAAATTTTGCCCTCTGCTATTTATTTATTTTTATTTTATTTTATTTTTTTGTGTGTGTGTGATTTTTGTTATTTGATTTTTTTTTTTTTTTTTAATCGCAGGATCAAACAACATCGGGTGGGTCAGATAGCAAAGAAATAAAATGAAATTAAATACTATGCTGATTAACCCTTTAACCGGCTGACTTGGATTTTTCCGTTTCTAGAAATCAATTTAAAATAGCTGTACACAAAAATATTTTAAACAAAATTCTATTTTGAACCATATATAGAAAGAAGTGATATTAAAGATATTATAGCATCAAACTGTGACTAATAAATATATTTATCCTGGAATTTACAAGCATTCTTATGAAAATACAGGAAAACCTTCGGACGATGAAAAGATTAATATTACAAAAGAACATATTAAGATTTTTTCACAAGGGAAAAAATTCATATTAGAGCAAAAATAAAATTTATACTCAGATATGAGTTCAATTCAATATTGATACATTAATTTTTGCCAAAAATGTGAAATATTAAAATATTTTTCTTAATTATTTGCTTCCTAGTGATATTAGAAAGCAGAGTAAACACAGAAAATCTTTTTAATTATATGTAAATTTTAATAACAAATAAAAAGTTTAAAATATAGTGCAATACCTTTCAGAATGAACTTTCTTCTTCTGACTTTTTTTTGGTTTAAGTTCTAAGATATCATCCTTAGCCTGAAATAAATGGATTATGCATAATTATACGTATAAACACTTATCTAAGTTCATACTCTAAAAGCACCAACAAAATCAAAAATAACATAACCTATAAACTTATTATTTTCCAGGCAATTTTTTAAATAATTTGAAATTTATATATATGAAAAGCAAAGCATACAACAATACATACATTAACATAAAAGAGATGTACTGCAAAATTAATTTATTGGGAGTTGGATAGATTCAATATTCAACTACTTAAAAGATATAAAATTATCCATTTCAAATTATAACGTCAACATATTTAAAATCACATGCACAGTTCCGTGGAATTATGATTTGGATTCTTATCACACATCCTTATGGGTGCATGTCGTTGAAGAAAAGCCAGTAAAAATATTTTCTGTCTTTGGTTATAAATACTGAAAACATGATTTTGCTTTCTCTGTCTGTTGTGTATGTTCTTTTGTCTTTGCATTCACATAATTATTTTTGTGTGGTATATGGAATTTTAGTGCAAAAACAGGATTATTTTTTTGTTAAACAATAAAAGACAGAAAAGTATTGCATATTTAAGCTGACATTCTGTAAATTGTCTCCCGATGAAGTTTTTTATTATGTAGTCCCTACAAATCAGTTCATGTCATTCAATTCTTGTTCACTTTTGTGTTTTAAAAATCTTTCAACTATTTTGCTTCTTAAGTGACAGAATTACTTATAGTCCAAGAGCCGACAGCACAAAAACCTATGTTATCAAGCACAAGAAAAAAACCTTTATTTTATGGGAGAGTAGAAGTAGGGGAATCTGATGATCCAGGTCTGCCGGAAGTGAAGGGGTACATAAGCCAAAAATTAATACCACCAGTGGTTGACTTGTAGGTTTATCATTGTGTTTGCCGTACAACTATCCTCCATGTTTTCATACCTTTGTTTGTATGGCAAACACAATGATAAACCTACGAGTCAACCACTGATGGTATTAATTTTTGGCTTATGCATCCCTTCACTTCTGGCAGACATGGACCATTAGATTCCCCCTACTTCTACTCTCCCATAAAATAAAGGTTTTTTTCTTGTGCTTGATAACATAGGTTTTCATGCTGTCGGCTCTTGGACTATTAGGTACTTACACAATATCCATGTCAGGAAGATAAATCATCAAAAATGGTTGTCACTCACCAATCATGTCTATCATTACCAATAGCCAATCACATATAAAACAGTAATTTGATATACATTTATTAAACATATAACATCATTAAAAATAGTAAATGCTAAACCAAATAATAAGAATAAGAAGGAAAAGGAAATATACAACATTTTTAAACATTCATAAAAGAACATAAAATTAAAAAATAAACTAGAATTTTCAGAAATTAAAAATGAAATTTAAACCTATGCAAATAGTGATATGATACATGCAAAATATCTTACCTGATCCATCCCTATAGACTTCAAAAATTCTAGGTTTTTATTCTTCTTTTCCAATAACTGTTTTTCATATTCACTCATAGACTACAAAAGAAAAAGTGTAATTTAATAAATCACAAAATAATACTTTTTTTAAACTAAGTGAAAGCCTGCTATTAAATTAAATAAATAAATAAAAAAAAAGAACGTCTTTCCAGCCTACAGCACGAGGTAAAGGTAGCTTCCAGATTCCTTAGTTTTGAGAATTTAGCTAATTTTACTGGAAAACACAAAACTAAACTGTGTGTAACCCGATTATAGAAGGTTCATTCCCAGTTCTCGACAACACTGTATCTGAATTAGAATTTTGCTAAATTAGTCAGCTATAGCCAAGTTGGCTTTATTTATGACAATCTATTTTTGTCACCAAATTTCATGATATTTTGACAAGAATCACTAAACTTGCCGAGTATTTGATACAGGCAGATATGAACGTATAGTTTTAAGTATATGCAAGTTGAAACAATGGTTACAACGATGAAAGATAATTTGCCAGGAACTATGTTCATTAAAACTCATATAGTAAACCTGTTTATGGAAGAATCCCACAGTCTTGTTCTGAATGTCAGTCACCCTAAATTTTTCAAACTGCTATACCTCAGTCATTTTTTTTTTTTTTTTTTTTTTGATAGAGGCAAAACAAAAAAAAATGCTCTGAAATCCTTGTCTCAAGGCAGAACACTTAACAGAAAAAACTTTTAGGATTTCTTATATTTTTTGTATAACTTTTTGAATTTGAAATCTTTATGCGTTGTCATTTTGAAAAAAGATGGTGGATGAAGCTGGACAATGAACTTGGTCAAGATCTTGCTAAATCCTATACACATGCTTAGTCACATTCAATATATATATATATATCTTTCAAATTTTCATCCTAATTTATCTAAACTCCAATTTTATACAAATATATGGTTAAATTATATTTATTTCAATTTATCTGGCAATATTTATCATTAAAAATTATTTTGAATTTAATTTCCATAGTAGGTTATATTTAGTTATGATGTTTTGTATTTTTTATGTACTTTCTATGTAACTATTATGTAAGATAAAAACTACATGATTTCTCTAAATTGGAGTTTTTGTTATTTTATTGTTCAAATTTGTTAGGTCAAATTTGTTAATTAAAAGGTATTCTATATATAAATAATTACTTGCCATCTTTAATTAGAGATATGGGTCAGATTTTGTGAGAGGAACCTGTTTATTGTATTTTGATTTTCAAAAAGGTATATACAGTTAAACCTCCTTGAACAGTCACCTCTAAATAACGACAACTTCCGAATACCGGACACATGTTGATGGAACCAAAAACGTTCCATAGCATTAACATTAGTAGGAACCTCTAAATAAGGAATTCTGAACAACGAGAAAAAATAAAAATTTGCAGCTCCTAGTACAATTTCATATTTATTTGCAAACCGAATTATGAAGCAGATCAAACAAAATTTACTTCAAATGTCAACAAAAAGAAAATGAAGACATTAATAATGATGGGGCAAATGTAGATAATATTCTTAGAATAGCAGGTATAACTAAGATGAAGGCCAGCGAATTTGTATGCCCGGACAAAGACTTGGCAGTTTCTGTCACATTTGATTCCATAAAGCGGAATCCTGGTGGAATATAGGGGAGAGGAAGAGAAAAGTGAAGAAGAAGAGGAAATTGAAGAGATTATAGAATCACACAAAATTTCCAGCATTAACACATATACCGAAAATTTGACGAATCTTCATGAAATCCAAAATTAAGTAATAATGATGATGAGTTAAAAACTGATTTCCGCATTTCATTTCTTTGGAGAAAGATATTTGCAGCAAAAGAACAAAGCAACTGCAAATCACTGATTCTTTTAATGTATTAAAAAATGAGTATTAATTAAAATGACTGTATTTTTATTTAAATTTATGTAATTTTGATTTTTTTTTTTTACATGAAACCTCCGAATAACAACCACCTCTGAAGAGAGGTCACTTTTCACCGGTCCCATGGGTAACCATTATTTGGAGGTTACACTGTATATATATATATATAAATCAACATTTGGATGGAAAGTGGTTTGGGGGTCATGATCGATGCAAATATGCTGAAATTTTCTGGAATTGCTTCTTTCAAAATAGCTATAATAGGTAGCTTTGTGCTTTTTGTGATGGAAGCTACCTAAACAACATCAAAAGTACTGCCAATGATACTGAAAATTTTACTTAATCAAAATAAAAGAACAGTTAAAGACATGTTGTTAAAGACAATTTGAATTGTGTTTAACTTTTCAGTAAACAGTCCAAAGTTGCATCCAATTCATTTATTAAATTCTATAATATACAGGATAAATATCACATAGAAACAAAAAGTTAATATCAAAACTTAAAATTTCTGTACCAAATGATATTGCAGTTTTTAATTAAATATGCCAGGGCAGAATCTAAAAGGGATAATTGAAATTCGCCAAGAGGAAAAATATGCACACAGTCTTATCTAGAAATTCAGCATATTCGCAAAAGTACCACTGAATAAAAATATAATCCTGTCATTTTAGCTTATTTAGAATAACAGTCTATCAAATGCATTTCAGATGGAGATTTAAATGAATTTTTAAATCACAGTAATTAAAGATAAACTTTCTATTACTAAATTTACATTCACTTACACGTTTTTTGTATCTCCATTAACACACATAATATGGAAAATCAACTAAATAGACACAAAAAATGTACAAGCCAGAGCATTCCCTTAAAAAGATCTCCCTCTTTATACAACCACATAAGATGCATGAAAAATATCCATTCATTCAATTCAATCTGCTGCGAGCATCTACTTGCCTAGGTCATCGTCAATCACTGATGTGAGATGAGAAACACCAGCTATTGGTGAAATCAAATAGAATACCATACAATAAACGTGCAAAGACAGAAACCTGTCTGAAACAGAATTTTTTTCCCAGTTGCTTTTGATTCCATTTTAATATATTTTACTACATTAAATTCGTTTAAAATGTCTCAAATTTTTAAGTTTTAAAGTCAATTTTGACATAAAGTACAATAAAACCTGGACTGGGAAAAAAAATTCCATTTTAGAAAGGTTTCTATCTTAGCAAGTTTGGTATTCTTTTCTAAAGGTTCAAGAAATTTTTCAATTTACGACAGGATTCCATTATTGACAGAGTTCATTTTCACAGGTTTCAATGTGATTATAGAAAGGGAAGCAGCATGTCGACAAAAATTTATAGCCTTGCACAATTTTTTTTATTATTATTATTGCATGAGGAGCTGAAATAATAATAAAAAAATATGTGTATGAAGCACTCTACTGCATAAAATGTCAGACTGTCAGTTTTCTTTACCTTTTTTGTCATTTTGAGTTTCTAACTTTTATGTCTACTTTTAAACCTTATTTGCAAATTTTATGGAGCTTAATACTTTGTCCAGTAAATTTTAAAAAGCCCTTTGAGGTGAGAAATTATAAATAAATAAACAAATACAGTAAAACCTGTTAAAACAGAACCTATTTATATTGGAGTCTTATCTTAAACAAAAAAAATTCATGGTCTTGACGCAAGGCATACCACACAATTATATCTGTTAAAATAGAAGTTTTTACTGGTCTCAAATGATTCAGTTATTGCAGATATGTACTGTATATAAAAATTCAAAGGCAGTAAAAAAATCTATAAAACAAAATCACAAAGGCGTGGAAAAAAAATTCCATTTTAGACAGGTTTTTGTCTTAGCAGGTATATATTTATGGTATCGATGGCACCCTGAAAATTTTCTAATAAAGATGGGGTTCTGGTTACAGACAGAGTCCATTTTGACAAGTTTTAATTTATTTCTAAACTTCAGTTTTAGTAAATTGAAAACCATCATTTGCCTTAATTCAATACATTTTTTTGCTATGATGAAATATTAGGAAAGGGGGGGGGATCTGATGCATATCCCCCCCCTCTCTCTCTTGCATAGGCACTGACAATAGCCTTACACCTATTACTGATTAGAATTTCATTTATTATTAGAAAATTTGCTTTGTTTGGAACAATGATCAAGTGGACAAAACAGTGCACAATTCTTTTTATTACAGTAGACTCTCTCAAATCCACACAGCTTGGGACCAGAGGTTGTGTGAATTTTAGAATTTTGTGGATTTCTGGTCATTGATTTGTTTACATTTTTGAAACATTAATTTGACTGGTAGTTAAGAAAAGGAAATTATAATGAATGCTTACAGTAAAGTGAAACATTAAAATAAGTAAAATATTAAAATAATTTATTAGTTTAAAAGTAAGTAATTATTAAAATAATTATGTAAAATAATAATTTAGAAAAATATTAAATTATTACCGATGAAATCGATTCAATTCGATTCCAAAAGTCCTATGCTGCCATCTAGTGGTAAAGCGATTGCAAGATCAATACGTCATTATTTGTTCTTAGCACTAAGTTACATATTTAAATAAATAAAGATTAATAAAAGTAAACTATTAATGTAACTGTAGTTCAATATAATATGTATAAAGTAAACAAAAGACCGGTATTTCAAACTAGTGATGACATAAGAAATAGGGAAAGAAGCAAGGAGAACAGTGTTAATGCTATTATCAGTATATATAGCTTATTGCACTCTCTGTAACTTTTTTCATTGTTATTTAGAGTCTTGAATGTTTTTCTTATACTGCTTTGTATGTTTAGAAATAAATTTGCCTATAATTTTTTAAAAAATTCCGGGAACAATAATTTTAAAATAGCGTTCCGGTTCGTGGATTTTTCCATTTCGAATCCTGGAGTTTTTGATATAGATATGCTAATTTATATCAAAATCAAAAGTAATGTAAATTTATTTAGTAATAAATCAGCTGTAATAACCAAAAGAGAATGATTAACAAAAAATTTAGTTAAAAAAACATTGCGGTAGTCGCTGTTTTCGGCGCCATCTTGAATTTTGTTCCTGCAACTTAACAGTAAATTTCATTGTTTATATCTGAAAAAATACGCGGATTTTAGGGTCGCAGATTTAAGAGAGTCTACTGTACTATGTGCACAAACAAGAAACACAGATTTGTTCAGGGAGAGAGAGCTCACCTGACATAGAAATTTTTATTTTAAAAAGTTTATCTTGAACATTTTTAAAAACACGATTTTAGAGTTTTGAAAGTAACCGTTCTATTGGAAAACAAGTTTTTCTTGGGATTTTGGATTGGATATCATTTTTAAAAACAGCATTTTGGTAAAAAATTGTTGAGATATACGGCAGACATATTTGTTCGATTAGCCAGACACAGGCAATAAATCATAAAATATTGTTCTTACTGTCATTATTCATATTGCATTCATTTTATTTAAAACATAAATCTTTTTCTTACTTCATTTAAAATATATGCCTTTCACTGAATCATTTAAAACACCCTTTCCTTAAAAAAAGAACTAATACCATAAAATGAAGAATTATTTTTTAGCAACAAAGCATTATCTCTAATTTATATAAGCGAAATCTACTATTGGTGACAGACAAAAATGCTACTAGCTACTAAAAACTACTCAATAACATTCATTAAATCGTAAGATATGACTTATGAATAGGGTCACCCGTGATAATTTATTGGTAAAAAATTACAGCATCCAATTATTATAAAAACTAAAGGTATATTGTTGACAATTTTGGTATGGAATAAGCACCTTTTGATGGCTATATAATAAAATTAAAATATGTAGAACGAATCTTGTAAAAGTATTGTTCATCTCATAATTGTAGAAAAATAACACTCAGACTTTGTTTTGGGTATAAATGAAAATTCATTTGATGTGGAAAAGACTGTTGTACATTTTACAAAAGATTAATTAGCCAGAGAACTTTTGTAACATTTATAAGCAGTATTTATTACTTCTTCATCTACTGTGAATGGATTAATTAATACATGCAAATTTAATGTTCTGTTAATTAAATATACACAGGATGTTTATGTTTTTGATTCTATCTTGCTTAGGCCAACTTAAGTTTCTAGCTTTTGTTTTCAAGAAATTTTACACAAACTTCAATACAGATCTTTATCATAATACATAGCATAATAATTATGTTTCTCTGTGCATTACCATACTTATAAGCACATTTTGGCATTTTGCAATGAGATAGCATTTCTACTTAATGGTTCAGTCAACTAGTGTGATTTACTCTCAGAAAATTTACTATTTTCCTCCTTTACAGTTACAGTTAAGGATGCTACTTTACACTTATGTTTAAGTGATTTTTATTTCGATGTTTTACTTGTATTTTTATTAATGTTATACTAATTTATTTGTTCTTTTGTTATTTAAAATAAAAATTACATCAATTTGTATAATTTGGCAAGTGGTTTGGTGATTTATATAATTTGGCGAAATTGGTCGACGGGATAACTAAGTAAAATCAAGTTTTTAATATACAGTAGACTCCCTCAAATCCGCACAGCTTGGCACCAGAGGTTGTGTGGATTTCTGATCATTGATTTGTTTACATTTTTTAAACATTAATTTGATCGGTAATTAAGCAAGGGAAATGATAATGAATGCTTACAATAAAGTGAAACATTAAAATAAGTACAATATTAAAATAATTTATTATTTTAAATGCAAGTAATTATTAAAATAATTATGTAAAATAAAAATTTATAAAAATATTAAATTATTACCGACGAAATCGATTCAATTCGATTCCAAAAGTCCTATGCTGCCATCTAGTGGTAAAGCGATCGTAAGATCGATATGTAATTATGCTATTATCAGTATATATAACTTATTGCACTCTCTGTAACTTCTTTCATTGTTATTTAGAGTCTTGAATGCTTTTCTTATAGTGTTTTGTATGTTTAGAATTAAACTTGTCTATAATTTAAAAAAAAAATTCTGCGAAAAATAATTTAAAAATAGCGTTCCGGTTCATGGATTTTTCCATTTCGAACCCTGGAATATTTGATATAGATATGCTAATTTATATCAAAATCAAAAATAATGTAAATTTATTTAGTAATAAATCAGCTGCAATAGCCAAAAGAGAATGATTAACAAAAAATTTAGTAAAAAAAAAAATTGCGGTAGTCGCTGATTTCGGCGCCATCTTGAATTTTGTTCCTGCAAATTAACAGTAAATTTCATTGTTTACATCTGAAAAAATACGTGGATTTTAGGGTCGCGGACTTAAGGGAGTCTACTGTAGTATTAGTTTTGGATGAGGAGCTGAAATAAAAAAAAATGTGTATGAACCATTTAATAAAACTCATTTATTAAGGGCACAACTCATTAGGTTAATTTTTTTTTAATTGTTGACATAAATTCTTTTAATGATATTTTGCCATGTGTTAATACTTTATGGTTAATTTAAATAACGTATTAAAATAAATGTAAGGCTAAAGATAATTCCTTTTCCCTTCCAAACTGTTTATTCTCACGATTTAGAAATGTTAGTAGAGAGTTTTCTCTACTGAGGGAAAAAAAAATTAGTTTTGAACTCCATATGTATTGCACAGTTTCATCTATGTTACAGAAAATGGATTAGTAACTGCAAATAGACTCCTACATGGATCTGAATCAAAACATCTAATTAACAAAACTGTAACGCACGCCACCCGTTTTAAAACAAATAGACTCTACCGGCAGTCACGTGACCGTTTTCCGTGAGCTTTGCCGAATGAAAAATGCTGTGAGTTTGTGGGAGTTCTGTTCTGTTTTGAGCTGTGGTAACATGTAAAAAGTTATATCCGTGTTATTATATATGTGTTATGTGCCGTGCTATTTGTGATGTGCCGTCTTACCAAGATTAAATAAAAAATATTTAAAAAGTTATACCCCGAGAAATTATTATCTTGAAATTATGTGAAATTTCTGTGTGATTTGAAACTGAGCTAGCCTGACAATTGGCTACCCAACCTCGGGCCACGAATTCGAAGAAAAATGTTCACATCCAAATTTTTCAAAAGTGTTCGCAATATTATTTCATCATTCTTCAAGTCAAGTGATATAGTAATATATTTTTATTCAAGAAGTGTGGTGTTCAACTAGCATGCTGAAAAAAAAATGGCACGACCGGTCGTCTTTGTGAGCGTACGTGAAATATGTTCCTAAAATTCTACAGATTAAGTCGTTGTGTGCGTGTGATATGTTCCTAATATTCTACAGATGAATTTGTCGTCGAACTGTGAAATATGTTCTGAATCTGAAATGTTTCGTTATCTTTGTTCTTATTTTCTCAAGTTAAAGTTCTACAAAATATTTTGTTAATGTCCTAAAGAAAGTTCTAGGATGTTTGTGCTTTAAGGGACTCTCGCTTCATTTGTTCTTAGAACGGTGCCTACAGTGTTTGTGCCTATAGTTTTATTCTACAAGATTTGTTTATTCTACGAAATATTATCAACAAGTAAGCTATTTTTAAATAGAATGGATCCATTGTTTGTTTAATAAAAAGAATGCATTCTTGACCTAACATCAGTCTTGACCTTGACTCATTTCATGTACCTAACATTCTCGAGATTCTAAAAATTCTTAATAATTTTTGACATTATTAATTTGAATTCATTTTATTATCTTCCATGCATTTATGTTTTGTATATTTCCCCTTTCCCCCTCCCCTCACCCATTATTCTGAAAAGTTACTTTTGATTCTGTTCTTGCATGATTAATTTTTACTTTGTTTTAAGTAAGACATTTTTGAGAAAAAAAAAAAAAAAAAGAAAGAAAGAAAAAAGAGTGAGTGAGAGCGGAAGCGAAAGAAGTATTTATTCATTTACGTTCCATGATTTTTTTTTTCTTTTCTTTTTAAAAGAGGAAAAATAAACTGTTTTCAGTCAAATATAGGTTGTTAAAATGTTATTTATAATTCTATCGCAATTCTCATAAAGATACGTCTTTATTTATTTAATTTTTTTTATTGGTTTCGTAAGAGAAATGATTACTATTTTTATTTAAGTGTTTGTTATTATTTAAATGCTAAACGTAAGTATTTAATTTTGAGTTGCTGATTTACTGATGAAAAAGCCTTGAATGTGATTCATTTCCAAAACGGAATGAGTAAGTTTTTGTATTTATTATTTGTTTATAAAAGAAACTTTATTTTCTTTTAAAGTGATATTGAATGAAACCGATATTAAGTAGCGTTAGTAATATAATAATAATATTGGTTGAAATTTTAATTATTCAATTATGTATTTTATATTATTTAGAATATTGTTTGAAAGTGTTAACTATTCAGTAAATGGCTTTATATTGGTTAAAATATTGTTTTGATTAAATGTCGCGTTATGACAATCCAGTTTATTTATACCTGCAGGGATTTAAAGTTTGTTTTGTTTTTAGTAAGAGTTTTGTTATGGTTAAAGCTTACTATCTTTTTTTATTAAAGTTTTGTTTAGATGAGTTGTAATGGTAAAGCTCACGTTGGGGAATAATTTAAATGAATTTTCGGCATTTGTGGGGTACTCGTTCTGTTGTTTTGCTAAAGTTTAAAATGTCTGAACTTAATAAAGCTCGTAAAGAGGATTTATATCAGGTTGCGTTAGAAATGAATTTAGATGTTCAAACCTCTATGACAGTTGTCACATTGCGTGAAAAAATTAAATCCTCCCCCTCGTACGAAGTTGATTTTGTAAATTCATTAGTCAGAAACCAAATTTCGACTCGCGAGGAAGAACAACGCAGACGGGACTTAGAGGAAAAACAAAAAGCAGCTGAGTTAGAACAGCGCAAATTAGAATTAGAAGAAAAGCATAGAGCGGAAGAGTTAGAGTTAAAAAAGCTTGAGATGAATTTTGAGCTTGAGAAGCTCAAGTTGCAGGCTCAGAGCCAAAGTGCTTCCAGTGGAGCGGTAGGTGGTAGTGCAGCAGGGGTAATGTCTCACCCGGAGAGTAAGATAGATATCCAAAAGCTGTTGCCTACATTCAGGCCAGAAACTGATGATGTAACCTTGTTTTTGGTGCTCCTGGAACGTCAGTTAAAGCTCTCGAAGGTACCAGAGCATCTATGGGTTTCATATTTACTCAGTGTTGTACCGTCTTCTATCTCTACGCTTATTGCTCGTGAATCTGAAGAAAACGCTTCAAAGTTTTCACATGTTAAAGATTTACTTCTAAAAAGGTTTAAAATTAGTGCCGAAATGTTTAGACAGCTGTTCTTTACTCATCGCAAGACCAAGGAAATAACTTGGCGAGATTATTATTTTGAACTTCGAGCTTATTTTGAATACTGGCTTAAAGAATTAACTGTAACGTCTTTTGAAGCTCTTCAGGATCTTATCATAGCTGATCAAATGAAAAGGCGCGTGCCTGTTGAATGCAAACAACATATGTTAGACGATTGGGAAAATTTAAATTCGCCAGTCGACCTTGCCGAAAAATTAGATGCTTATGACATTATCAGGTCTACGTTTCCTAAAAGAGATCCGGTTGTACCCCAAGAAAATAATTGGAAGCAGAGTAAGCCTCCAAAAGAAGACCGATCACCCCCAAAGTTTGCTAATCGACGCTTAGAATCCGATATTGTTTGCTATGGTTGTGGTAAACTGGGATTTATAAAGAAGAAATGTCCAGATTGTTCCCCTACAGTTAAAAAACAAACTGTGCAAGCACATCGTCTTCAGCTATATAGTTTAAATATATCAGCAGTTTCAGCTCCAAATGTGCCTATCACGATCTGCAATAAAAAAGTGTTAGTTTGTGCAGATACGGGAGCGAATCGTTCTATTGCAGGAGAAAGTATGTATAAATTATTTTTAAAAACTGGTGTTGCATTGAGCCCTCATACTCATGAAGTTACGTTAGCTGACGGAATTACAGTGGTTAGAAACACTTTGTCTGCCACTGTACCCGTAGAGATTGAAGGCCGAGTCTTCGAAACGGAGTTCATCGTATTACCAGATGCCAAGGGTAATAGAACTCTTTTAGGCATGGATTTCTTACATAATGCTAACATAGTGTTAGATACTGCCAACAAAACATGGAATTTCAGTGATAAACCTCAGGAAAGGTTTTGTTTTGTAGATGAATACAAAGAAGAAAATAATACGTCAGCTGGTGCGGTCGAAGTCAGTCCGTACGCTTTACGTAAAGATGAAGGCAAAAATCTAAATTTCGATGAAAGGAACAAAATTAATGATGTTCTGAAAAGGTATGAAAAATGTTCTCAACCAGGGGGAGAGACAACCCCGTTTGTGGAGTATCGTATCAATACAGGTGATAGTGCTCCTGGTCCTGTTGCTGTACCACCTTATCGGTTGCCTCCTGCTAAGAAAGAAATTCTTAAGAAGGAAATAGAATATGAACCTAGAAAATTTAATGTTGTGGCTGACATGCTGTCACGCCCTGTCTGTACTCATCAATCTGCTTTCTGTGAGACATGCAATTTTGTCAGCATAGACATGCCAACAAGAAGTCCAAAAGATATCAGAGAAGCACAGTTGCAAGATGAAAACCTTAAAAAGATCATAGATTCTTTTGAAGACGAACAGAAAAGCGAAGATTTCACAAATTGGACCGATAGAGGATTCCTGATGAATCAAGGTGTGCTTTATAGGTATGCTCCCGAATCAGATGCCGAAGAAGCGCAACTGGTCATTCCAATACAAGAAAGACAAAATATTTTGAAACTTCATCATGATGACCCTTCAGCCGGACATTATGGTGAAGCAGGAACTTATCAGAGAATTGCTAAAAGATATTATTGGACAGGCATGAGAGCATACATTTCTGAATATGTGAAAAAGTGCCCAGAGTGCGCCCGTTATAAAGCAACAAATCAGAAACCCGCCGGTTTATTACGAACACCTGCTTATGCTCAGCGGTTTGAGACCCTCAGCATTGATCTCTTTGGACCATTGCCTCCTAGTAAAGATGGGCATCGATGGATTTTTATAGTAGAAGATTGTGCCACTAAATGGGTCGAACTATTTGCCTTAACAACTGCTACTGCACAAGAATGTGCGACTACTCTGATTGAAGAGATCTTCCTTCGTTATGGTATCCCTAGAAGACTCATAAGTGATAACGGCCCTCAGTTTGTGAGCGCTGTTCTACAACAAGTTTGTTATATTCTTGGAATAGACCAATCATTGACACCTTTGTACCATCCTCAGGCCAATCCAGTCGAACGCAAAAATAGAGACTTGAAACCTCGAATAGCAATCCTTGTTGGAGATGAACACAGTTCCTGGATTGATAAACTTCCTTTTATTAGATTTGCTATGCCAAGTTTATGCCTAAGAGAGATGGGCCATACATAGTTTTGACTCAAAAGTCACTAGTGACATATGACATTGCTAGCCTGGACAATCCTACTGAGCGAATTGGGTCTTACCATGTTTCCGCTTTGTCACCATTTCAAGAAACTGAAACTATTCCAGTTGCACCCTTAAGGAAAAGAGGAAGACCCAGAAAGCATCCTGTTTCCTCTCCGAGACGTAAATCGGAAACAGAGGGGGAGGATGTAACGCGCGCCACCTGTTTTAAAACAAATAGACTCTACCGGCAGTCACGTGACCGTTTTCCGTGAGCTTTGCCGAATGAAAAATGCTGTGAGTTTGTGGGAGTTCTGTTCTGTTTTGAGCTGTGGTAACATGTAAAAAGTTATATCCGTGTTATTATATATGTGTTATGTGTCGTGCTATTTGTGATGTGCCGTCTTACCAAGATTAAATAAAAAATATTTAAAAAGTTATACCCCGAGAAATTATTATCTTGAAATTATGTGAAATTTCTGTGTGATTTGAAACTGAGCTAGCCTGACAAAACAATTTTAATAGAAGTGCAATTAAATGCATTTCTTCCTGAAACCCAAAATGAAAGAAAATTAATAATATATTTTTGTACAATTAATGAAGATAGTCTATAATCATTCCTCTAATATTATCTTTTATGAAGAAAAAGGAATAAATATACTATTCATATTAAAATATTTTTTTGCTAGAAAGAAATTAGAAAGAATTTGAAAAATCTGGTATATCAGAGCGAACCCACAAGAACCAAAAACAAATTCAAAACTCTATCTAAGAAATCAGAGGTTGTGTCATGAGTGATCAACAAATTTGTAAGAATGAGTCAACAAAATAAAATCTTTGACAATTGAACCAACATACACAATACACAACAACACAAAATTCAACAACTTACTCAAAATGCATTAAAAGCATACACAGAAATTGATAATAACAGTATGAATGAAGGAAGATATAAATATAAAATATATTTGTATGCAGAAAATGAAAACAAAAAGTTATTATTCGGAATTTATTCAATGATATCTTAGCAATATTCAGCGATATTCAATGAAATATCGCACGATACTAGGCCACATGTATTGAGCAAACTTAATATATTCAGCAAGATATCGCACAATATTAAGCCACATGTATTCGGGCAACTGAATATTCAACAAACAGGCTGAATACCCGAATAATGACTATACTCGGCACATTCCTAATAAGTATGCTATAATGAGATTGTAGATGACATAATCTGCAGGGCTGCAGAGTCGGGCACATTTTTGAGCAAAAGAGTCAGAGTCGCTAAAAAAAAAAAAAAAAAGCAGACTCTGACTCCAGATTTTTTTGTTAGACAGTTTGAAATTAAATTAAACCAATTATATGTAATTTTAAATCTATAAAATAAATTATTATTGTTATTTTTAGACTACAGAAGGCTACCTAGGTTAAAGATCCACAATATACTGCCCAGTGTATACATCAGGCAGTATATTAGGGTAGATGAAAACCGTTTTTAATTGAAAACTCTAGTAGATATTTTTCATTTAGTATATAAGTACTTTCCCTTAGATTTTTTTGGTTTGCAAAACCCAAGGAAGAAAGGTCTGCAAGAGCCCAAGTCCCGTAAAATGAAGGCAATCTTTCAAATGGGCTGGGTCAACAGAATAAAAACAATTTTTGTTAATGGGCCGGATCGAACTGGTAAAAAAATTAAGCAGGTTGGCAGACCCAATATAACAAAGTTGAAAGAATCAAACAATGCCGATGAAAAATGAAATAAGAGCAATTTTCAATGAACATCACTGGAGTGAGAACAAGTACAAATGTTCTGAATGAGCTGATGCTAGTTTGCCAACATGAATACAGAAACGTAATATATTCAACTTAGAGATCGGCATCGAACTGTTAGATTGTATCTGATCCCGAGTTGAATTTTCTCACCAGACTTGGGCTGTGCTGAGATCAAGCTTACATTTTCCCTACATACTCGGGTCGGGCCACACCCTAACTGGATTGAATTATTCCCAGGACATGTCGGACACAATTTGTTTTGTAAAAAAAGTAATAGCTATAATAAATTTCTGTTAACAGAATCTTTAAAAATATACTATAATAAATTACAGGGATGTATTTTTTTTAATCTCCTTTTTTTATTATATGGCTTCAAAATTTATGGTGTTTTAACCAACTTTTTTCTTTTATTCTAAATTACATTAATTTTTCTGATGAGTCTTCATTTGAATGTAAATACAGAAGGTCGTTCACACTTTATGGAAACGATTTTGAAAATTAATTTCTACATATAAATACCACATCCTTTGCAACAATTTGACTTTATCAGATAATCTTGACTCTCGGCTATAGGTTTGGCTTGAAATTTTCATCTTTTCTCTTAGTACAATCTTGTCAATTTTCTCTAGCATATGTTGGAAAACTTTTCAAAGTCTTTTCAATGTTTCAAAAATCACTTTAATAAATTAAATGAAGAAAAGGAGGAAGCGTCTGGTGCATTTTACATTGTTTTTCTTCAAAGGGAGCACAAATTACTAAAATTTGTGGTTTTTCATTGTTAAGTATGCAGAAATTGGATTTATGGAAGAGTGACTGGAGAGTGGAGACTGTGAAGCTCTGTTTGTGCCGTTTAAGCAAGAGTCTAATTCTTATGAATCAAAAAAAAGTATTTTCACCAATCAAAGTCAATGTAGTAATAAAGGTGGAAACATGGCTGTATTTAAACAACTGAAGCAAAGAAAGAGCTATTTTTAATCAATAAATAGAAGAAAAACCAATGAAAAGTATTTGGGAATGAAAAGAAAAACTTCCGGAAAGATTCATGAATATACTGCTGGATTTTTTTACAAAGTTAAACTAAAGGCAAAAAAATATCTTAAGTAATTCTACATTCTACATTCACTTTACTATAAGTTGAATATTCTAGAACCCATTTTCGAAGAATTGCATTCTTGCTTTATAGGAAAACAACATCCACAGAGCTTCACATTACAAAAGACTTTGGAAAATTTTCCAACATATGTCAACAAAAATTGACAAGATTGTACTAAGAGAAAATTATACTATGATGAAAATTTCAAGTCAGATCTATAACCAAGAGCTAACACTATCTAATAGAATCAAATTGTTGCAAAGGATATGGCATTTATGCGTAGAAATTAATTTTCAAAATTGTTTCCATAAAGCGTGAACAACCTTCTGTAAACTAAGAATGTAAGTAATCATTTATGTTGCTATTCTGTATTCTATGGCTTGTGAACTTATCATAATCTGGAATATGCGGTAAAATTTTTACATAAATATATATGCAGTATTCTTTTATAAATCTTATATTATAAAAATCGGATTTTTTTTTTTTTCAGAAATTGAGTCGGGCTGAGCTGGATTTCATCGATTTTTACATGAGCCTGTATTGTTTTCACTGATTTTTGCACAGGCCAGGGTGTGCACTGCAAAAATATAGACGGGGACAGAACCGAACAGCTAAGGGACTAGGCCATGAAATTTTGGCCCATGCTGTTCTCTAACTGGAGGTAATGCGAAAATTGTAAATTTCTGCTATATTTGGAGGCCAAGGAATCCGAAATAACATTATAATAGAAACTTTTTTCATTCAGATTCTTCGGGTCTGTAGGACTGCAGGCCAAAATTGTAAATCTCTCCCTCCTTTATTTTCATGAGCACAAGACTAAAAAACAAAATGTGAAATTGTAATTTTTTTTTAATCGATGGTACCACAAGTAATGATAAAATAGTGAAATTTCATTAACTGTCTTCTTTTGATTTACGGATTTTTCAGGTATTCAAAACCTGAAATAAAGCCAAATGGGAGAAATGTAAAATTTTCTCTTTCAAATCTCCAGTACCCGAATTATTTCCGAATTAGTAAAATTTTCAACTTTATTTTTCTTCCTTTCCATCGACATTTTTTGGGTCTGGAGGACACAAAATAACAACAAAATTGTAACAATTTGTCCTTTTTTTTTTTTTTTTCAGAGTTTGCAGATTTGATATAGTAAAATTTTCGTTTTGTTTTCTTCTTTAGATTTCGATAGTTGGATATTTCCAACGACTCGAAATTGTAAATATAATAAAGCAGAAAATATAAATTTTTCCCTTTTTTCTTTCAAAACTCTAAGAACAGAATTAATGCCGAAATAGTGAAATTTTTGCTATATTTTTCTTGCGTTCCCTCGTAATTTTAACTAATAGGCAGCGCTAGCATATTAGCCAGCCTGGAGTCGGAGGCATTAAAATTTCTGGAGTTGGAGTCGGCCATTTTTCCCACCGACTCTGCAGCCCTGATAATCTGTGCTTCCTTAAACAATTTCCAGGTAAACTAGGAACTGAGTTTCAAGTAAACATGTTCAGAGGTCAGTGCTATTGACTGAATGTCATTGCATGTTTAATGAAATTATTTTCACAAAATTTCATTTAGAGAGTAGTCCACTGAATACCATTTCAGTCTGAATTTGATGCTAGTATCATTAGACAGAAGACTGAAAAGAGTTAAAGTAAATGTGTAATGCTACATACATAAAACTTTGTGTGCAGTTTTTATGTAAAATAACAATATTTTTATGTAAAGCCGAAAATATACAATTCTGTTTAATAGCCACTCGCCAGTAGAAGAACTTTTTGAGTTGCCAGTTTGGGCTGGTAGTTACTTTTTATATATAGTAAAACCTCCATAACGGACACTCCCGAATAGCAGACAATTTTCCGATCAGCAACACCTATCTATCTGTACATTTTTACCTCTGAATAATGGGCACTTTTCAATACCGGGCAAATTCTGAGCTCCCAGGGTGTTTGCTATTCAGAGATTTTACTGTAGTAGCCATGTATTGGTCATTGTCAATATTTTCATTAACAGTCAAAGCATATTTAAGAAGCACTTGAAAATTAAAAGGCAATGTACAAGAATTTCTTAAATTTGTTTTTATTTGAATCTCAAAGAAAATTATGAATTTGAAAAACAGCCATTAATTGATATGCTTTTATATCAACTCAACTTATTTTCATGAACCAACTTTATCTTTAAAGAGATATGACAGTTAATGATTTAACTGTAGAATCTTTTGTTTTATTTCGATGAATTCAGTTTCTTTCTTTTTCTTTTATCGTTACAAGAATTTACTAACTACTTTATCTCTTATTTTAAATTTAAAAAATTTAAAACGAAACATTTAAGAGGACTTTGCTTTATGACCTTTATTTAATAATAGAAGAGGAGGGCACAATTTTTTTATGATTTGAAAATGTGAACATTCTCTTCCTTTCAGGAAGTTCAGGTGTCAGGAGACAAAATCAATCAGGGGAAAAGAAAGAAAAAAAAAACAGAATTTCTTGGCTGGTTCAATAAATATTTTTAATCACCATATTTCAAAGTTTAATTGCGGACTAGCCACTGGCGAGTAGTTATTTTCAGTTTTACTTTTAAATGTATAATACATTTTTGCCAATTCCTTAGAGATTTTTTCATTTTAATTGATTTAGGCATTTGAAGTACATATACAAAATTCAGATATTTAATAGAAATATCAAATTTAATCTTTTCAGAACTAATAACACACTTTCAAATAACTTAAATATATAAAAATAACTCATTTGAGTTTGACCAACTTTAATTTAACTTATAACTGCAGAGATAAAGTAATACATAACAGGAGATGTGTGGTCTCAGAGACTGCATGTATTTTTGAATCCAATAAAGCTTTTGTATAGAAATATTATTATGAAATTGTAGAGATAGCTATATACCCTAAACATTCAACTTGTGAGAAAAAAAATAACATAAGTTAAACATAAAACAGTTAATAGTAGTTTACAAAGAAATATTTCCACAAAAGACATTTGAGGACCCCAGAAGCTAAGGGATACAAGTGACAAAATTAAGATTAAGAGTAAATTGAGTTCAAAGTTGAACATCAATAGTAATTGAGTAAATTAAAATATGAAACTGATGCTTATTTCATAGGGGTCTTTGAACTCTTATTTCAATAACTGTGAAAAAAATCTGGTGTACAATATATTTTTTTTATTTATTTAAGTAGAGATTAAAGAGGTTAAGTAGTTTAAAGAGCTTAAGTAGTTGGGCTCTAGAAAGCAGCAGATAATTAGAAAATCACTTATATTTCTTTCCCTCAAAACAAATAGCCTTATTTCCAGATAGCCTGTGCACTTACCTCAGTCTTTTCAATTTTTTCACTTATACCCCTTGGCCTCTGGGGTCCTCATTTCTAAAACACTAGAACTGTGCAGTCTCAGAGACCAAACCTCTGCATTATCAGGTTAATTCTAAAATTTAAATTCTTTCAAATTCAGAGTTACAGTGAGAAGCAACTGATGGAGTAAATTAATGTTATTTTTTCTTAAATTAGGTATATTAAAATTCATTTTTATGTACATTACAAGTAAATAAGAAATGAAACAAATTACCTCCTTTTTTTCCTTCATTGAAGAACCTTTACCTTTCTTCTCATATGATGCTTCCTGTAAATCATAAATCACATATGAAGTAAATGTACCAATAATGACCATGTAATCTATAATTGGGCACTAGCTTTGACAAATGGAAAATAAAGAATTTTATATATTACGCTCACAAGCAACTAAAGTGATAGGCAATTGGTCAACAATTCAAGCAATCACTTGTCACTTTAGTTTTTTGTGAATGTGCATAAACTTTTTCTTTTTTCATTTGTCAAAGCAATTGGCCCATTAGAGATAAAAAGCCCAATACTTGTTCACTTACCTTATGCATGTACTATACAAAAATTAAAAAATAATCTGTATGAAATAGAAATTACTGAAAATTATCATAAGTATTTAAGAAAATTGAAGAGCTAAAGCTTGTGGTTGACTTAGCATGCTACTCGCATGGCCCCTCAACCCCGGCCTTAAGAAATAAAAAAACTTTTTGAAAATGATGATATGATACTGAAAATTTCTTCATATAGTACACTAAACGTATGTCGAAGTAAATTTATATGCTTTTATATGTTATATTTTTAGACTTGATAAACCACGGAATTTGTGTTGCAGTAAAATATCCTACAAACCTACAATCCTTTTGGCAAACATGTACATTATCTCCATTCCTCTGATCTACAGTCAGGGATGTAGTGGAGGGTATACGGGGGTATACTTAAAGAAGCTCTGTATACCCTCTGTTTCTCAAATAAAGCTATAGCCCTAGCCATGGACATTCATGTCTCTAGCGTATACCCTCTGCCTATAGTGTATACTCTCTGCTTTCTTTATGACTACAACACTGTGTACAGTGTTGGCAAGAAATGAGTTACCCATTTTAGAAAGCTCTGCAGTTTGTTCTACTACTCTAAGTTTTACTATATTTAAACTAAATACAAGTGATGCACAAGTCATATCTTAAATACAAATGTTGCAATACAGAAATTCCTTACTAAATGTATCTGTGCAGTTCAGGGCTTAATTTCTAACAAAAAAAGTACCGGAGCCTAAATATTCTGCGGTACTGGTACAACAACCCCCTCGCCTCCTGTCACTACAATCTGCATAATTATATTTCGTACATTATTTGTAAAATTTAAAGCATTTTTTTTTTCTTTAATAAAATAAAAATTTTAAATGAAATAAAAAATGATGAAATAAAAAATGCTGATTAAATAAAAATTTAATCAGCATATACTTAGCTGTCTACTATTCCACTTCTTAGTTATCACTCCTTCTGAATAGTAATCTTTGTCTAATTTTCATGTTAATTAATTGCAGAATTCTGCGATTAAATATGGGAAGGATAATGATTAGGAAATAGAGTTAACACAAAAAAGTGATAGTTTGCAGCTATGCATTTTTATGAAAAAATGAATGAAATTTACAGAAATTAATATTTATATGAGGAAGAATGGAACAACATTTTCCAATTTCCAATAAAAGGTGCATATCTTAAACTATAATTGATTCCTTCTGCAAAACAATCTTTTGTGGAGAGTCCCTGAAAATCAGATTAAATTAACAATTTGGCACTGTTATCGGAAAGAATTGATGCTTTTATAGAAAAAAGGGGAAACACTGCTCGATTTCTTTCTATCAGAATAACAATACATGGCAATTATATCTACTTACAAATGAAAGCGACTTCATAAATATCCAGAGCAGAGCATTAGCATGGTTGCCGTTCATGATACAAAATAAATAGAAAAATCCTTAACGTGCTTTTAATACTCATACGCAATAGAAAAAAAAACCCTCAAATGCAGTAGAAGACAAAAAAAAGATAATTTAGGCTTCGGTTTTTCGGAAGCGCTATTGCACTTGGCTCCGGAGCCCTGTATTTGTGAGCTCTGGTAAATTCCTATCAATATTTAAATATTTATTAAAAACAGAGAAGTACCGGAGCCAGGCTCCGGCGCAAATTAAGCCCTGGTGCAGCTAATAGAATAAAGCATTAGTAACTTTTTTCGTGTGTGTGGATAGCTGCCCTTACTGTATGTTGCTAAAGAAAATATAATTTTACATTACAGCAAGTTGTTAATAGTGAAAGTAGACATACAACACATTTATTGTACAATGTACACACATTAAATATTCCCAATCATTGAAAATTCACTGCTTTTGTTTATGCTTGATAGAAAATACAAACTACTGAATTTATTAAAAATTATATAATTTTTGCTTAAGATATAGCAACAACAACAACAAAAAACATTATTTAAACTATCTTTTTTTTAATTTCTATTTTTTTTCCCTCAGATTATAATCATAATATAATTAATATCACGCTATTAAATGATAAAAGAATATTTTTTAAAACAATTATTACACTCTTTGTTTTTTATTTATATTTTCTACTTTTTAGTGTGTAAAATATTTTGTTGTTACATTTTTACAGCTTGTTGGTATATTTTAGTGTGAGAAGTTTGGCACAAAATTAACTTCATCATTGTTTTATAACTTGTAAACAGTTATAACCATAAAGAAAATTGGGTGATTTATCACCTGCAGCTGGCTCACAAAAAGACGATAAAATCAATTTACAATTAAGTTCTAAAAGTATTAAAATGTTGTATTGTCATTGTACAGTCGTGGAAAAAAAAAGTAAACACCCCCTACTAACTCCTCAACAAATTATCGTAGACAAAAGTTACCAGTACAGAAAGAATGGAAATAAAGTCTACTTTTAAATGATGTATATGAAATTTGCCTAGGGGGCCATTTACATATTAAAACGAACCCAAACTTCATTATTTCAATAGCAATACCCAATTTCAATGAGATATTTCAAATCTTTGGTTCAAACTATGAATAGATACAAATTTCAAGTCATTTGAATCATAAGTTTTTGAATTATAAACATTCAAAATTTAGTGCTTCCAATGTTAAATTACGTTTTCATAAAAACTTCTGAAATTATGATCCTAATGTTTTAATTTCTTGTGTAGCAATAATACTAATATACCCAAACATAAATATGTTGAATTTGCATTTTTTATAATTTTCTGATATGAATTATGAAATTAATATTAAAAAAATTATGAATTGCAACCTACAATTTTTTTGATGGATTCAGATTTATCAAGTCCTGCTTTATGGAAATGCAAAATTTCACATTTTTCTTCCAAGTAGTTTTCAAATTATGCTTAAAAAATGGCGAAATGATGGTTTAAGGGGCCATCTATGATAGAAGTGACTAAATATTTTGAAATTTCTTATGCTATCCTGTAATCTAACAGGCTTAATTGACTGCTTAAGGTGCCTTGATCAAGAAGGGAGCTCTCTCGGTTAACAATCGAGTACTGAACTTCAATTTGGATACAGACCTTAAAATACGCTCGTTTTAAAATAATTAATTTCTCAGAAACTTGTGGTACGAATTGCGTAAAAATTTGTTTTTAGACTAACTGAAGGGTGTAGAGTTCATTTATGCTGTCAGAATTGTGTACTGCTATTGGAAAAAACAAAGTTATGGTTCGTTTTAATATGTGGATGCGTGGTAAGCAAATTTTATATATGTCATTTAAAAGTAGACTTTATTTCCAATCGTTTGGTACCAGTAACTTTCTTCTACGATAATTTGTTGAGGAGTTAGTAGGGGGTGTTTACTTTTTTTTTTCCACGAATGTACATAATTTTTATAATTCTAACATACCAGGAAGGGAGGGAAAAATGGATTACGAAATTCCATCTTTCATACACGAAACAAATTAAGTTGAATAACAGAGTGCATACATTAATTAAAATATTAATTCATATTATATCTATGAAAGATGTAATATATTATTTTATGAAAGTTTGCTTATATTTATGAAATACAACTAATTTATCAAACAACAAAACTTTAACATAATGTCGTCAACAAAAAACAGGTGATTCAAGCATATTCGATAGAATCATCTGTCCATGAATGTATATCAGACATTTTTTTTCATTTGCAAAAGGTAAAACACCTATGAACAGTTCATTCAATTAAGAAAAAAGAAAAGAAAAGATTGCGGCAATCTATATATGGCTAAATTAGAATCATATAATACCATAATTTTTTCTTATAATGCTTGGTTACCTTCACTTTTCAATAGTTTGCAAATCATCTAATAATTTGAAGAAAAAAAATGTTGAGCTGATATTTAAATACAATGGAAATCATTAAGTTGCATTTCAGTTTGACTTTCCAAAGAATCTAATTTAGACAAATTGACCTGATCAATTTGTATTATTTTAGCGCAAATTTGATTTTGAAGAACACATAAGATAAATGAAGGTAAGCAAAGCATAGAAAATAAATAAGTACATAAAATAAAAAGAATATAAATAAAAGAAGGCTATGCGAATTTCATTATTCTTCCAGTGATATTCATGAAATCCTGCAATTAGTATTTGTGTCATGCAAACCACCTTTCAGTTTAATAATTCTTTCTATTCTCAAACTGATGGTTTGGCCATGGGTAATCCACTTTCTCCTCTTTTATATGCTATTTATATGCATTTTGTTAAAGAAAACTCTTCAATTTTTATAAATTTCCTTTCTGGTTTAGGTATGTTGATGATACTTTTATTTTATTTCCTTCTGACCTGGATCTTTCTAGTCTTATTTCACTTGTTAATTTTATTGATTTTTGTACTCTATTTTATATCGAAGTCAAAGAGGACAATTCTCTTCCTTTCCTTGATGTCTTGGTTTCGAAACATCCATATTGATTCTCTACCTCTGTCTATTGAAATGATTTTGTTTTGTCTCTCCCTCCTCATGCTTTTTCAAACCATCCTCCTCAACAAAAAGTGGCATCCTTCTATACTTTTGTTCTCAGAGCGCTATGCATTTTTTCTGACTCTTCTGCTCTAAATAATAAAATTAAATATATCAAATCTCTTGGCCTTGCACATGATTATAATCCCTCTTTGATTGATAAAGCTCTGAATAAATTTAATAATCCTAAACATCATCTTTCTGACTCAAATAATCCTCCTAATTTTAGTATCGTTCTGCATTTTTATTCTTCTCTCTTTTGGAAAATTTCCAAAATCCTTTCTCGTTTCAATTTTAAAGTTATCTTGAAAAACCTGTTAATAAAATAAAATTCTCTTCTCTAAAAGATCCTATTCCTACTGAGAATCGATGGGAAGTTTATTTTATTCCTTGTTCTTGTAATTTAGGTTATATTGGTCAAACTAAGAGAGCATTAAAGTTCAGATTAAGCGAGGTATATATCAAATCAAGATATTTCAAAATATTTGATTGCCTCTCACTGTTGGACTTCAAGCCACTGTTTCAATTTCTCCATGACAAGAATTATTTCTTCAGCTGTCTCCACTCACATGGATTTTCACAAAGCATTTTTTTATTTTTAAAAACTCCGATAAACTTGTCAATCATCTCTCATCATCTCCTTTTCTCTCTTCAGCTTCTAAATTAATTTTAAAATTATTTCCCCTCTATTCTTGTCTCTTTTCATTTTAGTTAAAAAAAAAATAAAAAATCTTTATTTCTTATGTTTCTCTTGTTTTTTCTTTTAGCTTTATTTTTTAATTTACTTTTATTTTATTCATTTTGTTTATTAACCATTTGGAAAAATGGTTATTGTCCTCTGTCAGGGTAGGAAATCAAAAACATATCTGAAGCGTTTTATTGGTTGAATCGGCATTTTATTCGTTTTCTGATTGGTCTATACAGTAATCTGTATTTTCCCTTTACTTTCAACAGAGATGGATACTTCTGTTGCCACTATGACAAAAAAAGTAATAAAAACTACAAAAAAAAATTAATAACTCAGAAACAAATTGAGATACAGTTTTCAAACAAATTGCATTTAAAAGTACATTTTTTTCTCTATACGATGGTGTAAAAAGTAATATTGTAGGATGTTTAGAAGTTTAAGAATGAAATTTCATTTAAAATTGGTCCAGGAATATTAATGTTTAATCCATGGCGTATGTAATGAAAGACCAGCTCCGTAGAAGTTAAAATTTACAGTACCGAAAAATGTAATCCATGGCGTACATAATGTATGATCAACTCCGTGTGATTTTTTATGTCTTAAATTTTAGTCTTTGAAAAAATCATTTTCCAAATGGTCATTGTAATTTGTTGAATTGCATTTTTTTAATTTGTTTATTTCTTTTTATTTCCTTTACTCCTTTTTTTTCCTGTTAATTTTTTCTATCATTTTGACAACACTTTCCTCTTCTGTATGTGCTTCTCTGTGATTGGAGTTTACCTTTCAGGTAGCATCACCTGTCGCATTATTTGTAAGCTCTCCTCTCTGCCCTTACTGGTGTTCATTTGTGACCTTGTCCCCTTACAGACATTGTTTACTTTGGCTGATGATGGGCTATTAAAATTTCCACCCTGAAACGCATCCTGTGTATTCTTTTGTTTTATGGTGATTCATACAAAATTTTATTATTTAATGGTGATTTATCGCCAGATTTTTGGTGCTGTTTCAAGGAATAAATAAGTTATATATTTTCTACATCTTCTAAACTACAAAAGAAGTAGAAGCATAAGTAGAACTCTCACTTTGTGGGGTTCCATATCATTATGTCATATTATCATAAAGCTTAGTAAACACCTAGTTTCTTGACAAATATAGAAAATATAATAAGAGGTATCTAATTATACCTTGATACTTCTTGTAATTGTTGTATTGTAAAAGTATAATTAAATTAATTACACTCTTATTTAACTTAATTTGGTTTTTGTATGTAAAGATGGAATTTTGTAATAAATTTTTCACTATTAGGCTCTTCTACCTCACATGCTAGAATTATAAAAAGGCCTTTCAATCTATACCAAGAGGAAAATGTAGCTTCCCTATTAGTCCAGGCAATAAAGACCGTATAGGGGCTCTACCTAGCAAAATTCATGGTAGTTCAGGAAAAAGGCTTACTATATGTTTTTTGGGTCACTGAATCCGAATTTTTAACTTCCCACCAAAATTCCCCCCCCCCCAAACCCCTCCAAATTTTGGTAAAATGCCTCCCAAAAAAGGTTTTTGTTAAAAAAATCAATTTTTTTTATTGTTTTAGGGAAAAAGTATCTAGAAATTCAGAAAGTAGACAAAATTTGCAACAAATTAGATACATGACATTATGACTTAGGATGAAGGGGAAGGGGGGATCTGCCTCGGAACATGCGCACAAACTAAGTTGCGCAATTCCACTTAACCACTCACACGTTTACATTCGCTCTCCCATCTCCTCTCCGAACTTTTTCTATAAGATTTATTTTCAGTTTTTTGGGTCGCTAAATCTGAATTTTTAACTTCCCTCTAAAATTCCCCCCCCCCCAAATAGTTGTTTTTAACTTAAATTTCTTATTGTTTTAGGGGGAAAGCATTATGAAATTCAGAAACTAGACAAAATTTGCAACAAATAGGGTATATGACATTATGACGTAGGATGAACGGGGAGGGGGAGGGATGCCTCTGAACATGTACTGTGGCGCTACGTGCACTAGTCTAGGCAATGGGGGATTTTACCTGGAAAAATTAATACTAGTTCTGGATTTCGACTCACTTTATGTTTTTTGGGTCGCTGAATCCGAATTTGTAACTTCCCACCAAAATTTCACCCGGAAACCCCCAAACAATTGATTTTTTGAAAAAATTTGGTTTTTGAGAAAAGGGCGCGGGGAATGTTCCGACGGAGCCCCCTCTCTCCCCGTTTATCCTACATCATAATGTCATGTATCTAATTTGTTGCAAATTTTGTCTACTTTCTGAATTTCTAGATACTTTTCCCCTAAAAACAATTAAAAAAATTGATTTTTTTTAATAAAAACCTTTTTTTTTGGGGGGGGGGGGGGTTGCCAGGGGAAATTTTGGTGGGAAGTTACAAATTCGGATTCAGCAACCCAAAAAACATACAGTAAGCCGATTTCCAGAACTACCATTAATTTTGCTAGGTAAAATTCCTTATTGCCTGGACTATATTCCTTGTTTTTAAGAATTCAGCTAATTTTACTCAAACGCAGAAATGTAAAATGTGTGGGGCGCGATTATACAAGACTCCCAGCTTTTATCAGTACTGAATTCGAATAAGAATTTAAAAAAAAATAACCAAATCTCGCCAAACTGGCTTCATTTATGGTGATCTATTTTGTTGTTAAATTTGGTGACATTTTACCAAGTATTGCCAAGTGTGGCAAGGATTTGAGGCTGGCACATATGACTATGGAGTATTAAGCATATGAGAGTTGGTATAATGGTTACAACAATGAAAGAAAATTTCTAGGAAATCAGGATCAATAAAACACATAAAATATATCCGATTATGGAGAAATTTGACATTAGTTTTGATTATAAAAATTCACGAGTAAATGAAAATTCTCATGCAAAAAATCGGCATAGAATTATAAATTAACAATTTTTGGATTTTCAGTGTAAACCTATAGGATACTTTTTGTTGAGCTAGAATCTTGAAAATTGGAACAAAGGAAGGTCTTATAGTGCACGTAAAGGAAAAAATCTGACAATCATTAATTTATAATTCTATGTTGATTTATTACATGAAGTTTCTATAATTGGGATTTCCATAAACATTGTTTAAAGGCCATAACCTTTCATTCCATTAAGTTAGAAGCTGAAAATTTTTACACAACAATGGGACCATAGACTTTATTTGACACTAATATCAACTTGATACCCTCAGCCACTCCTAAGAAAAATGGCCTTGACAGACAGACAACAAAGTGATCCTATAAGGGTTCCATTTTTCCTTTTTAGATATGGAACCTTAAAATTATAATGCACTGCCATTAAAAATGGCTAAGTATAAAAAAATTACCCCAATCCTCAGGGGTGGGAAAATGCATAATTTTACTCGCCACTGGCGAGTGAATTTTCTGACAGGGCGAGTGACTTTTTAGGGTGGTCTTTGAAAATTGCAAACTATAGAGGTATGCCAAAAATGTTTTTACTTTCTTCTATCTTTACAAGAAGAAAGTATTGGATTCGTGAAAAATTTCGACTTCCGGTTTTCGACGGATTTATACGTTTTAGAATGCCCAGAACACGATTTGATGGTTTTTAGAAAATGTCTGTCTGTGAGTCTGTCTGTCACTCTGTCACTCTGTCTGTGAGTCTGTATGTGACAAAAATTTTGTGGGCGCTCTATCTCAAGAACTAATGCGCAGAATTTCACAAAACTTCATATTTAGTTAGATCTTGATATAAACTGGACTTGATTAGTTTTTGGTGAAAATCGCCCAACAGGTGGTGCTGCTATGTGGCATTTTTCACAATTTCTGCAATAGCTATATCTCAATAACTACTGCACGGATTTTCATAAAACTTCAGATTCAGTTAGTCCAAGATATAGTTTGGTGCTGATTACTTTTTTGTTAAAATCGCCCAACAGGTGGCGCTGGTATGCTGCATTGTACATGGTTATCGCAATAGCTCTAACTCAAGAAAAAATGCACGAATTTTCATCAAACTTCAGATTCAGTTAATCCCTGATATAAATTAGTGCTGTTTAATTTTTATTGTAAATCGCCCAACAGGTGGCGCTGCTGTGCTGCAGTTTTCACGATTTCCACAAGAGCTGTATCTCAAGAACTATTGCACGGATTTTCATCAAACTTCAGATTTAGTTAGTCCTTGACATGAATTGACGTATAAAGTAGTGCTGTTTAATTTTTGGTGTAAGTCGTTCAACAGGTGGCGCTGCTATGCTGTATTTTTTGCGATTTCCGCAATAGCTTTATCTCAAGAACTAATGCTTGGATTTTCAACAAACTTCAGATTCAGGTATACCTTCATATCGTTTAGTGCTGTTTACTTTTGGTGTAAATCGCTCAACAAGTGGCGCGGCTATGTTACATTTTTTTAGAATTTCCGCTATAGCTCTATCTCAAGAACTAATGCACGAATTTTCATCCAACTTGAAATTCAGATATACTTTGATATGAATTGGTGCTAAATCATTGTTATTTATTGTACTATTTAAAGGATTTAATTGACGTGATTTATATAGAAGAAAGTTTTGTGATGGCCACAACATACTAGTTTTATTTAGTAGTTAGCTATATTTTTCAACTTTCCCAATTACTATGATGTAAACATGGTATGAAGTTCTACTTTATATTAAACTTTCATCTCTTGTTTATATTTCTTAATTTTATAGGAAAAAATATATGAAAATGCATTGTAGTAATAGTAACCAACTATTTTTGAGTTGCGTAATTTTGTCATAAAAATTTTCAACTGTACGTTGGTGATTTTACTGGCTGGTGAAATAAATCCTTGACTAGTAAGATTCTCTAGAAATCCCCCCCCCCCCCCTGCCAATCCTAATTGGTTTAACAAAAATGGGTAAAAAATTACTTGCAAGATTTGAACAACAAAGGAATCAAGTTAACAGCATTTAAGAGAATAAAAATAAAATTATTCACTATACTTTCTTTCATTACATTTAACTTCAAAGTACTTACTTACATAATCAGTACCAGAATCTTCATTTCTAAAGTAAGAACCATCATCACTGATTGAACTCTACTGAACTGTGATATTCAGTAACAGGACAAAGTTTGGTTTTCACTTCCAGAGTGTTATTTTATAAAACAAGTATAGAATGTTGTAGTATTTAACAGCAAACTAAACTCAATATTTTAGAATATTAGGCTATAAACTACGTTTGATAGTTAAACTGAATTTTTGATTATCTTATTTATTTAAACAATTTTGCAAATTTTCCATTTATTGAGCATACTTTTTACTAAACCTGATGGAAAAATCTCAAGTAACAAGAAAAAATCACTTGCAAGATTCGAACATGGTAAAGAAATAAAGTTAAAAGTACTACCAAGTGTTCACATTATAGTTAAATTTTAAAGTACTTACAAAATCAGAATCAGAATCTCCACTTTCAAAGCTAGAATCATCTGTATCAGAACGTGTGCTTTCGTTTCCAGATTTTTTATTTCTTGGCTGTATAAGATAAAATATAAAACATTGAAGTGTTTAATGATAACTCAAAGTCTTTATTGAATTTTCATTGATTATACAGTATAGAACAATTTATTTCATTTTTTTTTCACTCTGTCAAGTGCGAGGAAATAGCTCAGGGACCTAAGATGAGCACGCGGAATGCCACACTCCGTGAATTCTGCGACGGTTATGTCATCACATAATGCACATATGTTAATGTATCCATGTGTTTGCATTTTAATAAATTTTTCAACTACTTTTCGGCAGTGAAATTACGCTTGATATTATAGAATATTTAAGAAGTGACGCACTGGAGTGCTATCCCAGGGGCCCGGGTTCGATTCCTGGCATGGACATTTTTCACTCTGTTGATTTACGCTTAGCTAGCAATGTGATAATTCACTTCTTAAATATTCTATCCATGTGTTATTGTACATTAATGCATATATCAAACTAACACTGTATGGCACTTTTTCAGGAAAGATTTCAAAATCAACTTATTGAAAATAGAATTACACACTTTATTTAATTAACTAGATAGATAGCCTCTCAAAAATGATGGAATATGAGATATAAAGATATAAACAACACATGTGCAAGAATATGAGTTTTTCTCACTTGTTCCGCAGTGATAGATGAAAATAACAGATTTTAAAAAAGAAACTCATTTATAAAAAACTGTAATACAGTAGATGACCACTAATCCACACAGCTTGGTTCCAAGTGTTGTACAGATATGAGGCTTTTTGCGGATTACAGGTCATGTCTATATCATAAAATTAGATATATGGCTTTTTTATGCTAAATAAATTGTATAAATAATATTGGAAAAAAAATGCATATGTATATGAAATGTAACAGCGAATAGGTTGCCAGAAAATATGTTGCCAATTTTCCTTCTTCGCCAGGGCCCCCAAATTATAAAAGTACCAGGAATTTAACTTTTGTATACTATATAAAGTGCAATACTTGTCCACTATAGGGGCCGTGGTATACTTTTTTAAAGTTTGTCATAAATTGGGCTTCAGAAGTGAGATTTTTTGCCAAATGATATAAATAGCTATGGAAACAAAATTAATGAACTTTTAAGTTTATTTATATAATCTATAAACATTTTATTTATATCTATATTATTGTTGTTTTTCTATATACAATTTACTTCAGTTTGTATACAAAAATAGTTAAATGGCTTCTTTATATTAAATAAATTGTTTAAATATTGAAAAATTACTTGTGTATATGAAACAGTGAACAAGTTGCTAGAAAACATGTTGCCAAATTTCATTTTCTCTATCTCGCCAAGGCCCCTAAACTGGAAAAGTACCTAAAGCACATAAAATTGGGCAGTTAGGCGCAGTGGCGTATCTAGGATGGGTGACACCCCCACCTCCTCCACACATACACCTGTCATATTTTTTCAATCGCAATTCTTCATTATTATAAATAAAATTTTTACATTTTTTTGGAGAACCTTTAACAACTTTATATTAACAAAGTAATAATATTAGAAAAAATAAATAAAAGAACAAAGAAAAGAAATTTTGTATTATATTTTTATACTCTATACTTTAGTCAATCTATTCGGAAATATTCTTCGAAAAAACATATAAATGAAATTAAGAATTTTAAAAAGCCATTAGGCATCCCAGAATTTTTAGACCACATTTGTTTATACTGACTTTTTTCTTTCTAAAAGCAATTTCTTTTTTAATAACAGCAAAATAATTTTTTTAAGGTAAATGTCATAGCCAACATCGTTTAAAATACGTATTTATATTTTTCATCGATTGAATTAACTAGCCAAAAAAGGTACTCCAAAATCAAAGTGCTTGCTTTGTCAAAAAGTTCTCTTCCTATTCATCCATTCACTAAATTGCTGAAATAAACTCTTCTGACCACACGTGACGGGTGATTCTGAGAAAAAAAATTCTGAAATTCACAGAAAATCTTCTGAAACATTACAGCACATGGAAGAAGGGGAGGGGAAATCTCCTCCCAGCACTAATTATGCATTTTTCCACGGCCCTTGACGAATTTTGCGTTTTTTCTGCGATATTTTGGCAATTCTTTGACAAAATTTGATTTAAACTTTTATGAAAGCTATCAATACATTTTTGATAAGATAATTTTAATATTTAACTATAATATTTTAATGAATATAAGTCGCAAATCTACTCCATGGACGTTCCTACATCTATAAAATACAACGTTCATTTCACTCATGTTTAAACAAATTTATGTATTTTTCATTTTTTTTTTCAATAATAACTTATGAAAAGTCTTTAGTTAAGTTGTAACTTAATGTATCTTTTTAATGTTTTTATTTTTACTAAGAAATTAATTTATAAACATTGTCCCTAGCCAAAATAATCTCCTTCCATGGATACAGAAAAACAATTTTAAAAAATGCCTCAGATTGTTTATGACTTTTGTACATGCCAAATCATCATTAGCTAGATGTAACTGTGGCTCATTATTAAGCAAAAATATTTAATATTCCAGGAGAAAATAATCCATTTTTTCCCTTTCAAAGTCACAAAATAATAACTGAATAACAAAGAATAAGTATGCCTGAAGCTGTGTGTAGTTAAAATAAAGAGAAAAAACAAGGAATGCGTAAATCTCAAGACCTTATGAAAATTAAAATAGACATAAAAAAAAATATGAAAAAGATATAATATGAAATCGGTGTATATATTTTATATAAAGACATTTTGGGTGGAATTATCTATTACAGGGATCGGATCACCAACCACGTGCTTCCTGTTGGACTTGAGCCCTCCGACTACATACCTTATGTACAGTTGTGGGAAAAAAGTAAACATCCCGTGCTAACTCTGCAACAAATAATCGCAGAAGAAAGTTACAGATACAAGACGATTAGAAATTTGCCTCTTTTCTCAATCCTTTGGAGAAATTCACATTTTTTTTCACGATCCCTTAATTATGCATTTTTCCGCAGCCCTTTGATGAATTTCACGTTTTTCCCGCGATATTTTGGCTCTTCTTTGACAAAATTTGCCTTTTTTCTCGATCCCTTGACTCCCACTAAGAAACGACAGGGCGACTCATCACTCATCCCATAGTCCTCATAAGTCAATGATATGTAGAAGAAAATTATTTCTTTTAAAGTTGGTTTTTGGTACCTATTCGTTGGATAGGTAGGTTTTTGTTCACTAGCGCATATCTAATTGAAACACCCCATTCTGCATAAATTTTCAGATTTTCCAAGAAAAGAAAATTGACTCTGTTGCGTAGTGCGCTAGAAATTTCATTTTACGTCGAATTCTTTTCCAAAATCTTATAAGATAATGTATATTTTTTTGGAAATAAACATCGGGTGTCACCCCTCAGACAGACACCCCCCCCCCCCCCTTAGCTACACCACTGGTTAGGAGCTCAGACAGTACAGCGCTGTCTATTGGCTATTATGTTATTAATTGCATCAGGATGAAGATGTAAAGACGTACATTTCGTATATTACACTTTAAATTCTCACCCACAGATTTTGAAAAAAACCCTCAAAAGCACGGAGTTTAAATTAAATTGCGGTGATCTCGACTATGAAATTATTAATGGTTTTAAATGGGAATTTCACCAATTTAACTAGCTATCGCCAAATTGGCTTCACATATGATAACTTATTTTTGTCACCAAATTTGGCAACATTTTGCCAAGTTGGTCAACATTTGGCACTACTGTGGTAACCCTGCATTAGTAATTTTCAACAATTACTCATTACAATGGGGCCGTCCTACTGGAATTGTGAGGGATACACAGAGACGTGAATTTTATATAAATAGATTTTATGGATTTTCTTACATTTAACCCAACCTTGAAGTTGAATAATTACATTTGATCTTTTGTTACAAAGATAAGTTTTGTTCACAAAAATGGGTTCTTCCCCCTCCCCTCCCCCCAAAAAAATAATCATCCAATTGGGGGAGGGGGGGGGGAAGTGAAACCTTATTCTCAGGGGAAGAAAGCTCATATGACTATTTATTATTATCATTATTACTATAAAATTGCAAATACATCAGAAAAAAAATAAGAGTTTTAAAGATTATAAACTTTGTGTACCGAGAAAACCAAACAGGGGAATGGAATTTCAAAACTAGGAAGGAGGGAGGAGGGGAACGTTTGGAAGACTCACTATTTATTGATTGTTGATAAAAAGTAACTCAAATAACACAGAATTTTTTTTAATTTTGTATGCTTTGGTGAGGGGGAGGTAGTCAGCAAAAGGAGGAAGTAAAAATTTCGAAGAAGGAAGGAATCCAGATGATTCAAAATTTATTTATTGTTACTATAAACTAGAAAATAGAGCTTTTTTTTTTTAAGTTAAAGAGTTCTAAAGATTTTAAATCTAATCGCTCTCTTTGTTAGCTTGAATAAACAGGAGGTCAAAAAGAAAAATTAAGTTGTTGTTTTTTTCCTTTGGTGAGGGGGGGGGGGGGAGGAATAAGTAAAATAAGAAGTATTGTTCAAAAAAAAATAATAATAATAAGTTGATTAGGAAAAGTATAACTTAATTTACTTTACATTACTTTATCATACACTTTAGAACAAATAAAATAAAGAACTTTTGGGGATTTTTCAAAGTCTATTTAGTGAATTTTAAAGATTAAAAATTGGCTCCCTGTATATAGTGCTTATATTTTTATCATTTTAAATGAAATATTGAAATGGAATTGTTATAAAATACAACATTTCTATTAGAAAATAATCTTAGTTCTATTAATTATTTATCTTCTTCAATCTAAAATTAACATTCAATAATTTAAAATTCAACTTCAAATCTAAAAAACTCTTTTCAAAACATTAAAGTTTTATCTTAATAAATATAATCTATATTTTATACTTTTTCTTCTTTAAAGTTAAATTCTATATTTTTCCATCATTCATTAAGATTTATTAAACTAAACAATAATGATAATCTGTGTTTACGAAATTTGTTTTCATGTTTACTTTTCGTAAACATCGTGATTCGCGACAAAATGGCACTTTCTTTCTAAGTTTAAAATAGCAAAAATAAAATTTTTTATTTATTAATATTGCAGGCTCAATCTATAATCTATTGAGATAGAGGAGAGTATTTTTCTCTTTATTTTGCTATAAGTTGCAGAAAAATCTGTTAATAAATCTGTGAGATATTCAATTTAATAATTTTCTGTTTTTGTCTTTTTCAAATATTCGCACGAGCCGATCTTTCCACCATTGATTTAAGGCAATCTTAAAGTGCTTCTCTAGTCAGGAAATACATTAATTTCAGCACCATTTTCGTAATGTTTCATAGCGTCGCTTGTGGGGGATGTGTAAAGTTTGTTCAACTTGTTATTTTCTTGCAAGTTGTGGAGAATCTGAACGCTCCCAATTGGCTGTGTTCAAAAACTGCTGCATTCTTCCAGGCTAAGATGCTGTTTTTCATCAGTTAACGAGGGCTTAGAGTAAACGAACGGTTGTGCATCGCGACAGGAGCATGGCTTCAGCCATCGCCGACGAGAGAGGAGTATGAGTTTTGGCACTGAGCAAAAACTAAATACGGAAAATATGAAAGTTATTGATTTTGTCACATCAGTTTCAGCAGTATCCCAAACATCGGGATTGTGATTATTAATGTTTCGTCTTATAACCTTTCTCAAGAACGCCTTTAACTGAATCTATCAATTTCGTAATTTTCAATTTTGAAAATACAACAGTGCCGGTATCTACAAATGTAGATTTTTTGTTACGTGAGCCAATGAAATTCGCCATGTAACTATGTAAGCCATGTAAGCCATTACAACTATTGTGCTTATGAACTGTCTTCAGCGTCCGTATTTTTGAAGATTGACATCATACCAGGAGCATAATATACAATATTTCTCTCGTTAAAGATTCTTATCCAGCCAAATGATATTGTACCAGGATCGTAATGTCCCCGAGGCTATTCTTCTTAATGTGTTCATCCAGCCAACAACCATAGATTTTTAAAGTTATTCTTCGTCGTGGCGCAGTAGAACTATTTCGTGTGCAACTTCATTGCTATATTAAAGAGACATTCACAGTGAACTTTACTTATAATTTAGTGTTCCTCTGGACAATAATATTAGAAATCATTAAACATTCTATTAGTAACCTTTTCCCTTAAAAGTGAACTTTAATGAAAGAACTATCCTTATAATCAAATTTCTGAACAGGTTAAAATACAACAACCATTTCACAAAGTTATTGATTCTATATTACAACTATGGCTGTTTATTTAATAATTCCTATCTCTGCCAATATTTAATTAAATACAAATATCATCTTCTAAAATAATGTAATTCTGGATCCAGATAGTACTTAGTTGATTTTGGAATTGTGTCAAATAACGAAAGTCTATTATGCAATGTGCATTTTTTCAGTTTTCATACATTACAGATGGGTGAGTGAAAATATTATTTTTCTCTTTATTTTACAGATATAAGAAAATTAAATTTTGCTGATATTAATTCCTTTGACGGCTTTATATTAAATTCACTTTCAAAGCAACGTTAATGTTTTTCCACTTACGTTCCGGCCGTAAGGTGATGTTGGACAGATTTCTTACTTTTAAGATTGGAACTTTACTAAATTGATTTAATCATTTTAACATTTTAATTTTAACAAATTTAAATATCTAGTTTAATTAACTTAAAATCCTTTTCTCCAAGATCATATCACAGGAGTCAATATCAGTTTTTATCTTACAGCAATAAAGAATAAAATGCTTAAAGATTCAATAACAATAAAAGCTTATATACTTTAATGTCATTAATATTAAAAGAATTATTTTTTCTCAACCTTCTCCACAGCATCATCTTCAGAACTAGAACTTTCATAGTATTTCACTTGCTGCCGTTTTCTCAGTCCTTTTCCTTCATTTTCAATTACGTATATTTCTTCTTCACTCGATGAATTCCTTTTTCTCCTTGACATTCTAAAAGAAAAACATAAATTTTGATATTTTAAAGGAACTAAACTGACACTGTTATTCAATTCAAAGTAGTAACACACATAAAGACATTTTAATTTAATACTTTTATAATAGGTATAACTTTATCACTCATCAATAAAATCAGAATCAGTTTTCAGAATCAAGTAATTGAAAACAGAAATGTATGTTTTATTATTAATTATTATTATCAATATCAGCCAGTAAATTTAATTAAAATCTGACTGAGCATTTGTATTTCACAAATACAGTGGTTGATTTTCGGTCATTTTTATCACCAGGTTATTTGGTTTGACCAAACATCAAAATATTTGGCCAAGTTGAATACTTAAAAAAATTAATATTTTTTGTAATTTTACATAAGTTAAATTTTAAACAGTGTTGTACTCATAAAAAAACCAGGGGGTACACGCTACAGGCAGAGGGTATACGCTAAAGTCATTAATGTCATGCCTCAAGTATACGCTATAGCTTTATTTGAGAAACACAAAGTATATGGAGCTTTTTAAAAAAATCCAGAAGGGATACGGCATATACTACCCTCCACTATACCCCAGATTTTAAAGTCAATTAAGGGGATAGTCTACTTCTTTGTATCAAAATTTATTTTTTATATTTTTGCATCCCTCAAGTAGGTATAAGTTGTTGCTTTAAAATGGTTTTGCAACATTTCAATTCCTTACAATCTTTTTTTTACTCATTGAATGTAATGTTATGTAAAACTTTAAACTTATTTTTTTCAAACTTTTTGTTTTTCAAACCAAGTGACCATTTTCTAAACAACTATTTGATCAATTTCCTTCTTTATTTATTTATTTATTTATTTTTTTTTTTTTTAAGTAATAGTTTTTGTTGGAGCATATACCACCCAAAAGTATAATTTTTCCTGCTTAATTATTTTTTTCTTGCTCATAAAAGTTTTAAAAATGACCTTTTATTGTTCAAAAGATTGCCATTTTTTCAAAAATCAACTCTTGAAACCAAATGTACATAAGCTCCAGAGAATTTAATGCTCATTCATAACTAGGAGATCAAATTTGTTTCAGATGTTTGTGATCAGAGAAAAACAATCACCAGATTGGAAGTTAATGGCGCAGGTACTCCTCATCGTACAAGGTGTATAGTTTTTTTTTTTTTTTTTTTACATACAAAATGAAAATATATAAATGAAATGCCTATAAATAGCATGGACTACCACAAATCTACAACCCTAAAATCCACAAAAGCCTAAAATCCGCACATCATCGCAGTTGCAACCTATGAAATTTTCAGTTCAGATGTAGGGGCAAAATAACAGAAATTTTTAGTTTTATATCATTCTCATTCATATTTGGTTATTTAATATATAATTCTCAATAATATGACTGAACTTGTAGTTTTTCATGAAGGAAGTATAAATTTATTTCTGAAAAAAAAATCAAAATATTGATATCACTGGTATTGATTGCAAGCTTTTTATCACACATATTTATGTAGTAATCAAGCATTCTTGGTTATTAAGACTAGTTAAACCTGAAATAAAACTTCTTTATTTTATGATTTTGATGTGAGTTAATACAGTATATTTATGGGGAAAGTTTCATTGAATAATTCAAGGAAAATGCATCTCATCTTTATTATGCATATTTAATTATACATTATTAGTTACTTACTTGACCTTTACTTTTAATAATTTAATCATTTTTTTAATTTTCTTACTTTTTATCATTTTAGTTTATGACTTTACTTAATTATTTTAATATTTTACTATAATACAAGTATTCATTATAATTTTAATTACATTAAAATTACTGCATAAAAAAGTAAAAAAAGCTGCCAGAAATCTGCAAAATTCTAAAATCCACACAAACTCTGGTCCCAATCTGTGTGGATTTGAAAGAGTCTACCTGTATAATGCAAAAAGTCTAAAAGTGATAGCTCTGTTTTGTATAGCTTAAGAAAAAATGATAAAAGTCAAGCTAATAGTATTTAAAAAATGGCTAAAACGATTTTGACAAAATTTCATATCACACCGTTCCTAGACATGAGAAGATCATTAGGCTAGGTCACATGTTCGAGAAATTTCGATTAGTGGATCATGTTTGAGTCAAGTTAATTTCATCTAGAAAACGGCTCTAACGATTTTGAATAAATTTTGTTTTCTATCATTTTCGAGGCCGAGAAAACCATTGGGTTAGGTTGCATGTTCGAGAAAATTCGATTAGTGGGTCATTTTGGGTAATGATGAGTCAGGGTCACGCTAATTATATCTAAAATAGTCTCAAACAATATTGACAAAATTTTATAGTATAGTTTTCAGGCATGAGAAGATCATTTGGCTAGATCACATGTTCGAGAAATTTCGATTAATGGGTCACTACAGGTCAAGCTAAATTTATCTAAAAAAGGCTCTAATGATTTTGACTAAATTTTGTATTCCACTGTTTTCGGTCTTGAGAAGACCACTGGGCTGCATCACATGTTCAAGAAAATTAGGTTAGTGGGTCCTTTTTGAGTCACTGTGGGTCAAGCTAATTTTATCTAGAAAATGGCTTAAACGATTTTGGCTAAATTTTGTATCTGATCGTTTTTGATTACCGTAATTTCGGGTAGATAAGCCGTGGCTTATACGTGTTTAAAAGTTAAATTTTACCTTTTGCGGCTTATCTGCCAGTGCGGCGTATACGAAGTAATAACGATTTTTCCAGAAAAAAAAAAAATACATCAGATCATGTAATATTATAGAGTGAAAATCTGAAAAACAATATTAAAAATGCTTCACAGATTAGAAATAACAATCATTAAAAAAATATCAGGAAGTTCTTCTTTATTTCATTAAAAAAGAAAAAAAATCTATGCATGGTTTCTTTCTGCATAATGAAATGTATTACTCAAAGATAATGATCTCATTCTGATAACGTTCAACTTCCCGCTCCACCCCAACACCGCAGAGGAGTTGAATAAACAAACTGCAGATAGCTGTCTTCTTTTTTATAAACTAGGGGTTTTGAGGAGTGCTGTAATTTTCTAATAACTTATTATATTTTTAACACAATTTTGTTACACAGCTTAATTTACTGTTATTGCAATTTGCTGAAAATATGAACAAAATTGGACAATTAATAAGAGATTTTTTTTTTTTTTTAATAGCTAAGAAAAAATGGGTTTTGCTTTTCCTTTTTTTTTGTTCTTTTAAATTATTTTTTCTGTTTGCTTGCAGCTCAATAATTTCTTTTTACTGCACTTGACTACCAGAAGTCCACCAAGCTAAGTCACATGTTTGAGCAGATTTGAATTGTGGGTCATTTTGGGTCACTATGAGTCAGGGTCACGAAGCCATACAGTTGGCAATATTTGGCCGAAAAATTGACTTTCAAGATTACAAATGCCAAAACACATACTCTTGGTGCCAAATAAAAGAATGTCACCAAATTTGTCTATATTTGGCGAAAAGAATTGTCTTTTAGAAAGTGAAGGAATTTTTTAGAAATTCTTAATAGGACTCAAGATATATGGTTAAACCAATCAGAATCAAGATGAAAATGTAATTTAGATTGATGTGCTTTTGTTGTAAATGTGTAAATAATGTAAAATTTAGAAACATTTAACATACATAATTTTCCTATTGATTGGTTTTTTATGTAATACTGTTAGAAAATAACATGCTTTATAGCAATAATACAGAGAGGATGATACAATGAGAATATTATATTGTGTTGAACACAAAGCTAATTTTGACCCAGCTAGAAAATAGAGAATATATATTAAAATATTACCCAAACATGTGAAAAATGAATTTTTCATCCAAAGAATGCATAAAAATAAAAACTGAAATTTGAAAAATTGGAATTTTAAATATAAAACTTTATTATTTTTTTATTTTTTTCTTCAATCATATATGAATACATGAATTTTAGGAAAACAATCTTGAAACAATGCAGGATTCTATTTTTTAATATTTTAATTAATTACAGAATAATAGAAAATAAAAAAATATATGAAAATATTACCAAACATGCAAAAACTTAATTTTTCATCAAAAGACTGCATTAGAATATAGGGTAGATGTGTCAGTAATGGACACCCTTTGATGTTTTTGGTCCATAAAAAAATAACTAATAAATATTTAGCTTTAATTATTTTTTTAATAATTCCCCCTTGCATGTTTTATAAAACTGTGTTATTGTTGACACTTTTAATCAAACCAATCAGGAAACAGAAAATAAAGTTTCAAAGTTTCGCTGTTTTTCTGTGAAAATTTTAATGAAGAGGTTAAGAGCTGGTTTCGTTTAATTAATTTATATATTATTTATTTTCTTGCAAAATTTTAATGTTTTTGTTTGAGTAGCACTAGAAAATTTAGAATTTTATATACTAACGGCCATTTACAAAATTTCATTTATTTTTAAAGTTTTAAGAGGGGGTGTCCATTACTGGGATAGTTAATTAGTCATTTTCCAGTAATGGACACCCCATGTAGGCATTGCTAAAAATGCAATTTCAGTAATGTTTATAGTGCATAAAATATTTTGACTTAACTTCAAACCTAAATAATCAAATTTAATTTTTAAATTATATTATAGTACTTACCAAAATGTAATAACGCCAAAACTTTTATAAATAGCTGCTTTTAAGTTATTTTATGTGATTAATAAAATTTCAATATTTTATTTTATTTATTTTTATTATTATTATTATTTTATGTAAAAGTACCTTGCATATTTTATAATCTGGCAATCAAACCAGCCAGGAAGCAGAAAATATTGTTTAAGAGTACAGTTAATGAGGGGCTCATAGGGCTTAAACCCTCTCTGTTTAAATAAAAACAATTAAGTTACAGAAGTTATTAAAAATCTATTTTCTGTCTTAAATGTTTCCTTATTCACCTCTGACAAAAGAAAAAAAAAAAAAAGTGTAATATTAATGAAAGTTATAGGTAATATTCATGAAACTAGTGAATCTGCAGATCAGTGGCCTCAAACACCAGTTCTACAGTTTTATTTTGATATTATTTTATTTAGTATTTAAAATATTCAACTCACAATATCATTTCTTTCATATTTGTAATATTAATTATTATAAATGATATACAGTAGACTCCCTTAAATTCGCGACACTAAAATCTACGTATTTTTTCAGATGTAAACAATGAAATCTACAGTTAAGTTGCAGGAACAAAATTCAAGATGGTGCCGAAATCAGCAACTACCGCAATGTTTTTTTGCTAAATTTTTTCTTAATCATTCTCTTTTGGCTAACAGCTGATTTATTACTAAATAAATTTACATTACCTTTAATTTTGATATAAATTAGCATATCTATACCAAAAATTCCAGGGTTCAAAATGGAAAAATCTACGAACCAGAATGCTATTTTTAAATTATTGTTCGCGGAATTTTTTTTTTTTTTAATTATAGACAAATTTATTTCTAAACATACAAAGCAGTATAAGAAAAGCATTCAAGACTCTAAATAACAATGAAAAAAGTTACAAAAGTTAAAAAGTGCTAAGAACGAATAATGACGTATTGATCTTATGATCGCTCTACCACTAGATCGCAGCATAGGACTTTTGGAATTGAATTTAATCGATTTTATCGGTAATAATTTAATATTTTTCTAAATTTTTATTTTACATAATTATTTTAATAATTACTTACTTTTAAACTAATAAATTATTTTAATATTTTACTTATTTAAATGTTTCACTTTATTGTAAGCATTCATTATAATTTCCCTTGCTTAACTACCAATCAAATGAATGTTTCAAAAATGTAAACAAATCAATGGCCAGAAATCCGCAAAATTCTAAAATCCACACAACCTCTGGTCCCAAGCTGTGTGGATTTGAGGGAGTCTACTGTATCAAGTAGTCTCTGGAAGATTAATTGTTAAAAATAGTGAGACAAAACTAAATACTAATATTCCAAAACTTTTTTTTTTTTAATTACCTTTAAAATCCCCCACTGTTTCAATAATTTGATAGCTGTAATTGTCTAGTATTTTAAACTATCCATCTAAAATAATTAAAACATCGATCTTTTGATTTTTACAATAATTGATGCAAACAGTAAATAATTATCACAAATATTTTAATATTACTAGTATCCTAAATGTTACATTTATTTGAAAATAACTATTTTGTTTCATTGGTATGTATTAATTAAATTCTGGTTCTAAATACAGTCATAAAAACAATCATATTTATTGCTTTTTATGGGGTGTCCATTACTGGGCTAGAGGGTGTCCATTACTTGGCCAGAGGGTGTTTTGGTATATTTCTGTTATTTAAAATTAAATTTCGATTCATATTGGGAAATGAGACTATAAGAATGGTTAAATATTGTTGATAGGTTAATATAATATTGAAAAAACTGGAATATAATAATTATAACTATTATAAAAAAATAATTTTGAAAGAAATTCCTTAAGGGTGTCCATTACTGGCACATCTACCCTATAAACTTAAATAGGATGATTTTAGATTTTAAGTATTAAACTTAATTTTTTCTTTTCAACTTTCAACCATATGTTTAATTTCCAAAAAATATACATTCCAATCTCATAATCTCTGAATCACTTTTACAAAATAAGAAAAAAAATCAAAAATGTAATTTATCAATTTTTACTTAAATATATATGTCAAAATTAACATTTTTACTCAATGGCCACTGGCCAGTAACTGATTTTTTTCACTGGCCAGTAACAAAGTTACGAACACTCCATACAAAATTGTGTTTTTTCTGACTATCAACATTGTAATTTACAAATATCCTCTTTTACTTACCATTCGATAAGATTACACTCAACTGAAAAAAAAAAACTAACATTACATCTAACAGAAAAATATAACCAAGAAATTACTGCAGTCAAAATAAAAGTCAAACACATATTTGAAGATATTTAGACATACTTAATCAATGTATAAAAGAGACAAGAAAATTAAAATATATTTAAAGAATTACTTTAATAAAATCTTGAATATTTTATTTTTACTATTAATTGCAATGAAATAAAGTACGAAAAGTGCATTTTTGACACTAATGTTTATCATTCACATTTGGTCTTCATGACCTAGCATAATCATACCACCAGAGTTTTATTACTGCAGCAGAATCAAATTCATTTAATTAAATTTTAGATTGTTTAACCCTTAGGCGATTATGCAGCATGTCTTTATTTATAGACAAACTTTTGTTCTTTAGAGTGTTTTTCGCACTGCTCCACATTCCTTCCACTTTTCATCAGCATTGTTTGGAGCAAATGTTATCAAAATCTCAACAATGTTTGTCAGAATTTTATTTTATTTAAATTTACCAATTTTTAGTTTCCCTAACAAATCAAATAATGATATGGATGGCTGACAGTGCAATTAACCTCCCCCACCACCACCACTCCTTCAGGAGAAAGAAGGGTTCATTACTTTTGAATTAATAAAAATTAGTTATCTACTTTCCAGGGGCAATTCTGAGTTTTAAAAAAAATTTCTGAAATTTGCAGCAAATTTTCTGAAAGGTTACAGCAGAGGGGGGAATCCCCTCCTGGCATTAACTAGACCTTTATCTGCAGCCCTTTGATGAAATTCGCATTTTTTCTCCACCATTTAACGAATTCGTGTTTTTTCCACGTTCCTTTGACGAAATTAGAGTTTTTTCCACGATTCTTTGACGAAATTCACGATCCTTCGACGAAATTCACATTTTTTTGCGATCTTTTGACGAAATCTATGTTTTTTTTTTCTCGATCTTTTGATGAAATCTGTGGGGGTTTTTGCGATCTTTTCACAAAATCTATGTTTTTCTCGTGATCTTTTGACAAAATCTGCGGGGGGGTTTTCACAATCTTTTGATGAAATCTGCGTTTTTTTTTCGTGATCTTTTGACAAAATTTGCATTTTTTTGCCATTCTTTGAAGAAATTTGCGTTTTTTTTTTTCGCGTTTTGCAGACGAAATTTGCATTTTTTCTGCGGTACTTTCATGAAATTTGCATTTATTTCGCAATCCTTTGAGGAGTTTTGTGGTTCTTTTTCGCGATTCTTTGACGAAATTCACATTTTTTTCTGCAATCCTTCGACAAAATTCACATTTTTTTGGGGACTTTTTGATAAAATCTACATTTTTTTCGCGATCTTTTGATGAAATTTGCGTTTTTTTTTTCAACTCTTTGAAGAAATTTGTTTTTATCGCGATTTTTTGACAAAATTTGTGTTTTTTCCGTGGTATTTCCACAAAATTTGCATTTATTTCGTGATCCTTAGAAGAGTTTTGTGGGGGTTTTCCAAGATTCTTTGACAAAATTTACATTTTCCCTGCAATCCTTTGACGAAATTCACGTTTTTTTCATGATCTTTTGTCGAAATCTGCAGTTTTTTTGCGATATTTTGATGGAATCTGCTGTTTTTTTCGCAATGTTTTGACGAAATCTGCATTTTTTTCGCAATCTTTTGACGAAATCTGCAGTTTTTTCGCGATCTTTTGACGAAATCTGCATTTTTTTCGCACTTTTGATGAAATCTGCATTTTTTTCTGCTATTTTTTTTTTAAGAAATTCACTTTTTTATGTGGTTCTTAGACGAAATCTGCTTTTTTCTCCATGATTCGTTAACGAAATTTGTGATTTTTTTTGTGAATGATTGACAAAATTGATTTTTTTTGGCGACCATATCGAAATTAGCGATATTTTTATATCCGAATCCGGCTGATGACCGATTTTTGTTTAATTTTCAGAACCAAACGCCTTAAATTTTCAGAAAATTCGAGATGGAAACACCCCTGCTACTTTCTTTTTTTACGTTCGGGAGAATCACCGATCTGGACGCCGTAAATTCCGAAAGAATTTCACCCCTTTCCTCCCTGGCATCGATCTTTCAACCATCACGTGGCGAGTGGAGCCAATTAAGTTTGGCGAGTGAGGTCAATAAAGTTAATCACCACATTTTAAGTGTTACTCAACAATTGGCGAATGCTAATTTTGTGCTATACTTAAATAGTCTTTCTCTTAAATTGGAGAGCAATGAAGTTTATGATGTTTGCTCAAATCGGATTCTGCTAAATTGATTTAACATCGGATTGCCAAGCATGTGGTATATACATCAATGAAGATAATTCACAGTTTTCCAATGTCATCTCTGCCTCTGTATTTTGTTTTACATAGATTTAAAGCCAATAGATAAATTGTTTTACTGATGTGAGCTTTAAATCGATTTAAGACCAGGCCCATAGCCTAATGCACACATACTTTTTTTGTACAAAAAAAAATCCCATATACAATGCATTTCAAAAAAGAGAGAACAACCTTTAAGACACATTAGAGCAGAATACAATTAACAATATTTGTATAGGAAACCAGGTCACAATTTGTTTTTTCAGTCAAAATATAGGGTATAAATTTCAAGTCCAACCTGGATTCAGAAGTTTAACAATAATGAAGATATTTTAACAAATTTCCAACAGATTTACATTGTTTTATGCAAATTTCGATGTCAAGTAAAGTGTTGGAAGTGCACAGTAATTCAGTCAATTATACGATGTTTAATATCAAATCAATTCCAAAATATGGAGTTACCTAATTCATTGCCGTTTCAATGCACATGATGATACCTTTCACCATTTCCTGTGATATTGTTACGTTTGATACAAAGCAACGTAAGACATAAGTTGTATATTAAAAATTAATTGCTAAAATCCCTTCATTAGTATTAAAGTTAGGAATAAGAATTTGGGATGTTTTTTGAGTGATGATTTAAGTTCCTATACAAACATTGTTAGTAGGGATGCACCGAATATTCGGTAGCTATTCGGTATTCGGCCATGTTACCAAATATTCGGTTTGGCCAAATAACAAACTATTCGGTATGCCAAACATTCGGCTTGGCCGAATAGCAAACTATTCGGTTTGGCTGAATATGAATATCAAAATATTTGGCTAGCTGAATACTACTTAAAAAAAGTTTTTAAACATATTTTTAAAAACCTTATACAACTTCTACATTTAAGAGTCAACTTATAAAGATATTCAGAATAATTAGAAACAAAATCATATTTAAATAAAAGAGAATATTTTTACATTATTTATTTGCTGTTTGTTAAGTATTATTTAAGAAAATTAACCAATCACGAAGACTTTCAGAGGAAATAATTATGTACAAAGACAAGTTGCGGAACATTATCCAGTAAATAATCTGTTTTTTGCTAAGATTTCAGAACAACGTTTACAATCTCTGGAAATGATTGTCCACTCCAGACACCGATCTAGGATGCATTTAAAAACTTCCTTGCTTAATCAAAGGGAGTAGAACGGTTATTCTTGCTAAGTTGCCACCATATAAAATTTGAATAGATTGTATTATTTATTTACTTTTACTTTAGTCTCTTCCTGACAAACAAATAATATAGGATCCTGTACAATTTTTCTTCCAATTTTTTCACAGTTTCTCTTTGATTTTAAAATGTTTCTTTTAGAATTCAAGAAAATTTTATTCGTCTGTTTTAATTCTCAGAAGAAGCCATAAAATTTAAACATTTTTTAATTAAAAAAATTTTATAACTATCCTCTTCTTAAATAACTCAAAGCAGATTTTTCTCAGCATAAAGTTTACTTGAAAAAAGATCTTGTTTATTAGAACAAAAGTTTCTGTTCTAAATATTATGTAAAATTGTTTTAAAATGTAACATTTTAGTGCCTTTAAACTTTGAAATATAAAAGTATTCGACAAGCCGAATATTCGGTATTCGGCCGAATAGTTACTATTCGGCAAGCCGAATATTCGGTATTCAGCCTACCAGTTACTATTCGGCTAGCCAAATATTCGGTTCGCCTGTATGCCGAATATTCAGTATTCGGCCAAAATCACTATTCGGTGCATCCCTAATTGTTAGCACTGTACTGTACACTTCCAAGTTTTAAAGTTTGCTTCATCATTTTTAAAGTTTGTTGTAAATCTAACACAGTTTTGTGTTATTTCATTGGGACATTTTTGTTTTGTAACTAAAAAACTGTAAACGCTGTTTAAATAAATCATAAACAGCGTAGACGCTGGTTTTAATATCGGTGATTCAAGTAACCGGCGACAACCATTATCAATAACTGAACCCCCTTCCCCCCTAGAGCCAAATTTTTTCTGCGCCACTGGATCAGAGGAATTAATTAAAAATTTCTTCATCCCAGGTTTCTGTTAATATTTTTTTATTTCCCTGACATGTAGGAAAACTGTTTAATATTAAGATTATATTTTAAAGATTAAAGCAGTCATTTTAGATTTTTATAAGATTTATTACTTATATAAAGTACTTGAATTGAAATAAAATAAAATAAAATTACTTATTTATTTATTATCATATGGAATATATCTCAGGTTTTCATAGATTCCAGAAGAGTTCCGTTAAGAGCACGCCATGATAATGTTTATAATTTCAATACAATTGTAAACATGTTAGTTTTTAACCTTCAGTAACTATGATTTTGTAATCAAAAGTTATTCGCCCTTCACAGTTATCGATTAGGGTGCCCCGTGATGAGAGTGGCGAGACGACATACCGGATACAAAATTTGATTGGTTGTAGTATAGATGGCTTGCACATGACGTCATATGCTCAGTGGTCTAAATCCCGGCTAGCCGGTATTTGGACCTCTCTCGGTTGCTCTGCTTGAAGGGGAGAAAAATAAATTAATTTAAATAGTTCCATAATTAATAAATTAATTTAAATGGTTCAGAAACAGTCCCCGCCCCAATTCGCAATATGAAAAAAGCAACCATGGCCGTAATTCTTCAGGACCGATTACTGGTTACCGGATCACTTTCCAAAAAGGAACTGTTGGACACTACAAAATTGCCTGTAAAAGAAAAAATGACGAAGTCAACCAGGCGAAAGGGCAGAAATTTGATTTTAACCCTCTCGCTGCGCAACCCGAGATTTCGTTGGGCATCGTAAAAGTAGCAAAATTTGCGCGACCGAGATTTCCTCGGGGATGCATTTTTTCCGTCTAATTAACCCTTTTTGATTATTCCCGCCAGTTATTTTGTTATTGTAAATTATGCCTTATTTAATCGGAGCATTTCCCGGTTAAATAAGACAAAAACTTTTGTTTGAAAAACCGGTGACAAAAGAATAAAAATTCTTAAAAGACGCTCATCGCGAAGGGGTTAAATACGCAATTTTTGAAGCTATTTTGATAAAACAATTACGCAGCGAAAGGGCTAAAAAAAGTGAAAAAGGAAAATATCCAACAGAGGAAGATGATAAATTTGTGTCTTCTGCATGGGTGCTTTCTCTGTGGACAAGAATGGGGGAGGGGATTCTGGGTTCAATGTTAAGAATAGGATATGTGGGCTTATGCTTTTGATTTTTCCAGATAAAATAATTCTCATTTCAATCAGCAAACTTTTTTTTTCATTTTTTTTTACACGTTAAAAAACTAAATTAGAAACATAATGGGAAGAAGACTGTGAGAGATAGTCGAAATTTTAGAACTTTGACAAAAATACTTATTTATTAAAAATTGCGTATTTTTTCTGTGCATAAGAAATGTTATTAATCAATACAATTTATAAAAATAATATTCTTATTGCTTAATAATTGTCATTAGCTCTATTTGTGTGATCTTTTGGAAAAAAACTTAGGTAGCCGGTATTTAGACCCCATTTTAAAAACTCAAAATTTGAAGACTATCGGAATTTTGGTTCTTGTAAACAGAAAACGCCTTTTAAACTGATTTTTTTTTTCTCGAAACAGGTGTAAGACGTGCCAAGGTACCCCGCTGTCACTTTTTATTTTATGAATTTTGAAAATTGTATTATCTAGATTGAAAACAAAAGTGGTAGCCGGTATTTGGACCTTTTCCTCTATAAGTTCCGTCAAAATCCATGCAGTAGAACTATATAGACGTTCGGAACGAAATTTCTGTTTGGATTTTATATATATGGATATATATATACATACATACATATATATATATATATATATATATACATGTATCAACATTTGAATGGAGGGTGGTTTCGGGGTCTGGGGGTCATGATCGATGAAAATATACCAAAATTTTTTGAAATCGCTTTCCTCCGAATGGCTGCAATAGGTAGCTTTTTGTAATGAAAGATACCTAAAAACGAGTTTTCTCTATCAATCTATTCTATTGGGGAAACTGCACCGAAAAAAAAAAAAAAAAAAAAAAACCTAGAAAGCAGGAATTCTGCTTTTTCAAAATTTAGTGTCGCCCCCGATGAAAAAAAAATATATCTATATATATTATATAAATATATATGTAAATAGTACAATATATATAAATAGTACAAAACATATTTCAATTTAAACACTTACAGCTCACGCTTTTATTTTATGTAAAATGACGTCATTCATATCCGCTTAAGAATTCCACATCTTAAACATCTACAGTAAAGAATGCATAGGACGTCACTTTCGCGAAATAATACACAAATGCAGCAAAAAGATGCCGTCATTCAAGAAACTTGACAAAAAACGGCTGTCTAATGATTCATAGGCTTTCATTTATTTGAAACATTAATACAGATACTTAAAATTAAATATAGTTTATAATAGCTCCATGTTTTAACAGAAATCATTCGTTTACATTTTTTCAAAATAGCACGCACTTTAATCACATTTTCTTTCGGCTGTTATGAAAAAATGGCTACTATATAATTAACTACTATATAATTAATATTTTACAACTATTTTTCCTTTACTTTCTACAGAAATAGAGTACTTCCGTTGCCAATATTAAGCAAATGCCTCCAAAAAACTACAAAAAAAATAATATTTCAAAAATAAATGGAGATGCAGTTTTCAAACAAATTGCATTTAAAAGTACTTTTATTTCCTAATACGACGGCATAAAAATTGAAAATATGCGATGCCTAGAAGTTTGAAAAATTGCTATTGAGTATTTAATCGTACTGCTTTGTTTTATGGCTGGCTTCTGTAAGATAACGTTATTTTTTGGAGACGGCACTTATAAGCTGGGAGAAAAAAATAGCATACCGTACCGGGGCTAAAAATAAATAAAATAAAATAAAAGCAATTTAAAAAATTACAACGACCATTTGGAAAATGATTTTTTCGAAGACTAAAATTTAAAACACAAAAAATCGCACGGAGTTGATCATACATTACGTACTCCATGAATTAAGCATTAACATTCCTGGACCCATCATGAACAAATTTTAAAAGAAATTTCAGTTTTACAATTTTCGATACTGTAAATATTACGGAGCTGGTCATACATTACGTACGCCATGGATTAAACATTAATATTCCTGGACCAATTTTAAATGAAATTTCATACATTACGTACGCCATGGATTACATTTTTCGGTACTGTAAATTTTTAAACTTCTACGGAGCTGGTCATACATTACGTACGCCATCGATTAAACATTAATATTCCTGGACCCCTTTTAAATGAAATTTCATTCTTAAACTTCTAAACGTCCCACACTATTACTTTTTACACTGTCGTATAGAGCAAAAAAATGTACTTTTAAATGCAATTTGTTTGAAAGCTGTATCTCAATTTGTTTCTGAGTTATTATTATTATTTTTTTTTTTGTAGTTTTTATTACTTTTTTGTCATAGTGGCAACAGAAGTATCCATCTCTGTTGAAAGTAAAGGGAAAATACAGATTACTGTTATAAACAATTATTTTCTCATTAGGACAATATTTTTCGTTTCCAACACAATCGCTGGACCCATTTTAAATGAAATTTCATTCTTAAATTTCTAACCATCTCACAATATTACTTTGTACACCGTCGTATAGAGAAAAAAACTGTACTTTTAAATGCAATTTGTTTGAAAGCTGTATCTCAATTTGTTTCTGAGTTATTATTATTATTTTTTTTTTGTAGTTTTTATTACTTTTTTGTCATAGTGGCAGCAGAAATATCCATCTCTGTTGAAAGTAAAGGGAAAATACAGATTACTGTATAGACCAATCAGAAAACTAATAAAATGCGGATTCAACCAATAAAACGCTTCAGATATGTTTTTGATTTCCTACCCTGACAGAGAACAATAACCATTTTTCCAAATGGTTAAAAAAATAAACTAGTTTTATCATGAATTTCTGGCATTGTAAAATCATAGTTTACAATGAAAACCAATGGACGTTAGGGTGGAGCGAAAAAAATTATTTTTTGAAAATCAAAAACGGGTAGGTGCCAAAAGTTGCCTTTATACTAGCACATCATCTGCGTGCAATATTACCGCTGAAAAGAAATGGCTTGAGTCTGCGCTTTTGGTCCAAAAGTCGAAATTTTGGGTAATATTTGACATTTTTTCAAAAATTAAAAAAAAAATCTATAGAGATGGTTATTATTTAAAAGTGTTATTTAAACCTTTATTATTAATGACTTAACATATTTAAACGAAAAAAACTATATCTTTGTTCTGTATAACTGGATCAAAACTGACAACTTTTGGTGAAAAAAAGGCGTTTCTACTCTGTTGTGTCATACAACTAATTGTTATTTGGAATACAGCTCTTACGTAGTTGCTTTCAAATCTACCAAGGGGGTATCACGTGGGAGTGGCTGCATTGCATGACACAACAGTGCATAGCTTGACCACCTTTCCATCTAAGCGCAATGTTTTATTTATATATTGAATTGTGATTTTTTATCAAAGACTGACATAAGACTCCTATGTATCAACCTAATCCATCTCTTCTTTGTATCCACAGACGTTGGGTGCTGCTGTGACACTTCTTCGCGTATATTTCTACTGCTTGTGTATGATAAGGCAAGCAGAGTAATGCAGTGGAATTAATGGAATCTATTCAGCCCTCTAGTATCTTCACCAAAATTACATCCAGTTACTGCATAGTGATTGGGAGTTCCGTTCCTATACAACATTTTACAACATTTAGGTATTTCATCTTTGAGTATGCCATCATTTACTCTACCTCTTGAATTTTTTATATACTGATAAGCTTGTTGTTTAATGTGATGGCGATCGTCAACAAAATTGCAATAAGAATTTGCTCTCGATGTGAAAAGCTACCATTGTCCTAAATAAATTTTTTTAGCATTTGTTTTTTGCCGTTCTCTGTGATATTTTTTAGCCGAGTAATTTCCCATAAGTTTTTAGATCAATTTTTTAGATGTGAATTTTATTTGGTGTAAGCCATCATGTGGCATAAACTTGGATTACATACTTTTAGAGTGAACCAGACTCTGGTGGTCAATCAGTTCAGTGCTTATATAAAGGCGAATAATTTTATGCGCCGTTGTGGGCCATCTTGCGTAGGACAAGTTTCTTGGGTTCCTATTGGCCAAAGCGGTTCCAGGAAAAGCGACGACATCTCTATGGGACGACGGGCGCTCTGTTCTTGACTTTCAAAACAGGACATTTGTAGTTTACAGCACGCTAACTAGGAGCGCTGCGATCGTCTCCGCCAGCGGAGAATCTGCGCGCGCATATTCTCCCCGACTTAAGTCATGTATACTATGCTCGTTATTTTTTTATTAAATCCTATTTAATCGTACTTAAGTTCGTTATTTTTGCATATATTTGTTTTTTCAAAAGATTCATTCTCATTTAAACATTAAATATCCGTAGATATTTTTATCATAGAGATTTAAAGTTGAGTGAAATTTGAAAAATACCTTTCAACAGTTTTCATTTATCTTTTTTATTATGCACGCTTGCATAATGTGTAGCACATTTTTAGTTCGTATTAATTAGTGCTACTTCTTTAAACGTATTTTTCTTTAACAAATGCATAAAGACATTCGTTTATCGTTTGTTTAAATTATTTATTTGATGCTCCACAATTTTAAAATATAACCATATATATGTATTTAAAAAATCTTTAATAATTTCGATTGAATTGAATTTATTCTGTGTATAGTATTTGAAATGTAATCTATTCAAAATTGTTAAATCATTTATTTTTTAATTATTTTAAGCGCTTTTTTTATTTTCATTTATCCTATTTAATCTGTTGCTGTATAAAATGAAATAATACCGTTCAACAACAGATGGTTTTAAATGGGCAATCTTAATTCATTAAATTTTTGTTATACAAGTTCTTTGAGTTGGAAAATCTTATTAAACGTATTTAATGCTTTTCATTTATGTGAAATTTAAAGTAAATTAATTTTGATTAAATCAATTTAAATATTTGACATTTTCTATGTATATAATAATAGATATGAGAGATTTTGAAAAAGAAAAATTTAAGAGAAAAATTAAATAATGTTACTTGATTTAAATAAAAGTTATAGAGCATCAAGTTCAAGTTTGATATAATGTAAGATACAAATGATTCTGAAAAAAAAAAAAAAATCTTTACGAAGAGAATAATCTTTATGAAATCAAATTATGCAAAATTATTTAGCTTGAGATTTTAATGGATTTAATAAATCTAAATTAACTGAGCATAACTTAGACTTATCAGCAAAATAAAGGACATTAAAACAAAAAAGATAAGAAACAATATTTCGTGGGTTCATAAACAGGGTACAGAATACATTTTAACTTATTTAAACTGTATATGTATTTTCGGTATAAAGTAATAGTTGAAACTTTTTAATTTATTAATAATTAAACATTAAGTAAAAAAAAAAAAAAATTCATTTATTCAATTTAATTTTTTTTTTCAAAGTTATATGTATTACAGAAAAAAAATCAATTCTCTTCAGAGCAAAATTCTTTTTTTCTTTTCTTTTCTTTTCTTCTTTTTTTTTTTTTTTTTTTTTTTTTTTTTTTTTTTTTTTTAAATTCTGATAATAGTTATGCGCAAAAATTCAAAAAAGCAAATTTTTTTGAAAAAACACCTAAGTTAGTATTCACTTAAAATATAATGTACATCTGATTTTTTTTTTTTTTTTCTAAATGCTTCCTGCTTATAATAAAACCAGTTATGTACCCTTATAAAACAAACACTTCATACACTTGCAGTAAGGGATTTTTTATGAAAACTAACCGTTGAACTTCTCGTTTATTTCGCGACAGTATAACAGTAACGAAACGACAATCAGACGTTTTCAATTCTGTCAGTAAACAAACTCGTTGAGTGATGAAATATTTTAATTATTGATCAAAGTAATCGGATTATGTATTTTTTTTATATTTAATCTTATTTATTTTCTGTTTACTTTTTATAATTTATGAGGCGTGAAAAATATGAATGTTTTTACAAGAAAATATTTGTTGTAAATATTAATCCCATATAGTAAATATTCCATTGAAACAAATTGTCAAATGCATTAAATAATATATATATCCATTATTTCAGAAATGGATCTCTTTTAAAACATTCGTATTCTTCACGCCATTATAAATTATAAGAAGTAAACAGAAAATATTAAAAACTGAAAGAAATACATAATGAGATTAGTTATCAAAAATTTAAATATTTCATTAATCTGAGTTTAATCATAGCAGTTAAATTTCTAATTGTCGTTACCGTTGTACTGCCACGCAATAAATGAATCGGTCCGTGAAAGCAAAACCAAATCCCTCGTGGAGTGCCCCGCCCACTACCGAACAATTTAGTTTACAGCACGGCCACTAGTGGCGCTACTTTGCGGCATCATTTAGCATGGGAGTGTCTTCGCTTTCCTATATAACCGCTTTGCCTATTGGCTAGTTCTTCTGAGCAATATCTTGATGAAATAACTTTACAGATATCTATCAGGTATTTCTGGTATGTGCTGAGTACCCTTTTCTTGATTGCAGGAAATAATGATTAAAAATTACTCTCTATGGCTTCAAAAATTGAAATAAGAAGGGAATAACCCCGTGGACAAAGATTTTCCTATTGGTCCGGCGCATCCCTGTGGGTTAGAATCTAATATTTGCCAACGATTTTATCTAATAAATGATGCAGAGGAAATTAACTGGACTTGGAGGAGACATATGATCAATTGTAATGGTTCATTCTAAACATGCCCCTCGCAGAATGGATGACAGCTACTAACAGAATTATCCGCCTTCAAATGAGCACTCACTGCCCATCATAGTCTCTACGTTCACTCAAAAAGTACTATGTTATCCAAGTTTGGCTCCAGAATAGTTTACAATCAAATGTAATCCACAGCTAAAGAAGGGATCTAAAAACTCATGGGAAATTGGCTACACAAAAACAACTTTGATACTAAACAACACACAAAACGAAATAAAAAAAATACTAAAAAAAAAAGGTTATTTAGGACAATGGTTGCTTTGCATACACAGAGGAAATTCTTATTTCAATGCTCTCTGACGATTGCCATCACATTAAACAGCTAGCTGCTCAGCACATAATAGTCAAAAGATGAGAGTAAATGATGGCATACGCAAATCGGAAATACCGACAATCAACTTTGAAGCGGATAATTATATAAATCTAACTCATTGGAAAAGTGTTGTGGTAACAGAACCTCCAATCAATATGCATTTATCGTGTGCAATCTTGGTGAAGATAATAGAAGGCTGAATAGATTACATTAATATCATCCGCACTGCATTACACTGTTTGTCTTCTCTTACACAAACAGTAGAAAAATACGTAAATGAGATCACAATACGAAAATGAGCATTCAAAGTCTGTGGATCCAAAGAAGAGATGTACCAGGTTGATACATAGAAAACTTATGCCAGTCTTTGATAAAAAATCACAATTCAATGTATAAATAAAAAATTGAGTTCAGGTGGTAGGGTGGTCGAGCTATGCACTGTTGTGACATGAAATGCAGCCACCTCCACGTGGTACCTTCTGGGTAGTTTTGAAAGCAACTAGGTAAGAGCTGTATTCCAAACAACAATTAGTTGCATGACACAACAGAGTGGGAACGCCTTTTTTTCACCAAAATTTGTCAGTTTTGTGCCAGTTATACAGAACAAAGATATAGTTTTTTCGTTTAAATATGTTAAGTCATTAATAATAAAGGTTTAAATAACACTTTTAAATAATAACCATCTCTATAGAATTTTTTTTTAATTTTTGAAAAAATGTCAAATTTTACCCAAAATTTCGACTTTTGGACCAAAAGCGCAGACTCAAGCCATTTTTTTTTCAGCGGTAATATTGCACACAGATGATGTACTAGTATAAAGGCAACTTTTGGCACCTACCCTTTTTTTATTTTTAAAAATTAATTTTTTTTCGCTCCACCCTAATGGACGTAATTAGAGGTTTTTCGCGATTTCCCAAAAATTGATTTTCTGGACAAGACGAATTTTGAAACACACGTCCTCAAATCATATTCAAGGTTGCAGTAGCACAGTTGAGATCTATTCCAACAGAGAGGAAAATATCCAGGATTCGAACCTGGATACCTTGGCTTGCCGTGCCAAAGCTCTACCAACAATTTCATGGTATACAGGAATATGCTAAATTATATGACATACAAGAGTTTCCATATTATCACACAATTTCATCATATAAATGCTTTAGTTATAGCTAGGATGAATGAAACTGGTACTCCAGTTTGCAGCCATGTCCAACAAATAACAGTGAATTATCCAGACCCCGTAGCGCCTTTTCCCCCTAAAAAAAAGCAGGAAAATAGGAGGAAAAAATCGATAAAGTAGGAATAAATAGGAAAAAATTATCAAATAAATAGGAAAAAGTAGGACAAATTTGTTTAAAAAAAAGGAATAAACATATTGAAAAGAATATTTAAAAAAATATACATTTAAGATAATTACAGTGAAATCTCCCTGTGCGACCACCTCCCTGAACGACCATTTTTTTCATGGAACGAAATTTATTCCCATAGGCTCAATACTAATTTTACCTCCATTCAGAGACCATCCCAGTTGAACTCCCTCCCTGAGCGACTCATTTCTTTGAAGGAAATGAAACAAATTCCGTTTTTGCCTGGTCGCTTGAAGATTGTGTCATTAAAAAAATAATTCCGGAGAGCGCATTATTCATCAAACTTCTAAACTAAGTTTAGAATTTTTATTTTATTCCGGTAACTTTTAAGTGTTTAAACCCATTTGTGCTTTTTTAGGCATTGAATTTAACTCCGATGACAAATTAAGAATGACGGTCAATAAACTCCCTTGCCGTATTCTGTCAGGAAACTCTCAAAGAAATAGATAAATTAAAGAAATCGTCATTATTTGTTCATGTCCCCCCCCCCCCAAAAAAAAAAATTGCATTTATTTACTGAAGGACTTGGAAATAACAGTTCTAAAAAGATAAAACCGTAAAATCAAAGCAAACGTCAATGTATTCATTTTTTAAACTCTGCAGTAATTAACTTATGTAATTAACTTATGTAATTAACTTTTGTTTTGATACTTAAATTTTCAGATTTTTTCCTTATGTGAGAAATAAATTTTAGCAACATTAATTGTGACCTTTTTTCAATTATTAAAATCTAGATTTAAACCTGAGACCTCCATTAAGAGACTGCCTCTCGGAGCGACCAATTTTTCTTGGAACGGAACGTGGTCACCTTAGGGAGGTTTTACTGTAATTGAAATACAATGTACAATTGCTCTTAAACAAAATTTTTCTTTAAGTGTTAAGTCAATCTATAACTATAAGAAAAGAAGCTTCCCAGCAAAGAGGAAATTGCTGTCCAGCAGCAAGATAGGTGCTAGCAATGATGGAGAAGTGCTGGATAATGATCTACCACTGCATGACCGCTACTGGACAGCTTCAGTAAATTTTGCTGTTGGAAATCACCAGATAAAATTCTGATGGGCCCAGGGCCCGACTAATGCAGGGGCATGCGGGGCATCTGCCCCAATCCCCCCAATTTGAGGGCCCCCCCCAGGGGCAGTTATAAGTTTTAGTTAAAGAAGAGCCAAATGATAAAAAAATATCCAAAAGTGACCAGATTCTAATTTAAAGTGTTTTTCATTTTGTGATATTTAATTTCTTCCTCTACTGATTTCATAAATTTTTTAAATACATAATTTTAATTAAAATATTACAGTAATATCACACATCTGCTATCTGTTTTCATATTATAAAACTTTATACCAAAGTACTTTAAGGCATCATGGGGAATGCAGTAACAACATAATAAGTATTGAAATTTGTGGCTATTATTATTAAATGCATGCCACTACTTGCCTTTCTATATGATGGAATCACCCAAATGCATGTTGATTGCATACAAAGATTAAGTTAAATAGAAAAGTATTAACACAAACAGCCAATAATACATGAGAAAACTGTATTTACATTTTAATGGCTTACATTTATCCTTATATTCCTATAACAAAAAGAAAAAAAAAATGTACGCTATAGTTTCTTAAAGCTATCTTTCTTGTACTATACTGTATACAGATGTGAATAGTACTTGGTATGAAATTTAAGTCTACATACAATATGTAAGAAGTTTAGTTTTAGTCATTTCAAAATAATTCACGAAATTTTTCAAAAGATCAAAGGGGGCCCCCCAAATAATGTTTGCCCAGGGCCCCCCACTGTCTAAGTCGGGCCCTGGATGGGCCCCCGTTTTATCTGATGCGCTGGCCCACCACTACATGGGAGTGCTCGAACTTTTGTAGGATTATTGCTGGGAACCCTTACGCTAGGTGACGTTGCGAATATACCGGGTGTCCTAAAAAGGACTGACTGATTTTAAAATTCAATAATTTGCAAACGGTGACAGATATTTAAAAAATTCTTGCAGGAGCGTTATGCATAAAGTCAAAAAAAAATTTTACAGTGATTTTCGATTTTAGTTCGAATTTCAAACAATAGATGGCGCTGTAAGCAATAGGCGCTAAAAACAGGCTCGATTATTTGGTCGATCTCTTCTTCCATGCGGAAAAAGGAGATGGAAATGTTTTAAGTGGGTCCCGAAGGACCAAAAATCGAGTCTGAATTTAGCGTCTATTGATCGCAGCGCCATCTGTTGTTTGTAATTCGAACTAAAATCGAAAATCACTGTAAAAAAACTTTTGACCTCATGCATAACCCTCCTGCAAGAATTTTTTAAATATCTGTCACCGTTTGCAAGTTATTGAATTTTAAAATCAGTCAGTCCTTTTTAGGACACCCGGTAGAAGACATTGAGTATTTGAACACAAATCTGAAATGAATATCTTAACACAATTTAAGCTGTGAAGCTAATTTTTATTGAAACTGTAAATAATATAGCACCACTGCCATTAACAAAATGAATAAATAAATTCTTTATTTCAGCGCGCTTTCTTTGCTCTTTAAATCTGGTTTTACTAAGTTACAAACGATTTTGGTTTTCATAATTTATACAGTTGAGAATCAATAATTTATAAAAAAGCGTATAAAATATGTAGGATTTCTAAACAATGCAGTAATTTCTATACCAGTTTATTGATTGGGAACATAAATCACAAAAAAAAAAAAAAAAAAAAAAAAAAAAACTTGAAACAGTGTAATGAGACGCTGAAAACTACGAGCGGCGTAGAATACGCTGAAAGTACTTGTTCGTGTCCGATCACGAAAACCAAACAGCAATGAGCGCGCTTAGTACTTGGGAGGGTGACCACATAGAAACCGCTTCAAGTTAAAATATTTCTATAGACACTTCTACAGGTATTTCTATAGCTCTTGGTGAAACTAGCTTATAGAAAAAGCCCTATAAATACTTTATTTTTTTAAAGAATTCTATAAGAAATTTTTGTAATTGGAAAATGCTGGACCAGCAAAGGAATAGCAGTGGGATAGGTGCTAGCACTGTATGAAAAGTTCTGGATTGAAGTAATGTGATGGCATACCAATGCTAGCCTTCTGTTGGCCATCACTGATGGGCCAGCTGCATTCCGCACGGACACTTTTGTACTGGTTTAAGTAATGGCACTGTTGCACTTTAGCGCTGATGGCAGTGCTGGTTGCCATCTTTTTTCCAGCTGATGGCCCACTGTTTCTTTCTTTGTTGAGTTGCATGTATGTCTGTGTTCTGTTCTGAAGAGATCACTGCATTCAAAGCTGTGAAATTTTGCAAGAAGGCACTCCTATATCCTGATGTAATGTACCCTGAAACCCAATTTTAGATTTTTCATTAGATTTTTATAAAATTCAATTTTATGCAGTTTTCGGATTTTGTTTTGGGGTGGTTTGAATCCGCTTTTAGTGATTAAAAACAAGTTAAAAGAATGCCAAATCATTTCCTATAGCATGAACAACAATGCTGAAAAGTTAAATTTCATCCGAGTCAAAATAAAAAAAAAATAATTCTAGCTTCTTTGATTCCAGACTGGATTTATTTTATGAATGTCAAAAATATGCCACAAAATGAGGAAAAACACCAAAAATTGCAATATATATAGAGATTAAAATAACTCACAAAAAATTCAACTAGTTTGTATTACAACACTATCGAACACTTAGACCAATTTTCAGTTTTTTTTTCAGCGGCCCTTTCACAAAAATCGCGTCGTTTTCGTGATCCTTTGACAAAATTTGCGTTTTTTCCATAGATCCTTTGACGAAATTCGCGCTTTTTCATAGATCCTTTGGCAAAATTCGCGTTTTTTCCATAGGTCCTTTGACAAAATTTGTGTTTTTTCCATAGATCCTTTGGCGACATTCCTGTTTTTCCGCGGCCCTTTCACGAAATTTGCGTTTTTTTACGAAGATCAAATATTTTACCCGATCATTTGACGAAATTAGCGTTTTTCCGCAGCCTTTTGTCGAAATTCTTGCTTTTTCCCCGCCACTTTGGCGTAATTCGCAGCTTTTCCGAGATTGTTTTACGAAAATTGCGCCTTTTCCGAAATTGTTTGACGAAACTCGCGCCTTTTCCGAGATCGTTTGACGAAATTCGCGCCTTTCTCGAGATCGTTTGATGAAATTCGCGGTTTTTTTCGTGATTCTATGACGAAATGCTCGTCTTTTCGCGATCCTTTGACGAAATTCGCGTTTTCGCGATCCTTTGACGAAATTCGAGTTTTTGTGATCCTTTGACGAAATGCGCATTTTTCGCGATCCTTTGACGAAATTCACTTTTTTGCGATCCTTTGACGAAATTCGCGCTTTTTTCACAATCCTTTGACGAATTTCGTGTTTTTTACGATCCTTTGACTAAATACACGTTTTTTTCGCGATCCTTTAACGAAATACGCGTTCTTTCGCGATCATTTGACGAAATTCGCGTTTTTTTTCGCGATCCTGGCGAAATTCGCTTTTTTGCGATCCTTTGACAAATTTTACGTCTTTCCCTCGGCACTTTGACGAAAATTGCGTCTTTCCTATTGCTTTTTTATAAATTTTCTATTTTTTCCACACACAGCCACATATTCACCACAAACAGCCACAGAGGTCATATTGATTGTGAAAATTTCAGTGGTGTAAGCATGTAATTCAATGACATATCTATTAAATTTGTGTTTTCTTTATTTATTGATGAAGTTTTAATTTCTTTATGGACTATTAGTCAGAAACAAATGCTCAACTATTTATTTTGTTTTGAGTGCAGACGGGTTTAATCTTTTGTAATCGAGCTGCATGCAATATAGACAAGGTTTAAAAAAAAATCTTGCTTAAAAGTTGCTTAAAAACCCTAATTATACAAATTATACAAACTGACGCAATTTTTATTTTAAATATTGAAAGAATAACTGAATCAGTATAACATTAATAAAAATACAAATAAAACATCGAAATAAAAAAAATCCCTGCCGGCTCGGGCCTACAGGCGGAGGTAGATTTCGAAGTTAAATAGTAAATTCACCAACAAAAATTAAATCAAGATTACAGATAAACCCAGTTCCTTCACCAAGAATGAGCCCTAGGGAGCTAAACATTTTGAGAAAATTCTAATATACACGAATACAACACAAAACACATAAAAAATCTTTTTCATTTTCCAATTTTTTAATACCTCATTTTAAATTTTAAATTTAATTTTTTTTAAATGGCAACCCTTTTGAAACAAGATGGCGAATGAAGTTGGCCAACGAATTCTGTCGAGACATTGGTATGCACTATGTACAGACCAAGTTAAATCCAAATCGGTTCATAAATACGCCTGTTATCGCGTGTCAAAAATCAGGTCGTTTTAAAATGTCAGCCACAATAGAAATTCAAAATGCTATAACTCAGCCATTTTTTTAGATATAGACGAAACAAAAACTGTTCCGGAATCTTTGTATTAAGGTCAAACACATACAAAAAAAATCTTTTTCATTTTCCAATATTTTGGTATCTCATTTTAAATTTTAATTTTTAAAAATTTTTTTAAAGGGCCGCCATTTTGAAACAAGATGGCGGATGAAGCTGGCCAACGAACTCGGTCGAGATATTTGTATGTACTATGTACACACCAAGGTACATCCAAATCGGTTCATAAATACGCCTGTTATCGCGTGACAAAAATCAGGACATTTCAAAATGTCAGCCACGCTAGAAATTCAAAATGCTATAACTCAGCCATTTTTTTTTATAGAGACGAAACAAAAACTGCTCCCGAATCTTTTTATCAAAGTCAAACACTAAAAAAAAAAATATTTTTTCAATTTTCAATTTTTTGGTACCACATTTCAAATTTAAATTTTTCTTAAAAATTTAAATGGCCACCATTTTTAAACAAGATGGCGGATGAAGCTGGCCGACGAACTCGGTCGAGACATTAGTATGTGCTATGTATAAACGAAGTTACATCCAAATCGGTTCATAAATACGCCTTTTATCGCGTGACAAAATTCAGGATGTTTCAAAATGTCGCACACGCTAGAAATTCAAAATGCTATAACTCAGCCATTTTTTAAGATATAGACGAAACAAAAACTGCTCCGGAATCTTTGTATAAAGGTCAAATACATAAGAAAAAAATATTTTTTTATTTTCAATTTTTTGGTACCACATTTCAAATTTTAATTTTTTTTTAAATTTTAAATGGCCGCCATTTTGAAACAAAACGGCGGATGAAGCTGGCCAACGAACTCGGTCGAGACATTGGTATGTACTATGTATACACCAAATTACATCGAAATCGGTACATAAATACGAGAGTTACAGAGTGACAAAGGTCAGATATATATATATATTTCATTTTTTCATCATCAAATCAAAATTTTTTGAAATCGCTTTCCTCCGAACGGCTGCAATAGGTAGCTTTTTGTAATGAAAGCTACCTAATAAAATATGCAATAGTTAGGCATCTAAATTCTTAATTTTTCTTTTTTATTGTTTTTAAACTAACGTTACTGAAAAAATTATAATTCTTCGGAAAATAAAATGATCGAAATATAGCTAATTATTATGAAAAAAATAAAAATAATATTAAAAAAACATGGAAATCGCTTCAGTAGTTTCCGAGTAAATATTTCCTTTCCATAAGCTATTTTCTAAGATTTGACAGCCGTTGTTTCCCCCTTAACATAATGAGAAAAAACTGGGATAAATCTTTGCTTTTTTACTATCTTATTACACTCGCAACTTGCTGATGGGCTAACTTTATCAACAATGCATTTGTACGTCACTCAATAACAAATTATCTAAACAAATATTTCTCAAATTGCTTGCACGTGCTTTCATTGTTGAAGAAACATTTCCTATTGGCTGCATAATGCAGCAGAGTAGTTTCATTATTGTACCAAACTGTTTGCACGTGCTTCATTGTTGAAAAAAATAGACATTACCCATTGTTGAAACAATAGATGGAAAATGAATCAACAAATTTCTCATTCTTAAAAAAATTTTTAAAGTGTAGGTTGAATTCTAATCAACTGATCTCAAATTACATTTTCAGTGAAAAAAAATTGCAGTTTTTCCAGGGATTTACTAATTTTATCGTTTCGTACGAGTATTTGACTACTATACATCTGCGAAGATGACAATGTTTTTGGACCTTCTCTTGACTTTCTTTGTGTGGTTCATCGTCATGCATGGCATTTGCATCGCTGTGATGCATCTCATCATCAAGGATTTGAAGAAGTTGAAAGAAGTACGACACGTTTTCTGAAGCAAGTTTTGTTGAAGATTTCTACGATGCTGTCACGGGCACAAGTTCTGGTGAAGTGCAGCCTGTAGATGAAGTACAGCCTATTACAGATGAAGTACAGCATGTTACAGATGAAGTACCGCCTGTTACAGATGAAGTACAGTGTGTTACAGATGAAGGAAAACCACCAAAGAAGAATTTGAAGAAGCGTTTGAAGAATATTTTGTGTCGTTGCTGTTGCTGTGGCAAGAAGGGTTAAAGACCACGTTAGTTCAGTTTTCAGTCAAAATCGATTTCATCTGCTTTTTCTAGTTTTTGGCCTCAGGATAATTAAAAATCGATTTCTTTGGTGCTTTTTCTACGGTTTTTGGCTGCAGGACAATTAAAAACCGATTTCTTTGGTGCTTTTTCTACGGTTTTTGGCTGCAGGACAGTTAAAAACCGGTTTCATTTTATGCTTTTTCTACGGTTTTTGGCTGCAGGACAATTAAAAACCGATTTCATTGGTGCTTTTTCTACGGTTTTTGGCTGCAGGACAATTAAAAACCGATTTCATTGCTGCTTTTTCTACGGTTTTTGGCCTCAGGACAATTAAAAACCGGCCCCATTCGATGTGGCAACACCTTGTCGCGGTTGAATGACCTATAAATAATTTTTTTAAGTAAAAAACCGATGAACAGTACAGTCAGTTTAAGCTGTACCTAATTCAATAGCTGTCACATTAGGATTTCAATGTCACTAATAGCAAAATCCATTTACGTTATGACGAGTAAAGCGAAGCGCCATCTATTGCTAAAATTTCGAACTATTTTTATTCTTATGCCATACCATTTCCCCTTCTTTGCGTATATTCAGGTCAAATTTGAGGTCTTTCTCACCAGTGATTCATTTTTTTTACAGCTTTTTGAAAGTTGAACTGTAATTATAATCACCCTCTATTACCCAATCGAAGAATCAGAGCATAAGTAATTTTAATATCCGTTATAAATTTAGATATTGTTCGTTGAACTATTTCGTTACAATGGTATAAAACAGGTAAATGCATCTCTAAAACCAAAAAAGGCTTCGTGCACAACTTTTGAATGGAGAATCTGCATTTCAATGCTAATTCCTCTTTTAAATCCGTTTTAAAACTATAATTGATTTTTAATTTATTGCAAGGAATTTACAATTCTTATCCCTTAAAAACTATAATTTTCTATCATAGAAAAAACAAGAAAATAAAATCATGCGTTAAGCATAGATTATGAAACACTTTCCAACACTTCCTGAATGCTTTAACAAAACTTCGTTATTTAGGGAAATAAGGTAAATAAGATAACTAAGTAAACATTTTATAAAACGCATAAAACATTTGAAAAACTGTCCATAACCAAATATGTATTCCAATTCTTTTGAACAGCCCTGTATTTGATCTGTAGGTTGATATACATACTATATAATGGGAAAATTTAGTTTAGAAAGAAAATGCATAACAGGTTGAAATTCATCGTTCAGTAATTTATACTAATAGATGGAAACATACTTGAATACTTTTGTACAGCCCTGTAGTTTACCTAGTACTTTTATTACTGCTACTATTTAGCTAAAATTTAATTCAAACTAAAATACTCTTAAAACTACCGAAATTACATTTCCAGAAATTATCACCCATAGACGGCCATGTATCCAACTCTTTGCGTGACTCTGTATATCAGTTTATCTATATTCTACAAATATTTCTTAGTAAACTAAACTCAGTTCAGCGTAAAAATGCATAACTCCTTTAAAACTCACCTTTAAGCAATTTATGCTCATATTCAGTAATCTTTACGAATTCATTTCTGTAACTCTGTATATGAACTATAGCATTTATACGCACTTTGTAGTATGCATAAGTATAGTGAAAAAAGCACATACCATAATTAAAATTGCATTTCGAGCAATCATTACTAATATACAGTAATTCGGATACAATATAGTATCTGAAATCTTTTCAAATACACCGCAAACAATTCCCCCCCCTCCCCCCCATATACCATTATGAACGGAATTCTTTTGTGTGGCCCTGTAAATGAACAATAAATGTTCTTTGCACCGCATATTCAACAGAATTCATATTTTAGTGGACTTCATAAATGAATATAAATTTTACTATGTTTGAAAGAGTGTAACACCATTAAAAATCATTTGAAACGATTTTTTCCCATTGGCCGTAATGTAACGGAAAACTTTTGACTGTCCCTGTAAATGAACTAAACACACTACAAACTTCATTTGAAATAGGGAACGTGCTATGGTAGAGGTCACTAACATCCAAAAATTTCAGAACCGAGCATATTTACGAGAGTTAGAGCGTGGACAAACGGACAGACAAACCGAAGTCATACACACTTTTCAACTTTGTTGGAAAGTGTTAAAAAAGGTAATTTTTTTCAAATTTGAATTAATTTATCTGAAATTGTTACTGTGGAATGCAGATGAAAATGATTCAATATTGGCGCAACTTCGGGATCCAATAGCGTTTTTCGTTTTCCTATAAATACATTAAAGCTATAGTTTTATAGTATACATTAATCACGTTAGTTTTCACTTCAATACTATAGTCACACTCAAGCTTTTATCCAAAGTTGTTGAGCTGAACGACTCAGATTCATACGAACTGAACATTTCGAACCGAGTGATAAAATATCCAGGTCGTGAGTCGAACCCAAGACTATTGACTTAAATTACCGATGCTCTACTTACAGTAGAACATCGACTATCCGAAGTAATTGGGGCCGACCCTCTTTTGGAAAATCGAAATTTTCGGATAATCGAGAATGCTTCAATTTTGAGATTAGGGAGAAATATATGCAATATTTCTTTTTATGGTAAAAAGTGCTTAATAAAAATAAAGCAATAGCAAAATAGAAACAAGAATAAATTACCTTAATTTTAATTTTGAAACTAAGTACCTTTCACATAAATCACAAGGGCTTGAAAAAAATGTTTTGCTTTTGCTTTGAAGCTGTATCATGGGGTTCCTTAATATTATTAGTTCACCAGTATCACAGTTTTCTGCTGCTCCTGCCATGCCAAACCTTTTGCAAAACATTCAAAAGCTTTCCGAATTGCTAATTTGTTCGTTTTCTTCGTTCCACTCCGCAGGTTACGGAAGCTCAAGTTAAATTCAAAGAAATTCTAAGAAAGAGAATCGAAAATATTTATATGTACTCGCAGTTCGGAAAGGACCGCTTGCACACAAGGAATATGATAGTTAAAAAAAAAAAAAAAAAAAAAAAAAAAAAAGCTTTCAAAATTAATTTTGCACACAAGGAATGTGATAGTAAAAAAAAAAAAAAGTTTTAAAAATGGATTTCGGTTAACTGAGAGTTTCGGTTAAAAGAGTTTCGGATAAAAGAAGTTCTACTGTATTTAGTTACCTGAAACGACAACCATCGGACACACTTCACTCAGATAACCTTATTGGCAATGCTGTCAAGTAGACAGCTCAACAAGGTACCACAATAGGTAGAGCGTTGGCAATTTAAGTCAAAAGTCTTGGGTTCGACTCTCGACCTGGGTATTTTACCACTTGGTTGGAAAAATTCAATTCATATGATATCTTAAACAATGAGTATGACTGAGTTAAAAATAAAGACTTAGATTCAGTATATTTTCAGATGTATACTATAGTTTAAAATACAATGCGGTTAATCCACGAAATTATATCAATACGGCAACATTTCACGTAAATTAACGTTTTTTTTTTTTTTTTATACCAGGAAAATATGCAAATTTTCACAGTGTGGAAATTTAAAAATGCTGATTGTACGATTTATGCTCGTACATATAATTGTCCAAATATAGAAAAGTTCATTTATAGATGAGGACATGATTTCGCTCTCTGTTTTTACTTGCAGTAGAGATATCGGGTGTCCCAAAAATGACTGACGGATTTTAAAATTCAATAATTTGCAAACGGTGACAGATATTAAAAAAATTCTTGCAGGAGTGTTGTGTATGATGTTAGCAGTTTTTTTACAGAGAGCCTTGATTTTAGTTCGAATTTCAAACAATAGATGGCGCTGAGAGCAATAGGTGCTCAGTGCAGACCCGATTTTTGGTACTTCGGGATCCATTCAATGCATTTTAACCTCCTTTTTTTCGCATGGAAGAAGAGAGAGGCCGAAAAATCGAGCCTGGATTGAGCGGTTATTGCTTACAGCGCCATCTATCGATGCTATTTGTAAGTAAAACTGAGAATCACAGCATAAAAACTCCCGACATCTTGCATAACGCTCCTGCAAGAATTTTTTTAATATCTGTCACCGTATGCAAATTATTGAATTTTAAAATCCATTATTCATTTTTTGAACACCCGGTAACAAGAAAACACTCTGTTCTGTGTATTCAATGTTTATCTTGAAAACTAGTTTGTCTCATTTCAGGTTTTTTTCCCCAAAATTTCCTTCAGAAAACGATAATTTGGCGTAGGCACCGAACTCGATTAAGGAAAATACAACGCCTTTTTTTACGCTTTGTAGAAAGCGTGAGGTAGTGAATTTATTAAAAAAAATTATAACTTTTCCCCATTCCTTTTTAAGATATGGCAACAAAAAAGAAAAGCATTATTTAAACCAAGGAGGCCTCCTTACACACTCCATCATTTTAGGATTTCTAAATTGGCTTCTCAACGTCTAATCATAATCTAATTAGTATGAAATTATTAACTGGTTAAAGTATATATATTTTTAAATATATATATATATTACTCTCTTTATTTTTATTTATATTTTCTACTTTTCAGTGTTTAAAATATTTCGTTGTTGCAGTTCACAGCCAGTTGGCCTATGATGGCAAGCATGGTTTGGCGCCTTATTAAATCCATGGTTGTATTAACTCGCATACATTTTCAATTATGAAAGACATTGGGGGATTGATAACCTGTGGTCAGCTAACAGAAAAATGCCTTAAAATTAATTAATTTATTTATTCATAATTAAGTTATAAACCTATTAAAATGTTGTATTGGCGTCGGAAACACACATGTGAACATAATTTCTATTATTCTAGCCTATGATGAATTGAGTGAAAAATCGATTACAAATTCCACTTTATATACACAAATTAAGTTAAGTTAAAAAATAAAAGAGTCTAAAAAAAGAGAGTAATTACATGAAAGATCAAACGCGAAACTTTCGGGCACATTTTCTGATTCATTTTTAAAGATAAAAACATGAAATTGACAGGCTTGACTATTGAAACGATCTGGGATAGAATTTTTCATTTTTTGAGCGGTAAATTACTTATCGAGTTGTAAGCGATTGCTGTCACGGGATGACCGGTTTTTATCCTTTCTAACAGTGTCGTGTCTGGAAATTCAGTTCAAAACGCCCACTTTAACAGTATTTTCTCAAAGATCTTCTGCCTTTACCAAAAAAATGGAAAAAGCCTTTGATTACATAGTTTTTGAATAACAAAACACCTGACCATATCATGAGTTTCCGAACAAAAATGCGTTTAAAAATGTGTCAGAAAGTAGCTCCATTCGATTTGAGAACAGCCTTAAGGATTTTTTTTATTTTGCAAGAATGTATTGCCAATTGGTTGTTTGTTTGTTCCTAAAACACTAAGGCTGGTTTGTCTACTAATCAAAATTTTATTTCTAAGTTTACATGTATATGGGCTAAAATCAGATAAAAAATATTGTTTCAGGGGGGGGGGGGGGGGGAGGAGTTTTACCTCTTTAGGATCCCCTATCCAATCAACATACCCATTTCAGTTGGAAAGGATATATCAACAGTTTATATTTGTATATACAAATACAACAGAGATATAGTAAAGATTAGTGGAAATATTCCTTGACTTTATTCGGGAGCATCATATTTGCTTTATTAAAAGTGCTAAAAAAAACAAACATAGACATGGGAGTGGCTAGTGCTGGGAAAAAAAAAGTTAAATGAACAAAAGAGGGAGGGGGGGGGGGAGAAGCATATAATATTTCGTGATTTTTTCTGATATACATCGACGTAATTCGCAATTTTTTTCCCGATCGACGAAATTTGCGATTTTTTTGCGACCAATAGATTTTTATTTCACAATATGTTTTACAACGGACAGACAAAATTTGTAATTTTTTTCCATGAGCGGTTCACGAAATTCGCAAACTTTTGACGAAATTAAAGATTTTTTTCGACAGGCGATGGATAAATTTCGCGAAACTTTTTGCTACGAATTGACAAAATTTTAATTTTTTTCCTTCAATTGTCGATATTCGAGACTTTTTACCGCAACAGTATGACGAAATTCGCGATTTTTTTCCCGATAAACTGACGAAACTCACGGTTTTCCCCTGGCAATAAACGAAATTTGGGATTCCCGCCCTGAATCGACGAAATTCGCGACATTTTTACGTCCGATCAACGAAATTCGCAATTCTTAACTGACTGACGAATTTTCAATTTTTTTTTCTTGCGATAAACTGACAAATTTCGCGATTTTTCCGCAGCCGATGAACGAAGTTTAGGAATTTTTCCGCGCCTGATGGAAAAAATTCGCGATTTTTCCGTGCCTGATCAACTAAATTCGCGATTTTTTCACGCGTGATCAACGAAATTCGTGGTTTTTCCGTGCCTGATCGACGCGATTCGCGATTTTCCCGCACTCGATCGACGAAACTTGCAATTTTTCCGCTGACGATCAACAAAATTGGCGTTTTTTCCGCGTCCGATCAACGAAATTCGGGATTCTTGACTGACGAAATTTTCAATTTTTTCTCGCGATAATATGACGAAATTCACGATTTTTCCTCACGATGAATTGGCAAAACTCGCGATTTTTCCGCAGCCGATCAATGAAATTTGCAATTTTTCCGCGATTGATCAACGAAACTCGCGATTTTTCCGCGCTTGATCGACGAAACTCTCGATTTTCACGTGTCTGATCGATGAAACTCGTGATTTCTCCATGCCTGATCAACGAAATTCGCGACTGTTCCGAGCCCGATCGACAAAATTCGCAACTTGGGAATTTTCTACCTTGATATCTGTGGTATCAGCCAGCCGATTTACGAAATTTGCGATTTTTAACTGACTAACGAAATTTTCAATCTTTTCTCGTGATAAATTGACAAAATTTACGATTTTTTACTGCGACTTATGGGCAAAAATTGCGATTTTTTTCCAGTTATAAATTGACGAAATTCGCGGGCCACAAGTCAACCGATCGAGGGCCACTTTTGGCCCGCGGGCCACAGGTTGTGCATCCCTACGTATGCTATAAACAAAAAATTTTTGAATTTTTTCAGAGACACAATAACATTTTTACGAATATGAGTGCTATGCTTATACACACTATGCTATGCACACAAACATTGAACAGGACCCAAATAGGCATTTGACACAGTGACAAACCATTTGCAGCATTTTCTGTTACATAGGTGATCACAAACATTATTTTATTATTAAATTTATTATTAGCCTCCTAATTGTCCTCCCGACTAAATCTTCCCCGAGAAATATGAAATCAAACATGTTCTTTACATCCCAGAAGTTCAAGAACAATTCGCTAATAATTTTAATAGATATTCGGCAAACCGTGTACAATCGAAAGCACCCAGTCCCTGTTCCTTAACTTTTGCAGGCGAGTGTATGGGACATTCTCACAATCTTTTGACTTTCATGTCCCTGAATAATAATTTTTATTTTAATACACTTTTTTGCGTTTTTTTTTAAAATTTCATATACTGGGGAACATCCCATTGCATGATTGTATAACAATATCAACGAGATAAATAAGTTTTGGACGATGTTGGGGGTCCAAACACCTGGAAAACTCCTATACCGTCCCATGTCCCTGTTGCTGATTTTTAAGTTTTGAACTGTCCTTACAATCTGCACACAACATGTAGGTGTGCATAAACTATCACAAATATGACGCATGTGTTATTGTGTGTATTAAAAACTAAAAGTTGGTAATATTTTTCATATTTCGAAAGAAGAAAAAACAGTCCTTAAAGAAATGATAATCTATTATCACACTTCTTGCCATTTTATTTCTCATGCAGTAAATTGAATATATACTCATTCATATTCAAATACGTATTTTTTTTTTCATCGGATACATACAGATGGTCAAACGTTTTGTGAAAATCTTGGCAACCCGAATTGCAAAAAACCTATGAACCGTATAAATTATTGTTAGTATGAACTGAATGCTGCCAGGTGTCCCGATTTACGTGGAATGTCCAGATTTTCGGGGATCCCAAGATTACATTACCCACTCAAATTACATCAAAATTTATGAGTTTAAATTAAAATTGTATTCCTTAGTCTGAGACCAGATAATTCAACCACAAGTCGGCCACAATAAGCTGTCACAACGGCCGGGTGTTGCCAAAAATCTTATATTTTATCTAGAACTTGTGTGCACTTCTGTTCAACGTTTATTCGATTGACCGCAATCTTTAGGCGCCTATACGAAATAAGGTACAAGAAGATCTAACACATGCGAAAATCCATCTGCTCACTTAAACCTTTTATAAATGAATGGGTAAACAAAGAGTGTTTTTTATATTATTGTTCAAATTAATATAGTATCAAGCTAAAAACTACTGTTCGCCCAGCCCGTTATAAAAGCTAAACACCATGCATTTCTGGTTGAAAAGCAAACATGCCATACCGGCCCGGTGTGCCGGCTTTTTTCGAACTTTTTGCCCAAGGGCCTTTTATTTAAAGACATGTTCCACCTTTTATTTAAATACGCGAAAAAAAAGGAAGAAACAAGGATTTCTTTACTAATAAATGAGGAACGTTACCAGGACATTACTCGTGGGAAAAAAATTCTCATCCGATTCGACCCGAAAAGAATAAAATACAGTCCCGGTCCGGCCCGAATCTACAGAAAAAATTAAAGACTCAGACCTGTCCCTGGAAGAATGAAATTCCTACGCAGCCCAACCTTTCAAAAAATAAAATTTAGTTCCAATCCGACCCGAGTCTTCATATAAAAATTAAGCCCTCACCGAGCTTAAGGCTGCTTGTCACTCAAAGTCCGAATTCCCCTCGGTAATGTTAAGTCTATGATCATTTGATGCATCCATAATATTCAAAATATCTCCTCGGGAAATCAATATTTTTAAATTCTTTTTTCTGTGTACTCTTTATAAAGGATGTCTCTTTCTTTCCTAGTTCTTACAATATTTCTAAAATATATACTTAATTATATAAAGAGTTAAAATCTTACTCACAGTTCGCCCGCTTTTCACACAAAATATTAAATTAAGCATTGATTTTAGAAATATTCTGAGAATTAAGAAAAAAATAAAGATATTTTAAGAAGCGTACAAAGAAAAAAGCAATTAAAGACATTAATTTCCCGAGGAGATATTTGGAATATACAAATGCATCCTATGCCCATAGACATAGCATTAGTGAGGGGGAATTCGGAAGCTTAGTGACTAGCAGCCTTAATGAATGAAAATTTCATCGAACTCGGGCTTCGAGACAGGACCGGGCTCGTGGACACTTCTAATATATATTACAAATTCGGCCTAGAGTCCTGCATCGGGTCGGCTTACCCGCACCCGACGGCGCTATGTTTTTTCAGTGTGGGTCAGGTTGGCTTTCATTGTTTCGGGTTCGGGTTCGAGTTGACCCGATTTTACAAAATAATCTCCAAGATATTTTTTTCAGGTTAAAAATCTATATACAATAAGATTTTCCGCCCCACCAGTGGCTGAGAGGTTCTGCCCTCGAAGCTAGTAGATGGGAGGTGCTGGGTTCGAGCCCAATCGCGCCCGTGGACCTAATCGTTCGGAGTTTTCGTGGTTTTCTTCGAACCTTGGATTTCAAAGCGTAAATACGGGTTAGATTCCCTTAGAAAGACCCCCACGAAGAGCACTCCCCCCTTAGGGCCTATAACCCTCGTGTTGATAATTGGCCGTCATAAAACACAACCAACCAATAAGATTTCCACAATGGTCGCTCCCGAAAAGCGGACACGCCTATTTAGCGAACACTTTTTCAATCCCTAACACTCGCTACGCGTTGTGCTTATACCTTTGAATAGTGTTCATTTCCGATTCTACACTTTCTAAGACTACATTTCTTATATGCATTTTATATCTGATGCGGTAAATTGAATATACGATGGGTACTCGTACTGGTATATTCATTCATATTCAAATATACATATTTATTTTCATTTGAAACATAGTTCTGCTCAAACTTTTTTTGAAAATCCCAAAAACCAGACTTGCAATAAACTTACATATGACCAGTAAGAAATATTCTAGGGTGAACCCGACCCGCAGAAAGAAAGTTAGTCATACCGACCCGAAAAAAGAAAATTAAGGACAACCCGACCCGATGCAGGACTCTATTCAACGATGTGTCTGCTATTCAGAGATTTTACTTATTCGAGTTTCGAGTATTACAGAATACAGATTTGTCCATTTTTCTATCTAAAATATTCCTACCCTATTCCTTTTATTTCGGGTTCGGGTCTTGTGAGTTAAAATATTTCGGGTTCGGGTGAAGTGCGGATTGAAATATGTCAGGTTCGGGTCGGGTTAATATCAAATGTAATTTTTGGGTTCGGGTCGGCTGCAACCTGACCCGCGCAGGACTCTCATTCGGCCCCCCTGTCGGGGATATCATGGCCCCGCCGGGCAAGTTCTGGCACTGCCCCTGCGCAGGGATGCATTTTTCCCGTCAATTTAAAAGCACAACCCGCTCTTTTCCTTTCTTTACAGATTCATTTCGGCTTTTCCGCGACGTTTTCTTGTTGATTCAGGTCTGGGTTAACAGATAATGTTTTGCAAGCTTTGCGCGCGCTCTTTTGTAAGTTCAAAGATGTCTACACCCCATGAGACTAACTGCTCGACATTTTGCTAGCCATATAACCCCCTACCCATCAAGAAAGAACCTTGTAGACAGTGTGCTGTTTGTTGCTTTAAAAAAAAAAAAAAGGCAAAGAAACGGGAATTTGGTACAAAGATTGCGAAGTAAGGACTTTGCCTCGTACCTTGTTTCAAAATTTATCATACTAAATTTCATTTCTAGTACAATTTTTTTAGGTATTTTGCATATTTTCATTAGTACATGGGTCATTCTCCAAAAAAGTGTACCGTCCCAGATTCCAGTCACAAAAGCCTTTTCAGTATTTGACATGAACGTTTTTGAATTAATTTATGTTTTCTACTGAAAGTGAAAGAAGACTAAATGTGTTGTGTGCATACGTTTTTTATAATTACTTTATATTTTTTGTTTCTTAGCTCACAGTATGTGAGATCTCACCTCCGTGTCATGTCACACACCCAATGTTACAAAGGAAAATTTTTGATTACTTTTTTAATTGAAAACAAAATAGTTAAATAATTATTATTCTAGCTACTACTATCTCAAGAGCAAAGTAACTTAGCATAGTTAATTATTTTCTTTGTATTTTTGTTTGTTTTCTGGGTACGGAAAGGAGTGTCACACAATAAATTCTCACCTCCATGAACCAAACATTAAGTTGCATTTTCATGTTTAAAAAATGGTAAAATTATCATCAGATTTCGTTCCCCATGATGCTAAAGTTAGCCAGTATGTTTTCTGTTGTTAAATTATGTCAGAAATTTCGCTTTTATGTGATCATTCTTCAAACTCAGTTTTCTGACAACCATTATTTATGATCTAATTCTATATTAGAAAAAACTCTTTTACAAATTTTTTTTTACATATTTTAACTCTAAAATATATGTAGATTTGAAATATGTAATAAAACAAATGTGCAATTTTTGAACACATTTTGATTAAAAAAAAAAAAAAGAAAAAAAATTATGCAGCAAGAGGGTTAATAGTGAGTTTTACCATCCATTTTATATTGTAATGAAAATTTACAGGAAATTTGTCATATTGGTAAAAACTTTATTAATTAAAATGGATACATATTCAAAATATTGCATGGTTTTGTTTATTCTTTGTCTTAAAATTTTAATAATAAAAATAACATCAACACTGACATTCATGTTATGGGATATGATGCATCAAGATATAGCAAGTCACGATACTGTGTTGGATGACAGATCTGTGAACAATGTTAAATTTCCTTAAAAATAAATTTCAACTGTGAATTTTGTAGAGTTCAACTAAGTATCATCTCAGTATTTTTGAATTTATAAAAAGCATAGCTTCATAAACTTGAAACAATTAATAATTTAATCATTGATATGAATAAATAAAGTATGTTAAAGGAAAAGTTCCAATTAATTTATTTTAATTTAATAAATTTGTGTAATGTACAAGATAATTTCCATTTTAAGGACTAAACAAAACTGTTATAAGATGAAATGGTTTATTAAAATCTTAAACATGAAAAATTTACAGTGAGATTCTTAAATAAGAAAAATATAGATGGAAAATTCAAGTATCATTTTTTTCAGCAGATATTCTAATAACTCCATTTTGTGAGACAGAAGCAATTGCAGGCTTGAAAGGATGAAATTCAATAGTCTCTCTTATTCCTGTTACGCCATCTGTTAATGTTTCATATACATTAAAGTCTTTATCATATATTTGAAGCATTTCTCTATTTTCTTTATTTTGCCAAGTAAAAATGTCATCTGAGTTTGGTAACCATACAGGGAGGGTTGATTTGAGCTTCTTATCACGAAATTTATCTCTACATTACAAAAGGAAGAAAATACATGTAACAAGATTAATATATTTTGTATAATTATGCAATCTAATGAGGACAAGAGAGAAACTGCAGTAATTGATTCTAAAATGCTATGAAAATAACAGCTTAATACTAAATTATCAACAGAAGGTATGTGATAAAAAGCATAAATACCACATATGCCTCTAAAAGTAACAAGCAATTAGATATACCATTTCCTTATGAAAAATGTACATGTGCAAAGCTAGTCAGTGTCTATCGTGATAAACATTTTGTTATCATGAAGATTCTAGATTGGAATTTTTTTTGCTGCACTTTTTTCTCATAGGGCCTTGGCACAATAGAGAAAAAGGCAAGATTGAATTTGGCGAGAAAAGCAACAATTTCAAAAGCATATTATGGTAACTTTTATTTACATTTTAAAATCTCTTCAGATTGTTATATTTTTATGAAATAATAATCAATGTATAAAACACGTAAGTCATGTTTTTTTGCTATCTACAACTTTTGAGAAGCAATTTATTTAATATATAATATACATAAAAAGACTTTTAATAATGTAATACAAAATATATAACATTCCTACAAAAATGAAACATATAATAACTTGCCGCCTTTGGCAACCAATTTGGTCTCCCTTAAATGTAATGCTAAGCATTGGATCTTGTTACTTTTATTTATAATTTAATTTACTTGTTCAATCCTTCTCCAAATCGGAAGATTCTGATAGAGAAATCAAGAACTCGGTATATTTATGTTAGCCAGAGGCAAGGGATAAATCGCCAAACATTATTCCCATTGCATTTTATATTATTCCATTAATTTCATTTAAAATATAATCCTTTCACTCATTTTATTTAAATTACACAACTATAATTTAAAACTGAAGCATTTAAAATTCATGAATTTTACTTATTTATATAAATAAATAAATAAAATGACACTTACTTTCAATATCAAAGCCATGTTTTAATTTACCACGCAAAAAATAAAAAATGCTAACTGGTGAGTTAAAAATGATATTGTCGAGATTTTCACCTGGCTAACATAAAAGTACTAAAAATTCTTTGCGATCATAGCAACTTTTATGTAGTTGTATTTGAAAATTGTTTTCTGATTGATAATGGCCACCCTTGCATATGAAAAGCGTAATTGTTTATGACAGTCACATGATTTCAATTACTATAATATAGATGAAATGATGGCGATGAAACAGTATTTGGCGATTTATCACCTGCTCCAAGTACCAAAAGGGCCGCCTGGCATGTAAAAGGCAATGTGGTCAGCTCGGAACTGTTGATGACAGTGACATGACTTAGACTATTATTATAGAGATGCACATTTAGCTAAGCATGTATATAGAAATTTCACGACAGAATACCACCTAAAATACACTGTTGTATTTATCCCAGTGTTGATTTTTTTCACTTTATGAAGAGGGATTCACCAATTCCCAACATTTTACTTGGCCCTCCTATTCTTTTTTTTTTTTTTTTTTTTTTTTTTTTGCCTGTATACTTTGTCATAAATTCAGAACAGATTTTGCACAGGTACCTAATTTAGTCTAGAACTGATGTTTACATAGATTTATGTGCTTTTAACACAGCCATACTCAAACTGCGGGCTGCATGTGGCCCGACTACCTTTTATGTACAGCCTGAAACACATAATCATTAATCCCTATTCATAACATTAATTGATGTGCCGCGTGTATAAAAGGTTTTTAAGATCTTCACAGTTCATTTATATATTTTCATGTGAAGACAAAATTTGTTCATTTATTTATAATTACTAATTTAAAATTATGTTAAAACATCTTAAATGCCATTTCCTCAGTCAAAAGTTCCAGTTACATATAGTCCAATTTGTGCAACAGTGGTGCATACATTTTTAATCTTCAACACTAATCAAACATTATTCCAAATTAATTAAATTTGCGCTATACAAGTTTTTTTTTTTTTAAATATTAATGTGAAAATAAAAAATCACAAGTTTACTAAATGTTGTATACAAAATGTTGTAAAGTTAAAAACTAAACAAAGATTAAAATAAAATTACAAGAATTGACGTTTCTGTCATCATCTATCACCATCTTTCAGAAAGAGTTGTTACATTGCTTTTAAAGTTTTATAGAACACAGTCAAACTGTCTTTTTATTGAAAAAAAAAGACATTCTTTTTTTAAAAAAGCTCCTGATTTGTTTTCTTTGGAGCTTGGAGATGCAGTACTGGTATGTCATAATGTTTTATATTTGCCACATGGATAATAATGCTTAGTAGTTTAAACGTTTTTGGCAGAAAAAAAATATCAAAAAGTTTTACACAGCTGTTTCCAAATAACAATCTTCACAGCATATTTCTACATTATTTATAATAGAAATCTACTTCAAAGTATAATCTTTGGAAGTTATATTCTTTTTGGTAACATTTCTGAGTTGATAAACGTTCAATTTTACTGATTATATTAATTTTATTACAGTGTGCTTCACAGGATATAGAAAAAAAAAAAAAAAAAAAACATAATAATTTTTGAACGGAAAAAGATTTTTATTTCAAAATTTCAGGATTTACACATGAAGATAAAAAAAATTGAAATATAAGGTTCTCAAAATGTTGGTCATCTGATTAAACAACGAAATGAAGTCTGCTCGAAATTCACGATAACCTGCTTGAGTTGGTCTATTGAAGTCGACTTTATCACACTTGTTATTGCAGTTTTCAGCTCTTCTATGGTTTTTGGTTGATGTCTGTAGACTTGATCTTTAATACAGCCCCATAAAAAAAGCCTAGCGGTGATAAATCAGGCTGTAAATGGGTCCAAAACAGTCCATAGCGAAAGCGATTCGGGAAGCCTCTTGGGATGACACAGTTGTCATAGTAACCTCAGAGCAAGTCCAGGACGTCTCCTGTTGAATGTGGAGGAGCTACATCCTGCTGAAGCAATGTGTCTTGGATCCAGTATTTATGGCAGGAATTAGGAATGAACCTTGTTGTCAAGTAGTCGAGATAGCGTTGAGAATTCACTGCCTGGACAAAAGAAAATACAGACCCAAAATGACATTAGGATACAAACCACACCAGACAGTAACTTTTTTGGATGAAGAGGCTTGACAACGACAAATTGTGAATTCTCGCTGCCCCAAATCGGATTATTTTGATGAGGGACATAGCCATAAAAACAGAAGGGTGCTCATCGGAGAAAACGATATCACTGCAGTTGAAACCAGTATTTCATACATCATTTCGCACATAATGAAAGCGAATTCCATTCTTTTTCAACAGCATCTGAGCCAAGAGGTTGTCCTAATTAAATTTTGTAAGGGCACATTTCAAGATCTTTGAGGACTATTCTCCATGCTGTGGCTGCACTGGCGTCAAGTTGTTGCGCCAAGTGTTGAAATAATACTGATGGTTCTTCCTTCATTATTGTTTTGGCAGTGGTGATGTTTTCGGGTGTCCTTGCTGTCTTTTGTTTGGTATTCATGCCCACTTTGTCATCACCCACGAAACCTGTTTATTCAAACTTGGCAATTAAAGCTCTTAACATGCTTCAAGATGAATTTGGACTATTTTCAAAGGAATTAGACCACTTCCTGTGTGTTTTGGCAGGTCTCTGGTCACAAAGATAAAACCTTTTGACTAAAAAAACATGCTCTTCGATTGAATATCGATACATTTTGGCAAAAACAAATTATTCTTCAACAGTAACCGGATCCCATAAATAAGCTTGCTTTGGTGGGTCCCTGCACATGCATGCAAAATTTCACATCACTAGCTCCATACGTTGAAGAGTTATTCAACTACAAGATTCGCTATACCCTGTGAAGCATCCGGTATATAGCTTTGTTATACTACATTTCTAATCTTACGATTTTAATCACAGTTTTTCTACATTATTATATAAGTGTACTGCAGCCCGCAAAATGTTGCAAGCATATGTTTGCGGCCCACATGAAAAAAAGGTTGAGTATGGTTGTTTTAACATCATTGTATTGAAGTCAGTTCTTCCCTCCAGCAATACATAAATCACAATGCCCCAAGAATAGATATTTTAGTGCCACTGATGCTGAACCAGTTTGCCATGCTACCAATTTTCTACTTTTTGCAACTGCTCTTGTACTGCATTTCCAGATATTGTTTCCTCCAATATACAGTTGCATATTATGACTATTTTCACAGATTCTTTCAGAAGGTAAAATGAAAAAAAAAAAAAAAAAGGTTATAGTACTAGTGTCTCATGCTGACGATAAAAATGCCAAAAGATTAAAGCAAATTAATGTCCTAATGCCCTTTTTTATTAATCAATATAAAAAAAGCACTTTTATAAAAGTAAATATGGAAAATTGATGTTGCAAAGAATTTTATAAATGAATATTTATATAACAGTAGTAGTTCAAAATGGTAGCTATATAGGGAGGATGTCTAACTAGAAGGAAATGTTCAATAAGATATTTCCCTCGTTTAGTGTATGACATCTTCATGGTCTTTAAGAGGAAAATAAAGAATAAGTAAAAATAAAGTTAATAAATACAGTAAATTCAGATGTAAACAGTGAATTTTGCAATTAAAAAGTAGCTACGTTCCACATTGTATAAATGTTGGTATTCTATACAGGACAGGAGTTTCAGACATTATGACACCTTTATCTTTTTAACCTTTTGAGAATGGGTGTTTTAAGCATTAACAAGGAGTCATTCCTTCCTAAAAAGATACAAATCTATCTTAAGCTCTAGCATGCGATTATTTTCCTCACAAATATTCTGAATCATGTCATCATGAAACACAGGTCAACAATAACTGTGAGGAAAACAAGTACTTGACAGATTTTAAGATCATTACAGTTTTTAAGAAGTAAAGCTTTCTGGCCAATGCTGAAACCACTCATCCTGAAAAAGTTAATTCAAAGATTTTTAATGAAAAAATTGCTATTATATAAAAAAATTACAAATATGAAACGAGTAATGAAAATCATATCATAAATATAATAACACAATGTTATCTGATGGTCATTTCAACAAAAACTAATAAGAGAAAAATCAAACCTACAGAAACAAACTATCATTAACAAATTGTTTAAGAAACAAATTTAAGTATAGTGCTTATAGATAATTATTTAAATTTTTATTTATTTCAGTGAATAATAAATGCTATTAAATTGCATATTATTATATCTGTAGTAATTAATTAATAATAATTAACACAATTCTGAATGATGAGGTAGCTCATAGACATATAAACATTTAATCAGAGTTCTCGCTGCCACTCACCATTGCGCCAAATGATGACAAAATGTTTCATTTGGCGAGTAAACGAACGATCAGACTCGCCAAATTGCGGGTGCTCAATATTTGCTCATATTTTTTGTGTGTGTGTATCAATACAGGCGACACTCTTATTTACATTACTGAATGATTGATGCCACTTACCATGTTCAATCTGATCATACAATTTACAATATTTTTAGAGATACTAACACAACACCAATTCAATTTAGCTTTAGCCAGCCACAGTAAGCAAAAATGCCATTTCAGTACGTTTTAATGTGCCAATAGGCAATAGTACTATTTTGAAATAGCCTTTGAAGTATGGGCTTCAATGAAAAGCTGAAGAATTTTAGAAAAATAAAATTTTTGACACATTTTTCATTGAAAGTAATACATTGAAATCCTGAGTTAACTGGGATTGGAAGTTTTATTTCATAACATTTTATTGAGTTAAATCAGATTTTAATTTTTTTTTCTTGATTGCGCAAGACATTTAGAATACAGTTTTTTTTTTTTTTTTTGCTTCTGTAGCGGATAATTAAATTTAGATGAATGAGTAACTGATCTATAAATAGTTTCAAAAACTTAGGTTATTTTAGAACATATTGAAAAAAAAAAGGGGGGAGGGGTATGTTAAAGGGTTAAAGATATAATTTTCATTGCTTCACAATGAATTCATTTTGCTATATTTTTTTCATTTGGCGAATGTTTTTTACTTTTGATTAGCCAAAGTGCTAACAATCGTAAAAAGTCAGCAAGAATACTGCATTTAATATTCATTTCACAAACAAACACATCACTTATAATACGTCACACCTGACACATGTGATGTAGCAATCACATTTATTATTTATTTTTTAAATTGTAATGCAGCATTATTATCTCATATTTTAAACTATTTATTTTCAACACAAAACATTGTTCAAATCGCTTTTTTTCTTTCCTTTTTACTGCAAGTAACAGAACTTTTGATTTCAGCTTTTCTCCCTCTTCCTGATCTATTTTTAGAAACAGCATGACGTCGACCGCGTCATATTGGAGGTGTGTCTCCCCTCTTGCCTTTTGACTGTAGTTTCATTTTTCCTGTGCTGTCATTCGTTCTACAGTTCATACGCAAATTTAATTTTAACAAATAGATTTAAATCATTTCTGGAGGTAGTTTTGTGGTCCCCTTTTATGTAGTATATATATCAATGCAGCCAGTTTTTTAACAGATTTTAAGATTTACGAAAGTATGTATTATTTTTGACAACGTGATTTGTCTTTTTTGAATTTCGGGCCTTAGCGCCTAAATTCAAAGAGCGATGTTCTTCAATAGCTGTATCGCGATATCTAAAAGTTTATCTTCGGTCTCTGGCTTTTTTTAAAATTTAACGCATATTTGATTTCGGACTTTTTATTATCAAGACCTTCTTTAAAAAATGATTTTAACCAGTATTCATCTTTACCATGGAATTACCTCCAAGTTTTAATAATTCTACGTGGAACGTTCTTCGAATGTGTACAGTGACCTACTTCTAATTACCTTCCACCTCTCAAATGAATCAACGAATAAAGAAGATTTTTATAACTGCTGTCTCTTCAATGTGTCTACTGTTCTCATCATAAGTAAGAACGTTATATTTACTAATTCATCCTTTTATTTTTACTGCAACTCTATCTTATTCACGTCTCTCTCATCAATATATTAACTTTCGTCACATTTGGTTTCCGTGACAAAAAAGAACAGTCGGCGTTTTTGTTTTATTTATACAACGCAATGCTTTAAATAATAACTTAATGACTGTATTTTGTTGCCGTAATTTTGACGATTGATGCATTTTTTAAAGAAGATTTTTGTTCTCAAACAGATGAACTGCTCTTTTAAATGGAATTCTGAAAATGTTTTAGCATTATAATTGCCGTTATTCTTTTTCGCAATATTTTCTGTTCTTGTTATAAAAAGAAAACGTAATATTTTTTTAATCTTAGAAGAAATTTTGTTCCTGAAAGTTATTCCTAACTGAATTTTCTTTTGCATAAAATTTTGCAGATTTGTTACTTTTATAGAAAAATACTGACGTAAATTCAAATAAATTGTTTTAAAATTATTATTTTTTAATGGAATTTTAAGAAAATTATAATATTCTGTTGTTCTCAGATGGAACATTTTGCTTTTTTAACGGCTGAAGATCGATCAAACATCGTAATGAAATTTTTGTTCTCAAGTTTTATTTGCAATACTTATTCCATGATTTAAATTTTTGAGCATAGTATAATTTAAAAAAAAAATTCCGTTACTGGTTTTCATTTTGAGATATGTCTTGACAAAATTATTGCTGTTTTTAAATTATTGAAAAATGAAATATTATTTTAAAAATCGAGAAATTTATTTATTTATTCTCTAATTTATTTATTCTTATGGTGCATTAAAAGATATTTATATAATAGAAAATCTTTAATGAATTTTGAAATTCTGAAATGAATTCTAAAAATTGTTCTCAGATTTTAAGAACAAATTTATTTAACAAGAGGCTATGGTTTTTATACTTATTCTTATATTGGGTTTTTTAATTTTATTTTATGGCACTAATATATTGAAGTAAAATATTTAATGAATTTGAAGATATATTATGAAAATTAAGATATTTATTGAAGCAAATTATTTTTTCCCTTTGAATCTGTGATAATTATTGAAGTTTAAATTATTTTACTGAAGTTGTTCTTATCTATTACTTGCAAAGGAGCTGAAGTTCTTCGTGAAATTCGTAGCTGTAATATATCTTGCATGATTTTTTGAAGTCTTCTCTGCTTTTAAATGTATCAATTTATAATTTTTATTCCAAAAATACCTTCAATTACTTTTCATAAAAAAAATATATATATATTGTGTTCTTGTACCACCTTCCACTTTTATCTCAAGATATTTTTGTCATTTAGTGCACGATTTGACTGCTAATATCGATTTTGGTGTTTGGTGAGTGCAGTGTTCCTTTATAAAATTTCAAGAACTCTGTTTGCTTTCTACAAACTGTTCTCATCGTAACTCTCAGTGCTTCAATTTTCCAGAATTATGTGGTTTCATCAAAATTTAATGACATGTTTTTTTTTGCTTAAAGAAGAAATTTAAAAATTCATTCTCCTGTATCATCCTCATGACTGAAATAGTTTGATAAAATTTATTCTACATGTTCAAATATAACAATAGATTTACTCATCTTTCTTATTCACATTTACTTACCTGCTGAAGTTGCCTTCAAGAGTGTTGTTATTAATCCATTTTTTGAAACGCTTCTCTGGTGTATGGGAATGTTGTACTGAAAATATTATAATACATACCTGCAAAAAAAAAAAAAAAAATTCTGTTCCTGATGTTCAGTAATTAATTAAAGATTTGTGCTCCATTTTCGGCTTTGATGTTCCTGGCGAATTCTCAGCAATTTATGTAGTAAAATATCCATATTATTTCTGATCTTCTCCAGTGTGTTTTTGAAGTTGGTTTTGAAGCTAATTCAGTATATATACATATTATTTTTTCATAAACAATAGAATTTCCCAGTCAACATTTACTTGTGAGTGGAAAATTTTCATCCTTACGTAGGAGTAAGCAGCAAAGTTTCATCCTCGCATTCAAAGTGTTTGACTTCTACATCATACCATATTCCACAACTATTTATAAAATTTACTGTTATTTGAACTACAGAAAATGTTTAAGCTCAAGAATGTTTGTTTATTTACTTATTTCTGAAGATTTTTATCTGTCAATTATTATCATAGTGCCTTTTCCTTATTTCATAACCCAATTACTTCAAAATTTTTAATCTGCCATATGCCTCACTTTTTCAATTTTATGCAAAAAATTATTTTAAATTGATCATGAAGATATATTTTTTTTAAAATGAAGAAAATTTTTATTTGCACCTTTCATATGAAGAAAAGCACTAATTCTTAGTGAACATATTTACCAGCGCATCTTTTTTTGAAGTATTCATCAGTGAATCGTCAACAATTCTCTAAGAATCATAATTAAAAAGTGCTTCTTCACTACCGATTTTGACTACCGATCTTGTCCTCTACTCATCATGGTGTATGTGTTTATATCATCCTTAAGTGCAGTGTTACTCCTAAATGTACCACCATGCATTGTCTTCTTTTTGCCAGCAGTGTCTACCGATTTTTCCTTCAAGTATATTCACCATATTCTGCTAAATATTCATAATTGGTGATGTGTTGTTGTGCTAAATGTGCCTTTTTTTTCAACAAAATAGAAGTGTTTGAATAGTTCACAGTACTATTCATATCCAACCATTTGTGGTTTATACCAAGAGCTTCTTTACATCTGTAAAATACACTATTTTTTTTCTCTTTTTCTATGCTGATTATTTGATTATCTCTTGCACAAGATCTCAGAGGTCTCTTATGCGCATTGGAGTCTGCTGTATTTTTGTGTTTTGTATAAATGTGTTTACAGAGTTACTGAATGTGTCCACTGATCAAGGTATCATGAAGGATTATCTGTTTACAATAATTTTTAAATTTTGCTGCTCTGTTTAATTTCAACTGTTGTTTAAAGTTAATTTAATATAATTTTTCTTTACAAGCATAGAAACTTAAATTTAAATTTTACTATTAAATTATTGAAGGAATTAAACTAAATATTTTTATGGTACACTTGCTTGGTAATTTAAAATTTTTCCTGATTATGACAAATTTTTTTTAAAACTATTATTATGATTAATGAAATTTAAGTCCTAGGTTGTCGGAATATAAAAGTAAAATATTCTCGACTTTCTCATTGCAATTTATTTTTATAAATATGCAGAAAATTGATTAGTAGAAATGATTTATTTATTCATTTTGAATGTTTCAATATATGAGGAAATTGATTAGTAGAAATGACTTGTTCATTTTGAATGTTTCAATATTATGAGAAAATTGATTAGTAGAAATGATTTTTCATTTCGAATGTTTCAATTTATGATTTATTTTCCTAGGCAGTCAGAATATTTAGAGAGGGTACTTCTGACTTTTTGTTGCTTTACTTTTGCAACTTTATAAATTTTGATTCATAAGTGTACCTTATTTTTTAACTTATTGAATTCAAAATTTTTTTGTGGTCTCTTTTGGCTAAAAATTTATTTAGCTTTTGGATTTATAAAATTTTAAAATATTAAAAGAGTAATATTTTAATTTATAGAGATCATTTTACACAGGAAGGTGCCTTTCTTTGCCTATGATTGCAATGGGGCTTGATATTAATATTATTGTATACTATCATGTTATGTATACTATTGAAATTTGAATGTACTACTTGATGTATATTCTTTTTCTTTAGGTCACTGTACATTTACGATCCATAAACGTGCACATGCACTTAAAATTTTTATTATGACTTTTAAATTTTATTCTACATTTTTTTGCTCCTTGGCTTTTAAAATTTTGTTTTCCCTTTGTTGAAAAAGCTCTTTCAAGATTTACCTTTTTCACCTTTTGGTCATCCAAAATTTTGTTCGGCAAATGGGGGTAATGTGATGTAGCAATCACATTTATTATTTATTTTTTAAATTGTAATGCAGCATTATTATCTCATATTTTAAACTATTTATTTTCAACACAAAACATCGTTCAAATCGCTTTTTTTCTTTCCTTTTTACTGCAAGTAACAGAACTTTTGATTTCAGCTTTTCCCCCTCTTCCTGATCTATTTTTAGATTAAGCGTGACGTCGATCGCGTCATATTGGAGGTGTGTCTCTCTCCTCTTGCCTTTTGACTGTAGTTTCGTTTTTCCTGTGCTGTCATTCGTTCTACAGTTCATACGCAAATTTAATTTTAACAAATAGATTTAAATCATTTCTGGAGGTAGTTTTGTGGTCCCCTTTTATGTAGTATATATATCGATGCAGCCAGTTTTTTAACAGATTTTAAGATTTACGAAAGTATGTATTATTTTTGACAACGTGATTTGTCTTTTTTGAATTTCGGGCCTTAGCGCCTAAATTCAAAGAGCGATGTTCTTCAATAGCTGTATCGCGATATCTAAAAGTTTATCTTCGGTCTCTGGCTTTTTTTTTAATTTAACGCATATTTGATTTCGGACTTCGGGGTTCATACAGTGTTGGGAAGAAAAAATCCAAGGAGTACCTGAAAAATCCAAGGAGTCCAAAAAATTTTAAGGATTTGCCATTTTTTGTTGTTGCTTTAATGTGCTGCATCGTTATGTGGTATGCACACTCCAATTTTTAATGCCCAATTTGTAGAGAAAAACATTTCAAAAACAAATTTTACTCTATTAGAATATAATTGTTAGTGCTGAAATTGCACAGTATTCACAATGTATTGCTTATTGATTTCGTAAGTTTAAATACAAAATTGACAATCTACTCTTTTATGCAGTTACCAATGGTCATGTCACAGGGGTGATCTAACTAAAAAAAAAAAAAAATCTGAAATTCACAGCAAATCTTCTGAAAAGTTACACCAGAGAGAGAGGGGGGAGGGATGAAATCTACTCCCGACACTAGCTATGCGTTTTCTCCTTGGCTCTTTGACGAAATTCGCGTTTTTTCGCGATCTTTTGACGAAATTTGTGGGTTTTCGCAATCTTTCGATGAAATTTGTGGTTTTTTTCGCGATCTTTTGACGAAATTTGTGGTTTTTTTCGCGATCTTTTGACGAAATTTGTCGATTTTTCGCGATCTTTCGACGAAATTTGCTGTTTTTTCGCGATCTTTCGACGAAATTTGTGGGTTTTCGCAATTTTCGACGAAATTTGTGGGTTTTTTTCGCAATCTTTTGACGAAATTTGTGGGTTTTTTCGCGATCTTTTGACGAAATTTGCGGGGTTTTTCGCGCTTATTTGATGAAATTGGCGTTTTTTCGCGATCCTTTGACGAAATTGGCGTTCACCCCGCGATCCTTTGACGAAATTGGCTATTTTTCTGCAAACGATTGACAAAATTTATTTTTTTCGGCGACTATGTCCGAATTTTCGGATTGGTGACCGATTTTTTAAAAATTTTTCGGAAATGCCTTACATTTTCGACATTTGCCTTACATTTGCCTTACATTTTCGGAAAATTCTGACTAAAATCACCCCTAGGTCATATAAATAGAGATTAGTCAAACCCTAAACACTTATGTATATCACATGATGCATGATACATCTTAAAGAAAATTTTAGAAGACAAAAAAAAAAAAGAATGCTAAATGCTATACAAGAAAAAATATAACAAGTTTTGAATTTATTTTTTTAGAACAGCGGTAATCGCTTTCTTTAAAGGTGAAATTTTGACAAATTCGCATTTTTTTCGCGATCTTATGATGAAATTCACGTTTTTTTCCCTCACGATTTACAGGAAGAATATCCGTTTTTTTCGCGACTTTCTGGCTAAATTCGCTTTTTTCGCGATCTTTTAATGGAATTCGCGTTTTATTTTGATTGTTTAACGAATCTGGCGTTTTTTCGCGATCTTTTGATGGAAACCGCGTGTTTTTCACGATCTTTTGATGAAATTTGCGTGTTTTTCGAGATGCTTTGACGAAATTCGCGTGTTTTTCGAGATCCTTTGGGGAAATTCGCGTGTTTTTCGCGATCCTTTGGGGAAATTCGCGTGTTTTTCGCGATCCTTTGGGGAAATTCGCGTGTTTTTCGCGATCCTTTGGGGAAATTCGCGTGTTTTTCGCTATCTTTTGAGGAAATTCGCGTTTTATGCGATCTTTAGAGGAAATCTGCTTTTTTTCTCGATCTTTAACGAAATTAGCGTTTTTTCGAGATCCTTTGAGTAAATTCGCGTTTTTTTCGCTGTCTTTTAAGAAATTCGTGTCCTGTTAAGAAATCAGAGTTTTCCCGCGATCTGTAGGAGAAATTCACGTTTTTTCACGATCCTTTGACAAAATTTACGAATTTTTCCCGCGATCGAATGACGAAATTTGACGGTATTTTTTTGGATCATATTTGCGAAAAGCGCGATTTTTCAGAGATTCTTGGCTAAATGCCAAACGTCGATAAAATTTAAAATAAAGATCGGCTAACAGTGTCGAAAAACGGACTTTACGGACTTAATAATTGAAAAACGGACCTAGTGGGAGCCCTGCTATTAAGATTACCCTACCCAATCAATGTTGTGCTTCAGATGAATGACGTGCATAAAGATTTACCGTGAATTTTTCAATCGCGATTTTTTTCCCCTCGGCAGCAATATCGCTTGCGTCCGAATCCGCAATAGAATATAAGGAGTTTCTAAGTAGTGGTTTGCTTATCTAAGTAGTTCTAAGTACTACTTGGGAATGTTTTCATTTCTAAGGAGTTTCCAAGGAGTCTAAGGAGTCTGTGCGAACCCTGGACTTTTTATTATCAAGACCTTCTTTAAAAAATGATTTTAACCAGTATTCATCTTTACCATGGAATTACTTCCAAGTTTTAATAATTCTACGTGGAACGTTCTTCGAATGTGTACAGTGACCTACTTCTAATTACCTTCCACCTCTCAAATGAATCAACGAATAAAGAAGATTTTTATAACTGCTGTCTCTTCAATGTGTCTACTCTTGTCATTTAAGTAAGACTATTCCTATTATTTCTACTGCAACAACTTAAATTAACATCGTCACACATGACTAGAGGAGAACATATCTCTGATAATAAATTGTGGGAGAAAAACTTTGGTGCTGCCATCTAGACATAATAAATTGAAAGACAAACAAGACAGCTCCCCCCCACTTAATATTCGAATCGGTCAGCAGCTCTTCTGTACCTACCGGATCTTCTCAGTACCTGTAGTAAAGAAGAAGAATTAGATTTTACAAGTTCAGCAGCATCAATTATTCAACTAGTAGGAACAGCAGGTTTTGGAAGTATTGGCTCAGAGTCAGTTAATTTAGGACTTGCAGAATCAGGATAATGAAAGTCAGTTAGTGTAGGACCTGGAGTATTTGGATTGTGAGAATCAACTGGTTGTAGATCTGCGACACTAGGCTGTATTGGTGGAGAATCATCTTGTTTCACAATTGCATTTTCAGTTCTGGAATTTCCTGTATCACTTTCTGCAGAATTTGTATCATTAACTAAACAAATCTCTGAACCTACATTAGTTATTTGATCAACATGCCTTTTCCAAATATTCGAATCAACTTGAACTCTATAATGTAATTTTCCTTCTGGTGCTATTATTCGACCAATTTTCCACTTGGCTTCTGGAGTATAATTTCTTACAGCTACTTTCTGGTTAATTTCATATTCTTTTATTTTAACTTTGGACTTTTTCTCATCATGAACGAAATTTGTAACATTTGGCACTATCAAATCTATTTTTGTTCTTATATGACGTTTTGGAAATAGAGATGCAGGATTCTCCCCCGTTGTAACATGAGGCATTTTCCTATATAGCAAAAGGAAGCTATTTCATTTCATTTGCAAAGTACCAGGTTCAGAAGTTAAGGCTTTTAATCCACGTTTGAGAATATGCACATATCTCTCTGCCTGTCCGTTTGTAGCTGGATGGTATGGAGCACTGAACTTATGTTTTACACCATGATTTTTCAAAAATGTCTCAAATTCTGCAGATGTAAAATGTTTAGCATTATCTGATACTAAAGAAACTGGAAAATCATATCATGCAAAAAGTGAAGAAAGACAAGTAATTGTATTTTCTGAAGTTGTACTAGGAACAATAAAAACTTCTAGCCATTTGCTATGAGCATCAACTACTAACAGAAGCATTTTTCCCATAACAGGACCAAAATAATCAATATGAATTCTTTGCGATGGAGCTGTATGCCATTCCCAATGATGTGTTTAAACTTGGGGAGGATTATTTTTAAAATTTACACAAGTAGTGTAATTTCGTGCAAGATCTTGTATATCTTGGTCTTTTCTGGTCACCATACTAAAGACTTCATTTTCACTATACCAAAATGACCAAAGTGTAATTCTTTTATGATTTGGTTTCTATGAATTTCTGGATAACTACCCTACATCCTTTTAAAATACAACTATGTTGAAGAGTGAATTCTTCTTGTTTACCACCAAAAAGTAAATTTTTAGGAATTTCAGAACCAGAAATAAGGTGATGAAAAATTTGATGTAAAAAGGGATCAGATTTTGTTGCTGAAGCAATAGATTTAGAATTTAAAGGTGAGATAGAGAGTTGATTAATTTGAAGAATTTCAGATTCATCAATTACATCATTTGAATTTAATTGTTGAGGTAAATCTTTACTACATAAAGGAAGTCGTGAAAGAGCATCAACATTTCCGTGTTCAGTAGTTTTCTTATAATGGATATCATATTGAAATATTTGTAAATAAATTGCATATCGTTGCATTCTAGCAGCTGATAAAACAGGAATACTTTTAGAAGGAGAAAAAATAGACACTAAAGGTTTACTGTCAGTAAATAAGGTGAATCGGTTACCATACAAATATTGACAAATATACACATAATCTTCACACCAAATATAATAGCTAATGCCTCTTTATCAACTTGACTATACGTTTTTCTGGATTATTCAAAGTTCTGTATACAAACCCAATAGGTTTTACAGTGTTATCTGGCATCATATGCGAAAGAGCTGCAGAAATATCATAAGGAGAAGCATCAGTAGTTAAAACTAAAGGTAACTTAGGATTAAAGTGAGTAAGAACCCTGTCAGAAGTAATTTCTTTTTTTATACTTTTAAATGCTTGTTCACACTTATAAGACCAATTAACTTAACATTCTTCTTAAGCCAATTATTTAAAGGATTTGCAATAGTAGGTAAGTTTGGTACAAACTTAGCATAATATGTAAATAAGCCTAGAAAAGCTTTAACCTGAGATACATTTACTCGTCTTAGAGCATTTAAAATTACTCAATTTTATCTTGTGTTTTATGAATGCCATGTTTATCAACTTTATATTCACAATAAGTAATCTCATCTGCCATAAAGAATGATTTTTATTTATTTATCGTAATGTTATAATCCCTTAATCTTTCTAATATGTGCTTTAATCTTTGTAAAAGAATTTCATCTGTTTCACCTGAAACCCCAATATCATCTATAAAAATTGTAACTTCCTCAATTCCACTTAAAATGTACTCAATTTTTCTTTGCCATATAGCAGGAGAACTAGTAAGACCCATGGGTAACTTAAGGAATTGGAATAATCTTTTTGGTGTATTAATGGTCAATAATTCTTGTGATTTTTCATCTACAGGTAACTGAAGACATGCTTGATTTAAATCAATTTTTGTAAAATGTACACCACCACCTAATGTAGTTAACATATCATCAAAGGATACTTTTTAACTTTCAGAAATTTATTTAATGTTACTTTAAAATCACCACTTAAACGGATTTTCCCATTAGGCTTAACCACTGGAACTATAGGAGTCGCCCACTTGCTGTTTGTAATTGGTTTAATAATACCTGCATCTTGTAAATTTTGTAATTCTTCATGGGCTACAGCACATAGTGCATAAGTGACACAGGGTTCATACTCATTTTCCAAGAAAAAATCCCCTGAGAATCCCCTGATGTATTTTTTTGGATGCACAATTTTTCCAATTAACGACATATTTTAAAAACCAGTATCATGACACTCTCACCTTCTCAAAATAAAATAAAAACGAAGTAATTTCGAAAATAAAGTTTATTCATCATCTATATAAACAATATGAATAGAACTTTAAAGGAAAAACATTAATTTATGTAAAACAGAGATGAAGTCTGTATGTCTTGTAGGGCTGTCCTTAAAAACTTGGTAGCTTGCTGCAAGAATTTAAAATTTCTACTTCAGGATTTTATTACCTCTTTGAAAAGAATTATGAATAATATGAAGGCAACAAGTGCCAATATCAATTTAATTTTAAAATGTCCTTTATTTTTCTTAAGTTTCTCTTGAACTGTTGTCAAACATCACGATGTTAGAAGGCATGTCTAGTGACTGAATGGATATCGACAGACGTGATATCATAAAGCACACGAACAGCAGCAATTGCCCTAATTTCCCAGAGTAGCCAATTGTTTTGCTAGGATTTTCCAGGTTTGGGGATTTTTTTGCATTATCCCCTGAGATTCCCCTGATTTTTACAACCCAAAATTTATCCCCTGATTTTTCCCTGAATCCCACAATCCCCCGATGAGTATGAACCCTAGTGACAGTCCTAGCTTTACAAAATATGGGTGTAGCATCTTTTTCAAGATAAAGTTCTGCCTGGAAACCTTTAATTTCCTAAGCCTTATCAATAAATAAATTAGAAAATTCCTGTAACAAACCTCGTAATTTATCAGAATAATTTACAACTTCATTCACATATGCTGATTTTAAATTATGTGGAAAAATATCAAATTTAGATACTCAATCTCTACCAAATAATGATGGAAAATTATCTTCTTTTTTCAAATACAACTTTACCTTTCTAGTTTTATTTTCATAAGTAACATTTACTTCAACATAACCAACAGGTTTGAAAATTTCACCAGTTGCAGTTTTTAACTGAACATCTGGAGGAAAAATTTTATAATCAGGAAAAATTCTGCGAAATCTTTTTAAAAGACCTGCGGAAATTCCAGATCCTGTATCTAATTCCATATCAGCTCTAGCCTTGTTTTCAATGAAAACAGGCAACTTAATAGGATTTGAACCTTTATCATATTTAACAGTTAAGACATTTACTGTATTTAAAGAATTTACCTGTTTTTAATAATTTGTACTTCTACATTCATTGCTTAAATGGCCCTTTTTCCTACAAAGGTTGCAAGTAACATTAATAAATCAACATACATTTGCTAAATGAGAGGCATTTCCAGATTGATATCACTTTAATTTATTTTCATTCATGTCAGAATGTGTATTATTTACATGATTGTTGACATTCTGTTTTTGAGAACAATTTTGTAATTTCTTATTGCGTACATTTTTCGTACTGGGAATTTTATTTACATTGAAATTTTTATGCTTAATTTAAGCAATTTCAATATCTAGATTATATAAAACTAAAGCTTTCTCAACAGCTTTTTCAAAATTTAAATCATCAACTTGAGTTATCAATTTATTCTGAATACTTTCATTTTTCAGACCAAGCAGGAACTGTTCCAGTAAATTTTCATATAAAGTATCACCAGTAGATAAACAAAAGGTCGTACCCTTTTTTAATCTAGCAGCAAAATCTTGAATTGATTCAGTTTCATTTTGAAAACATTTTCTTAATTTAATACGTTCTATAAATTTGTTGGGGGCGGGGCTTGAGTGTTTAAGCAAAATATCAACAATCTCAGTATACTTTAATGTTTCACAATCCTTAGGTACACACTACACATAAATCACATAATAAACCATATAATTTCAGTCCTAATAAGGATAAAAGAGGAGGTACTTTTTTTCATCTTTAATATTGTGTAGAACGAAATTTTGTTCTAATCGTTTCACATAAGTTGTGAAAATTTCAACTTTTTCATCAAAATCTTTAAAATGAGTAAACATTTTACTTTATTAAATGTAGCAAAAGAGTAAAAATGTAAAAGTAAATGTAGGTATCACTTACCACCACCGTAATGATGATGACTTAATAATATAACATTGAAATATTTATTACACAGAACCACAGAACTTTGAAAACAGAAGTAGAACCATTTCCTCCAGCACAATTATCATTTTTGGTAAACTTTTTCCAGTTATATACATCTATTTTTTTTCCATCGTCGCCATTCATTATTTATTTATTTAGCAATTAATTAATAATAATTAGCACAACTCTGAATGATGAGATAGCTCGTAGACATATACACATTTAATATTCATTTCACAAACAAACACATCACTTACAATACGTCACACCTGACATAAGACTAGAGAAGAACATATCTCTGATAATGAATTGTGGGAGAAAAACTTTGGTTCTGCCATCTAGACTTAATAAATTGAAACACAAACATGACACATATTATTTTTAAATTGTTTTAAAAAGTTAATATAATGATATGGTCCAGACATTTTTGGACCATGTTTACACAGTAACTTTAACAATGTACAAAATGTTCTACATTATGCAAAAATTATAATTTACACAATATCTGGATTTAACATATGCAATACAAAGATTTAGTGTATATTGTTATGTTTCAGACATATTTGGGCAAGGCAAATTTGATGATGTGTGAAATTATCTATATAATGCAAAAATCTATGATACACACAACTTCTCGTCTCAAGCTGTGCATTATAAAAATCTTCTTCTATATATGAATTAAGAGTAATAAAAAACAACTCACATCTGATATCATACAGTGGTTATAAGCATTCATGTATTTGAATTAAGAATTTAAAGAGCACATAAAATAATTCAGGAAAACAGCTATTTATAAATAAATGCACACATTAAAATTTCACCTATTTACTTTAACAATACTTACAAAATTCCTCTGTGAAGTTTCAATCTTCCTTCAGTCATTCTTTCAGTATCAAAAATACTGTAAAAAATTGATCGTAAATTGTAATAAATTAGATTGCATAAATATTTTGCTGTCATTGAGAAAATGAACATAAGCTTATATAATATTCAAAAGCAAGTTTAATAGAAATTAACATATTTTAAACTCTCAATTAAAAACAATGCCCAGGGAAAAAATCAACAAAAATTTACAATAAGATATTGCAAAAATTTCATATAAAAACAAGAAATCAGGGAAGAAAGTCAGAGAATCAGAACAAATCTATAAAATTAGAGAGAAATCTAATAAAATAAAATAACAGTTCCCCCAACCAGGGCAATTTTAAAAATATATATGTTACTAAAAAATAACAATATCTTATTAATCTAAAACTTTCTCACATGAGTCATGAATTCTACGCTTTTATTATGGCTGATCTCGATTAAGGTGTATTTACTTTTGAAGAATATGAACACTGTTGGACGAAACAAAACATTTAATAAATGAAAAACTAACACTAAAACCGGTACATAAACTATCTTTTAACATCTTCAATTTTAAACTTCATACATCTCGTCAGAAAATTAATAGAACAACTAATAAGATAAAAATTAAATCGTAAACAAAAATGGGTCATTTTAGTTCACACAGTTTGCTTTTTTACTTCGCACCAAAGAGTTAGGATTTTGAGTCGGAAATTACAACATCCTCCAGCCCAGAAAGATAAGTTATTCTTTATAATTGTCAAGCTCCAATGGATATAGGTGTTGGACTGCTCGCCGAATGAAATTGCCTGTTGCCAGTCTTAAAGTGCATGCACGAACCTTTCCGTCTCTACCAGGATGAATATCTGTAATAATGCCCAATTTCCACAAAAGCCTTGGCTGATTGTCTTCTTTAATTTGAACAATGGCTCCTTTTTTTACTTGTATGCCTTTGGAGTGATCTGTATAATGGACAGATTTTAAATCCATTAGGTAAAATTGCTTTCACTTTAACCAAAATTGTTGTACTAAGTTTAATCTGTATCTATATCTGCGAGTTACTTCACTTTTTGTAGAAGGAATGATCCTTATCTTTTCCGGTGGCAAAGCTGTCAGTCTTTTCCCTACCAGGAAATGCGCTGGACACAAGGGGGTTGGCTCATTTACATCACTCGATACAAAGGTATTCAGGAATTCAAAGGTCGGGAAGGTCGGGATTTCAAAACAGCTTCCACTTCCTGTAAAGTGGTTTCAAATTCTTTGTAGTCTAATGAAGATCTTCCAAGGATTTTCTTAAGGCATATCTTCATTGAACGTACCAGTCTTTCGTAGAATCCTCCCCACCACGCTGCTCTCTCTACGATGAATTTCCATTCAATTCTTTTTTCACTAAAATAATTTTGCACCTCGGGATTCTTTATCAAATTCCATATCTGCTGCAAATCCCTGTCCGCTTTCTTGAAGGTTTTAGCATTATCGGTGTAAATAATCTTGCAAATACCACGACGTGAGATGAATCTTCGAAAGGCCATTAAAAATTCGGTCGTTGTTAAATTCATAACAATTTCTAGATGCACTGCTCTTACTACTGCGCATGTAAATAAAACAATGTAAATCTTGGTACTATTTTGAGGTATAAGGGACCTAGGAAATCTGCTCCTGTCACTTCAAACGGTGATGCTTCTTTAATTCTATCTGGAGGAAGGGGTGCAATGTCCTGGCAGTAAGGTTTAGTGCTGAATTTTTTACAGATGATACATCGCCTTAGTATACGTTTTACTTGTTGCCTACCCTTTATAATCCATAAACTTTCTCTTAATTGGGCGAGTGTTTCGGCAACTCCAGCATGAGCTACTTCTTCATGAGCTCTTCTGATTTGAAGATCTGTAAAATGACTTTTGCTAGGGAGGATCATTGGATGTGCTTCTGAATAACTTAAATTTGAATTCTGGAGTCTTCCTTTTAATTGCATGATTCGATCTTCATCTAACGGATTTAAATTTAGAATTTTTGATTTTCTTGGGATTAATTTCTTCTTAAACAATGCTTCTCTTTCTTCTGGAAAGTATTTCTCTTGCGTCTGTTTTATCCAATATTTCTCGGCTTTCAGCATTTCTTCAGCACTCAAAGGTCCGAAAAGTTTACTTACATGTATCTTTGTATTGTTCGCAAATCTGAATATCCAACAGGTGATGCGAAGCACTCTAGTCAATGTACTGTAATTTTCAATTTTAAAATTTGTACTTTCTTCTTGAGTTACACAGCTAGTTTGGAGAATTTCTGTTCTCTTTGATGATCTTTTCTCTACTTCGGCACCTTTGATATCGATTTTTTTCGTTTCTTGAGGCCAAAATGTTTCATTTTCTTTCAGCAACTTGGGACCATTAAACCATGCTTCATTTTTCAAAAATGATTCTGCCTTTTTCCACCTCTGGTTAACAGGTCGGCTGGATTTTCTGAGCCAGGGCAATGTGACCACATGTTTGGATTTGTTTTTTGCTGTATTTCTCGAATCCTATTCTGAACAAATGGCTTCCATTCTTCAACATTGCCTTTGATCCAATGCTGAACAATCATTGAATCTGTCCAGAAATGTAGACTAATTTTCATTTCTTTGAAAAGATGTTGATTAACATAGGCTGTTATTCTAACCCCTACTATTGCGCTCATTAGTTCCAATCTTGGCAGAGATAATTTCTTGACTGGAGCAACTCTGACTTTGGAAATGACAAAACTAGTAAATATTTGATCGCTAACGCGATATCTTAGATAAACAACAGATCCGTAAGCTTTGGAACTTGCGTCGTTAAAACAGTATAATTGTAGATCTTGAATCGCATCTTTTGAATATTCACCAAAATAATGTCTTGCAATATTTGCAGCTTCAATAGAACTTAGTTGCTTACGCCACTTAATCCATTTATTGTGCATATCTTCATTCAGTTTATCTTCCCAATTCAGACCTTCTTTCCAAATTTCTTGCATAAGAATTCTTGCAGTTACAGAGAGTAAAAGGTTTTAAAATTCCTATGGGATCATATATTCTTCCTATCATCTTTAAAACTTCTCTTTTGGTTACACCGTTATTCTTATCGTTAAATTTCAAAAGATTCTGCAATTCGACTTTCAAATAATCTTCTCGGGTATTCCATTTATAACCTAGAACCTTTGTATAAGCTGAATTTTTATGGACAGTTTCTTCCTTTAAGTCAAATTGTGATTGAAGACTTTCAGAATTTGTAGTCCACTTGCGCATATTGAAATTAGCCTCTTTCAAAATGGTCTTAACCTCAGCATATACCTTCAAACCTTGTGATTCTTCATTTACACCAGCGAGTAAGTCATCAACATACAGACAATCATTAATCAGATCAAACGTATCTGGAAATGTGGATATGTATTTCCTGATATGATGTTTTATCGTTGCAGATAACAGAAATGAACTAGGCTTCGCTCCGAATAAAACTCTGGTCATTCGTAATGTTTTCAACTTTAAATTTGTCCCTGGATTAGGAGAATTTTCAATCCATAAAAATCTAACAGCATCTCTATCTGCAGGATCTAAACTAATTTGCAAATATGCCCGTTCAATATCGCCGGTGATTGCAATTTTATGTAATCGAAACCGAAGTAAAACATCGAGTATATCTGGATTTAAATTTGGACCCGCATGTAAACAGTGATTCAATGAAATAGATTCAGAAGAATGAGAAGACACATCGAAAACTACTCTAAGTTTGGTAGTTGTTTTGTCTTCACGTATAACTGCTTGATGAGGCATATAGTAAGATACTGAGTTTGGCTTCGAATTAACAACTTCTGCCATTCCTTTCTCTAAATAATTATCTATAACATTGGCATATTTTTCATAAAATTCTGGACATTTCTCAAATTTCTTAGTTAAACTATATAGTCTTTTTCTCGCTAACTCATAATTATCCGTTAATTCAACAACTCTTTCATTCCAGGGCAACTGCGCTTCATATACATTATTTTTAAATTTAACAGTTTTATTATAATTTTCCAAAACTGCATTCTCTATATCAGATTGTTCCTTTTCTGGTTTTATTCCCATAGTTTCTAACTCCCAGAAAGCCTTTAAAGTATTATTTACATCTGTATTCCTATCCAACTCAACATGCTCCGAAACAGTTTTCATAACACTAAAATTGAAGTTTGCAAAATATTAGCATCTTTAGACACAGTAGAACCATTAACAGTCCATCCTAAAATTGTTTCAGAAAGTACAAGATCATCTGAAAGTCTATGAAGCTTCCCTGTAACCATTTTCCAATAATAATCACTTCCGATCAAAATAAATAATCGAATATATTTTGAATCTCCATAGGTTCTATCAGCTAATTGCAATTTATTTCTATATACAAAATCTCGTATTCTCTTCTCGGGTACAGCAAGTAAAGCTTCACTAATTTCAGGTGTCTCTAACACTTCAATTGTAATACTTTTATTCAGCATTTCGGGATTTTTCAAAAGAATTCTGTATCGCTTACGTTTCTGATTTATCACGGCTTTAGAGCCAAAAGCGGGAATTATACCATCTTTTTCTCCCACTACTTGTAAACATAATTTTTCTGCAACGTTACTCAGTATAAATGATCTCTGCGACCCTAAGTCATATAATAGATGTAATTTCGATTTATGTTCTTTTCCGATAGCTAATGCAGTAGCAGTTTGCTAATAAATATCTCATGTTACGTTCCCATTTTGAATTGATGAAACTAATGTATCTGTTATTTCCTTTTTATTCTCGCTTTCTTCACAAATCACTGAATTATGCCTCCGAAAACAAAATTTACATCTATTTTTAGACTTACAATTTTTAACTAGGTGAAATCGCTTCAAACATAAGAAACATCTCTCTTGACTCTTTATAGCATTTTTCTTCTCTTCTATAGTTTTAGAACAAGTTTCTATATCATGGCTTTCTGAACAGAATATGCATTTATTCTCAACATTCGTATTCAAAGTAGCTGCCGTAGGCATTTTGTGCTTAAATGGTTTACTATTAACAAAATCCCTATCTGAAAATTCTTTTTTTACAACTACTTTGTTCCCAAATCTTCTGTCGTCATCTGATTCTTTCTTGCCAAACGAAAATGTGCGATCTCTTGTTTCGATTTCCGCTCTCAAATAATCCAATAGCTTTGAAACATTCTCCGATTCTGCTTCATTTTTATTTTCTCTGTTATAATTCAACATCAAACTATTCGGTATTAACTTTGTTATTATAGGAAATAATAAACTTCCATAACTTTCTAACTCGATTCCCAATGATTTCAAACTGCGTATATGTATTTCGCAAGTGTCATACAAATTATGCAATTCTTTCAAATTAGAAGAATTACGGACAGGTGACAAATTTAATAACTTATTAATATGAGACCTGATTAGCATTTCTTTTTTTCCGTAGCGATTCTCTAAAATATTTACAGCCACATCATAATTTTCTTCAGAAACTAATAATCCTTGAATGGCAGTTTGCGCCTCTGATTTTAGGAGACTTTTCAAATATGTAAATTTATCTATTTTGCTTATTTCATCATTGTCATGAATAGCTGATTTAAACTGACTGTAAAGTTCTTGCCAGTTCTCTAAATTACCATCGAATTTCTCAATATTCAACTTAGGTAGGTTAACGCGAATCCCATGTTTGGCCATAAAAGGCAAATTGGCGTTCATATCACTAGGGGCAACCGCCAAATTTGAAACGATATTACTTTCTTCTTTCTGTAAATCCTTCATTTTACAATTTAATTTAGTTTTAATGGAAATAAACTTTTCCCTATACTCTTGGCTGGATTCAAAATCTGACTCTAAACTTTTTAAATCTTTTATTTCTCCCTCAATATTTTTACATAATTCAAGAAATTGATTTTCTTTTTCATTAATTTGTGCTAACGACTCTTCTAACCAAAGCATATCAATTGTACTATCGGATTTTTCAAATACATCATTGATATTATTCATGAGCTTCGTTGCGCTAGATTTAATAACTTTCCGTTTTGACTTCAATGCATCTAAATTTTCCATTTTAATATTCTCAAAGGAAATAAATACTTATCAAATAATATTTCAACCAAATAAAAGCACGACGTATGGGCGCCAAAATGTTACTAAAAAATATAACGGTATCTTATTAATCTAAAACTTTCTCACCTGAGTCGTGAATTCTACGCTTTTATTATGGCTGATCTCGATTAAGGTGTATTTACTTTTGAAGAATATGAACACTGTTGGACGAAACAAAACATTTAATAAATGAAAAACTAACACTAAAACCGGTACATAAACTATCTTTTAACATCTTCAATTTTAAACTTCGTACATCTCGTCAGAAAATTAATAGAACAACTAATAAGATAAAAATTAAATCATAAAAAAAAATGGGTCATTTTAGTTCACACAGCTTGCTTTTTTACTTCGCACCAAACAGTTAGGATTTTGAGTTGGAAATTACAACAATATATGTAACAAAACTTCATTATATCAAACAAAATGCAGTCCAAAGAAGTTAATTCTAATAGCACTTAATTTCCAATGCTTATAATTTACATCAAATTTTATGAAACTTTTCTAATAATACTAAACTAACTTCCCTCACAGTTAGAAAAAGTATGAAAAGCATTGTTAACAACAATTTACAGAAATTGTTTCTATGTTTTGGGGCAGAAGTTTTAATGACAAAAATAACATTTTTCTTGATAAAAGTATTGTGCAAGTTACTGTGATAATTTATCTATAGAGGACATGCTCTATACTAACTCACTAACAATTCAAATTTTGTCAGGTTTGAAGCATTACTATGAAATTTTAAGTGCAGATTGGCGGAATAAAAAACACAGCACCAAAATACAGTCGAACCCGGTTAAGATACATCTCAAGGGAGTGAACAAAAGTCGGGTATTAAGCGGGATCGCGTATTAAACGTGATTTGGATAATGTTGCAGAAACTGGGCTTATTTAGACATCTAATCATCTAAATGAACTTTAGAGCTTTCATTTATATTTTTATGGTCGAAAATTGTGTCTTATATGTATATTTAGATTTAAATTTAATTGTATCCAACTTTACTCAGTGCATCTTTTTATAGGACTGACTGGAATAATAACTGAAAATAAATATGGATTCAAACATGGCTTTATTGTCATTAATACGTCACAACCAAAGATAAAACAGCAAAAATAATTTTTCTGCTAGACTAATTTTTTTTTTACAGAAATAATAAAATAATTAAATTATGAAGCACAATCCAGTTGTTAAAATCATATTTAGTACTTGTAATAATGAGTACCAATATAATCTGTCCTTCATTTTAATGTAAGAAAAACTATCCTTATTAATTTTTGTGTAACAAATATTGTTAGTATACAAAAGTAAAGAAATCATAAAAGAATTAAACAACCACAGTTGTACTTGTTTAATCTTTGAGAGTTTCTTTTTCTTTTTTCTATAACATGCGTTATAAAACACAGTAGCGATATAACGTACATTTAAAAATTCACTAACAACAGCTATAATCATCTTTATTCATAATAATTTTATGACGTATCTGAACACCGTGAATTCTTCTATGTATCTCTCTCTACTACAATAAAACATACACGAAGCGAGAGACAAAGAATGTTAGGACACAGGATCAAAAAACGATTGCAGTGTTGCTAATTTAGAGGGGAAATTCCAATATCTACCACTATTTTCGATTAGTAAAGTTCACTTTAATTAATCTGTTATTAAATAAAGTAAATATTAAAATACAGAAACAGTGTTTTTTTATTGGAATAAAAAAATCTGCTAAATTGGAAACACTGGAGAGGAATTTGCATCTTCACCAATGAATTCGCGTCTTAAATGTGATTTTTTGCCACAAAGGACCGAAAATCTATGCATATTAAGCGGAATCTCGTAATAACCGTTCACATATTAAATGTGATATTTTTGCATTATTCTTATGAGCGATGTTCAAGGGATCGGAAAAAATCTGCGTATTAAGCAGGAACGTGCATTAACCGTGAACGTCTTAGCCTGGTTCCACTGCATTAAAATATAATTTAAATTTGACTACACAGGAAGTACATAGAAAAAAGTCACCAAAATTATTTCATTCATAACACAGACAAGTAAAGTTATTTAAAAAATACTATCCACAGATAGTAATTTAAAAAATACTATCCACAGATAGTAATTTATAAATACTTTTAAGTTAGATGGGCGTAAATGTTGCCAATAGCCTTTTTTCCCTTACCAATAGCAAGTTTTATTTTCTGCATGAGTAAATTAGAAACAATGCACTAATGTTGAAATAACAAGTTGGAAATTGTACGTCAAATGTGCTAAACAAGATGCATTCATACAATAATTAGTTTTATAAATACAGTCGACGCTCGGTATAACAACTGTTTCATTATAATGACCGATGCAAAATGTCCCAAAATATATCCCCTTTATGATATGTTATTTTTACATCCAATATAACGTCCGGCCAGCAGCTCATTTTCCAATACAGCGACGAAATTAATCTTTCCTCCAGATTTTTTCCCCCAAAAAAATTTCTTTCCCTAAACTCATTGCAGAGAACTCATTGCTCATTGCGTGTAGATGCCTGTTATAAGATGTTATAAAAGGACACTTTAAAACATTTTTTTAAAGACAAGAAAGCACATAAAATTACTTATCATCTCTAACTGAGAGGGAAAATTTTGTTTAAAGAAAATATCAAATACACAAAAAATAAACAACTATTTCGAATCATTTTTGTAGATAATAAATGCTAATGCGTAAATAACTATTTTTTTGTGTGTGTATGATTTAACATTTACATTACATTTTATTTTAGTAATATGTAATTATTCTCTTAAATTGATTTTTATAATTATTCATTGCCAATGTTTATTTGATAAAAAGGAAACAGAATTCAGTAGTAATGTTGTATTATAACAATTCTTTTGAAACCTTAATTTTCATGCACATGATTAAAGTTTTTTCGCTCACTTTCGTTATAGCGACCTTCCATTATAACGATCTTCATCTTTGGCACATGAGGGGTCGTTATAACGAGCGTCGACTGTATTCAGATCTTGGTGCAATAGCTGTTGCACTCTTATGTAAAAGTGCATGAATGCAAAATTTATTACGATTATACAGTAGAATCCTGGTAATCCAAAATTCTGGTTAATTCAAACTGATTTTATTTTCGACTTTATTTATTTTTACTTTATTTTCGTTCTGGACTTGAAGCATGCCGGATTACAAAATTTTCCGCATTACAGGATGAATGTCAGGAAATGTGTAGAAGTTAGAATTAAACAAAAAATGGCAGTAAAGCATGTTTTTTATTCTTTAAACAGCTTGACTAGAATAAAAAAAATACTCAATAATGTAAAAGTACAACATATTTACACGAATATAAAATGAAAACGTGCTCTATAAGCCTACTTGTAGAAGCAATTAAAAAAAAAATCTTGAGTTAGTTTTTTTTTTTTTTTCTTATCACTATAAAATTCTTTTCTAAAATGCAAAAAGTATTTAATTCAGATGATAAAAATTTATTTTTCCTCTCAATAGTTAGATTTCTCAAATTAAGTGCAGAACTGTTTTTTTCTTACCCCCTCGTCAACATGGTGACTGAGGTATTTATTGATTCATGATTTTGAACCTTTTGTAATGGGTTGTTAAATAATTCCAGATTCTGAAGTTCTATTGGATTATTATAAACATCAGGAGTGATTAAATGAGGAATACTTTTTTCCCTGAAAGTCATGCCGGAATAGAGGATGTTTTACTGTACTTCTTAGTACTTATAACTTACATTCTTTTTAGCACACATCTTTTTCTTTCCTATTTTTACCGGAATTTCAGATAATCTGAATTTTTTTTTGTAATCTGAACAGGCACTGGCCCCAATTAGCTTGGATTAGCGGGGTTCTACTGTATATGTTAAATTCAGTAATATGGAAATTATAGGACTTCATCTTAAATAACACGTAATCCCCATGGCAGCCTAAAATCATGACCTGTCATGGGATATCACTGAATTAATTATGTATGATAGGATTTAATAAAATGAAGAAAACTTTTATTAATATCTTTTTAAGTTTTGATTCGATTTTCATAAAATGTCAAATGACTACTCAACAAAATTCTGCAACGATTCTATATATTAAATTTCAAACCATTCGGTTGGGCAGTTTTTGTGCTGTTATACGTGGACAGATGGACAGAGACAGACTAGAGGACTGTAGGTGCTACGTATTTATATGATTACGACAAAAATATTGGAACCATAATAAGATATGACTAGTTATGCAAAAGCTTACAGCTAGTCCTTGTCTGGGAATGAGATTTTGTTAAGCATTGTTCAGTTTTGGTCGTATTGCTATAGATAGGATGCCTTCAGAGAGGAATATAAGGAAAAACAAAACGAATTGTTGTTATCATACCAGAAAAACTCTGCACACTAGCAGATGACATCCTTTATATTCAGGTTGTCATGCCAGTACGAACCTATGTACACAATAACATGCACATTACTTTTGTGAAAATGATATACATCAGTTGTTTTATATACTTGTGGTAGGAATTTCAATGTAAGTTTATATAAAATTTTTTTAAATGTAAAATAGGGCTTATACAACAAAAGTATATCATTATCAAACTATAAAAAATTGATATTAAATTATAAAAAAAAAAAATCAATATATATTTCTCTTAATGTACTAAGTTATTATAAAACAGACATACAGTCAGACCCACTTAAGGCACTCACGGTTAATACGCAATCCTATTTAATACACAGATTTTTTCCAGTCCCTTGAACTTCATCCATACGGCTAATGGAAAAAATATCATCGTTTAATAAACTAATGGTTATTGCATGATCCCGCTTAACACACGATACACTTTTTCCCTTTGAGGCAAAAAATCACGTTTAAGATGCGAACTCATAGGTCAATATACAAATTCCTTCTCTCTTATCCTTGTTGCTAGTTTAGTGGATCTTTTTATTCGGATAAAAACCTCTATTTTCAAGTAGTAATATTTACTTCATTTAATAAAAATTAATTAAAGGAAACATTAATAATCAGAAATACTGAAAAATATTTTAATAATAATAAAAATAATTAGCTAAATTAGCAACACTGCAATTCTTTGATCCCACATCCTAACATTCTTTGTTTCTTGCTTCGTTATGTATTTACTGAGAGAGAGGTGAATTCAGGATGCTGAGATACATCATAAAAATTATTATGATTAGGGTTGATTATACCTGTTGTGCTAGTGAAGTTTTAAATATATATTATATCTCTACTATGTTTTATAATGCATGTTACAGCCAAAAAAAAAAAAAAAAAAAAAAAAAAAAAAAACTCATGAAGATTAAACAAATACAACAACAATTTTATAATTATTTTATATTTTTTATGTTTTGTTTACTTTTTGTTGTGCTGACAATATTTTTTAAACGAAGATTAATAATGATAGTTTTTTCTTATTATATTAAAAATAAAGGACAGGTTATTATGGTATTCATTATCACAAGTACTAAATATGATTTTAACAACTGGACTGTGCTTCAAAAGTTTATTTATTTACTTTATTATTATTATTATTATTATTTTTTTTTTTTTGTTAAAAAAAATTAATGTAGTAAGAAAATAGTTTTTTTTTGTAACATATTAATCGACAATAAAGCTACATTTTAATCCATATTTATTATTGTAGTCGATTCTATAATAAGAATCAATGAGTTAAAGTTGAATATAGTTAAATTTTAAACTAAATGTATGTAAAAGGCACAATTTTTTATCATAAACATATAAATAAAAGCTCTAAGGTTTATTTAGAAGATTAGATATGTAAGCAAGTCAGTTCCTGTAACATCATATAAATCACACTTAATGCACGACTTTTGCTCACTCCCTTCAAACGCGTCTTAACTGGGCCCAACTGTATTTGAAGCAAAGTTTTATAGGTACATTAGTCATGTTGTAGCTCTATTGCCAATTTATAATCTATTTAAAAAATTAAAAACATAAAATTGTAAAATGTGTGTCCTGTTTATTGTACATTTCTACATAAAAAAACTGCCTATTTTCATGTTTTTACACACAATAACAGTTTTTACAGTATAAGCCAAAAAAGTATGAAGTACATGATAATACAAAACCGGCAGCAGCAGAGTATTAATGGAAGTTTTTTTTTAAATGAAAGGTTAAAAAAACTATTAGTGTGTTATAATGTTATAATTAGTGTATGTGTGTATGTATGTGTCACAATTATGTAAATTTAATTCCTTTTAATTAAACAAATAAGTGTAATTACCAAAATCTGTTGACTGATGCAGTCAAAAGATACTTTCCAGAAAGTGGAGAAAAGAAAGCTGAATTAACACTTTTACTGTAGGATGTATCCTCAATAATCGGCAATTTTGTCAATTTTCGCAAATCCCAGATACAAACTTTTCTGAAATAGAGAAATTATAGTTAAAAAACAACAAATGTGTAACATATTTAAAAATGCAATTCTTGATACATGTACTTTTTTTGTTAATAAGACACTTCACCGAAATAATTAAAAGATAAAGGTTGAAAGAAAAATTTTAACAATGTTACATATTGATGATATTTTTATAATTTGGCAGTATAGTATGGAAGAACTTAAAATATTTATAAATCACCTAAATTCAATGGACAACAACATCAAATTCACTATTGAAATTGAACATAAAAGTCTTCCTTTCCTTGATATAATGTTAACAAGAACAAATCAATCTACCTGCAGATCTGTGTTTAGAAAAAGCTTGGCTAACCAGGCTACCAGAATTGGACCGTATCGAAAATGCGTGTATGTGAAATATATTTTCAAAATACATTTGTATTTTGTATTTTAAACCAATAAGATCAAAGTATTTTTGTAATGTATTTTCTGATGGTTTTACAATGTATTTTGTATTTTGAAAATACTCAAAATACATTTTGTCAAAATTTCAAACTGCCATGTTTAAACTGCACAGAGAAAAGCTGTGATTCACTAAAAGGAAATACATGACTGTCTGTTTTGATTAGTTTTCAATTTCTGTTCTGAAAGTTAATATAAACACACTTTTCGACTATTGCTGAGATAAGGAGGTTGATGAATATGTTGTTTAGCTACAGCAAACATATTCTTGCTGATTAGTTACAAAAAAAAACTTTTATATATTTTAATGTTGCTGCGGGAATTACAAGAAAAAAGCATGTACTGTGTTAGACCGGAAGGATCTTTCACAGTTGCAGGTGCACTGCTCTATTACCGACAGTTCCTCTTTGACCACACATATAAGGAGCTCAATTTTTTTTCTCGTCTAGTAGTTTTATTTAAAAATATCGAAATAAGATTTCTTAAAAATTTGCCTGTTTCATTAATTGTACAAATTTTGTTAAAAAAAAAAAAAATACATTAGACAGTAACCTTAATTACTACAATGAACTTTTAAAGGAACGATTTGGCTATGAAAAAAATGAAATTTATGACTTTGCAAATTTTGCATTAGAATTATTCCTACTTCTTACGAATATTTTATATGTGCTTTCTTTTTACGAATGTGAGAGTTTTCATATTTTTTTCTCCTCTATATTAAAAATGTCAAGACTTTCATAGTAAGTGCAAATGATTTCTTATTTCTTTGCATTTATATATGGTTTGATATTTTACCTGAGTGTTTTAATTTTAAAACTACTTTATACGAAGAATTCACACTTTTGTTAACAATAATAATTCAACTTGTGTTAAAAATTAACTAATGTTCTTATTTATATTTTTGCATTCAGTAATGCATATTTTAAATTTCGTATGCATTATTTTTAAAGAGCACCATAATTGAAAAATTGTGCCCCAAATATTTTATTAGTTGAAGGCCTAAAAAATAAAAAGTAAAAATATACATTTAAACACATTTAATCAATTTTATTCAGTGTCGTTGTACATATCAGATTATTATAAAATGTGTTCTGTTGTTGACATATACTAAACAAGAAAAAAATCATGCGTTAAGCCTGGATTATGAAACACTTTCCAACACTTCCTGAATGCTTTAACAAAACTTCGTTATTTAGGGAAATAAGATAACTAAGTAAACATTTTAAAAAACGCATAAAACATTTTAAAAATTGATTTCAGCAGTTACTGTCCATAGCCAATAGTACCTTTATTACATGCCACTATTTAGCTAAAATTTAATTTAAACTAAAACACTCTTAAAACTACTGAAATCACATTTCCAGATATTATCATCCATAGACGATTATGTATCCAATTCTTTATGTGACCCTGTATATTATTTTATGTATATTCTACAAACATTTCTTAGTAAACTAAATGCAGTTCAGCGTAAAAACGTATAACTCCTTTAAAAACCAACTTTAACTGCTCATACTCAGTAACCCTTACGAATTCTTTTGTGTAGCCCTTTATATAAACTATAGCATTTATACACACTGTATAGTATGCATAAATAAAGTGAAACATAAAAGGGCATATCATAATTAAAAATGCACTTCTTACCATCATCACTAATATCCAGTACTTCAGATCAGGGGCGTATTTAAGCAGAATTCATTAGGGGGGCGTATATGATGATTTTGCCGACTAACTTAAAAAAAAAATTATATATATGTCTTTAAAAGTACGTTTCTGTGTCTGTATATATGCATCTGCCCGGAGTCCTAAAATGGACTAACTGATTTTAAAATTCCATAAATTGCAAATGGTGACAGCTATAAAATTAAATTCTTGCAGGAGTGTTATGTAAGATGTCAGGAATTTTTTTACTGCGATTCTCGGTTTGAGTTTAAAGTAGTAGTGGTGGTAGATGGCGCTGCTTGCAATAGATGCTAAATCGGGTCCGATTTTAGGTCTTTCTCATTTCTCAATATTGATGCGAAAGGAAAATGTTAAATATATGAGGTGGGCCTAAGAACAAAATTGTTTTGACGACTGAGAACCATTCCATATACAGAGTGTCCCGCAAGGTACACAGCATCTAATATGTACAGATTCGGATAGAGCACGTCAATATGAGTATTTTGAATGGTAACATGTGGGGTCCCCGAATACAGCGTGATAGTGTAAGTAAGAAGTGATGCTTGTAAAACTTGCTTATAAGTAAGATGTGAAGCTTGCAAAGAAAAACACAAGAAAGGAGAAAAAAACCAAGTGAAAATCAAGTGAATCAGTGTTTGTTGAGAACTGTCAATACAACATGTTTTCGAAATGTCTGCCGTTCGAACAAATAACATTTTGAAGTCTGGAATGGAAGTTCGCCATGTTTTTTTGCAAAAGATCTCTTCCAAATTCCTTTATCTGTTTTTCAATTGCTTCTCTCAAGTCGTCTAATGCTTTGGGCTGTGTGCGATATACTGTCTTTCAGATGTCCACATAAAAAAGTCATACGGATTAAGATCCGGAGAGTACGGCGGCCACTCCTGTTTTCGTAATGAAATCCAACCCGAAAGATTCTATCGTGAAAATGTTCCGTTAAGAGGTCGAAGTTACGCTGAGTGCGGTGAGGTCTAGCACTATCTTGCATAAACCAATAATCGCTTATCTTATCCATGCCATGCAAGAATGGGATGACATAGTCATGCAACACGTGAAAATAAGCTTCACCAGTAACATTTCCAGTGAAAAAAAATGAGCCAATGATGCCGTCGGCAGATAACGCACAACAAACTGTGAATCTCAGTGGGTGCAGTGACCGAACTATTGCATGATGGGGATTTTAGTTGGCCCAGAACCTCCAATTCTGTTTGTTAACATACCGTTGAGGTGGAAATGCGCCTCATTACTGAACCAGATCCGATTAAAATCTATTTAGCTATCTTCAACCTTACTAATCATCGTGTTTGCAAAATCAAACCTCCTTAAACCATCCAATTCCGTCAATGGTTGACTGATTTGGATTTTGTAAGGGAAGAAAGCCACATCCCTCCTCATTATCCGATGCACCGTGCTTTTGGACATGTCGATTTTTGAGTCATCTGTCGTGCTGAAGCTGATGGATTTTCTTCGCACACTGCTGTCATTTTCTTAACATTAACTTCGGTTCGTGCACCCATCTCTTTAGTCCCCATCGCTATCACATTGTCCAACACACTGACGGTCTCCTTAAATTTGTCGTACGTTCGTTTCTCGTCGTGTCGCTTATGTTGTGGTGATTGCCGAATTTTTTCTTGAATTTTCTGATCACAGCCGCTGGGGATTACGATTCATAGTAAGTCAGTACCATGAAAACACGATGCTCAATGGAATATTTCTCATTTCAGAACCGAAACGGTAACACAACAAAAACGAAATGATAACGATACAACCCTACTTTCTTAGCGAGTAATACCCAACTCATTCTCTTCAAACCTCTTCCCTAGCTTTATAGTATGCCGCGGAGGGATATTGCATATTTACTGCCAGACGCGATTTTCCTCTCATTGGTTGCCACAAATTTGCATAGCCATCTGGGGAATCTTTCATGTTGTGCATTCGTCGTACACATCGTCATTTGGAATACCCACTATCGGATTCGTCAATAACGTTCATCCTGTAATTAGACTATCACGCTATATTTGGGAATCCCACATGTTACAATTCAAAATACTCATATTGACGTGCTCTATCCGAATCTGTACATATTAGATGCTGCGTACCTTGTGGGACACCCTGTATTTAATCTCCTTCTTTTGCATCAATACTGATAGAGCATAGAAACGAAAAATCAGGCCCCGATTTAGCACCTATTGCTAGCAGTGCCATGTATTGCTGTTATTTTAAACTAAAATAGAGAATAGCTGTAAAAAAACTCCTGATATCTTGTATAAACCACCTGCAAGAATTTTTTTAAATAGTTACCACCATTTGCAAGTTATTGAATTTTAAAATCAGCCAATCCATTTTAGGACACCTGGTATGTTCTATATAAAATTCTCCATTATTAACACTTCGAGGTCAAATTTTTCATTTTAGAACGTCGAATACTTTACATTTTAGAATATTGAGGAGAATATAAAGTAGATTTAAAGATGGATACACCACCCCTTCCCTTACGTTACATTGTTGTAAACGTTCGAGTAAAGTATTTTGATATTTTTTCCTGAATGTGCATATGGAAATTTGCAATTCGGATTAGTTAAACAAGTTGAAGTTTTTACTAAGATGATACTTGGAACTTATACAGAATCAGCTTATTTATATTTACATTATAAAGTATTAAATAAAACTTATTTTAATTACATCTCTGTTCATTCATTGCATAACATGCATTATAACCCACCATTTTTTAGACGGCCCATCTATTCCTGACAGTGGCCAAATCTAGGTATTTCAAAATATCCTTCACAAATGTAGGCATCATAAGTGTATTAAAACGTGGATTGTGGATAGGTCATTGTTGTTCTTAGGTATTTTTTCACAATTTTTAATTTACAATTTTCTTTCATTCGAGGCAACTGTGACTGGAGAAGTTAGCTACAGATGACTGACATGGTTCGCAAGTGGCAGAATATATCTCAAAAGTTCTGTTTTCATGTAAATATCGTCCATTCTTTCAGCCTCTGCTCAGAAGTCTGACAAAACTTTCAGCTCTGTGTGTAATGCTTCCATATCAGGAATTGCCAATGTTTCACGAAAGACCGCTTTCAAGAAACATTTCGGTACCACTTTCTTTACCAGATTTAGTGTTTCTTTTTTTCTTGTAATGGGAGGATGCATTATTTTATCCAGGGGTGAGATTATACTGATGCAAGAATTAAGACTTTCAGCTATCGCCACTGTAAGAGTATCCAGCACCTTCTGAAACTCCATGCGTTAGAACATTAGAAGTTCGGGGGCAAAGAGATTGTTTCAATTACCGTCTAACTTCTTTGGTGCCAATCTTCATCGATACTGCATGGTAAATTCATTTAACGGATCAGCACTGTACTTGGTTTAAAAGAGAACTGCACTCTATATTTCCTTATTTACATTTTTATTTTCATTGTTGATTGTTTCTAATGATTTGATACAAGTCTGCAGTATTTTCGTAGCGTCTATTTTAAGAGACTTCGACTCCATTTTTTCAGTAACTAACTTGCACTTGTATGTACTGAACGTTCTTGAGAAATATCATAGGGAAGCAATGAAGTCGAGTGATAACACTTTCTTAAACCTCGTGGCTTGATCATGGTTTTGCTAATTAGAGGAATTAACTTTTTCAAAATTTGTAGGATACATTCATAATGAGATCCAAACCGCTTTCAATGATTCCACTCGAGCAGTCCATCTCGCTTTAGAAATATTTCGAAGCAGAAGAGCATTTTCTATTTCTTTGAGCTTGTCTACTAATGGCTTCTTTTGTTTAATACTTGCTGTGAAAACACAAACATCTTCCAGCACGTTGAACACTTCCCCTATAACATTGTTGGTATTGCAGATATGCGAAACGAAAGTGTTGAGTCTGTGACAGTGACAAGAATATAGGGCACAATTCGACCCACGATTTCTGAAAACGTCTCCTAAGTGCCGCTGAATTCTACAGACATGCTACTTGTAAAATAGTATGACTGGAAAACTACTTGTTCTATTTCGAGCTCATTCTTTGTAAAGATGTACGATATCTAGCATGCAAGGACGATATTGGTTTTGACGACTTCTTTTAAAACTTCCAAAAGTCGATCGGAATTTTTCGATCTTTGTTGACATATTTCAACTCAACAGCTGATCGATCATGGTGCGAAGCATCTGGTGTCGTATTGCCTTAATTTAATAAAATTATGTTTCTTGAATATACCTGACTATAGTTTTGTGCACTGCTGTAGCAAAAAAATCAATCATCTCATTTTGGGATGAAGCGGAAAGGTAAGTTATATGGTATGGGCTGAAACGTGTGTCCTCAAACATTTCCTCAGTTGTGAGTTATATCTGGAATTTAATTTCACAATTTTTTAAAAGTTTCCATTTTCGTCTTTGTCACTTCCACAAACCAGACCTTGTCTACTCTGCATTCGTGTAATGTCTATTAAGATTGCTACAATTTCTGTGCTGAATGCAAGATGTTGCTATTGCTCTTTCAGAATAATCTGTTTGCACTTGCTCTTGTAAAATAAGTGATTATGCGTCATGAACTGATAAAATACGAAACTTCAAATTTGGTAGAAGTTGGAAGAGAAATGTTGTGCGAACTTTCTGTTCGTTTCTTTTCCTTAAGCTCTTCATTTTGTGTCCTTTGTTTACACCACTCTCAACTGAAGCATTTTGTATTTTTTCTCTCTCAGGTCCTTCATGAAACACGCCAAAAAAATCAGCATTAAGTTCTGTGCTATATTCCAAAAACGGATGCTCTTTTGTACCAAGAGCTGTTGAAATGTCGCTGTCTATCTTGCGGGATGGTACCATTTACCGGATATACGCTGAGTTTTGGCGGATACGGACTTAACTGATCAAATATGTCTCAGATTGTCTGACTTCATTTTAGACCTTTTTCCTGGGTCATGTTCAATGATGAAATCATTCCCACTTTCCGTAATGCTAACCTCTCCACGGTTCTTCTCGATTTTGTTCAAGATCTTACTATAAATATCTAATACAGACGAACAATTTTATTTTTCCCTGTCAATATCTATGATCTCCTTAAGGAAAAAGAAAACACTTCACTCATCAGATGGGGTAATTTTTTCAATAATCGGCTTGCAATCATTTAAACAATCAACTAAATGATTCCATTGTCGAGCACATTTCAATGCACCACGCTGAGTAATATGAATGCCTTCGCCGAAGTCGTCATCATCTTCAGTGCTAGTCGATCATCTAGATGTTGAGAACCCTACTAATCCACCGCGGACTCTCAGAAAGATTCCATTAAATATTTAGAAATTAGTCTTTCCCGGTTCTTTCTCAATTTATTTTCAGCAGGCACGCAAAGTCGAAAAAAAGAAAAGCAAACTTCGGATTTTTGAAAGAAATTAAGACAAATGCTAAGGACTGGTGTTTTTTAGGGTATGTTTTAAGAAAAAACGTAGAAAGTTGGGAAAAAAATTGATTGTCTCAGAGTTGTATCGATCGATACTGACTACCTAGAATTTGCCGACTCTGATCAAAGTTGCCGACATTGGGGGGGCGAGACGCCCCCTACGCCCCCCCAGTAGCTTCGCCCCTGCTTCAGATAGAATATACTGTCTCAAATATTTTGTGTGTCCCTGTAAATGCTATGCACTTCTTATTATGCATGAAATAACTTATAGTAAACCTCAGAGACGTATATCAATTTCATTGTATATGAAATAGTTTAACATAATTAAAATATGCCGCAAACAAATCCCCCCCCCCCCCTTACATCATTATGTAACAGAATTCTTTTGTGTGGCCCTGTAAATGAATAACAAGTATTCTTTGCACCGCATATTCTTCAGAATGCTTATTTTAGTGCACTTCATAAATGCATATCAATTATTTTATGCTTGAAAGCGTATAACAATGTTAAAAATCATTTGAAACGATTTTTTTCCATTGACCATATTGTGACAGAATATTTTTGACCATCCCTGTAAATGAACTAAACATGCTACAAACTTCATTTGAAATCGGGATCGTGCTATGGTGAGCATTAATAACATCTAAAAATTTCAGGCCAATCTGAGTCTATTTATGAGAGTTAGAGGGCGGACAGACAAACTGAAATCATAAACACTTTTCAACTTTGTTGGAAAGTGTTAAAAAGACTGATTGAAATGGCTGATACTAGACTGATTTGTTTTTACATTATTCTAAAACATAAGAAGAAGGTATTGGAATCGTGAAAATGTTTGACTTTTGTTTTTTGCTTGATTTACACGTTTCGGGATGTCTTGAACGCGATTTAACTATTTTTGGAAAATTTGTGTCTGTCTGTTTGTCTGTGTGAGACACAATTTTTGTGGTCCTTCAATCTCGAGAACTAATGCATGGAGTTTAATAATCATCAAACTTCAGATTAAGATAGACCTAGGTATAACCTAGCTTTGGGTTTATATCGCCCAACAGGTGGCACTGCTATGCTTAATTATTTTATTCCATGATAGCTATATTGTAAGAACCAATATACAGAATTTCATCAAACTGCCTATAGACCCGAACAGAAAAACTTGCCGATTAGCTTTTAGTGTATATAGCTCAACATGCTGTTGCTATGATATGTTTTTCATAATTTCTGTGATAACTATATCTAAAAACTAATGGACAAAATTTAATCCAATTTCATAATATTTTAGTTCTTCAAATAAATTAATGCTGATAAAATTTGGGGTGCATCGGTCAAGAGGTGTTGTTGTTATGCTGTGTTTTTATGATTATCGCAACATGTATGTAAAATGCTGTTTTTTTTTTTTTTTTCATATCAAAATGATCACATTTGTAAATCAAATTGAAATGAAATAAGTACCATATAGATAAAAGGTGCCTTTTTAAAATAAATTTTCTATTTCATAGTGCATTTATTTGATTAAAAAAAATCTAAAGTTGGCAGGTGTGCCTTGAGAGCTATATCTCAAGAACTAAAGCACAGAATGTCATCAAACTTCATCATATTCAGTTAGTGTGGATGACATTTTGGTGTACATCGTCCTACAGATGATTTTTTTTCTGTGCTGTATTTTTTAGATATCTGCACCTATTGAATAGAATTGCACCAAACTTTTTATATTTTTTCTGAAAATCAATACTGTCTCAATTTTGGCTTCGAACACACAGTAGCAGGCAGTGCTATCCATCCTATGCCTCCTGAAAGAGGTTCCTTATGGGATCCACAATTAATTCATGCAGTTATTCCTAGTCAATAACTATCTTTAAAGGGTAGTTTATTCATTATTAGTTATTCTTGTAAATTTCATACACTTTTAAGTACATTGTTGCCAGTGGTGTAGTCGCAAAAAAAAAACAACAAAAAACAGAGAGCATACGTTCTAAGCAGAGGGTATACGCTCAAGGCAGAGGGTATACCCTAGTGCAGGGACGAGAACCTATGGCACACGGGAGGTTATTTTTGGCACGGCATAGACTCATGTTCTAAATTAAAATATTGCAGGGCCCGCTTCTAAAGAAAAATAATTAACAAAATGGAATTTTTGATACATTCAATTTTCAAATTTTGTGAAGAAAATACACACAAAACTATTACGATTGTTCCCTGCAAAACAGCTCATTTGTTAAGAATGGGACTTCTGTTAACTTATGTGCAATATTTTCCCCTGATTGACTTTATTTTAGGACTTATGTGCAAATAGTTTTCATTTTGTAAATTCAGATGTGAAAATCATTAAATAAATATAATATATATTGTGTAAAATCTCTGTGTTTTTAGAAAGTTGTTACGATGCAATTAAATAATTTTACAAAAAAAAAAAAAAAAAATCATATATTTTTTTTTTTAATGTCAGTTGCCATGCTTTACTCCCCAGCATTTTATATAATGAAAATGCACAAATTGTTTTGAATTTAGACTTGCTGAGTTTTTCTAAATTAGGCTGCTTGTCGCTGTCATACAGATTGAAAAAAATGAAATGCAACTTTATAAATCCCAATCTATCTCAATATTGAGTCAAAAAATTATATTGAGGGAATTTGGAGATTATCAGAAAATAACGATCATAAGCAAAAATTCCGATGGTGAAATTATGATAAGTTGGAAATTTGAATTCAATTCCATAGTAAAAAGTTTTTTTTTAAGGAAACCATTTTGATATATTTTTTTTTCTGATACTTATTTTTATTTTTATTTTATTTATTTATTTATTTGGGGGGGGGGGGAGGGGGGAGACATGAAAAGTATGAAAAACTCAAATAAAAACCTGTTGCCAGGTGTCTCCAATTCAGCTGGCCTTCTCTTAAGGAAAAAGTGAAATACGAAGCTGATCTCAATTATTTGGTATCTAAGACACAACAAGAGAAATAGGATTTTGTAAAATACTTGAGTATGTTACAAAATGTTATCCATATACTTTAAATTTTAAAATTAGTATTTTAATTAATTTTACTGCTTTGACCCACTAAATTTGTTGGCATGCCGTGATCATTTAAAATATTTTTGGGAAAAAATTGGCACGCGGATGCAAAAAAGTTCGCCGACCCTGCCCTAGTGCATATATACTATAGCTTTCTTGAGAAACAGAGGGTATACAATGTTCCTTAAAAAAATTCAGAGGGTATGTGGCATATACCTCCGTATAACCTATACTATATCCCTGATTGTTGCTGCAATCTTTCAGTTTTGTTTTTGTTATCTTTTGGTGAGTTTTAATTGATTTTACTTCTTTATTTGGAAATTTATAATTAAAAAAAAAATTAATTAGTTTTGCAAATCAGCTGTGCATTTGAGTACTGCAATTTAGTGCACATTAGTTTTTATTATTTTTTTTAATGTATTTTGCATTTGAAATGCATTTTCAAAATACATGTATTTTGTATTTTGAATTTTTAAAATTTGGAAACTATTTTGTATTTTAAGTTGTAAAACCAGTGTATTTTGTATCGAAAATGGTTTTTCAATGTATTTGCCCAACTCTGCCAGCTATCATACTAAACAATGCATGTTCTCCATTTCAGTATAAACTTTCAACCCACAGATTTTTCATAAGGGCTTTTTTAGTATGCACTGAAAATAATTCGGATAATGAATTAGATTCGCAGAATTGCTCACAATAATGGTTTTAAAGTTCAACTTATTAATAAGCTAGCAAAACCCGCGGCTTTGTTCGCGTAATAGTTGAAATATGTCTTCATTATTGGAAATTATATTGCTATGGATAATTCAGAAATGGCTAATTAAGCCAACACTTAGCCAAAATGCATTCTTATACTGCATTAGGTGAACATGAGAATTAAATTAATGAGAAAAACGAAAATTAATTCCCAATAAATGGTAATTTGGAATGTATTTTGATATTGAGCTAATTTCATTTTTCATTTAGAGTTTCGAATAATTTTAGAAATCCTCAGAAGAGAAATTCTCAGAAAGCATCTACATCTTAAAAGTAACCACCATATCAAAATCCAAGTTTTGAGTTATGCAAGGTTCTGTAACAATTAAATTATAGAAATTGTAATTTTATAAATGTTTTTTGTTCCTACACACTTCAAGATTTCTAATTTTTTTTTAATGTTCTGTGGGTGTATTTAAGTCTTTAAAGTGACAATCATGTACAAATTTAAGTTTCTATCTCTAACAATTTCAGATAAATCATAGTTTAAAAGGTTTCTAGGAAAGTTTCCCCCCTCATTTCACTCATTTTAAATTTTGATTAAAAGAAAAACCTTTCTTAGCGAGCACTTAAATTTTAAAATTAACCACAATGTCAAATCTGGAAATTTCTTTCTAAGCATAGTTTGAACCAAAAATTTAAAATATAGTGTCGAAATTGGGTGTTGCCATTGAAAAAAAAACAAAGTTTGGTCAGTTTTTGATTTGTAGGTAGCCCTTAAGCAAATTTTATATACATCATTTAAAAGCAGACTTTATTTCTAACCAATTGATATTGGTAACTTTCTTATATTATAATTAGTTGCAGAGTTAGTAGGGGATGTTTACTTTTTTCCCCCACAACTGTACATCCTTCTTGTAATATGTACAACTACTATGAGAATGGAAACTTCTTCTGCTCTTGTGTTAGTTTGTAGAATGGTTTTTTTTTTTTTTTTTTTTGTCTGATGAAGAAAGATTCTCGAAATGCATTGCATTAGCTTCTTTTTATTGTATATTTCAGAAGGATTTTTTTTTTTTTTTTGGTAATCTTATTTCGTTGATGTTTGAAAAATATTTATAAAAAAATTTCACTTAAATACACATTTTAAAATACCTTGAGCATCAAAGGTTTAAGACTTCTTCATTTAGCTTTTCCTAGCAATTTCAAGGGATCAGATTTTTTTAGCTTCCTCATCTTGAATTTGACTGAACATATAAACTTTGATAGTCTCACTATATCAATAACATTTGTAAAAAAAAAAAAAAAAAAGTTAATTGACTGGCATCTTAAAATATTAGAACAGAGTAAATATAAAAGATGGGTAAGATCACGGAATGGGACAAGATGCAGATATTTTTCTTTTCTTCTTAAGTGAAAACTGTTAACATATTTGAAGTATTTTAACTTATCAGGATTATAAATTTTTACAGTGCAATATGAAAATATCCATTTTTTGGGTATTTACTCATGGCTTGGGTAAATACACAGGTATATACCAAAAAATAAATGCTTATCTGTTGGGTATTTACCCTTCCAACATCACTGATTACATCTCATTTTTGAAGTCCTGGAAGCCAAACAACTGAAAAGGAAGAAACCCACTCAAACAAATTCAAAGAAGACACTCCCTTTAGGGTGGGTTCTTTTTGTTGGGGCTCACCATGGGTTGTTGGAGATGATATGTCCAGCAGAAAATGTGATGTGCAAGATAAAGACTGCTTAGGGTAGCTGGACATGGCACATCTATTAACTCTGCAGCAGGCATGAGAATGATACTAGTGAAAGTCCTCACGCACAAAAAGTATTAGCTTCTGCTGCTCTTCAGACAGAATGGACAGTGGAATTACAAACTGTTGAAGTTACAAATACCACAGAATTCCCAGTACTTTCTCCATATGCAACTGCCACAAACATATAGAACAGTTCTCCTGCAAACTTCCCTGTATATAGCTGTAAGTGGTCATGTAGGATTCGGGAACTCCACAGGCCAGACACTCAAATTGTTCAAAAAAATAACCAGCATGTCTACAGCTATAGACTGGAACTGTTATTTCATTATTGTCAAGGACTGCTAATTTATTATTTCAACTGTCCTCTATGTAAAAAACTTTTAGCCCCTGGAATGCTATTTCTTTCTCCCAGCTTATTTTGTCTCCAATAAATAACGTTACCTTGTATACGCCAGCCGTAAATTAAAAGCCGATGTTTCATTGTGCGATTAAATACTCCACAGCATTTTTTAAAACTTCTAAGCATCGCACATTTTCAATGTTTATACCGTCGTATTGGGAAAAAAAAGTACTTTTTAATGCAATTTGTTTGAAAATTGCATCTCCATTTGTTTTTGAAATATTAATTTTTATGTAGTTTTTAGCGACATTTGTTTCATTTTGGCAACTCAAGTACTCCATTTCTGTAGAAAGTAAAGACAAAATTGTTGAAAAATAGCAATTATATCTTTCTGTTGCCATTTTCTCATAAAAATTGAAAAAAAAAAATTAATTAAAATACGTGCTATTTTGAGAAAAATATAAATGAAGGATTTATGATAAAACATGGAGCTATTATAAACAATATTTAATTTTAAGTATCTATATTAATGCAAATGACGTCATTTTACATAAAATTAAAGCGCATGCATTAAGTCTTAAAATTGAAGTATGTTTTGCAGTAGAGTCCCGATTATCTGAGTTATTTTCTTCTGATGGACTGGTGGCTTATACTATTATGAAACATTCACTATAAATGAAGCATTAGGTGAAGATGAAAGAGCAGCCGTAAAAAGTTAGAACTATGATTTTCTGGTCAGAATAGAAAAAAAAAAATGGCCACAATTTTTTTTCTTCAAAAAAAATTATGGCCATTTTTTTTTCCATTCTGACCAGAAAATCAGAGTTCTAACTTTTTACGGCTGCTCTTTCATCTTCACCTAACGCTTCATTTATAATGGCTGTTTCATAATAATAGAAGCCACCAGTCCAACAGAAGAAAATGAAGTAATGGAAATGCCGGGGGCAACACTAAATTCTGAAAAAGCAGAATTCCTGTTCTCTAGTTTTATTTACTTGTTATCTTTCTTTGAGAATGAAGAGCATGCTGTGAACTATTTTTGTACCTAGTAACTTCCTAGATGCCTCCACCAGCAACTGCAAAATGCCAGCTAGCCGCGATTGGCAAATTCGCAAAAGTCTTATGCTAGCTGCAATGTATGACAGTCGGACCATGACTCTGTCAATAAATATAAGTAATTCCTTTGCACCCAGCCTAGTTATTTGAGTATTTGTTAATTACTTAGTTTTTAATGTTTCGGTTTTATTATAAGAAAAGGCAGAAAATACAAAAAATGACAAAAACTTTAAGAAATATAAAAATGTAAACCTGAAAATATAAAAAATTGACCTAAAAACTGTACAAAATACCTTACAGAAGAACAGATATAAAAATGCAATAGAATACAAATGTCACTATCTACTGGCCTGATTATAAACATTTTTCAACTGTGATGAAAAGTTTAAACTGATTTACTTACCTGTCCCTTCCAGCTGTGACAAAGTAATTTTTTTCCACTGGATGTACATGAATACTATTGATCCCGGAATCATGACAAGTGTATTTTTTATGTAGGTAATCACTTCCTTTACCTCTGAAATTAGTTTGGAAAGGATGTTATTAAATTACTGTCATTGATTTCATTTCATATGACAAAAGTTAAAAACATTTTATTACTTGTATGTTAATTTAATAAATATTGAATAAATTAATAAAAAAATAATTTTTATCATCACAATAATCTTTAAGTGACTCATCAAAATAATCTTAAAAAAGAGTAAAAAAAGGAATTGATAGGTTTTTTAAACCGGAGGTTTTTCTTTGCTAATATTAAGAAAACTACTGCATACAAAAATATGAAAATTGGTAGTATTACAGAGAAATGTTTGTTAAAAATGCTAAAGAAGACAGTTTTTAAATCGAAGAATTATTTTAAGAGCTATTTAATGTTAAAGTTGGTCAAAATTGTTCGATTAAAAATTTTTTATAGGAATAAAAACTATGCATAGGAATTCAATATTTTTTTCTAGGGATATACTTCACAAGCTTGTGGGGAGCAAACTGCACTTATTTTTTTTATTTTATTAATTTTTTGAGTTTTTTTTTTTTTAATTTTTCATCATTTCAACAAGCAACATTTTTTCTTATTTAGAAAAGTAATTTTTTTTATATTGATGCCAATTTGTAAAACAGTGCAAAGAATTATATTTCCTCTCAAATAAAAAATGTATATACACATGACTATTAAAAACAGAAATGAAAGTTTAAAATAATAACTAAATGATCACATTAGAAGGAAATAGGGAAAATTACATCATAAAAATTGTATTTAAAACTGAATATTAAAAAAGTAAGAAAATTTTAAAATAATTAAATTATTACATGCAACATGCATCTAATGGGGACAATTACGTCATACATAAAATGCCCAAATATTAAATATTGTCATTTGTAAAATTCCTAAAATAATTTAATTATTTCGTGTGATAAACTTTTAATGGTGAAAATTAAGTCATATTTAAAAAGTTTAAATAAATAATATTCCCAAATACTTTTAAATTGAATAATACATTTACATGTTAATCTTCAAAGAGAAAAACCCTAAAACAATTTTTTTGTGGATAATATTCACGTGATGTGACCTTGGGAATTACATGATATAAAAGTAGCACGGCTAGCAAATTTATTTATATATTTCATCATTTTATGCATGCATATTAGAAAATTCGTATATACTTAATAATTGAAATAAACAAGTTGCATTTTAAAAATAACATGAAAATATTAATGATGCATTAAAATCAGGGGGTAATTTCTAACAAAAAAAGTACTGAAGCCCAAATATTCTGAAGTATTAACAACTGTAGCTTATTTTCAAATGTGTGTAATTGATCTTATTTATCAACTCCAAACACAACCGTCAGCTGTCGCAACAGCGGTGGTTGCAGCCATGGTAAGCGAAAAATGCCTCATTTAAACAGAAAAGCATGATAGCCAGCACAATTACAGAAGATAGTCGCATTTGAGGTAATATCATTAAATCTTCTGCAACCTGGTAATATTTTTAAAACAGGGCACATTACCATGTTTATATGGGATGCAAAGTCAGTATGGGGGTTGGTGAATGCGGCAACATGCACCAGCACTTTTTGGCTAGTTACTGAACTGAACTGAATTGATAAAAAGAACTTTTTTATTCTTGAATTGGCAACGATCCATGGTTGTTACTATGGCTCGCACTTGTAATGATGTTCTGTGTGCATGATGTTAAATACTAATAAATTTTTTTAATTGTTAATAAAAATCTTCTGATTATCTATTAAACTAAAAATGAGTACACATTCAACCGTAAATGTACAGTGATGACCCGGACTTTGAACGATTTTGTCCTGTAAGTTAAAAGAAAAAAACACCATGATCAACTGATGGGTAAATAGGCCTGACGTCAAGCAATGTGCTTCAGAATCTCCAGTTTATGTTTAGATCGTAACACATTATTATGCTTTGCACTGCTTAGATATTAAGTGCTAACATCCAAACAGTATACAGAAGGTGTTTACACATATTGGGATTGATTTTTATGTTAAATTAAAAAACAATGAGAAACAACAGGGGAAAACATCTGGCAACATGTAATAATGTGATAACTGCTATAAAAAAATATCGTCTGCTACTAAAATGGCACACAAGAGAAGCAAGTGGCTTGAAGGTTATATATTTGCTCTTTCCGAAGAGAATTATTATGAAAATCTGTAAGAAAATCATTTAGCAGGTGATAAGTGAAAAAAAATTGTCACAATTGATGAAGCATGGATTTAACTAAATGACTGTAATTTAAAAAAAAGATTGATTTATTACCAGAAAAGAAGCCAAAAGGACTTACAACTTTGGTTCAAATACTGCAATGAAAGTTTCTCTAAAGGATTTATGGTGATTACTGGAATCTCTTACAAAGGAAAATTAAAGATCAGAAAAGTTGAGAAAAATGTCAAAATTAACCCTACTTATTATCAAAACAATGTTCTAATTCCTATTTTTAAAGATGAAATTCCAAAACTTTATCCTATGGACTTTTAAAAGTGTTGAGTTCCACCAGGATAAAGCAAGCAGCCATACTTCCCAAAGTACAGTCGCATTTCTCGAAAAATTGACATGAGAAACTGCAATCAAGATCTGTTTAATCATATTCCAGCCAATGGATTACTGTGCTTTTGGACTACTAAAACAAGCTCTTGCAAAATGCCGACCAACTACATCGAGTGGACTCTGAAAATGTGTGGTGGGGGAATAGAACAAAATTCCACTTCCAGTTTTACAAAAATCCCTACTATTATGCTTTTTAAATGGTAACCATGTTTTTCACAAGTTTTTGAAATATTTCACACACTACAATTTCATGCATAGTATTATGTGTTCCAAGTTACTACAATGAATAACTTTAATAAAATTAGTTATTATGAGAAAAAGAAAATTTAAATTAATTTTAAATTCATTCAGTTTTATATATTTTTAATTTAAGAAAGATTGTTTTATATAGCAATTATTATCTAATTATATTGCTTTTTGAGGAAAATGTGTTTTATGTTATAATTAAATTGAGTTAGAGAGTCATTTTGGTAATACATGAAGAATTTTTAAGTCAAATATAATTTTTTTTCTGCTTAGTTTTAGGCACATTAGTAGTATTAAAGCAGAACAACTCTGCTTCTGCTTTTGAAGTGGTTGCACATGCTCTCATCTGAATATAAAATACAGTAGAAGATCTTTATAACGCAAACCTAAAAATGCAAGGTTGTGCGTTATATAGAATTTTGCGTTATATGGATCACATCATTAAATTCACCTTATGAACATGGCCAAATATGTCTGAAACACATCAAAATACATTAGAATATCTTTATACTGCATTCCTTGTTACCAAGAGGTATCCAAATTATAAATTTTTGCATAATATAGGTCAGACATTGTTAAATTTACTTTATAAACATGATCCAAATATAACTGACACAACCATCCCTTATATTAGACATTTTCAAAAATGTTCATTGTAATAATAGCATTTTAGGTAGCTTTCATTACAAAAAGCTACCTATTGCAGCCGTTCGGAGGAAAGCAATTAAAAAAAATTTTGGTATATTTTCATCGATCATGACCCCCAGACCCCGAAACCACCCTCCATTCAAAATTGATATATATATATATATATCTGACCTATGTCACACTCTAACTCTCGTAATTATGAACTGATTTCGATGTAATTTGGTGTGTACATAATACATACCAATGTCTCGACCAAGTTCGTTGGCCACCTTCATCCGCCGTTTTGTTTCAAAATGGCGGCCATTTAAAATTTTTAAAAAGATTTAAAATTTGAAATGTGGTACCAAAAAATTGAAAATGGAAAAATATTTTTTTCTTATGTGTATTTGACCTTTATACAAAGATTTCGGAGGAGTTTTTGTTTCGTCTATATCTTAAAAAATGGCTGAGTTGCAGCATTTTGAATTTCTAGCGTAGCTGACATTTTGAAACGTCCTGAATTTTGTCATGCGATAAAAGGCGTATTTATGAACCGATTTGGATGTAACTTCGTTTATACATAGTACATACCAATGTCTCGACCGGGTTCGTTGGCCAGCTTCATCCGCCATCTTGTTTCAAAAGGGTGGCCATTTAAATTCAGGGGCGCCATTTGAGGGGGGCTGGGGGGGCCATGCCCCCCCCCTCCCCCCAAGGAATTTGATATTTTATAAAATTTATCTGTCATCACAGGTCAGACTCAAAAGAATTTAAAAAATTACTCAAAACCTAAAATAGCTTGTCAAATTTTATTACAATAAAAACATGTATAAGTAAACACTTTAGGTACATAAACTAATAATTATTAAAAAAAATTTCTAATTTGCCAATTTATCTATTTTTTCCAAGTCGAATTTGCAAATTTCGCAATTTTTTTCTGCGGTCAATTGGCGAATCGATTTTGCGTCGCTCTGCAAAAAAAATACGCAAATAAATAAATAAAATAGCATGGACTTCCCTTGAAAATTAAACAAGAGAGAAAAATCATGCGTCAAGCATAGATTATGAAACACTTTCCAACACATCAAGAATGCTTTAGCAAAACTTAACCTTTCAATAAGGTAAATAATATATCTAATTAAACATTTTATAAAAGATAAGGACTTTTTCCTAGAAATCCGCACAAACTTTGCAATTATGTAAAATAGCAAAGGAAACCGAATCGGGTGGAATTTGCGCGTGAAGTGTTGTGCTATGGTATATAAGAACATGGCCATTAGCCAAGAGATCATTAAATAATCTGTGTTTTCCAAGAATAGAGCCACAAGAGGAGTGTCTATGTATTATTGCGTACAAGTTTTATGAAAGCAATATTCATCAAGGAGCAAGTCCATCGTGAACTATTTATTTTCCGAAAATACAGACCTGCCAACTTTTGAAAATGAGAAATCGTAGCACGCAAAATTAAAATTAATCTGGAGGTTGGTTGGTTGGTTTTTCGTGTTTCGCAGCCATCTTTTAACATTCGTAAAAGGAATAAGGTTTCAGTCTTTGAACTCAATACAGTAAATTTTTTCGTCTGAAAATTTTTATGACTTTTAGAGTTTCGAAACTTTTTTTTTTTTTTTTTTTAAACATTTGTAAAAGAAGCCTGGTTCCAGTTTTTTAGCCCAGTGCAGTAAATTTTGACGAAATTCGCAAATTTTTTTCCCGTGATCATTTCCGGATATTCACAATTTTTTTCCCCACAGTAGTAATTCACATTTTTTTATCACGTTTCTTGTTGAAATCCGCACTTTTTACCATGAACTTTTGATGAAATTTGCATTTTTTACCGCGATCCTTTGACGAATTTTGCGTTTTTTACCACGATCCTTTGGCGAAATTAGTGTTTTCTTTCTGCAATCTTTTGATGAAATTTGCATTTTAAAAATTCGTGGACTATCAAGAAATTTCAAAATATACTTGCAAAAGAATCATAGGTCTCTGGAAGAATTTACAGGGGGAAATACTGCACAGCATTTTTCATTATGCAGGACTTTTATTTTCCGTGTGCAAATCGTGCGATTTTGCACACTATTTCAAACCTTTCCTCTGAAAGAACCACCTCCCCCCACTCCAGAAATTCTTAAAATGGCACCCCTGTGTCTATGGGAGGGAATCCCTGTATAAATATTTACAGAAACACGATTCACTCATTGTCAATGTACATAAAGAGGGTTTCATATTAAGAAGTTTGTTTTATAGCTCAATTTTTTTTTTTTTCCCATGAGCATTTTTTAATGTCCGAATTTTCGGACTAATCACCAATTTTTTAAAACTTTCAGAAATGAATACTTTGAAATTTTGGAACAGAATCACTCCTGAAAAATATGCTTCGGGGGATAAAAATCGCAACTAGAAACAAAAAATGCGTCTGTGCTTTTTGCAAAAAATCGTAGTTTAAGACCGATTTTCGTAGCATCGTAGTTTATAGGTCCAAATCGTAGCAACTACGATTTTTTCGTAGCAGTTGGCAGGTCTGAAAATATCACCAAACGAACTACATACGATGTTCTAGAAAGTTACTAGGAGGGACTCTCGGCCAAAAAAGAATTGGGATCTGGTAGGGAGGCAAAAGAAAAAAGAAAAATCTCCAAGTCAGAGTTAGAGCAGTTGAAAGGACTGTTTGACGAAAACGACCGAGTATTAATCCATCCCATGCCTTCGAAATACAGAGTTTCACCTAACCACCAACAATCACTAAGAACCTGAACATCAAATATTACCGATAGGGGGAAACGTACTTAAGTTCTTTTGTACAGCCCTGTATATGACATACAGATTTTAATACACGACACATAATAATTCTGAAATTTAATTCAAGCAATGCTTAAGCTACTTAAATTACGCTTCCATGAGTTAATATCCATAGGTGATTATATAACCAGTTCTTTGCATAGTCCTGTATATGATTTTATTTATATGCAGTAAACTTACCTTAGTATATTATACTAAATGTAGTTGAGCTTGAAAGACAACTTGAAGCTGCCTAACTCAAATTAAAAATAACATCTTTAAGCAATTCCTGCTCTTTCTCAATAATGCTTACAAATTTTTCTGTGTGTCTTACGAATTTAAAAATTGCTCTGTATATGTTCTATAGAATTTATGCACACCATGTAGTATTCAAAAATTTAGTTAAACTAAAAAACCATACCATAAGTGAAAACGGACTTGCAGCAATCATTCCTAATAGCCAAACTTTGCAAACAGATTTGTTCCCGAAATCTTTTATGTGTCCCTGTAAGTGAATGATAAATGCAATCCCCATCCTATTTTACTGCAAGCATTTTGTTGTTAGCTTCAGTAATGTATATCAGTTTCATCATGTTTGAAATAGTGCAACATAATTGAAATACGCTGCGAACAGTTTTTACCCGTAGACCATCATATAATCGTGCATAGCCTTGTAAATGAGTGATGAATGCTTTGCACCCCATATTCTACAGAAAGTATGTATTAGCACTAGAGATGAGACGGACTCAACCCGGACCTGACAAGGGTTTGATTTTTATACCAGCCTTCGGGCTCGTGCCCATTCTTTCTCAAATTGGAAATTTTATTTATTCTCGTATAGAAACAAAAAATAACTTTTTTACCCCTTAAAAATTAATTATCCCATTGCAAGTCTTTTTAATGCTATTTTGATCAGGAGGAAAGAGAAATAGATTTTCTTTTCTTTTTTCTTTTTTTTTTTTTTTTAGTATTTGTCGAACATTATTTTGAAAGAAAACTTGTGATATTTGATGATTTATGTCTGTAGTTTAACGCGAGTAACGACCTGTTGATGTTGGCGGCAATCAGTATATGGCGCCATTAGGATACTGTTTAATTGGAATGTTTATTTATTATTACTTTTTTCAGAGATCTAACGTGAAATAAATATTTTCTTTTACGTCAATCAGCATTAGCCTAAGATTTGCAAATTTTTAGTCTCCTATTGTCTGCGACTGTAATCGCTCTTTATATGAAAATAACGTTGATGATTTTATTCATGCTTCTTCTTGAAATCTGCTCATTCTGGGGCTCTGTTCTTCATATTCGTAAAATGACTTTCATACGTAAGTAGATAAAATTGGCATGTGTTGTTATTCCCGATTGAAAGCAATCAAGCAGCATTTCCTCTTTTTCTATAAAAGCATCGGATCTCTTCGGTAACGGTGTCTAATTTATAATTTAAACTGATTTTCAAAGCCATGATAAATGCAAAAGATGTGCACCTTTTATAGGAAACAGAAAACGCTGTTCGATTCTTTGTCATATAAATCATAATTTCTGCAAATTTCATTAATTTATACATAAAATGCTCTTCATTATTGTGTCTATCAGAGATACCTACTTGTTGCGGGAGAAAAATTTAAAAATCTTTTTAGGGAAGTATATTTCTATTTGACACTAAACGTCTCTTTTGATAAGATTTAATGTAAATTTCATAAAATTAATTATGTGCTAGAGATTAACATTTGTTAAAAAATGAGATATATTACATTTAGAATAGCTTTTAAATATGTATTTTTGTTAAACCTTTTTTTTTCTGTGCATACTTTCGGTATCGGACTCTGATGGCACAAACTTTTTCGGATTCGGATTTAAAATTGTTGGCCCCAGGCTCTGAAAAATGAGCCCGAACTCATCTCTAATTAGCACATCTCAGAAATTTTTATCAATTTCATTATGTTTGTAACGGAGTAACATTATTAAAATACGTCACAAATATTCTTTCTTCATAGACTATAATATAACAGAATACTTGGGAGTTCTCCTGGACGCGAACTGTAAGTGCTAAACATAACATTACATGTAGTAGTCATCTTTTAATACACCCCAATAATGTATATAAATGTTATTATGTTTAAATACTGTAATACAACAATATTAAAATATACCGCAAATGATTTTACCCGATAGACCATAATCTAACGGAATACTTTTGAGCCCTCCTGTAAATGAACTATGAATGATACACACTTCATTTTGAATACCGAACATTCCATTGTAAACATTAATAATATATATCAATTACGCGTTAATCCGAGTATATTTACGTGAGTTAGAGCATGACCAGACGGGCAGACAAACCCAATTCACTTTTCAACTGCGTTGGAAAGTGTTAAAAATATTTCTTGAAGAATCCCATGCTTATGAAAATATTAAGAATGGCATGCTATTTCAAACCCTTCCCCTCAAACAAAATCTTGCCTCCTCTTCCCACTCTAAGAAACTTATTAAATGGCTCCCTGTCCTGTCCGTAAAGCCTGCAAAGTCAAAAGAAAAAAAAAATCTCCGTTTTAGACAGGTACCCTTCTTAGAAAGTATAATTATATAGTGCTTTCTTCATAGAAACTTAATTTTTTTTTCCGTTTGCGAAACAATTCTTTTTTTGACAGGTTTCATATTCGCAAGTTTTACAATAAATGTAATATGCCTATACTCTTCAGAGGTATACTATAGAAAGGATGTTTTAAATGCCTTTAAGAATACTTGTAAAAAGGGAAACTGTCTATAATAGAATACTGTCTTAAACGGAAAAAATGTTAGTCACTATCTTGAAATTATACCTGCCAAAATAAAAAAAACCTGCTTAAAACGGAATTTTTAATAGGTTTTCATTTTGATGGGAGAGAGTACCCCCCCCCCACCCTTGGCTATGCCACTGTCCTCAAAGACATGGGGGGAATGGTCAAATATTTAAATCTGTACAGTTTTCTACCGTTTTAGATGCAATTTTTTTGATGGAGCCCTAGTATAAATATTACCTATTTAATATAAAAATTTCAAAAATGTACTTACCACTATTTTCGAATAATAATTTCAGCAAATCTCTTAAATTCTTGCGTAAGCCAACAATCCCCTTGACTAACATATCTATGGGTAGGTTGTTTAACTGAGTTTCATTCAGAAACAGTTTTGCTAAGAATAGAGTTCCACCCCTAGTTGTGGAATGTGGAACTAAAAGATTCAAGATTGATTTTTTTTTTTTTTTTTGCAAGATTTTGCAGTGCGTATGCAGCACGCCTGCTAAATCCTCATGTGTTATATCATTGGAAAACCCTCGGAGCACTCTTTCATATTATGAACCTTTCTACCCCCCCTCACTCAAATTTGTTCCTTCCTGGGGGGTCAATTTTCTAACTCCTAATTAAGCTACAGCAAGATTCGGCCTCATTTGAATGCTTGACCGAAGGTGAAATCCTTCACTGCCCTTCAATTGATGTCTATTTTTTGACCCCAGACTATTAGGGTGCATTATCCCCATGGAGTGGATGTGAATTTTTTCGTGTGACATATTGTTTTAAAGCTTTTGGCCTATACATTACTAAGCACTCACTTTATCATCAGTAGAGGGCATTTTAAAGTTTTAATTTATTCATTGCTACCACATGCAATTTTCCAAAAATCATGAAAAAAAATTACATAACAAATCTCAACAATTAGCAGCTTCTCCTCCATTTTCACACAATGAGTGGGTACATATTTCAGGCAAAATCCAGTTAAAGATATAAAATCATACAAATTTAAGCTTCATTTAAAATATTACCACAGGTCTGGGCAACGACGGGCAGATCAGCTAGTCAATAATAATGAAAAAAAAAAGAGTTAAGCGTAAGAAAGAAGTAACCTACACTTTAAATTTATAATTATACTTACCGAATTCTTCTATCAACAGTTAATACTCCTCCATTTATTAATGACACAAGGTAAGAAGAGGGAGAGAAGAAATCAAAACATGTACAACTATTAGAAATTCTTAATACCTACAATATAGGCAAACATAAGGTACAGGTAAATATACGGTATAAAAACAATTTCATTAAAAAGAATTCACATTATAATTAAGATATTATTACAGGTTTATAATTTTACTAATATAGATATTTGAAACACATAGACATTTGAAACAAAATGTATGCAGAAAAAACAAATGAATTGAAGTATGCATGTTATATTATTAAATTTACATAAAAAATAAAGGAAATATACTTATATCTCTGAGCAGTAATTCCAAAATTTTCCATTAAATAAGTACAAATTAGGCTCTCACCTTTTTTTTTCAAAATAAAAAGAATTTTACAAGCACTTTTTAAAAACTTGTAAACAATAGGTACTGAATATGTAGCTAATATGAAGAGTTCTGTAGCAAATAAAATGTGGGTACCCTTTTCCCTCTGGGATTATTTTACTTTGAGATTTAAAAATCATGTAAACGGTTGCAAGTAAAAATCTGAACAAAATGATGGAACATGAGATTAACAAGCAACAACATATTGAAACTTAACATGGGTGGGTTTTATATATATATATAATTATTTATGGAGATTAATTATTTAAATATAATTAATACAAAAAATATTAATGACAGTGTAAATGCTTTTTTGTGAGCCACAGCCTGCTATTTTCTTGCCATTGATGCAAACACTCTTTAAATATTTTAAAATAAACCTTTTTTTTTTTTTTTCAAAACATTTGTGTATCTTTTTAAAAAAAATGTTTATCATTTGTCGTTTTTCAGTTATTTTTGTAAGCTTTTTACTGAAAGTTCTGAGAAAAGTCTAGATTTACCCTCACTGAGGAAAATTTTTTAGTCTTCTGTCTTAAGATACAGAGTGTATCTTTTGCATAATGAGTCAATGATTTATCAGTCCAAAAGCCTAATTCTGTTCAGAAAAATACTTTTTTATTTATTTTTATTAAGTATTAATTTTGTTAGATATTTATTTGATTAATTGCCTACCATTTAGGCTTGGAATAAGATTTCGAAATACTATTGTCAGAGATGAGGCAAATATAGCATCACTTAGATTTCCAATTTTTTTCTTATGCTTATATTTTACATTAGAAGGTGCATTTTGTTTGTCTGTAGAATAATACATATAGTTTTAAAACTTTTGATTGAAGTAACTTTCACCATCTAAAAATGACTGATTTTTGCCTGAAATTTCTTACAATCCAAAGCAAGTCAATTGAATGTATTCCAAAGTCCAATTCTGCATGTGACGACGCTTTTTCTCTTTTGTCGTGCTCATTTCCAATCAATATATATTGTTGTGGATAACTATTGATATATAATGTTGTGAATAATTAATTTACTCTCAGCTTCATTCTGTCTGTGTTGTCTTTGTTCTGAGAAAGTTTGTTTAGTTTCAATTTATTTTTAGTTATACTTGCTTTGCCCCCTATCTCATTTTTCAGTTCAATTATTCCATGTTTCAATAGTGCATAAACAGTTCATTTTTGCACATTTCTAAAGTGCATCATAAAATGTGATTTTCCCATTTTTTTGTTTGTTATTTACATACAATTTTTATTGGTTTATAATACCACCATTTGCAGATTTTTTTTTATTTTATACATGTTAAAGAGAAGCTGTGGTTCATATATTATATGAAACATTGATTAATCCAATGTCAGGACTTTTCCCAATGGTTTAAAAAAATTTGTGCAGACTTTCAGTTGTAACCTGTTATGTGCTTATTTTGATTTAAAACCGTAATTTATTTAAAATTCAAAGCATTGTAACAATAAGATATTCTGGTGACGCATACAAGTAAGTTAGAAAATGAAGTATAAGTCTTTAAGTATAAATTATTTACTAATATTCACTATATATGGGGTCAGATTTCCAGTCCCTTTATGTATACCTATGGGGACCCTATACAATCTGCTGCCCTCAATCTCTTTTGTACTTTCCAAGTATTCAATGACAATACAGAATGCTAATAATGAAACAGACATGCATCAAGGACATTTTAATTCCGGCAGCTTAACTTGTAACATTCAGATAAAAAGTGAAACTGAAAAGGAAAGAAAAAAAATGTTCTTTATATGTCATTATAATGTAATATCTGCTCTGTTATATATGCATCGCAACTATGACTAAAGAAGTCTCACTTATCACTACTATAAATGTTATCTCACGCTGACTCTATAATTAGTGAAAACCAATAGATTAGCTTTTTTCAATCTAGATTAGAAGCCTGAGATTAGAAGCCAAATGCCTAAAAATTAAAAATTTTAACATTTGACTATCCACACCAATTCTGAATGCCTTTTCTACATGCATAAAAAAAATGAATGCATGAAGAATTGACTTAATTCCTTGCCAATAGTAAGATTTAAAAAAATAAAATAAAAAGGAATAGAGTTTAAATAGTTTTAAAGAGAGAAAAGAAAATTAAATTGTATTTAGAAAGAAGTGGCTCGTGATCTAAGTGGGAAAATAGAAGAAGTACATTGCACAGGAAGAAACAACCAGATAAAAATATGATGAATTCATGATGAATTATTACAAAGATTTCACTTACCTGAACCAGATCCCTAAATGAAACTCACTGAATTTTTTTAACCTTTGAATCACAGTGTGATGTGCATAATTTATTTATATTTTTCTGATTAGCATTGTTTATTATTTTATGAAGTTATATTCACATTACTGTTATACAGTAAATTCTTTCAATTTCAATATATGAAAAATTCTTTATAAATTCATATTAAATCAAAATAAATGTACATCATAATTGAGTAACATCAAAGTTGTATGTAAAATTAAGCATAAATAAAAGGAACAAAACAGATAGGATCAAACCAAATCTCTTTATTGTAAAATATTTTAAATGACTTCAGTTCTGCGCAGAACCACTATTTAATTATGTATATGATTATAACAAAACAAAAAATTATGAGACAGTATATAAACAGATCAAATTGATGGGAGATACAACTTAAGGCAACTAATTATTTTATATGTATATGATTAATCTCTTATGATGATGCTGAGAAAATAATTTTCAAAGTTCAGACGTTATCATTTAATAGTTAGTACGATCGATTCTAGAGTTTCAAAAGTATTTAAGTAGACGATTGTCAGACAAGATTGAGCTCATTATATAGGACTAAGAAGTTCTCCAAAGGAATAGTAATTACCAATAGAAGCATGCCAATATATAATAAAAATTATACCTTATTTGAGCCAGTGTCATCAGATGATCACTCTATACATTCTTGTGTATCCACTTCAAATGACGAATTAATACACTTTAGAAACTGATGACCTCACCAGTGTAGATTTCTTATCCTCTTTCAACGGATTTTTATTAATGGTGTGTTAATGAAAGGCACTTTGACGGAAGTTGAATCGTCGAAGAATCATTTGGATAGCTCCGATGTGTATCCTTGAATGACTTTCTCTTCACACTCATTCTTTGTATCATTTCATGAGACTCCTGATCATTGCGTTAAGACGTCCGCCTGAGCATCCTCACAATAAACATTTTACGAGACAAACTTGATGGGATTAATTATTAGGAATTATTAGATATATTTAGCATATAGAACTGTTATTTCTTAATTGCGCAGACCCCCCGATGTGCCTAATGATAACACAGCACCAGCCGGGGCCTACACATCCTCCACTTATCAAATCTCAATGGCAAGAGAGAGAGAGACGCCGGGTAGGACGTTCACAAGAAATTTCCGTTGGGCACGAAAGAAACGGATTGGCTGTTTGACTCGTTGCCACGCAGCATAAAAAGGATTTAAATGAAAGATCGTTATGTTAAAGATTTTGAATTTAACATTGGAAAATTATAAAAATATTTATTTTTGCTGAAAGTATTAGATTTAAGATTTATTATTTTATTATTGATATTTATTAACGATCTTTTTTGTAGAATAAATTAAAATTGTTTTAAAGTAAAATTTAACTGAAAACGAAATTTGAATGATTAATATTAATTAATATTAATTAAATATTTTAAAGTAACTAATTAAATATTTTAAAGTTTTTATTACCTAACACCAATATTTCAAAAATTCGGCAAACTGGTCTTCAGTGCAACAGTTTTTTTTTTCCAGATCTAGTTCAAAAGCCTTTTAATGTGGGAATATACTTTGAATACTTTACTTTTTAAAGAATGGAAAAAAAAATAACAAATTTTCTTTAATTTCTTAGCTTCTGACATATAGCAGAAGATAACTGTAAGACATCTTGACTTCGCCATGGTTTCCATCCTGATTTTTTTTTTTTTTTTTTTAAGTGAAAATCTTTAATAAGTTCTAAGCAATGTCACAAACTTTCCTACATTTAAGAAATCAAATATTTTATTTCTGTGTGTCCATGTGATGATTATTTATTAATAACAATCGCCATTTTCTAAGGAACCCTAATGAAAAATTTAAATATAAAACTTCTCTGTTTGTTATAGTAGTAGCCTGTACAAATCAGCTCTTAAAAATTTGTCATATTTTCAAAATCAAAAATAGTAAACTCAAAACTTAATTTGCCTTTCCCCAATTTTTTCTGCCCTGGGACTAGGATCATGTAGCATAAGCTTGAACTTGGCACCGGACTAATAAAAAAGATTATTCAAAAATTTCATTTTCTTGTTTTTTATACTTGTAAATCATTACTTTCTCCTGATCAAGTTAACGGGGTATTTTTTTTTTCAATCAGTATAATTCAATAAATACTGCTATGAAGATAGGACATGCTGCTCTTAAATAAGTTCTGATGTCACTATTGTCATTGCAAGAAAGATCTTAAAAGTATATAAGTTAAAAAAATATATTTTTTTAATCATTTAATGTTTATTTTTAAAAATTATGCCTTATTTCATGTCGTTAGAAAAAAAAATTCTGTTACAATACATTAATTTGGCATGGGCCTTTATTGTAGAAATTAATAGAAATGATGTAGAAATTAATTTTTTTAATTATATTTTTTGTTCTGCTTCTTTTTTAAGATATGGCAACAGAAAAGGCATAAAAAGCCTTTTTTAATCATAGAACCACAGATACCCTTATTATAATGACATTTGATATTATGATAAAGCACTAATACCAAATATTACCAATTATTATGATTTAATGGCTGTTATGATATAAACTGTTTAGTCAGGATTTCTAAATTGTTTATCATAATTTAATTAATATTAAACTATCCAAAAGTCAATTAAAGTGACATTTAAAAAAAAAAAGAGGTACTTACATATTATCCGGGGCAGGTAGATATATTGCCAAAGATGGTCGTCAATCACGAATTTTGTTTATCATTGTCAATCGCAAATTGTGTACAAAATGGCAATTTAATGTACATTTAACAAATATATAACATCATTAAAAATGATAAATAATATAAAAGCAAACTAAAATAATACAAAACAGTAACTTAGTATACATTTGTTGAATACATTACTACATTTCAAACTAATGACTTTTAGTAATAAATGATATTAACAATGGTAGTTTTATCTCTAGCTGTTTGTTAGGCCCACCAGAATGAATATAAATATATTGTATCAATAAATATATTATATCTATCCTATATCATGTTATACAGTTATAGGTATATAAATACTTCTGTCACTGCCTTTAATATGACAACTATACAATATTAACTGTGCAGTTACAATGAAGAAAGCAAAAAAAAAGGAGAGTGATAATGTAATTTGTATTTTCGGCATCATTGTTGGCATAGGGAATATGATCTAGCCCAGTTAATACGTAAGAACGAAACAAAAATCTTAATTTCAAGATAAACTGATAGCTAATTTCATACTATAAATTACATTCAATACTAGATTAATTTTAACACAATAATTCTAATTGGTAAATAAATCATACAAGTTGTAATTTTCGAACTGAGTGAAAAATGTCCAGGCGAGGATGTGAACAAGGGATCTCTCGGCTGAAGCTGCCAATGCTCTGCCAACTGAGCTATCCTGGACGAATCTAGAGGACCTAATTCAACAAGCTAACCTTATTATGATTTTATGATTGTGTTAAAATTAATCTAGTTTAATTACATATCCAGCATTTACTGGAGTTACATTGCCTGCAATTTATTCTGTCGAGCTGATTGATATATTAGACCAAATACTATTATCATTAAGGTTAGCTGGGTGAATTAGGTCCTCCAGATTCGTCCGGGATAGCTCAGTTGGCAAGCATTGGCAGCTTCAGCCGAGAGATCCCTCGTTCACATCCTGGCCTGGACAATTTTTGGACAGTTGGAAAATTATAACTCATATATTCAATAGTTCCAAAAACTCCTGAAAAAAAAAATAGAATAATAATTCAATCTGAGATGTGCATACTGATTTTCAGTATTTTCCTCATTTATCAACTATCAACTGTAGCATAAAATCATGGCATCAGACTGGAAATGATACAGAATCTACTTCTTAATCATTTATCATGACAGATAATTTTTAAATGACAGGCTGAATCAATACCTTTTAATGTTCTATCAATCACTGGGGAATTGATATAGACCAACTTTAGTAATCCAAGGCACTCCATTACAAAGCTGTCAAACAAAATCAATTCTAATAAAATTTTAAATGTCGATTATATAATTGCAATAACTAATGAAACAACAGGAAAAAGAAAAGGAAATTGTGATCTGTCATGCTATGCTAAAGTTATATGAGATAGTAGTATAAAAAAAAAAAAAAAAAAAAAAAAAAAAAAATGAAGAAAACAATACTTAATTCAATACAAAGTTTAATATCGGAGATGAAATGGCCTTGTGCAGAGCAGTCAAGTCCATTTAGATCAGTAGACATAGCCACAAGAGTTTCTGAAATCGAGCATGACTCAATTCGAGGAATTAAAGTTACATATTATCCAAAAGTTAAAATCTGTTCACCAATAATTTTTTTTTTTTGAAGTAATAAATGCTCATTAAACAGCACATTCACATAAAGTTATTTAATCCAACATGGATTTCAAGAATTATAAACTTTAGATAAATAATACAGCTTCCACAATATTTTTAATCAAGAACCATTTTCCAGTATTCTCATATAGAGCCATGTTCTTTCCAAAAGAAACGTTTCTTTTAAAAGTTATGAAGTTTACGTTAATTTAGCAAGATAATTATACATTTAATTGAAATACTATCAACATAAAAAGCACATCAAAGGACTTTAAACTCATAATATACACTCTATAAAGAGCCAACAATATCGTGTGATATATTTTGTTTTCAATCTCCCCAACTCTAAATATGTATTCAATAGTTTAAAATCTCTTAATTTTATTTATGTAATCTTTATTTATAGTAATTTACATTTAATTTATTCATCCACTTTTCGTTTAGCTTCAGTCCGCTCTAAATTACAATTCTACATCATATTTAATGTTTTTATCGCTCGTTCATTCTAAAAATCCTCCGGTTCGTTTTTTTTGGCAATCAGCCAAGTGTCCAAGTGCATTTCTCTCTCTATCTTTCAGTTGGGAAGAAACGCCATTTTTCAGTTTTACTTTGGCGCGCTTTGGCGCTTCCTTCCGTCTGCCAGATTGGCATCCTTATCTCCACGCGGCGAGTGTTGAGAGGTTGCTTTCTCTCTCTCGATCGGCCGTTTCCGCGCGGGGTTAAAAAAGTTAGTTCTAGTGATTGTAGTCATTGGTGCAGGTCATTTTTCGTTTGACTGAACTCCTTGAAGATGTCCGCGTTGTCGGGACTGCGTGTTGCGTGTCCGATGGACCCTTTTCTCTTCCACCACTTTTCAATAGTTATTTTATTATTTATTTAATTACGTTTCTTTTTCTCCGAGCCTTGTTTTTAAAACATGACTGTTAGCATCCTGTGTTAATTTGACTTGCGATGGAGCCAGCATACACATTCAAGACAGCACCCATTCTCTCCCTGCCTAACTTCAGAATTTATCAAGAATAAAGTGATGGCATCTTTTCACGTATCTATAGTCCTCTTATTTAATCCCTCCTGTGTCTTCTTTTCTTCGAACTCAAGGTAAATCCCGTTTATTTATAATTTCTCTCAGGATGACGCTCCAGAACCTGAAAGTACGATCACATGTCTTTTCTTTAAAATGTGAATAATGCAATAGTGTAATAAGCAAGAATTTATGGTTTAATATTCCTCAATAACCTTAAAATTTTAACAGTGAAATAACCACTTCACAATATATTTGGTGCTGTTATATCACATGATAATTTATATATATTAGCATTATAAGATAACATTGAAACTCTTTAAGTATGATTCACAAAGTAAACAAATCCTAAATATTTTATTTAAATCGAAGAAATTTAATATGAATCAGTAATGAACTGAAAATATAGCCCTACTGAATGTATCGTCATCCAGATTTAAATGGGCTCTTATTTCTGAACAATCATTAACTGAATCTTTTTGATTAACAAAGCTCATCCATAATATTTGCAAGATGAATATACTCTGTTCCAATTTGATTCAGTATTTTGGTTATTATAGTGATGACAAGTTCAGTGCTATATATCTACCCTATATATATAAAATCCTAATGAAACGAATTTATGAAACAAATTTCATGAAACGGCTGAAATTAAACGAATTTATGAAATGATTCTATGAAACGACTGATTAAACAACTGATTATGTTACACGGCGATTTCTCTTAAAATACGGAATACTTTGCGATGAAATTAACATCAAAATTCCACATTGATCCGCAGATCTCAAAACTGGTATTAGAATTTTTAAATTTGAATTAGTTTTCGAAATATTAATTTTTTTCTAATTTTATATACCTTTTCTCTAATGATGGCAACTCAAATTTTAATCATAACAGATATTTTTTTTTTCATATTTCAGAAAAGGTTATTATTTTAAACTAATTTGGCACCAGTTTGGCCTCCCTTAAATGTATGCTAAGAAATGCATCATGTTAGTTTTATTCATAATTCAATTTGTATTTCATTATCATTTTATTTAATACAAAACTTTCATTTAAAACGGAAACATTTAAAATAAATGGCTTTCACTTTCTTTTTTTTTAAACGAAATGAAATGAAAAATATTAGGCACAGATGTCATATACGCAACGCTGTACCTAATTGGCGTTATTTTGCCTGACATGGTAATCCTGCTATTGTTGCTTATTTATTAATAAATGTTTACTTGAATTTATTTCCTTTTTATTTACAAAAAAAGTTATAAATTGTTTTGTTCTATAGTTATCAATTAAACTTTTTTTATTTATTGTTATTTCATTTTAAAAATAACAGAATATAATTTAAAAATACATATGTAACTGGTATTCGAAAACGAGACTTTCGCCAAATTGTCATAAAAAAAAAAGCCCGCCAAACCCGGTGTATATGACAATACAACAAATCGTGACATTTAATTTCAACTTCAAAGCAATGTTTTAATGGTACTACTTCTCTTGTCGACCAATTTCGCCAAATTATACAAATTGACATAATTTTTAATAACGAAAGAACAAATAAATTAGTATAATATTAATAAAAATACAAATAAAACGTCGAAATAAAAATCACTTGATGGCGTAAACACGTGTAACTTCCTTAAAGTCAAGTGAATGTGACATTTACGATCAACCATTATTGGCATTTAATCTTATATTTTGGCACCAGATTTTAGATATAACAGGCAACAGATTGTGAATCAAACACGAAAATAACCATTGTATGTCTTAACAGCAACTGATTCTGTCTTAAATTTTTGCAATCAAAGGGAATTGAATGGAAACCTGTTTACAGGGAGATGGCTACAGGCTTTTTCAGTGTAATTCAATCTTCTCTAATTTTTTTTAAAGCTATCAGATTAGCGTGCTTTTAGACTCTGCAGTGTCTGAACAGGGGTAGGCGAGCATAGCTTGCAGGGGCAGAGCCCCCTAGTAGATAGATATATCAACAAAATGATTGCAATATGTTGGTTTCTAAAGAAATCAGCCTAAAAAAAAGGAAATGAAACCTTTCTATGGTATACTTCTAAAAAAGGGTATCTTCATGGTCTCTTTGCATCTAGCAAGAAAGTAAAAAAATGACACAATTGCTAGGGGAAGCATTTAAAAATGTTACTAAGTAACGTCTAAATGCATAAATGACTTGAGGACGTGAGTTTCAAAACTCGTCTTATCCAAAATTAAAAAAATCGAGTTTTAGCTATCAATTTATTCTATCGGTAAATGTGCATCTAAAAAACACTACAATCTGCAAAGAAATGAGATTTATTGTGTATTTCTGGCATTGTAAAATCTTGGCTTACAATGCGACACAGCTTTTTCACATTTTCTTGATATTTGATTTTTTGGATAAGGCAAGATTTGAAACTCACGTCCTCATTATTATACAAAATAAATAAAAGCAGCTTCACCATACATAAATAAATTAATTAGTATCATGTTTATGATCTGGAAATTTATATATTACCTCCGTGAATTTTTGTTCCCGCATATCGCAACATAATAATGTTCCATCCAAACTTGAAGAAATTAAGTGAGAAGTATTACAAGGATTAAACTGCACCCTACTGACTTTCTTAGAGTGGACAGCAAACTTATAAAGATAATCTGAATCCTACAAAACAAAGAATATGAATTAAGCAAACAAATAAATGAAGATAAAAGAATTGGATTTATAAATCTAAGAAAATAAAATGAAGATTTAAAGTAAACTTATAAGATTTTTTATAGATTTTAGTGTAAAAAATATTTAAAAATCAGATTTTGTGTTAATGCTCTTTTTAAACAAATCTCAATGATCTTTTTACATTTTCCTTCTAAGGAAAAGCTAAAACTATCAGAAGAGACTATTGGAATATTGTAAGTCATGGCAATCAGCTAATTTCTATGCTGCAAATTACATGATGAACAAATTCAACTTCTAACTGACTTAAAGCTAATTTTAACAACAACATTAGATGTACTCTTGTAAAGAAAGCACCAGTATGTCAATTGATTCAAATTCATGGTCAAGTGTTCCAAATTCTATTAATGAGATGAATAGTAATAATCAATCAAGTGAGAGTTTTATTTGTGCACAAAAAGTTCTATACAATAAAGACCTTATACAAAGTTACTTGAGATTATGCCAAGCATGATTTGAAAGGAGGTCACAAAGTTGCAATGCTGCCTTGGTCCATACCGCTGTTTTCTAGATAGGTTTTCAGTTAATATCTCGGGTAATGACCAACAAATTTTTTCAAAAATCCTTATGAACAATAATTGGATGATTCTGCATTGGTAGGTACCTTGACCACCCCTAACTCCCCTGCTAAGTGTCCAAAAAGTAACGTTTGTGTGCAAAGGAAAAATATGATTTTCTTAAAAACTATATAGCCCAGTGGTTAGGGGCTTAAATTCAGAATTAATTAGGGGAAAGCTGGAAATTGTTTTAATCCCTTCTGTTTAGGTCTAGAATGAATATGCTATGTTTTCCCCCTCGTACTAGGTGAGCATTAGGAAATATGTATCGAATTATAGTCAAAAAACACGTTTTTTTGCATACCATAACAGTATCTCAAAACAGCTAACTCTGTCAAAAACATTGTCAATACAAATGTTGCAGAGCTTAAAATTCTGAGTAAAATGAGTACCGACACTCAATACTTATGTTGAATATTAACCCTTAACTGGAAACGTGCCGTCTGTGAGACGGTTGCGTTTACATATCTGCCCTAAATATTTTCTCTCTCAGACATTCAAAACGTATTTTAATGCTGTTATATTAAAAAATTGGTCATCTTAATGCATTACTATTAAATATTAAGTGTTTAAGTTCACTATTTGGTAAATTATTAAGTGTTCTTTTGTGCATGGAATTTTCACTTTTCCGGTTAAGGGTTAAGGTCACAATTCTACTTCAAAGTTTTAGGCCCATCATCAGGGGGATGACCTCAGAATTAATTAGGAGAAAACTGGAAATTGTTTTAATCCCTTCAGTTTAGGTTTAAAATGAACGTACAATGTTTTCTTCCTCGTACTTGGGTGAATGGTAGAAAATATGTACATATTTATTTTCGAAAAACACGTTTTTTTTAGTTTCCTTAACAATATCTCAAAACAGCTAACTCTATAAAAAACATTGTCAATACAAATGTTGTAGAGCTTAAAATTCTGAATAAAATGAATACCATCATTAATATTTTTGTTCAACATTAACATGGTTCATACACTCAAGAACAAATAAAATTCAAGCACTTTTCAAGCACTATTCAAGGACTGTTTAGATACACGCATAAAAATGGCGTAGAATAACACATAGGGAAAAATAGCCACCCCTTTGATTATTCATTTCAAAGAAATCTTATCAAATCTCTTAATTTTTTTTTATAACAGGCATTTTCAAGACATTATTAGAGAATTTTTAAAGAATAATGTGTTTTAACTTATTAAGGTACCATGGGAAGAAATTTCATATGTAATAAAAAGTTAAGACAACAGAGCTTGATTTTCTTTAAGTGAAAAAAAAAAAAAAATAAATAAATAGATAAATAAATAAAAGCTATGGTATCACTACAAGAGCAGAAAACAGGAGTAAACCAGTTAAATTTTAGGAATTCTGAACACTCATCAGAAGTCATATATTAGCATTTCTCAAGTTGTGACCAATATACTTTTTAATAATTATTCTCTGAATTCTCAAACCTTACAGCATTTGCGCTTATCCATACAAAAATAATTGAAATAAAAGGTTAGATAATTTACTTTTACTTTTTAAATACAAAAGATTTTTTTAAAAATTAATTTATGAAAAGGAAATAAATTTTTTTTATCAGTTACACAGTGAAAAATTTGGAATTAATATAATCAGGTGAAGTTTTAACAGATTGACAACATTCGCAATTTTTATTAATGACCGATATATTTTTTTTTTTTTTTTTTTTTTTTTTTAATGACTGATTGACTATGTTTGGAAGGAGAAAGTTTTTTTCTTGGGAAGGGGAGGGGGGCAATATATGAAATTGGCATCAAACTGACGAATTTTGCGATTTTTTTCGACAAATTGACGAAATCTGCATTTTTTTATCGATCACCAATGGACGAATTTAGTGGTATTTTCCCCCGGCGGATTGTTAAAATGTGCAATTTTTTTCAATGACAGATTGAAAAAATTAGTGATTTTTTTTCAACGTATAGTTGACGAAATTTTCAAGGGAGATTCTGAGTTTAAAAAATTCTAAAATTCGCAGCAAATTTTCTGAAAGACTACAGCAGATAGCAGAAGGGGCAAATCCTCCCTCCCAGCACTGGCTATGCTATACATTTTTTTTCGATGCCCTTTGACAAATTTAGTCTTTTTTCGTAACCTTTCGATGAAATTTCCCTTTTTTCCGCGATCCTTTGCAGAAATTACAGTTTTTTCTGCGATCTTTCAAATGCAATTCGCGCTTTTCCCGCGATCGTTTGACGAATTTTGTGTTTTTTTCGCGATCCTTTGAAGAAATTTGCGTTATTTCTGCGAACCTAGGGGTGAATCTCAGTAAAAAAAAAATTCTGAAAATTACCTCAAATTATCTGAAAAGTTACAGCAGATGGGGAGAGGGGGAAATCCACTCCTGACACTAACTATGAGTTTTTTCTGCAGCCCTCTGACAAAATTCGCGTTTTTTCGCGATCTCTCGACGAAATATGCCGTGTTCTCGCGATATTTTGACGAAATTCTCGGTTGTTTGCGATTTTTTTGTCAAAATTTTCGTTTTTTCGCGATCTTTTGGCGAAATTTTCGGTTTTTTCGCGATTTTTTAACGAAATTTTGGGGGCGTTTTGTGATCTTATATCGGAATTTCGGGGTTTTTCGCGATCTTTTGACGAAATTTTCAGGGTTTTTCGCGATCTTCTGACGAAATCTTCGGGGTTTTTTGCGATCTTTCCACGAAATTTACAGTTTTTCCCGCGTTTCTCGGACGAATTTTGCGTTTTTTTCGTGATCTTTTGACGAAATTTGCGTTTTTCCGGGAGCCTTTGGCGAAATCTGCGTTTTTTTCTGAAAACGATTGGCAAAATTTATTATTATTTTTTTTTGACGACCGTTTGTCGAAATTCGCGATTTTTTTGGCCAAATTTTCGTATTGGTGACCGATTTTTTTAAATTTTCGGAAAATTCGGAACAGAATCACTCCTACACGATCCTTTGAAGGAATTCGCAATTTTTTGCGATTTTTTGTCGAAATTGTTTTTTTCACGATCCTTTGTCGAAATTTGCGCGATCCTTTGATGAAAACGCGCGTATTTTCGTGATCTTTTAATGCAATTCGCGTGTTTTTCGCGATCCCCTGACGAAATTTGCGCTTTATTCGAGATCTTTTGTCGAAATTCGGGTTATTTCACTATTATTTGACGAAATACGCGTTTTTTTACACGACTTTTCGACGAAATTCGTTTTTTCCGCGATCTTTAGACGAAAGTCGCATTTTTAAAGCGATCCTTTGGCGAAATTACCGATTTTTTAATGCGAACAATTGTTGAAATTGATATTTTTCGCCAACAATTTGTCGAAGTTCGCGATATTTTCCAACACTTTTCATTCCTTGAAAATGAATACTTTTTTTTTCCAGCACTTTTCATTCCTTGAAAATGAATACTTTTTTTTCCAGCACTTTCCATTCTTTGAAAATGAATACTTTTTTTTCCAGCACTTTTTCTATTTTTTCCAAAGCGTACGAACCATGATTAAGGTCGCAATTCTATTTCAAAATTTTTCAAATCAAGAGCTTGAAGCCAGGAGAGACCAAGTTAACTTAGCAATATCTCAAAATTGCAGTCTTAATATTGAACAAAAATATTAAGTGTAGGTACTCATTTTGCTCAAAATTTTAGGCTCTATAACTTTTGTACTAACATTGTTTTTGATAGAGTTAGCTATTTTGAGATATTGTTAAGTTAACTTGGTCTCTCCTGGCTTCAAGCTCTTGATTTGAAAAATTTTGAAATAGAATTGCGAGCTTAATGTTGAACAAAAATATTAATGATGGTACTCATTTTATTCAGAATTTTAAGCTCTACAGCATTTGTATTGACAATGTTGTTTGTAGAGTTAGCTGTTTTGAGATATTGTTAAGGAAACTAAAAAAAACGTGTTTTTCGAAAATAAATATCTACATATTTTCTAACATTCAGCCAAGTACGAGGAAGAAAACATAGTACGTTCATTTTAGACCTAAACTGAAGGGATTAAAAGAATTTCCAGTTTTCTTCTAATTAGTTCTGAGGTCATCCCCTGATGATGGGTCTAAAACTTTGAAGTAGAATTGTGACCTTAATATTCAACATAAGTATTGAGTGTAGGTACTCATTTTACTCAGAATTTTAAGCTCTACAACATTTGTACTGACAATGTTTTTGACAGAGTTAGCTGTTTTGAGATATTGTTCTGATATGCAAAAAAACGTGTTTTTTGACAATTCTATACATATTTCCTAACACTCACTTAGTACAAGGGGGAAAACATAGTGTAATGCGACCCTGGGACATGTAAATTGGAACGAAAATTCGAAAAGAAATATTTAAATCTGATCGAAATAAATTCAATTCACATCTCCCAAAATCGCACTACGGCCGTAAGGTATAGTGGCAAAGTAATATGCGTCGTAATTAAATTAAATTAACTAGAAGATAATAAACTTTTAAATAAACAAATAAGAAATGGTAATTACTCACCCCATGTTGAATATCACATATAAAACACACTCATAGTTAAAATGAATGAAATCAATTGCATAATCAAATGTTTATTGTAAAATAGGAGACACATTAAAAACTATTCGGATCCGGAGCATGTTACACTTTATGTTGAGAATAAAATATTAAATTATTGTAAAAGGATAAACGTTATTTCGTATTATATTGAATAATGCTTTAGAACAGTCTTCTTTATATAAATATTGATTTTTGTAAATGAAAATAGTTCTTGAACGGAATACAGTTTGTGAAAGTTTATAAAACAAAGTCAGAATAACTGGATGGTAAAGAGTTCTGTAGATAATAGAAGTGTTGATTACACGATATAATAACATTATGGCACTACGATGATGGTTGAATTTAGATGCATAAAAATGGAACATAAAAGGGATAGAATTCTAATTAATGACAGAGGATGCAAAAATAAACGTATATTGATGACGGAGGTTGCAAAAAGAAACGTATAAACATATTCAGAATTTGTTGAATGCTTGATGCGACGCTGGTTATCTGGTTCTAAGATACTCCAGCATCCAACGGAAAACGGTGGAAACTTGATAATGAGAACAGGAAAAAAATCCATTTTCTTTTCATTCAAATTTTGAGTGGTAATATTTACTTAATTATGGTGGTAGTTAATAATTAATGTTTCGTACAGATCTTTACTTTGCAATATCCAAGTCTCCTCCCATGGTGCGCTCACCGAGGCTTACGCCCAACGGTGAAAAAAAGTTAAATACTCCTGATTCAAAAATCGGTCTGTAGTCTTCCGATAAAAATAACGAACTGAACCTCTTTTGAAACGCCTGCCGAAATCGGGAGGACGCTCTCGACAAAACTAGCCAATCAGAATATTTTTAAAGATGGCTTGCCAATAGCACAGCCGGCGAAAGAGATTTTGTAGTAGAATTATCACTGTGGAATAGCAACACACTTATGAAGCGGGAGGAAAGGAATGTTCGCGTCTTGGGAGTTCTTGTGACGTAGAAATGGAATTTCCAGACTTTCGAGATAAGAGCATTTGCTGAGCTAAACAGACTGCTTTTTTGACACTTTTTGAATAGAAAGCAATTAGAAATAAAGAGAAGTCTAGGAGTTATAATCTCGTTTCTCCGGTAAACTATTTTAGCAAGTAATCTGAAATTTTACCAGAGAAATGGGAAAAAATAATAGAATACAATAAATGTAATTTTAAATGAAATAATTAAGAATAAAGATTTTAGAATTTTAATATTTAAAAACTTAATAAAATTTGCTGTAAAACTGAAAGATCGTAATTAGAAGTAGTTTATTAAAATAAATAAAATAAACAAATTTAAATTTATGTAAATTTTAAGTGAGGAATGTTATGTAAAGCTTTTAAAACATAACACATAGTATATTCATTCTAGACCCAAACTGAAGGGATTAAAGCAATTTCCAGCTTTCCCCTAACTAATTCCGAATTCGGCCTTTTTTTGCTCCCCTACCACTGGGCTAATGTGACCTGCTGACATTGCAAATGTACTGTCAATGGGGTCAAAAATAAAGACAGAGTTGCTTAATGCAGAAGGAAGCATTTTAGTTGATTTAAACCCTTAAATAAATATGAAAAATATTTTAAAAGTATACTGAAATCTAAAAGAGAAATATATTCAAATATATGTGTTTCAAAATCGTTATGCTTTAGATAACTTCAATTAAACTCAAAATAAACTTAAAGTAAATGTGTGGTGGATATAAAGACATACAACAAACTAAAATCGAAATTAACATTGATTAGTTCAATAAATAAAAATATAAAATAAAGGTATTGATATGAAATAACTTTAAGAAATAAACAGCAATTAATATTTAACAGAAATAAAACTTGTCTAACTATCACGTCAGGAACTCCATGACTTATTAACCATTTTGAATCACTGCTTCAATTAAATACATATGCTTTATTCATGCACCAGAGCTCTACTACCACAGTTTCAAAAGAGTCATAAAATAATTTCAATGTAAACTTTAAAGCACTGCCTATTTTTCATAGGATTAATTGGTTTAGGACATGATAAATAATAAATGATATTCACAATCCTCCCGCCATAGCACTTGTATTGAATTGTTAAAGACAACCTGTTTCTTTCACAGATATTGATTTGCATCTATTCGAAGTAAACAGGAAACCAAAACAGTCTATTCGCTGAACAAGTAAGCAGAATTGAAATATTGTAGCCGTCGGCTAATTTTAATACAAATGCTAAAGATAATGAACAAACTTTCTACATTGTTGATAGAAATAGCCCTGTCAAACAACCAGTTCCTCTAGAAGCCAAAAATTGCACTGCTTCAAGAACTTGACCACATACATAATAGCAACAGTTCTATCTTATATGAAGAATACTCACATTGAATATTAAAACAAAAGTTTTTACTGCTTCTGTGAATTGAAAGGCAGACCGCTTCGGAAACTAAACAAGTACTGAACTATTTCAAATGAAAACAACTTTCAAAGAATTGTTTAAGAGGCACAAAGGCTAACATAGTGAAAAAGATTCCATGCCGGGAATCGAACCCAGGTCATCAGTATAACGCACTGATGTTCTACCGACTAAACCACTTGGAACGATACCCAGCCTGGAAAATTTCTCACTATGATATGTTGGCAAGGCTACAAACGCAGCACAAGATGGAATATTCATCGTGAGCTACTAACACAGGGCAAACATGAGACTTAATTAAATCCAGCATCGATAGAAACTATATTAATACATGGACTATATTAATATAGTTTCTATCGATGTTGGATTTAATCAAGTTTCGTGTTTGCCCTATGTTAGTGGCTCACGATGAATATTCCATCTTGTGCTGCATTTGTAGCCTTGCCAACATATCATAGTGAGAAATTTTCCAGACTGGGTATCATTCCATGTGGTTTAGTTGGTAGAACGTCAGTGCGCTATACTGATGACACGGGTTCGATTCCCGGCATGAAATCTTTTTCACTATGTTGAACTTTGCACCTCTTAAGCAATTCTTTGAAATTTGTTTTAATTTGAAATATTGTATGCAATGTTTGTATGCAAGGCGAATGTTTCTCTCTGGAATAATTTCCATGTATTAATAAAGTATTGAACTATTGCACTAAAGCCACAAACAAGATTACTTAAAACAAGAACTTTCTATTACAGCTTCATAGTAATAAAGTATAGACATCTTTGAGTAATAATGTAAAACTAAAAGCATCATAATATGCAAACAGCAACAAAAACAAGGAATAAAAGAAGAGACTACTGACCAGCAATCCAAGATATATATACAAGTCAGATATACGAAAAACATTCCATCACACTCCCACCAGCTTCGGAAACATAAATAAAGGTAAACATGTGGAAAAAGAAGTCACTACATCAAATTACATAAGTGAAACATTGTCAATCTGAACTAATTACACCATCTCATGGCAGTCAGGATAACCAACCCAGAAGCCGATAGATAAGGACGACAGTTGCACAATAGAATAAAACACGAAACATGCCACAAAATATCAAAGTTACAAGACATAAAGAAGAAGATGAACTATAGCTGGTGAAAAATGATTAAGTAAGCTTTTATTATAAAGCAAGGTAAGTAAGTAGACTTTTAAACTAGAATATTTAAATAAAGCCATTCAAATACATACTGTAATAAAGTTAGGCTTTACACCATAAGTATAAATGAAGGTAAACATGTATACAAGGACAAGGAACATACTTAAATACCTATAATGACATAGGATAACTGCGATAGTTTTCCTTCAAGGTTTATATAAACTGCTATTACCCCTTATTTTTTTCATAATTTTAGTTTCAGTAGATTCGTAGAAGTGTGTATGTGTGTGTGTTTTTTTTTTTTTTTTTTTTGAGGGGGGGGGGGGGGGGTTGACATATTTTTGCAGTACACTTTAGATGATATCTCTGAGATTGCAAGCATGAAAGCGGGAAATAGGAAAAGAGGTGGAAAATCTTTTCCATCTATAGAATGATACCAAACTCCAATAATTTAGCCACATTTGAGTTATTTATAGAATAAATGAAATATAACTGTATGTATGATAGTTATTTTCTTTTCATAACTTAGAAAGCAGGGTTGGTAAAAAACCTGGTTTGGTTGGTTTTTTTTTGAAAAAAAAAATATTTTTTTCAAAAAAAACCAAAAAACCAGTTTTTTTTGGTTTAAACCAGGTTTTTTTGGTTTAAACCGGGTTTTTTTAAATAAGTTTTCCTATTACATATACATTCATATTTATTGATAAAAATAAACATCGTTGGATATATAAATAATATGAATTCATTTAGAAATAATTTAAATTAAATAATTACAATCTATTATGTAGAAAATTGAAATCATTTAATATTTAAACATTTTTTAGTAAAAGCTGTCTTGTGTTCCATGAATAAAATGCTCTACATAGAGAAACATTGATACCTTGAAAATCTTAATAAACAATCTTTTAATTACTAGTAGTACTATAAATAAATATATGATGTAGTTTCATATACAGTGAATTCTCGATAAGTCGAATTCGAAGGGACCGACAAAAATATTCGAGTTATCGTAAGTTCGACTTACTGAAAATCCTTAAATGCATACGGAAAATGTATGAAAAATAATTCAGTCATATACATAGGGATTGCAATCATACTGTAATAATAGAGTCTGGCAAAATGAGCGCTAAAGAGAGATATAATTTAATTGTGCATATAAGGTACTTACAAACTCAAGTTTTCTGAAAAAAAAAAACTTGTTAATGATGTATGAAAACTTTTTCGTCTTTCATATGTCAGAAAGTATGTAAACAAAAGTAAAGAGAATCGTCCACACCGTCTCTACTTTCAAGATATTGCTGTTAGTATCGTCATTGCCGCATGTGCTTCTTGATTGTTTGGAGGTGAAATGCAATTTACTTCCTCATCATCCTCAGACTCAGGATCGTTCTCCACCTTTTCCCTTGCTTCAACTATATCTGAATTACTAATTTCTCCGCAAACTGTGACATTTTTGTCAATATTCAAAAACTCATTATCGTCATCTTCAGAAATAACTTGATATTGTAGGCTTTCATTCACAACACATGAGCGTGCATTGCTTGCAAAGAAGCCACATCTACTGAAGCAATTTTTGATAGTGATTTGTTTCACATCGTTGTTCCAGGCACTTGAAATCAATCTAATTGCTTCTAACACATCACACTTTTGATTTTTTCCCCCCATTTTCGTCATCCTTGATTGCCTTCCACCCATTTCTGGAGGAATGTTTTTAACATTTAAACATTAATTATTCCCTAGTCTGCTGGCTGTAGTTTAAATGTTGTGTTAGAAGGGAGAAATTCTAACTTGATAGATTTCAAGTTCAAATATTGATCGTGAGATGTACACGGATCAATAAAGATCAGCATTTTATGCTTTTTTGCATGAAACAATCCGAATTTCTGATGTATTCCTCGAACAATAGCAGTGTCATTCAAATGTTGTTATTGGATCTGTACTCTACCGGAAGTAACTTTTTATGTTTGAAACAGCGAGAAATTTTGTATGACCGGTGATCCATTCACCGGTGATGACTGGTGAACGGATTTTTTCTGTTACAGAAGCATTAGCTCTGACAAGCCCATTTAAACGTTCCTTACTTAACTTTCCACCGGAACATGATTACCCCTTAAACATTATTGTCTTCTTAGGAAAACATTTGTAAAAATCTCCCATTTCATCCACATTGTAAATGTCGTCCGTACTATAGCCTGCAAGAAGTTTGGGTAATGCAACTGTCTTCCATTCATCACATAGCGTATCAGACACATCATTTGCTTCAGTGTCTAATGTCGGAAACACAATGTTGTGTCTGGCTTTAAATTTTTCCAGTCATCCCGTGCTAGCAGGGAATCCTTCCACATTTAATAATTTTGTGAAATCCAAAGCATTCTCATGTAACATGGTACCACTTAAAGGAATTACACTCTTCTGTGTACTGTAATATGTAAACCATTTTACGAGGTGTGTTTCAATAGCTTGCAGGCACACGTATTCATTTTTTTGCACTTTGGTTTGACATTTGACTTACGTCTTTTGAAAATGAGTTCTTTATCTTTCAGTATGTTAGATAGCATGTTGGTAGGGATATCATTTTTCAGAGCTAGCCCTTTTTCATTAAATTAGGATTTTTTTTAATATCTTTTATCAAATTTACTTTTTGTTCTAAAGTAAGAATTTCTAATTTCCGCTTCGACATTTTAAAACACCCAACTAAAAACATATCACGATGTGAAAGCAATAAATGCTAAAATGACAAGACTCAACATTAAAACAAAGAACACCAATGAAAGCTCAATAATGGAATCGAAAGATTTAAAAAAAAAATTCCTTCCGTAAAAGCGTGAGAAATTTGGCAAATTGCAATACCTGTTCTGTTTCGAAATAATCCAAGTTGAGAAAAGGGAATACGTAAAGGAGAAATGAATGGGGGAGGGTGAACGATTGCCACCGAAATTGCAAACTCGCAGACACTTCTCACTGTCCAAGGTGGGAAGTAAAAATAGCGTCCTTCAAAGCCAGCGAGGAGGGCAGAAAAGTTTTATCGAACAAAAAGTGTCAGTATTTTTGAACTGTGGCTGAAAAATTAAGAAATTCGTCCAATTAGTGTTATTTATCTTTCTGAAAAACAAAATCGACTTAAAAGATGTAGACTTCGACAGAACGAGAAAGTTTAACATTGATTTGTAATAAAGGGGTTGGGAGTTCGGGTAAATTTCGACTTAAACAAATATTCGACATAACAGACTTCGACTTATCGAGAATTCACTGTATATAATATATTTTCCCATGGCTATTCAAAATAATTTCTTTGAAATATTTGCAATCTGAGATATCTGATTTTTCTGTTCGAACACTACAGGACAATTATTATCTTTTATTGAAAGTAAAGCTTTTCTCGAATAAAAAATTCCTCGAATGATTTGAATTTAGCAGTAGAGTCTTTACACGTTTCAAGAAGTTATTGTGTATTGTCATTTGACACTTCTCTGAAACTGCCAGGTAAAAAAAAGGAAAAAGCGACAGTAAAATAAACAGAAATACCTATTTAACAGCTTTTTAGACTACTGAAAACATTTATCTTAAAATGGAAAGTAGATTTATAAAAGTTTTCATCCACTAAAGCATTTAAACAGCCATCAGACTTAATACACATGCTTTTTTCTGAGCTATGTTATAGTACATATTACTTTTAAATGTCTAAACTAAAAATTAATAATATATCTTTTTAGGCATTTTTATGAGACTATCTCGATTTCCCCCCATTTTTTTGCCAGATCTAAATAGTGGATTCAATTATGCAATAGACGATTTAAATATATCTTATTGCATGTTTTAGTTAAAGTAAACAGGTGCTTCGCTAGCACCCAATTTTTGTGCCCAATTTTGTCACAACAGTGTCCTCTTATTGGACTTCATATCTTGAGTTTTTTTTTTTTTTTTAAGGCTGCTTTCAAATCCGAAAGGGCAACTTTATGACATAAGTTTTAATTTATTTTTGTTCGGAAATGCATGAAACTAGCAGATGCTGTTGTTCAGAAACTATGTAATCAAACGGTGTTTTCCGTTTTTTGCAAACACAATAGATCTTTCAGAAAATGTTGTCAAAATGGGCGTTTTGACCGAATTTCCACGCAAAAGAAGAATAACCACTCAAGGAAGGTTAAAAACATTTTTGTCACATGATCAAAATTGCTTACAACTCAATAGGTAATTAATTTATCAAAAATAGAAAACACAGTTCGATTACAAATAGCTTCCATAGTCAGGTCTTCCAATTTTATATCTTTCTGTTAAAAAATGAATTTGTACATCTGTCAAAGCGTTTAGTGCTTGTTGAGAAGAACATTTGAGAACAGCCCTAAAAGATAATCTCCCCAATCAAGAAAATTTTCTTTTACAGCTTGACTGAAATCTTAAAGGTCATTTTATGTTATTAATTATAAATAATCTACGTTTTCTCAAAAGAAAATATTTTATTCAAAATATTGAATATTTTTAATCTATTTTATCTTTGCTAGATTCACCTGTTTTAAATTTTTTCTTAAGAGCTTCAAATATGTTCATTAACACATGCAATTTGCATTCTACATGCATACAAATATAACCTAGACTCACTATGTCTCACGGTGATTGCTGGCATAAGACTGTTAAAAGTAGAAATTATTTATATCCAATAATTTCAAAAATTTAAATTAAAAAAATGAGAAAATATTATATTAGATTAGATTTTTTCTAAAAAAACAGTTGGTTAACTAATTGTTTTAAACCGTGCCAACCCTGATGGTAACAGAATAAAATCATAATGCAAAAACCCAATCCCAATGTAGAAATGCAAGAAAAACAAAGGCTTGCTAAACCCAATAGCCATATAGCAAAGAAAACTCACAGACAATCATTCATTAGCATATAAAACAAAGAGTAACCAATGGAGAGAATTACTTATGATTATGTCATCATTGAGGCATAATGCAATCCTTAGTAAATCTTAACTAATCAAGCAATCTAAGTAGTAAAAATGTATTTTTAGCTCAAACCTGCCATTTTGGCTATTTTTAAAAATAAAATGCTTAAAAAAAAAGAAGAAAGAAAACTAACTACTTGTTTTTTTCTTCCCAGCTAATTTTAGAAAAATTAGTTAGTCTGCCATCTAGATTTAAAGCTTATAAGAAAAGTTTGATTAAAAATGTTTGTCACTTTACAAATTTATTAATTCATCATTTCTCTAAAGCTTTGTTTGTAGCTTCTGCATAACTTGGATTTTGCATTTTTCAATAATGTGTAAAATAAATGCAAACATTAGGGGAAAAGAGAAAAAAACCAGATGAAAAGAAAAACATTTGGTTTAAACCATGGTTTAAACCACGGTTTAAACCAACATGGTTTAAAGCAAACAACCCTGTTAGAAAATATTAAAAACAAATTTAAACTTTTAAATCAAAAGTGTTGTCTAAATAGGACAAAATATTCTATTCCAAAAAGAAACTTATGGAAACTTCATTCTCTTTTAAAGACTGAAAAAAGTTTCACTCCTAAAAGACATTTTAATAACTCTTTCATATACTTATAAGATCACCTTTGATTTTATAGCTCTTTTGCACAGCAATTCAGAAAGAAATTCCAAGGATTTGAGTAGACAAAATGTTTGATTATTAAATTTCGAGGACCCCCCCCCCCCCCACCAAAAAAAAAAAAACTTTATATGTTTCCAATATTTTTGTTGCATTTTTGCATCAATACAGAGAATGACCAAAATTGTTTTAAAAAAGGAGGAAAGTTCCTCCATTATGGAATTATTTCATGCCTGGATTGGTGTTGTGACATCTTTCAAATGATCCCCCCCCCCCCCACCCAATAAAAGCAATAGTCCATATAATACAAATTAACACCTTGTAATATTACATTAATTTCAATTGGCAAAAGGTGTAAATTAACACTTTAAAAATATGTTTATAAGTAAAAATATGTTTATTTTGACTGTTTACATGTTTCAACTCCACCCCAGGGGCGTAAACCACCCTGGTCGCGTAGGGGGGTGTAGACTCGCAAATTTCCGACTCCAAGAAGAAAAATTTCCGAGTACAATTGCCAACAAAATGCCGACTAATTAAAAAAAATATATATATATATATATATATATAGTGTATATATAGTATATATATACACTCATGTCCAAAAGTTTAGCATATATGATAAAAACGAAGAAAGGATATCGTAAATATCTTACGAAATTATTAAACTTTATAGATGATAGATGAAAGTCTCAAGATAATTATGACTGAGCATATCAAGATAGTCAAATAGGTTTTAAAGCGCTGATGTTTATTTCTTTTCAATTATTAATGTATGTCTCTAAAAATTAGTGGTGAAGTACTATGATTAATATGTGTAGAAAATTGCGGTTTGGAACTCCAAACTGCTTTGTTTGATAGCGATATATCTAGTTTCTAAATATACAAAATTTGATGAAACTGGATGATTGAAGAGCTGGGGATTCGATGCCCGTTTTTTTACCAATAAAGGGCTTAATGCATTTTATTTTTTCTGTGTATGGCATATTTATTCACATAGACTCCACTCCAGATAGAAATTCAAATTCTGAATTAAGCATAAGGAATCCTGTTACCAGTGTACGATGTACGTTTACAACATAAAAAAAGTCAAAATTTAAAAGATTGAAAATGATCGAATGAACAAAACTTATATCCATTTCTTAGTACTTCAATAAAAGTTAATCAAATTTTGTACATTTAGTAACAAGATATATTGCTATGTAACAAAGCAGTTTTTGATTCCAATCCTCATTTTCCTATACATATTAATCATAGACTTTCTCCCCTAATTTTTAGATAAATTTATTAATAATTCGAAAAGAATCGACATCAGCGCTTTAAAATTATTTGACTATCTCTATACGATACACGAAGTCATAATTATCTTGTGAATTTCATATATAAAATTTAATAATTTCGTAAGATATTTAACACTCCCTTTCTACTTTGAATTTTCATTGGATATCACCTAAATTCCGTGATGCACGTTTCTAACTAAATTTAAAGTTAGATTAAAAAAAAAAATAGAAGTTTCTTCACTTCAATCAGTATGTCTTAAAATTTCCAGACTAAACTAAAAACTTTCCGACTATAAATAAATATAGCTGGATCTCGATATCTCGAAGTCAAAGGGAACAGAAAAAAGTTCGGTATATCAAAGTTTTCGATCAAAATATCAAGGTTACAAATAATATTAACATTGCTGGAATATGTATATAACTATTTTGTTTCTTCATATCGAGATTTTCGAGTTCACAATATTTGACAAGTCAAAGTTTTTCTGAATAGTTTAAATCACAAAAATAAAACCCTTAATATTTCCGACTAAGTATAAATTTATATAGGTTTTCTTCGTTCTAAATTGTTTTTTTTCTAATTTTCTAATTAAAAACTACAAGGGAAAAAAATCCGACTAAGAATAAAATTTTATAGGTTTTCTTCGCTCTAACTTGTTTTTCTTATTTACTAATGAAAAACTACAAAAACATTTCTCCAATTCATAAGTTTTTATACGTTAATGCCATTTTTTTTCGACTAAACTTACTTTTTTCCGATCGAACGGGAATTTTTCCGACTGATTTTTTTCATTTTTCCAATTTATAAGTTTTTATAGGTTAATGCCATTTTTTCCGACTAAACGTGATTTTTCTGATCAAACGGAAAATTTCCCGACTGATTTTTTCGTAAAGGGGGTGTTGCACCCCCTCCTGTACCCCCCCAGGATTTACGCCCCTGCTCCATCTGAGTCATTTTCAAAACAAAAATAAAAATATTCTCTTAATTAAATTAATGTAAGTAATAGTCCTCTACATTTTTCCTAAAAATATTTGTGAATAGATAACAATTTATAAATTATGTGGGTCAGTAACTTTTTAACTCTAGCAAGTTTGGACTTTCCACATTCCATAGTTTTCAAGAAAAACGGCTGTGACAGACAGACACACAAATGGTTTTATAATGGTTCCATTTTTTACTTTTTAAGTATAGAACCCTAAAAATGAAAAAATAAAAATTTCAAGTCAAAATAAAGAAGTGAAAAGAAACCATCTCATTATTGCAGTAATCAACATCCATTCGGGAAATGTTAATTTGTGAAGACTATTTGCTGTTTTTGGGGGTATGAATTTTGATAGTTTTAATCTTTTTATATAATCAATGTAAAAAATACAGAACATGTAGAACACTTTGTTTATTACAGCTACATTTATCTTTCTCTCATCCTAATATTGGCTAGATGAAAAACTTTCGTTGGCAACACAAAATTGTATTCTTTCTCACATCTCATAAATTTCTCTGATTTTGAGGAATTTTTACAAAATTCTTTGAATTTTTCCTGGTATTCCTCATTTGAACCTGCCATACAAAAGGTTTCTGGTTTGAAGCTTGGGCATCAGAAAGTTTAAATTTTTTATCCTGGAATAAACTTTATTATCTAATAGATTCAATTTTACTTAATTTATATATATATATATATATTGCCATTTTAAGGCCAAAAGTTGTTGGAAAATATCTTAACAGTTATTTCTTTTATTTCAAAGTTCTTTTTTTGACAAATTGTACAGAAAAGTTTTAAATTTTGCTTAAACTTCTGCTAAATTTTTGAAATTTCAGAATTTTAAGTTTCATTTAAACAATTGGTTTCATTTTGAGAAAATTCAAATTTTATTTAAACCTCCGTTACATTTTTTAAATTTTGGAATTTTGCTTGAACATCCATTATTTCTTGAGAAATTTGAGGATTTTAAATTTCGTTTAAACAATTTTTTAGTTTTTAGAAATTTAAATTTTATTTAAACCTTCGTTAAAATTTTGGAATTTTAAAAACTTTAGAATTTAGAATTTTATTTAAATAATTTGACTTGAATAGTTTTAATTTGTTTAAAAAGCAGTTTCCTTTTGTAACAATTTTAAAATTAAATTTAATAATGCTATCATCTAATAATTATAAATTGATGATTTGGATTTATTAATTAAAGGATAAAGTGTTTTGAAAAGAATATTTAATGAAATCCTTTACTGCGATCTTCAAACACACTAGACTAACCCACTTATTTTAAATTATGCATAAGGGCATACATTTAAATGACTACCAGGACTGCAGATTCTCTCTACTGCGTTTATTACAGTATCATTATAATACATGAGAAAGTATATATATATGCTCAAGGGAGCATTTACCATAAAATGTTAGTGTCAGTCTCAAAAGTTTCAGCTTTTTACAACACGAAAAGTGCAATTCCCTTCCTATTTCAGCTGAAATTGAGAAAACAATATGTGTACCAAGTGCTTTCATATTTTATGATCATTTTTTATCTAAAGAAGTAACTTGTCATAGCTATGAAACTTTTATGAAAAAAAAGGAAAGAAACGTAAAAAGGTTTAATGAAGATATTGAACCAGAAATTTTACTTAATAAATGAAATCAAATAAGTGTCACATAGAAAGATGAAATTTTCAATTAAATAAATTTTCTCATTTAAAACAGGCTTATTTGCTGTAAAAAAAAGGTGGAAAAATTGGCAGATATGGATTTGCCTTAATAAGATACTTGAGGAATTTTTCAATGTGACTGAAAACTTTTCATTCTTAACCCTCCAAGCGGCTTGAGGGCTTTCCTACATTTTCATAAAAATGCTTATAAAAATAATCTTAATGTAAATTTTCTTTCACAGATTGTTTCTAAAATACACTTTATGCCTGTTTATTTGATAAACATTTTAAAATATTTTTTTTCTACAATAGATTTAATTGTTTAAGGGAAACGGAAAAATACAGGGAAACCGCTCAGAGGATTACAAGTCGAAATAACACGGTGGGCCACTAAAATAACCTCAGTGGGCCTACCATAGCCTGTGGGATACAGGTTGAAGATCCTTATTTTAAAGTTTTTCAAAAAGAGAAACAAATTCTTTTTCTTCTTAAATTTATAGATTCTTTTTCTATTCATGGAAGAAAAAAGGAAAGGAATATTAAATGAAACCCTTTGTGGAATCTTCGATCATACTTATCCACTTGTTTTTAAATTATGCTTAAGGGCATACATTTAAATCACTATCGTGACCTGCAGATTCTCTCTACTGTGTCTACTACAGAATCATTCTAATAAATGAGAATGTATATACATATGCTGTAGGGAGCTTTAATCATAAAATGTTGGTATAAGTCTCAAAAGTTTCAGCTTTTTACAACACGAAAGGTGCAAATTCTCTTCATATTTTAGCTGAAATGGAGAAAAATATGTGTACCTAGTGTTTTAATATTTCAGGATCATTTTTTATCAAAGCAAGTAACTTTCCATAGCTGCAAAATTTCATGTTCAAATAAAAAAAAAAAGTTAAAATAACATTTTTAACTAGAAATTTCACTTAATAATTGTAATCAAAAAAGTGTCACATAGAAAGAAGAAATTTTCTATTAAATAAGATTTCTCATTTAATATAAAAAAAAAAAAAAGTGGATAAGTTGGCAGATACGGATTTGTTCTAATAGGATGCTTCAGAAAATTTTTTAATATTATCCTCTATGTATATTTTGAGGACAAAGGACTTTTTCTGTCCAGAATTATTGCAATAGGTATTTGAAAAAAGGTTCACTGCATATAAAATGACTTGTTTCTTTATTTCTAAAATAATTCAATAAGAAATACTTTGAAACTTATTAATTCATTTATTCAGCAACTAAAGATAGCTGGCTGGAAACTGGATTCTTACCCTTTTAAGAAGTAATTTCTGGCTGTCTGACTCATTCACAGTTTCTAATTTTTATTTATATAAATGAGAAAGTTGCAACAGAATATTTTATGCATAAGTTTAGATTTTCATACATTAAAATTTTTTTATACAACTTTCCTGGTAATAGTCATATTTTAGAACTTTTATGCAATAATGTGAGATGAAATCTCACAGTGTTTTAATCATGTTACTTTTCTATTTCTTCTGGCCTTATACATCGATGTTCTTTAAACTTAAATCCATATTTATTTTTGCACTGGCGATTTCGTTTCGACCGCACATCGGCAAGTTCTCTGATGTTCCGCAGTGCCTGGCATGGGGTGCTTCTCCTTTGAGATCTGTACGATTGTGATGACGTCATCGGAGCAAGTCTCTCACGGCATATGCATTGAATGGATGTCGATCTTTTGGAGGTGTGTCTAATCGCCGAGCGTACAACAAATAAAAATAAAACTTTTTAAATGTTTTCTTTCGGATTTGTTTATTAAGACATTACCTAATATTTTAAATTCTCTAAGAGATTTAAATCTTTTCTTTCTCTAACTTTTGAAGTCCCCGTATTCTTACTATAAATTAAAAATTTCATTAATTTTAAATCAGAATCTGTTTTGTTGGTGATCTGTTATGTGTTATGACTTAGTTTTTGTTTTAAAAGATCGTGGGCCCACAAGCTTCGGCTCCGGTCTGTCTGCCGATGGATGCGGAATCCGGTGAAAAGCTTTCGAAAATGATGTCTACGATTTTAATAACTCATGTTAAATTTATTTTCTGTTGGTTTAAAAAGGCTTTAATTGAGATTTTTATCTATAGAAAATTCACCTAGTGCTGCATTTTACATTTTAAAGATTTTTTTTTAGAGGAATAAATTATTTTATCGGCAACGTATTTATTTTGAAAATTGGTGACCAACGGGTGAAGGCCTCTTACTTCTCTTCTACAAGATGAATAAAAAGTTTGATTTGTGCGTAAAAGTGTCCTCATCATTTCTTTACAGATATACAAGTAAGAAGTTTCTTTTTTCTATTTTTTTACAATTGCTGACCTCAAAGAACCAATGGTTTTATTGCAATATTACACAACGTATCTTTAATTAAAAAGAACTTCAAATTTAATATACCTTTAATTAACGGCCCATATTATGGATTATAATATTACAATTTATTTCCATCACAAATAAAGTATAAGAAAGACAAATGTATCCATTTTAAGCACTGAAAAGATTACTCCTATTACAAACTCCTGAACCTCTTAAATAAATTTCAATGGACTCTCTTATGAATAATTGTAAATAAAAATTAGACCTTTAACAAGAGTAAAATAATCTACAGGTCTAATTTTTATTTACAATTATTCTTAAGAGAGTCCATTAAAATTTATTCAAGAGGTTCAGGAGTTTGTAACGATACATTATCTTTTCGTATCCCGAATTTATGGGTTGAATGGTTGGACAAATAACGGCATTGCGACATAGAGGGAACACGAGCAATCGTGAAAATGTAGTGCACGTTATATGATTATTTGTTTATTTTCAATGATTTTTTCCATTTTTCATATGCAATTGTAATTTTCTATTACACATTCTGACGACGACTCAGAAAATGAGTTGAAACATGTAAATATAGATTTTTAATTTACTTTTAATGTGTTTTTATAACGTCTTTTAAGCAAATAAATATTTTAATATTATGATATGATTAGTAATGGACGTAATTTTGACTTACTTCTCGCACTTATTTACATAGTATTCCCACACAACAAAAAATACTGGTAGACAGACTTTTTTGTCCAATTTTTCAGTGAGGAAATTCATAATAATAGCTTTCTTACAAGTTTATTTGCAGATAAAGATGCTTACCTTAATTCACAAAGTTGGTTGTTGTTACTGAGATTGTTGCTATTGAGGTTGTTGCTATGGTCATCTTTAGTGCACAAGAACTAAATAGACCAGGCCACCATTTAAAATGGAATCCAACACACTACGCATACACAAATCCATGGCTAAATGTATATTCGAACGCAGCTCCTCTTGTCCAGTAGCTAGCATCCTAACCACTAGACAAGAAGGTGGTCTACACTTCTCATAAACGATATCAAATTACATAACATATAAATAAAAAACAAACTGTGTACTATTAGAATTACGGTGTATTAAGTATATTTTACAATCACAAATGATTTCAAACTTAGTCAGTGAAATAAATTTTTTTTAGTCAAAGTCAAATTTTTTTAATGAAATTTTTGTATTTAAAACTGATAAATAATAAAATAGGTTTATACAGAACAAATAGCTATAAGAATAAATAGCCTTAAAAGAATTCAAAATTAAAGTAGAAGAAAAATGATATTTTCTAAGAAACAAAGTTTTCTTAATAAACTATTATTGATGGGGAAAAAGAGAGACAGAGACAAAGAATACCTCAATATTCCAAAGAGTCACATTTCCAGCGATATTACCAATTGCTAAAACCAAATGTTCAGAAGAAGGATACCAGGATATTGCAGAAGGACTAATGAGATTGCCTGTATTTGTTGTAGCTTTCTTAGACAGCAGTTTTAAGACATCTCTGTGAAATAAATGTAATAATCATAAAATTAAAATACAAGAACTAAGTAAAAACTAAAGAAATTTTGTATGAATGTACTATAAATTAAAAAATCTACTACTGTCAAATTTACAATAAAATCCCATTTTAATACTTAAGGCACAAATATCATGATAAATCAGCAATTTTATATTTATATTCTGATATATCGATATTGACAGTTATATAATGAAAAAAATATAATAAATACTATAAAAATAAGAAGAATGCAATGGTTAGGCCATCTAATCAGAATGAGGGATGAGCGAAGCACAAAGAAGATTTATAGTGGTAATTTAATTGGGAAAAGAAGTATCGGTAGACCCAGGAAGAGATGGATAGAAGAGGTAGAGAAAGATCTTGCACAAAACCAAATTATAAATTATAAATAAAAATAGCAAATAAAGCCTTTGTGCAACAATATTAAAAAGCAGAAAAAGCAACGTTTAAAATGCACAAATAATATATGAAAAGCAGCAAACAGCTGTTTCAAATCTACTAGCGAGATTCTTCTTCAGTGCAAAAGGAACAGCGTGCTAGAAAAAGCAAGGCTGAGCAAAATCATAGACAGAGACACGCTGGCTTTTATACCCTATGTGGGTGGCGAAGGCGCCGAAACAACCAATGAGAGAGAAGCAGTGGAAACGACTGGGTGGACAAGTAGCGACATCTACCGGAGAAGTAGAGAAAAGAAACCAAAAAAGGGGATTTAAATTAACGCTTTCCAAATACTTGGAAAATCTGGAGTACTAGATAAGTCATTGACTAAAGAGTGAGAATTTTTATTGATATGGTAAGCTTCCCAAAAATCAAGATCAAGGTTAGAAGAACATTTTTGGATAATGATGGCTGAGGAAAAATCGAACCTATGTTGAGAAGACCAAGAATGTTGAGCAATAGAAGAACGTTTGAGCTCCTGATTTTTAACATAACCTTCATGCTCTTTTAAACGAAATCTAAGAGCACGTTTAGTCTGACCAATATAAGAAAGACCACACTGACAAGAGATCTGGTAAATGCCCCAATTATCTAGGCGATCAACGGGGTGTTTGAGATTTGAAAAAGGGATTTTATTAACAGGAGAAAAAATAACTTTAAAATCAAACCTTCTTAGGATTTTAGCAACTTGCTGACTGATTTTAGGAAAAAATGGTAATACAACTGAAGTATTAGAGTTGGAATTAGAATGCTTTTCAGAATGGTCGGATTTCGTCAATTTCTTATAAATAGAATCGATAATATTAGAGGAATAACCACGATCGACAGCAATAGCTTTGAGGTAATTAAGTTCAGCACTAAGTAACTGAGGAGTGGAACAAATATTAGTAGCCCGAAAAACAAAAGTATTGAAAGCAGCGAATTTCTGGTTAGGGGGGTGAGAAGAATACCTCTGAGGTGGGAGACTGACAGCAAAAGGTTTACGAAAGACGGTAGTCTGAAAGCCATTTTCACAACGAATAACAAGGACATCCAGGAAAGAAAGACAGTTATTGGTCTCAATTTCAGAGGTAAATTGAATGCAGGGATCAATGGAATTCATAATAGAGAGAATATGATTAATATCCGAATTCATTTCAATCAGGACATAAACATCATCAACATAACGAACATAGAACGGAAATTATAAGATTTCAAAAAGCTTGACCTCAAAACAGTGCATATAAATATCGCATAAAATTGGACTAAGAGGATTACCCATAGCCAAACCGTCAATCACACGGAAGAAATTACCATTGAAAACAAAAGTATTTTGCGACAAGCAAGCGCGAGTGAGAAGTATAAGTTCCTCGATTTCAAAATAAGAGAAATGAAATTCACAAAGCCTTATCTTGAGGCAATCTAAAGCCACCTCAACCGGAATGTTTGTAAATAATGATTTAACATCAAAAGAAACCATCATGTGACCCTGCGGCTTAAAATTATGAAGTTTTTTAACAAAATCAAAAGAATTCTTAACAGTGAAACAGTTACTGCTCAGAAGTGGGGAAAAAACAGAAACTAAATATTTGGCAAGCTTATAAGAAGCTGTACCGATACTAGAGACAATAGGTCTAAAAGGAATGTCAGGTTTATGGACCTTAGGTAAAGCATAAAACCTGGCACAATGTGCAATAGACGGAATAAGGGACTTCTTAAAGTTAGCAGGAATAATGGAAGAAGACTTAATGGCAGACTTAATAGAGTTAATTTCACTAGTGGAAGGGTCTTTGCGGATATCCACATACGGACCATCAATAATTAATTTATGGGTTTTTTCCAAATACGTAGATTTGTCGAGAAGAACAATCTGACCACCTTTGTCGGCCTTAGTAATAATTAAGTTTGGATTAGAACGCAAATTTTTCAGACATTGTTTAACAGGATGTTTAAGATTGGGTTTATAAACATTAGAATTGAAATCAACAGTATTGGCAATGAGATGCCTAATAGACTCTTTTTGAGAAGAAGATAGAGCGCTATGCTTAAAGGCTCTTCCAATAGGAGCAATAAGATTAGGTAAAGAAGGAATAGCAGAGACAGAAAAATTGTTATTCAATTTGAGAGCATCGAGCTGATTGTTACTTAATGGAACACTAGAAAGATTGACAACAGCATTTTGGTTAACAAGAGGCAAATTACTGCAGTTATTAGCGACAGAACTTCCACAAAGCGCATTAAATTTCTTCTTTAAAACCGAACAATTGTAATTTGCGATTAAAAAAGTACAGGTTTTTGGAACACTTACATTTCCTCCTTGATTGTAGGACTGCTTCTCTCTCATTGGTTGTTTCGGCGCCTTCGCCACCCGCATAGGGTATAAAAGCCAGCGCGTCTCTGTCTATGATTTTGCTCAGCCTTGCTTTTTCTAGCACGCTGTTCCTTTTGCACTAAAGAAGAATCTCGCTAGTAGATTCGAAACAGCTGTTTGCTGCTTTTCATATATTATTTGTGCATTTTAAACGTTGCTTTTTCTGCTTTTTAATATAAATTATAAAGTAAAGGTCAGAGATCGGAAGGTTTGGAGAAGTATATTGATGGCGGTCAAAATCCTACATGGATTGTAGTACCATTGTGTATGTATGTATGTATATCGAGATTGTGACATGTGAAAAAGTAGTAAAATAACAAATTATGTATGAAACTGATGAAAGTAATAAAATTATTTGATATTTATTAAATATGCAGTATATTTTTAAAATTTCCCTTATGAAAAATTATGAGATTGAAAATCACTAATCGATAATTAACAAAACATGTTTGCCAGTGCCCATGTATACTGCATAAATGAAGCATAATGAATAATTCTTTGAAACAGCAGACAAGGACATTAATGAGTCACTCTCCGCTAGAAGTTCCATTTAATATACAGAATAGGCATTTTGTTTTTTGTCAAAGAATGAGTGAGAGAGAAAAACATCTTGAAGAAAACAGTTTTGGTTAAACTGAGAACTTATTACATGGCATGCAGCAAGCGCATGCAACCTTCCGGTTTTTGCAAAGTCCAATTCCTTCGCTTAAAAAAAAAAAAAAAAAAAAAAAAGAATAAGAGAAAGATGATATTATTTTTGCTATTTTTTTATTTTAATTACAGTTTAAGCTTCACTAGAAAATACAAAAGCTAAAGTTAAGGTACAGGGAAGACTTTCAAGAGAATTTGCAGTGAATTCAGGTCTATAGCAAGGTGATGTTCTCTCGACAATTCTTTTTAATTTATGCCTGGAGAAAATAATTAGAAGCATTTACAACAACAGAGGTGGTACTATTATGAATCGCTCCCTCCAAACCGTTGCATTTGCAGATGATGTTGATATAATTGCTAGGAATAGGAAAGTCTTGATTGAAACATACAATAAATTAGTCACTGAAGGAAGAAAACTAGGCCTCGTGGTTAATAAAAAAAAAAAAAAAAATACATGAAAATGGACCGAACGAAATCACAGGCAACAGCAACTTTAACAATAAATAATGAATTACAATTTGATGAAGTAACAGAATTTAAATATTTAGGATCTACGATCACCTGTGATAATAGGGTAGAAGCAGAGATTACAACCCGACTTGCAGCAGGAAATAGATGCTATTTTTCCCTTCGAAACATTTTAAAATCATCTCTAATATCTCGAACATCCAAACTTAAAATTTATAAAACTGTTATAAAACCAGTAGTAATTTATGGTAGTGAGACCTGGACCACTACACAAAAAGATGAAAAGCTACTTATCACTTGGGAAAGGAAGATCTTAAGGCAAATTTTTGGACCTATTAAAGAAGACAATACATGGCGTATAAGGACAAATATGGAGTTAGAACTGTTATATAATGAAAAAGATATAATAAATACTATAAAAATAAGAAGATTGTAATGGTTAGGCCATCTAATCAGAATGAGGGATGAGCGAAGCACGAAGAAGATTTATAGTGGTAATTTAATTGGGAAAAGAAGTATTGGTAGACCCAGGAAGAGTTGGATAAAAGAGATAGAGAAAGATCTTGCAGAAAATCAAATTATAAATTATAAAGTAAAGGCCAGAGATTGGAAGGTCTGGAGAAGTATATTGAGGGAGGTCAAAATCCTACATGGATTGTAGCACCATTGTGTATGTATGTATGTATGTACAGTTTAAGCTTGGCATTAACATTAACAATTTACAAACCCTTAACTTTTTATTCCATTTTGTTTTCGGACCAGGTTGTGATTATTGCAAAAATTATCTTCTCTGAACTCAATAAAATATTTTGGTATTTTTCGGTTAGCCGGGCGCCAATGACTTATAAGAACTATTGTTTTATTACATATTATTATAAATAAAGGTAAATTAATAAAGTTATTACACTGATAATAAAATGAAAAATTAAACAAGTAATTGGTACTTTGAACTTGTAATATGTAAAACAATACAGTATATATGGATGTTTTAAGAGATGATGAGAATCACAGTGTTGATGCTCTCATCAGGCATCACTTCGAATCTATTTTTAGAACGTTTCGGTGCTGATGTGAAAGAGGGATGTCTCTCTTTCTTGAACAAATGAAATATTACTTTCATTTTTGCTTGCTTTCATACAATCTCCTTTTTCATCGGCATGTTTAGTTTCACTAACGGGTTCAAAATTAATTTGGAGTTACTTACTCTTGTAGACCCCTTTTACTTTGTATTTATACTAAAAAAAGACTAATTTCTGCAAAGTTAATCTGGAACTTTCTTATTAATTTAAATCTGTACAATACGTGTTTGACAAGTTTTTCATCACAGTTGCCAATTCACTGTTGGGCCTGATTTTATGTGTGGTATTTATTTGCTTTCATTATTTAAGTAAAATTTCTGATTCAAAATACACTTATTTGACTTGAAAAATTTGGAAGGTTAGAAGTTATGCAAATGAACTACAAATGCTACAATTGCATTTTCAATGAGGAATTTGCTGCGATCATCATATTTTGCAGAAGGGAAAATATTTTATATAAAAGTCTGATTAAAGCATATTTACTGTATAATACAAATTTTATTTGAAGTTATTTACATAAAAAGTTAACTTTTATTTATAGAGCACCTATAATTTTATCACCATTACTCTTTTTCTCCCATCATAATTTCATTATATTTACTAGTGAACAGGGTCTCCAAAGCATTTGATAACTATAAGACCATGCAATGGAGACCCTATTTCTGAAGCTGAGTGCAAAATGTTTTTATGAGATTCATGAACAAAAATTCACGTTCAAATGGATCTGTGCTGATTAGAATTACAGATATAATTTCTATGAGTTTGATAGCATTTTTGGAAGCATTTTGCATGATTCTCTTTTCAAATTATTCCAAAAAAATAATAATTCTAAAGAATTTTTTTTTCTAAGCATGCCATACGATCATTCAGATATATTTAAAATTTTGTATCCAAATTTCTGTGATTTTGTATTTCAGGGGAAAGGAGAGACTAATCGCACTTACTTTCTGCTTTCATATTGACATATATAAAATTTCTAAATGTAGAAAAGAAATTTTTTCGCAACTATTGAATGTTTTGATATAGTGTTCATTGGTGAATAGGTCCTTTGTCAGAGTAACTGGTACATGCACAATTTGGCATATGCCATCCATAAAACATGTCTGTGATTCATCTGAGTAACATATCTAAATTTACTATCCATACATGAGTATTTTTATCAAAATTAGAAATCGACTGAGCAGACACACGGATGGATGGATGGACAAACAGCAAAACTGAACTCATAATCATATGTCCTTTTAAATACTATTACTATTACAAAAATTGTCTCAGTTTGAAAATATACAATGTTTTTTAAAACATAACTTCAGATGGCAACTGCTTACAGGTTGAATTTGAATTCTTCAGTATGAACATGAACACACATCAAAGTTTCAGTGAGGGAAAAAAAAAACTTTATATAATTCACCACTGTAACATATCTAAATTTAAATTTTGTATTTATACAAGCTTTCTTACAAAAAATAAGAACTAACCAGAGTTCCTAAAACTATGTAAGATGTGTTACGAAATGTCTATGCAAAGTTATAAATAAAAAAAAAATATTAATAAAAAAGTAATAGCAGCATTTGAAATATTTTTGAACATTTTGAACAATAGAAACTGATTCTTAATTCATTAAAAACTAATGCTTACATTATGCTAAATTAATAAAAAACATCAGCTCATGAAATATTAAGACTAAAAGAGACAGTTATTTAAAAAACATACTTATCATACAACACAGGTGTTCGAACAAAATCATCTGTTAATAGTATTTCTTTGAATTCCTCAACAAAATCTTCATATACATTCTTAAATTTTAGAAGTTTTTGAAAAGTTAGTCTAGTCAGTTCACTCTGTAAAGATTAAAATTATTATCTATTAAAAATAAAATTGAAAAAAAAATACTCATTAATATATAGCAAAAATAACAAGACAAACAATTTTGTGGAGCATCCTATTTTAAGACAAGTAATTTTGTAAAAGATTCTGTTAAAAAAAAAAAAAAAAAAAAAAAACTGAAAGGCCTTTTAAAACTTTTGTGACTCAAAACTTCTGATTTGAAAAATATTTAATTGGATGTTAGAATACATCATTTAAGCATGTAAAAAAAAAATAAGAAGAAGAATATAAAAACAAAAAAATATTGACTAAAAGGTACTCTTTTCACAGCTGCAATAAACAGAAAATTACACACTTCTCAAAAATAGTGTCAATTTTCTAATATGAAATTGTAAAGTATACGAAATTACTTTGTAAAAAAATCTATTTTTGGATGGCTCCAGGCTATTTAAATTTTAAAAAAATTATAAGGTTCATTTTAGTAATAATGAGGCGAAACTGTACAAATGATAAATAAAACTTAGGCATGAAAAATTAACTCAGTATAGCCATCTGTTGAGAATTCTATGAACAATTTATATTAACTGCTGTGTTGGGAGACAGCAGCAATAAATAAAATCGTCGTTTAAAGGCTGCTGCATAACTAACATTCATTTTTGGGTATGTTGTAGGTATGTAATGCAGTGATACAAAGGATTAAAACAGTAGTAGCCAACTGGTGGTCCATAAGAAGATTTCAGCAGTCCACACAAAAATCTGAAACACTAATGACATTTTAGATGTTTAGTTTTGAAAGTTTAACTTATCATAGGTATTGATAAAATTATGTTAATAGATATTATTAGTTATTTGCGAAACAGGTAACTTTTAACTTTCTACTATATCAAGACTACTCTTTGCTCTACATACAGCGAATATCATATGCTGAGTGAAAAAGCAATTAAAATTATGATTCAGTTTTCAATAAAATAAATTTTTTTAAATTATCTTTATCAGAAACAGCAATTAAAATTTGGTACAGCTATCAGCTTTAAGCAAAATTATTCATCATCCTATAACAACATTATTGTAGCCAAAAACATGCGAGCTTATTTCAAATAAACAGGAGCACATATCGTTCTAAAATTGTGTGTACAGAAATAAGATTTTATTACTTATTTCAAATAAACAGGAGCACATATCACTTTAAAATTGCGTGTATAGAAATAAGATTCTATTGCTTGTTTCAAATAAACAGGAGCACATATCAATCTAAAATTGTGTGTACAGAAATAAGATTTTATTACTTATTTCAAATAAACAGGAGCACATATCACTTTAAAACTGTGTGTACAAAAATAAGATTCAATTGCTTGTTTCAAATAAACAGGAGTACATATCAATCTAAAATTGTGTGTACAGAAATAAGATTTTATTATTTTTTAATAACTAAATAACATTATTACAAATAAACAAACGTAAAATTTTTTGGTCATGATTAAATAAGCATTTAAAATTTTCTTATAATAAAAAAACAACGTATAAATTTTTTTAGATTCAAGAAATATTAATACAAGAAAAATTATGCACCAAGCATAGAATATAAAGCACATTTTCCAATACTTGAAGAATTTTTTAGCAAAAATTTAAAAATTTTTTGGTCATGATTAAATAAGCATTTAAAATTTTCTTATAATAAAAAAACAACGTATAAATTTTTTTAGATTCAAGAAATATTAATACAAGAAAAATTATGCACCAAGCATAGAATATAAAGCACACTTTCCAATACTTGAAGAATTTTTTAGCAAAAATACACTTTTTAATAAGGTAAATAAGGTACCTAAATAAACATTTTACAAAATGCATTACACATTTGAAAACCAGATTTCAGCAACTGCTGCCTATAGTCTAAAAAGTACTTCAATTATTTTGTGCAGTTATGTATATAATCTGTAGATTTGTATATGTTCTACATAGTATAATAAAATTCAGTTTAGTAAGAAAACACATAACAAAGTTGAAAATCACCTTCAGCAATTTCTAACAATGGACAAAAACATACTTGAATTCCTTCGTACAGCCCTGTATGCTACCTACAGATTTTTATATGTGCCATATATTAAGCTAAAATTTAATTCGGACAAAATCATGGTTAAAAACAATAAAATCACACTTCTAGAAATTATAATCCATTGGCAGCCATGTATCCAGTTCTTTGCATGGCCCTGTATGTGATGTTATTTATATTCTACAAACATTTCTTAGTATACTAAATATAGTTGAGCTTGAAAATGCATAACTCAAATTAAAAAGTCCTTTCAGAATGTGTCAGGAGGAAAAGGTAGCTTTCATATTCCTTGTTTTTTTAAATATAGCTTATTTTGACATATTAGCTTATTTTAATATAGCAATTTTAAAGTAATACACAAAGCTAAAATTAGTGGAACTTTATTAGATGATTCAATAAAAATTACTTATTTCTTGATTTTAAAATTTTGCAAATTTTACTCAAATTTTAAGTAGTTAAAATGCGACAAACCCAATAAAAGAATATTCGTCAATACTGAATTTGAATGAGAATTGCACCAAATTAGTAAGCTATAGCCAAGTTGGCATCATTTATGGTTCTTAGTTTTGACGATATTTCACCAAGTGTTGTTCAGTTGAAGCTAATGTTAATTTTCCTGATTTTCTTTAATTTTTGTCTTGTTTCAAAATGTCAACCACCCTAGAATTTCAAACTGCTCTTGTAGGTTTGGGAGGGTGCACGTTGTTCTGCACTCATACATGTTAAGTTAATTTCATTTGTTTATATTTAAATTGCAATTTTAAAGTAATTTTCTAAAAGACCATTTTATTAAAGAAATTTTTGTTTTGTATTTTAATTATGCTTTGTTTACATTACTTTTTTGTTTAAATTTGGTTCATTTTAGCCTTTTTGAATTTTGTTTCTAAAATGACAATAGTTTTTATTGAGTGCAGGATGAACAAGTGTTCAGAAGCCTGCAAGCTGGGTGGAGTTAGGTATGTCTGTCCTCCCACTGATGAAGAACAGACAGTTTTTGCCTGTGTTTTGTTTTTTACCTGTATTTTTGAAAGTTTTTGGGATTTTTATAGTTAAATATTGCTGATATACACCTTCTTTTCAGAGTTATGGTGTTTTTGCATTTTTAAGTATTGATGAAATACATTTTGTTGCATTTGATATGAGCTGCTATTAGCGCTAGTTAAGCAATAACTTTTTCATTAATTATATATAAATATATGGATATATAAGTCACATTTGAACGGAGGGTGGTTTTGGGGTCTAGGGGTCATGATATTTGAAAATATACCAACATTTTTCAGAAGTGCTTTCCTCCGGATGGCTACAATAGGTAACTTTTTACTTTTTGTAATGAAAACTATCTAAAACCACATTTAAGAAATTCACACTCATATTCAGTAAGATTTCTTTTGAATAGCATTGTATCTGGTCTATACCATTTATAAACACCACATACAATGCAAAAACCTAGTTAATCTTAAAAATGCATACCATAACAAAAAACGTGCATCCAGTAATTATTGCTAATAGATACTATAGCACTTCGGATAAATATTGTATTTGAAACTTTTGTGTCTACCTGTAAATTAATGATAAATGCTATGCCAATGTATTTACAGCAAGTATCTTGTAGTAAACCTGAGTTAAGCATATCAATTTCATTTTTATTATCATATTTGAAATAGTGTAGATTATTATGTAACTGAATTATTTTGTATGGTCCTGTAAATGAATAACAAATCCTTTACACTCGATATTCTACAGAAAGTATCTTTTAGTGCACTTCAGAAATTCATATCAATTTCATTATAGTTGTAATAGAGTAATATAATTAAAATACATTGCAAATGATTTTTCTCCATAGACCATAATATAACAGAGTTCTTTTGAATGGTTCGGTAAATGAACGATAAGTGCTATACATCATTAAAATACTCTGCAAATGATTTTCAGCCATAAAGCATAATCTAAGGGCATTCTTTTGAGCACCCATGTAAACTAACTATAAATGCTACACACTTCATTTTCAATATGAAATATGCCATGATAAAACTCAATTACATATATCAATGGCATGGCAATCCGGGTCCATTTATGCAAGCTAGAATACAATTAGACAAACTGAAGGCATAAACACTTTCAACTATGATGGAAAATCTTAAAAATGGAAATTCTCTAATCATTATTGTACAATCTATATATATATTTCTCTTGTGTGGCGTTAAAATATGGCTGAATTTGTAGCTTGCCATTTGGCAACAACCGCAGTAACACAAATAATTTGCCTTATTACATTCCACCAATCAGAAGAGGGATTTCACCACTTAAACTCGTTTCATATTTAAAAGAAAAATTTCAATGGTTTTCATGAAATGTAAACATATTAAAATGATTCCGTTTAATTATACACTAATCGCATAAGAGCAGAACACAGATTATTTATTGAGAAATAATATTGAGTAATCTGTGTAAATAAAATGACAATGAATAATCTTTCATAGTAAACAATATGAAAAACGAAATGTTTCCGATGAAGATAATGACGTCATTCGGAAAACAAAAGATGTATTTTCATCCATGAATTAAAATACTTTACTATAACTGTGTCAGTCCTGAAAAATACTTTACTATAACTGTGCCATATTCCTGATCCTTATTCCTACACATACATAGACTGGACTCTTACTATTTATTTAAAGATCCTTGGTATACACAAAATAAAATATTTCTGTAAATTACATAATTTCCAATTAATTAAACAGAATATTTAATGAAACTCAAAAATTTTAAAACAATTGCTTAAATGAGGCTTTAATCTCGGTAGGGATGAATGGTTCAGATAATGAAAATGATGTTATATTTGAAAGAAAGGATTCATTTTCATATGGGCTCCAAAAGTATTGTGACACACGGCAGAATTGTTTCAAACAAACAACAAGTTTTTAGGAAGTTTTCCATAGTGTGAAAGAGTTACCTCCCGGAAAAAAGTGCAAAAAAAAACAGGAAATGCACAGGAACGGTTTGTAGGAACTGCTAATGACGTCATGAGCTTTAGAGTCTATATAAAATTGAAATATTTTAGTACGATTTTGTCAATATGACGTCGTATTCACTGGCCTTTACATCTAATTCAGCAAATTAAAATTCAGAGCAGGAGTTCTTTATGAGCACAGTACGATCTTTTGGCAGGTGTAAGAATAGCAATGGCCATTGGATAGTTTTACGGTCATGTGATGCATTCAGAAAATCATTTTTTTGATCAAAAGTTTCTTTTAGACACATCAGAAAACATGTTTACGTTTTGTTAACCTGCCAAGTGTCTGAGGGATACTGTATTTTTCCCGACAGATGAACTTTAGATAGTGTTTGTTGATTGATATGGAACTATCTTGGTATCAGATAGTGTTTTTCCAAGAGTTTTTTAAATAAATTTAAGCCTTTTTTTACAATATTATGCGCAATAAGTTTTCAATAAATTGTGTTCCAAGGTTATTTTTATCAGTTATTTTACATTTCAAAATTTGGTAATTTCGTTAAAATGATTTATGCCTATTAGTATCGCCAACTAAATGCATTTTAAATTGTGATTTCAACGAAGTTTTCAATTACTGTTTTTGAACCTTAATTTTTTTTGAAAATTTTATAAGTTAAAAGGATTTATGATAGCACTCATTATGGCTAGAGTTGCTGCAAAAAGTGTCGAGCAAGCGAAGCGAGCTAGAGGCGCTTAGCGGTCTCAATGGGAATTGTGTAACAATTCGCGGTGGTTGGCGAGCATTAGTCAGCAGGGGGCAGAGCCCCTTAGTGAATTTATGTTTTGAAAAAAAACGCAATATAAGTAGCCTGCTAGAAAAATCTAAAATTATGAATTCAGAAATATATGAGGTGCAAAAGGCAAGAAACTGATACTTTAAAGCAGTGGTCGAAAACCTTTTAAACATCATGAACAACCAAATCTACCATTTTAAATCCCGAAGGCCACTAACAAAATTTTTCAAATAACATAAATATATTTGTAGAATAATTATCACAGAGTTTCTATAATACCACTATTTTTTAATAGTAATCTTCTTCTTATTTAATTGCAACAAAATTACTAAATTTAAATATAACAATATAATTGGAGCTTATTTAACTATCCATAATTATGTTTTACTGAGAGGGGGATCTATCTCAAAAATTTTTATAGGGGAAGGAACCAGAAACATTAATTGTGGCTAAGGTAATAATAAAATACAATAAGTATTATTGATTTGTCAGTCTTCTTGAAGAGGTAATCAATTTATTGTTTATAATTTAATTCTCAAATGATCATTCATAGCATGAAAAACCCAGTTTGTTTGTATTATAAAAGATTACATGATAGGAAAATATAATTTGTTTACATTTATGGTTCTTAATGAGGATTTATTAATATATAATGATTTTAGAGTTATATAATGGATATTTATCTACCCTATATATATAAAATCCTAATGAAACGAATTTATGAAACGATTCTATGAAACGTCGGATTAAACAACTGATTGTGTTTCATGGCAATTTCTCCTAAAATACGGAATACTTTGTGATGAAATTAACACCAAAAATCCGTATTGATCCGCAGATCTCAAAACTGGTATTAGAATTTTTAAATTCGAATTAGTTTTCGAAATATTTTTTTTTTCTAATTTTATATACCTTTCTCTAATGATGGCAACTCAAATTTTAATCAAAACAGACATTTTTTTTCATATTTTAAAAAAGGTTATTATTTTAAACTAATTTGGCGACCAGTTTGGCCTCCCTTGAATGTATTCTAAGAAATGTATCATGTTACTTTTATTCATAATTCAATTTATATTTCATTATCATTTTATTTAACACAAAACTTTCATTTAAAACTGAAACATTTAAAATAAATGGCTTTCACTTCTTTCTTTTTTTTTAAACGAAATGAAAAGAAAAATATTAGGCACAGATGCCATATACGCAACACTGTACCTAATTGGTGCCAAAATGACGTTATTTTGCCTACATGGTAACTTGGCTATTGTTGCTTATTTATTAATAAATGTTTATTAACCATTTGGAAATGATTATAGTTTTCGGTCGAGGATGGGGCCAAATGATGCTCGCATTTTATTTTTTTTAACGAAATTCAACAATGTTCTTTACTTTTAGAAGAATTTTTATTTGAATAGGTAATAGAAAGGCATAGAATCGTTAAAAATTGTTTGAATAGGTAATCGAAAGGCATAAAATTGTTAAAAATTGAAAAAGTTACAAATCATCATTTTGATCACCTGAAGTTTGATTTTTGCGATCTGTTGTTGAAGAGGATACGACAGACTTTGGTGGACGAAATTTAGATTTTTCGGTTAAATTTTGTTACGAAGGTGATTTGTAAATTACTGCTTTTAACGCATATTAATCCAGACATACAATTCCAAATGGTCGTTGTAATCTATTAAATTACAATTTTTTTTGTTGTTGTTTATTAATTTATTTTCTTTTTATTTACAAAAAATGTTATAAATTAATTTGTTCTATAGTTATTAATTAAACTTTTTTTATTTATTGTTATTTCATTTTAAAAATAACAGAAAATAATTTTTAAATACATATGTAACTGGTACTCGAAAACGAGGCTTTCGCCAAATTGTCATAAAAAAAATGCATGCCAAACCTGGTACGTATATGACAATACAACAAATCATGACATTTAATTTCAACTTCAAAGCAATGTTTTAATGATACTACTTCTCCCGTCGACCAATTTCGCCAAATTATATAAATTGCCAAGCCACTCGCCAAATTATACAAATTGACATAATTTTTTATTTTAAATAACGAAAGAACAAATAAATTAGTATAATATCAATAAAAATACAAATAAAACGTTGAAATAAAAATCACTTGATGGCGTAAACACATGTAACTTCCTTAAAGTCAAGTGAATGTGACATTTACGATCAACCATTATTGGCATTTAATCTTATAGTCTGGCAACAGATTTTAGATATAACAGGCAACAGATTGTGAATCAAACACGAAAACAACCATTTGATGTCTTAACAGCAACTGATTCTGCCTTAAATTTTTGCAATCAAAGGGAATTGAATGGAAGATCACTACAGGTTTTTTCAGTATAATTCAATCTTCTCTAATCTTTTTAAAAGCGATCAGATCAGCGTGCTTTTAAATTCTGCAGTGTTTGAACGGGGGTTGGCGAGTGTAGCTTGCAGGGGGCAGAGACCCCTAGTTAGTAATATAAAGAATTTGGGGTAATTTAATATAGATTTATTAGATTTTATAATGATTTTGAAGTCTTAATGAAAATTTATTAGTTTTAAAATGATTACGGGCCACTAAATGAAGATTTAGTAGTAATATAGTGATTTTAAGCTAATTTAATATGTTTTATGATATTGCAATTAAAATGTAATTTTTTTTTATGCATTTTTTTTTTTTTTTTTTTTGTTATAATATGAATTTTTATGTAAAGACCAGTCTTGGCTCTGCATAAACAGAGACTATAAGTGCAGTATCATGAAATTTAATATGGTGTCATTTTATTTTATTTTATATTATTTAATAAACATTTTAATCCACTAATGGCTCTCCCACCCCCCTGAATTTTGACTTTGTGTTTTGAAATAATTCGTGAACAAATCAACATTAATTTTTTTGGTATGCTCAACACCAGGATACAAATTTTTGGATTGTGGTAACAAGAAATCGTGAATTATTGTGATTATAGAAGAATTATTCTGTTGAACGAAGAAACTTTTTAAAATTGATTACGAAACTAGAAACATTATTAACTAACGGTTAATAATACAAAAATTGATGACTTATTAAAACTTCAAGAAATATTATCTTTAAAGGAATCTACTTTTCAAAGTTTTAATCATGAAATTGAAGATCAATTAACTGATCTTAAGGATTATGAAAAAAATATTGCTAACAGCGAAAAATATAATGGTTAATTGATAAGTGCTAAATTTAAAATAAAAAACAGATTAAGTAAATGTAATAAAGGTAATGTTTCATCTAAGAAAACAGGTGGTTCTGTAAATATATTGAATAGTTCTGTCAATGTAACAGAAAATTCTTGTTCTGCCATGAAGTTGCCTAAATTAAATGTTCCTATATTTTCTAGCAAAATTGAAGAACGGGTAGAATTTTTTAACTGTTTTGAAACATCAATGCACCAGAATAATCATTATCTAAGGTAGAAAAATTTGTGTATCTAAAATCCTTGTTATGTAATCGGGCATATAATGTGGTAGAAGGGCTTCCACTGACAGAACAAAATTATGATATCTGTATTGATTTATTACAGGACCGTTTTGGTAAGGCTGATGTTATCATTAAAAGACATATGACTAATTTGTTAAACACGGAACCGGTAAAAAATTGTTCAAACTTAAATGCATTAAGAAGATTGAACGACATTACTATTAGAAAGTTTAAGAAATTTGGGGTTAACATCCAATTCTTATGGACATTTGCTAAACCCAATTTTGCTAAAGTTATTACCTCATGAATTAGTCATAAAGTATCAAAGAAAATGCGATTCTAGTAAAGAGTCAGGTGTAACAGATCTAATTGCCTTTCTTAAATGTGAAATAGAATGCAGAGAAAAGGGCTTTGTCTATGACTAGTTCTAAAAATGATGCAGCCTCTTCATTTGAATATAAAAATAAAACTGAATATCGTGAAAGGAAAACATCAAATAAATAACATGCTAATACTTTAAATGCTAACATTAAAAGTTTTTTTCAAATGGAAATATGGTAGCAAACAGTTACAAACAAATTATTGATGGCATTGATGAACACAAAGATTGCATTGTTGCAAAGACCATTGCACATAAACATACAAAGAAAGAAAAACATAAATCCTTTTATATTTCTTGCTATTTCAACACACAAGCTATATAAGTTTAAATGAAAAGCATTTTCCAAATTTTTTAAAGTGTGTTGTTACATTCACTTTTTGATAAAGCATTTTATTAGTATTAGATTCATTTCTTCCTCTTATATTGAAATGTTACAACAAATTAATCTATAAAATAAAATCAGAATATCATGAATTAATGCATAAGTAAAAATATCAAAGATAATACATACTTCTACATCCACCACACCTATTTCACCTTCAGTATAATTAATATGTGCCTTTTCTCTTTGACTTACACGTTTAGGACCATTAGAACTAAATACAATAAAGATTTTGTAAATTATGTCATTTTCTTACTCATTGAATGAAAATAATAATAATAATAATGATGATAGTATACAAATGCAGTAGCGCCAACTTTTCAAAAATATTGGGTGGGCTTAAAATTTTTTGAATAAAATAACACATATGTTTTTTTTTCCCTTTAGTGTGCATGTGTGTGGAGAGAGAGAGAAAGAGTGAATGACTAAAGATAGTTTGAAATTAAATTATGTTTTTTCTAAGCAAATTTTTAAATTATTATAATTTAATTATAATTTTATAAATAATTTTATTAAATTATATTCTTATAAGTTCTTCCTTATAAATACATTAATATTTATTTTAAATAACATTGGAATTGCTAACTATTCAAAGTGCAAAAAACTAAATGTCAAGAAAAGCATGCATTTTAGTCACCTAAATGCTTTATCAATTCCAGACATCAAAACGGATGGTAAAATATACAGGGAAATTATTTTCATGAGAAATTTAACTATACATCCGTTGAAGGGGTTTTCAGTGCTCCTGAAATTCTAATTTATGTCCTTACTATTTTTCAAACAAAACTATTTCGAGAACATTTACAAAACCAAATTTCATTTCAGCGATTTAATAATTAAAAAAAAAATAATCATGAATTAAATCAATGGGAATTAGGTGGGAGGAGAGATCAAATTATTGGGGGTGCTCGCGCCCCATGGGCCCATACAAGTTGGCGCCACTGTACAAATATACATACAGAGAAACGAAAATGGGAAAGTAATTGTGGTCTTATGAATGGTATATTTTACTCATATGAAACAATCACAAGATAACATCTATTTCATTTTATTTCATTTGACTCTTATTTGTCAATGTAACTAGAAGAACATATAACTGAAGAATCATTTTCTTAATATTCATACGAGGTGGAATCCTTCGAATTTTGACAAAAAAGGTTAAAGGAGAACAGTTACACTGATTAATAATAAACCTACAAAATTAATTACAATAAAAAATCCATCGAACATTGGCTACTATGATTCTTAAAACAAATATTACTTTAATTTAAAGTTACCAAAGTACTATTCCCTTAAATTTCAACTATTCCAAGTTATTGAAAATTTAAACTTTATTCTTATACTCAATTAGTAAAATATAATCAAGATAAGTAAACAGGATGAAATTATCAAGTGAGGCTCTTATGCTACACATTATGGAATGAAAAATCAGCAAAAATTATTTCACTCTGACACAATCATCTACATGAAATCTAAATCTTACATCATTTTTACCATCTCAAAATTTACATACACATCTCTCATACCCGTATTCACCATTTTAATAATATTTTGAAGCGCAATAGTTTATTACTAAATATTTTTCCAAACTCGAAGTCACATTTCTCAGCTACAACTTTGCATATGAACATTCGCGAGTAAAAATGAGTAAAAATTTGAGAAATTTATGTCTTTTTAGATGTATTTGTGGTAAAATATTTAGTTTTATCAAAGAAAATGTCAGTTTTCTTTTAAATATGACAACATTTTCTCATATATTTCTCGCATTTCAATGAAGCCTTTTATTTAGCGTCTCATCAGTATCAAATGGAAAGAAAAAATATTAAAATGCAACAGCTTTATGAGGTACTTGCACATTTTTTAAAGCATAACATCATTTTATGTTCAAAATTTTGAAAGTTATTTTCAATTATAATGAGAAAATGGCATCAATAAGGATATAATCAATAAAAATAAACAAACTCCATTTTCTCTTTTCTCTGGAACAATGGAAATAATTCAATTGCCACAATGTTAAAGAAATTTCACCAAAACTTTTAAAATTAAAAATAAAGCATAAAAACGGAAATATGAAATAAGTTAAACTAGTCGTTGGGGGCCACCATAGTACTAACCCATCATGGATATGCATAACATAAAGTATGAAAATAAAACATGTGTAAACTATTTATAAAATGCAATGCAATTCCAAAATACAATTTAAACACATATTTAAATATTTTTAATACATAGTAAAGCTCTATTACTGAATTGAGGGTACTACTTGATTATCCCATCAACCAATTTCGATAAATTATATAAATTGTCAAACTACTTTCAAAATTATACAAACTAGCCGCCCTTGGCGACCAGTTTGGTCTCCCTTAAAATTTATGTTTAGGAAAGCATGCTAAGCATTGTATCATGTTACATTTATTCATAATTTAATTTACTTGGACTCCCTTAAATATAATTAATATAATCCCTTAAGCTAATATTAGTTTTTGTTGCATTAAAATATCTCAATTTTTTGATTTTCTGTAAGCAAGTAAACCCTATTGGTTTACAATAGAAGTCTATGGGAATTTGGCGAAATATTAGAGTAGAGATATCGCCAAGCTAGCGTCACTTCTGGTGACTAATTTTGGTCACCAAATTAGACGATATATCACCACATTGGCGACGGAACAGATATATAGATTGGCCTAATTCTTATTTTAAATAACGAAAGAACAAACAAGTTAGTAAAAAATTAATAAAAATACAAATAAAACGTCGAATTAAAAAGCACTTGATGATGCAACAAACATGTGTAACATGTTTAATGTCAAGTGAATGTGACATTTACAATAGGCCATTATTGGCATTTAATCTTATAGTTTGGCGATAGTTTCAAAGTCGACGGGATAATCGAGTAGTACTGAATTGTATAAAAGAAACATCCTAACTCCAAAAATTATATTCCGATTAACTAACAGTTTACTGCTTTGGATTAAGCGTCTCATTTCCAATTAAAATATATCTTTGAATTGAAATTTGAATGAAATACAGGGTCACAAAAAATCGAAGAGTGTGAAAAATATGATTACAAATATCTCGGCAACTAAATATCCGATCGGCTTCATTTTTTATGCAAAATTTATGTTTTTTTATTGTCTTTTATATTCACTCATTCAAATAAACAATTTCGAAAATTTTTGTATACCTTTTATCAGAACGAATATTTCGAGAGTCTGAAAAAAATAGTTCCGGATAATCAAGGTTACTGATATTCAATAGGCTTCTTCCCATTATGACACACTAAGTACACACCAAATTTCAAGTCTCCATTTCAATTTGTTCAGGAGATAGAGCATTTACAGACAGACAGACAGACAGACACACACATACACAGACAGACGGACTGCAATTTGTTTTCTTCTAAAAATATGTTTTTCAGAATCTCCAGTGCTTAAAACGTGTAAATCCGTCATTTTTTTTTTTTTTTTTTAAACGATTACAAGACTTACCCTATATTACGTATGATGGGTAAGTAAAAATAACAAGTACTGGCACATCTACAAATGAACAGCTTTCATTTAAAAAAGTAATTATCAAAATTGGTTCAGTAGAAAGCTCACGGATGATGACTAAAAAAACAGCCCTGTCTTTTAAATATATAGATAATCACACATTCTCCAGGAATAAAAACAGCAAGCATTCACAAATGAGGAAAATATGTATTTTTTTTTTTTCTAATTGACAATTAAAATGACAGAATAGATGTATAACAATGAAAATTTGTTCTCCAAACTCATGAAATTTCCGTGTTTAACCTAACTTGATTAATAGTAGCGAAGTGAAGGGTTTAGTAATTAATTTCACCATTTATTTTTCATCCCCCCCCCCCCCCTGAAAAAAAAAAGAATGCTAATATTCATGAAATGAATGGAGAAGGAAAGAACATATAATAAGTCATGATACACCTTTCGGCAAGAAATCATACGGAAATAATAAATTTATTAAAGAATAATGAAAAGAACAAAAGAAATATGCTAAAAGTATTAACCTCCTCAATCATGAGACAAATATTATACGAGACTACAAAATGCAGCTTAAAATGAGTGTAAAACAGCTCCAAAGATGTATTAGTCTATAAATCAATTCTTATGATAGGAATGCAGATAGTTAACTCCTTGAGGGGCAAGCAATTACGTATGTGAAATGCTGAATTCCCACCGGAATCTTTGAAAAATTCTATTTCAAAATAAGTAAAAGCAATTTCACGGCTTTTTCCCCCCAAAGTTAGAAAAGTAAAATTTAATAAAATTTTTCTGGTGTAAAACTTCTTTAATCGAAGGTGGTATATAATATATACCGGTGCCCTTCAAGGGGTTAAAAAGTAATTTTAAGAATTCTGGAAGCATTTAAATTAATTTAAAGAGTCTTGCTTAATGACTCCTGCAAGCGGCACCAGGACTGAGGATGCTAAAACAGACTGAAAATCATGATCCTATCAATACCACTATAGTTTGTATCCATTTCTGCCATTTCATATCACAGCTTGTTAGAAATATTCTAGAAAATAAATCATCACAAAAGCAGAAAAAGAAGATTTTATAATAATAAAAGAAAATCATGGATTCAGAAAGTTTTCATCCCTGATTTTTAGTTACGTGAAAGATGCTGATTATATTATGTATACTCGCACATGGTTCAAATGGCCAATCACCATTGTGCCAAATGACGATAAAATGCTTCATTTGGCATGGGCAGTTGCAAGAGCTGAATCTTTTTTTTTATATATATATATTTGTACAGGTGACATTATTTATGTTGTAGAAAAATTTATATTGCTTTTTATGTACATCCAATCATGCAATGCCATTAAAATCACTGTATTTCTGGTGAGAATCGTTCTGACGCTAGATTTTTTCTTTGGCCAAGTATTTCTATTTTATTATTGTTATTTTTTTTTTACTTTGTCATTATTGTGTTTTTAGAGAATGAGAGCTGGAAACTTTTTTTTATTTCTGTGATTTTATTTTACTAAAAAAAAGAAAGAAAATTGTATAATTTGTGAGGACACTTAATTTTAATACAATTGTAATTAATTTGAAAAACGTATTTGTATGTACGAAATTTGTTTGGATGAATGGCATTATTATTTTTTTTATATTGCCATTATTACTTTTTAGAAAATGAGAAGTTCAAAACATTTTTATTCCTGTGTTTTTAATTTACTGAAAAAAAAGAAGGAAAATAATAATTTGTAAGGACACTGAATATTAATATAATTGTAATTAATTTGAAAAACATATTGAAAATTTGCACTTTATTAAAGGTGTAAGTAATATTTCCATGTAAGTCACCTCTCATTTATGCACCTTTCAGTTATATGTGTCTCTCAGTTATACGCGAATTTTGTAAAGTCCTGCCAAGAGGAATAGGAAAATAATACTATAGATTTCTCACTTATAAGTGCCACTTTGAATTTGTTGGAAATCTGTACAAAGTCTTGTCCCCTAAAATTTGTCGTGTGGTTTGTTCGGAAGTTATATCGTTCTGAACCGGTTTTTCTTTCTCCATTTTGGTCGTAAAGGCACTCTCTTTTAACTGTAACTGTATGCATATTTTTATTCCAGTTTGATGTACTGAGTAAGTATATCATGTAATGAAACAACTCCATGGAGTGTGGAGTGAGGTGATGTGATGGAAGGACGATGAAACTGGAGTTTAAACTTACTCCTTGCTATAGTTATAATATGTCAATATAACAAAGTTTCCAGCAAAAGGCTGGAGGTATATGTATCTGTAATTATTATTTAAGTTTTCAATCCAAGCTGAATTAATAAATGAACTGTTATTTTAAATTGAACTGTTTCAACCGTTGTGCTTTATACTTAACGCCACATCAAAGGACCTTAAACCCTGCGTTTTCATAACTCTGCTATAATTATAACATGGTTAAGGGGCCATGTCATGCTATTTAAAGGTCAAATAGATGTAATATGATGTAATTTAGATGAAATAGATACTGTATAATGGCACAGGTTTCAGAATGAACTTATTCGTTCCCGAAACTATCGGATTATAATTATCCTTCCTGGAAGCTTGATGTCAAATACATATTGATAGGCCGAAGTTGCTGGGAGTTTATTAAAGCCAGATATCGCATGTAAAGTGGATGCCTCTGATCGGGAGAAAAGCGATTTTGAATGGCGTAAACGAAGAGCTTATACGACAATTTACCAATCCATAGAATGGAAATTTCAGAATTATCCGCTATCCATAATCTGCTAATTGCTCAGACAGAAAGCGGAAAAGAAGTCTGGGATATTTTAAAGTTAAACTTTGAACCAACTTCACGGGCATGCTTAGCTGGATTAATTGATGAATTTTTTGAGATGAAATTAAACTCGCAAGAAGAAACTATCGGTTTATTTTGTAAAAAAATTGAAGAAAAAAAAGGTTCAAATTAAAGAGGCTGGATTTGAGATGTCAGAACTGTTAGTATGTTTTCAATTAATCTGTTGATTACCTGAGGAGTACGATAATCTAGTTCAAGTGTTATACAGATTAGATGATGAAGAATTCAAATTACAAAATGTATCTAAGCAGTTAATAAGTGAATATGGCAGAATTTGTCTAAAACGCAAAGATGAAGGTAAAGAGGTTATCGCTGTAGGTGATGCTTATGCAATTAAGTTTTAAAATAATACCGTTAAAACAACCATTCCAATGAAGAATTTTGCAAGTGACAAAAAGCCCTAGTTTTCATGAAATGGAAGCGACCTGGACCCCAGTAAACACTCGTATACTTCACCAGCTAATCGTCTGGGGCTGAGTTTAATATGCAGTTACTGTAAGCGACCTGATCACACAGATACAAGGTGTTTCAAAAAGAACTCTAGAGGGAAAAAGCAAGTTTTCTACAGTGAACCTACAAAGCAATCTGAATTTGCCCTAATTTCTTCAAATGACGGAAAGCTCGTGGAATTTCTTCTGGACTCAGCAGCTACTTCTGACTTTATGAATGACAGTAGTCTATTTGTAACATATAGGGACCTCCCCCCTCAACAAGTGCTGATAGGAGACAAGGACTGTTCGTCGGAAATATTTTGTATTAGTGATATTGACTTTACCATAGTAGATGTAACAGGTAATGTAGAAATAACTTTAAAAAATGTATTGTATGCTCCTAATATGAGAAGAAATTTAATTGGTGGGTCTAATATAGACATTGCAGGAAACCAAATTAAATGGGGAAATGATAAAATGATTGTGTATGATAAATTTAATAAATATTGTTTTACTGTACCTAGAGTAGATAAATTGTATATTGTTAACAGTTATGCTTCACAATGTGAAAATTTTGCTTATTCTACTAGTTTAAATTCAGAGATTGTACATCATAGATTTTGTCATACAAACTTACCTTTACTTGAAAAACTGAGTAAAAATAATTGTGTTAAAGGTATTGAAAATATTAACTCTAAAAACAAAAGTAAGATGTGTGAATCTTGTAAAATTGCAAAATCTAATAGAAAATCGTTTAAAAGAAATTACTTGTATAAACGCATTTCTAGTCAAATCCTCGATAGAGTGTATATGGATTTGTGGGGTCCTAGCCCTGTTAACTCGTTAGGAGGGGGGAAATACTTTTTGATAATAATTGACGATTATTCTAGAAGGACTAAAGTAGAGTCCTGTGTGGGTCGGGTTTTACCCGACCTGAACCCGCAAATCCCATTTTAAGTCAACCCGCAACCTGACCCGAACACGCAAAAATAATTTTCAGCAACCCGCAACCCAACCTGAACCCACAACCCGACCCGAACCCGAAGTATATCAACCCGCATCCGACCCGAACCCGCAATATTTCAACCTGCAACCCGACCCGAACCCACAATGTAAGGAAAGCAAATCATGTTTTAATACCGTTATGAAAAATTATCTACGTATCTCTGATAGAGGTCTGCACCGGTCCGGCCCTCGGGCCGTGGCGGGTTGTCAAAATTTAAAACTGGCCAGGCCGCTTTATTAGGACAGTTTTTTCAATGGACCGGGCTGATAAACAAAATAAACAGTCCGGACCAGCAAAAAAAATGAATGGCCCTGCCAGGCTGGGCCGATAGCTACAATTAAGCCGGTCTACCGGCCCGATGTAAATATTTAGACGAAGCCGATAAAATTATAAATGAACCTTGACGTGCTAGGGCCGAACTTTTGAGTTTTACACGGGACGGGACGGGCCGTTTCCGGGCCTGGTAATTCCGGCCCGTGCAGACCTCTAATTCCCTAGTATCATTTTTATATTTTACAGAGTAGAATGAACAAATCTATATTCTTTAATATTCAACTATAGTAAAAACTTTGACCCAACCCGATGCAGGACTCTAAATGGTATAAAACAAAAAATCTAATCTTTAAATATGCTTTAAAATTAGTTGCAGTTTCAAAAGTTCCATTTATAACGACACACCTTGTTTTACACAAGTGGCCATCTGCCTTTAGTTTATCAGCAGTTATTATTTTGAAATTTTTCCCGTCTAACATACTGAATCGCATACACCACAATTAAATTATTCACTTGATAGACAGGAAGGACCATTTAGCGTTTTGCTGCGTATTGTATTTTCAAAATACGATAAAAATATAATGCAGTTTGTTATTTCAAAGACTGGTGAAAGGATGACTAAATACAAAACAGACAAGCATACATTTTGCTTTTGTGAAACTTTAATCTGCGGTTTATATAGGCTTTTAACGGGAAAAAATATTTTCCACATTCTTTTAAAAAAGCGGGTCAATCTGAACCCAACCCGCAAGAGTAAAAAAGCCAACCCGAACCCGCAACAATGAAAGCCAACCCGACCCGAAACCGACCCGCACCAAAAAAATTTAAAGTCCAGATAAGTTTGACTTTAAACCTAAAACTACTCATCCTAATACTGAAACTTTAAGTGAACCCTCTACTAGTGATTTGGATGATACATATTTAGCTGAATTATTTCAACATGAATTTTACAATACTGAAATCCCTAAATCATTTGAGGATGCACAAATAAACGCAGAAAGGGGGAAGTGGAATGCCGCGATGAGGGAAGAACTTGAGATGATGAGTAAGAGAAAGGTTTGGCGGTTGGTTGACCACCGAAAAATTCTACAATAGTAGGAAGTAAATGGGTTCATAATATAAAAAACACTGAAAAAAATAGTAAAAAGTACAAGGCACGTCTCGTGGCTCAAGGTTTTAAACAGAAACCAGGTATGGATTTTAATGATATATTTTCACCTGTTGTAAATTTTTCAATTATAAAACTAATGTTTATTTTATTAGTTTCTATGTTACATTGGTATCATATTCAATTGGATGTAAAATCAGCATGTTTATATGTGTCTTTAAAAGAAACTGTTTATGAAACAACCTCCAGGATTTGAAATGAGGGGTGCTGAAAATAAAGTTTGTTTGTTGAATAAATCAATTTATGGATTAAGGCAAAGTGGCTACGAATGGAATTCAGAATTAGACAATATATTACATAATCTAGGATTTTGTAAATTAAAATGGCGTAACTGTGTGTATAAATTGAATAATAATGTAATTTTAGTTGTTTATGTAGATGATTTAGTTTTGTTTGCTAAAGATGAAAATATATTGCAATCTGTAACTATTATGTTAAAAGATAGCTTAGAGATTGCTGAAATAGGATTAACAAAGTATTTGCTAGGAGTTAACTTTGAACAGATTAATGATTCATTATTCCTTCATCAAAGAACTTATATTGAAAAATTAGAATTAAATATATAAAGATTTACTTAAAAGTTATACTAAATTACACTTTAAAATTGGCTCTGTTTTACCAGATAAAGTTAACGAAAATGAAATTATAGAAAATGAACTAATGAAAAAATTTCCATACCGATCTTTAATCGGATGTCTGTCATTTTTGTCAAATAGATCAAGCCCTGATATTAGTTTTTCTGTAAATGTAATGTCACAATTTTGTAAGGGATATACATATAAACACTGGTTAATAGTAGTAGGTATTATAAATTATGTTTTTCTACTAAAAGTTTTAAAATAAATCTGTCTAATGTAAAATCATTAAGTTTATGTGCATATTCAGATGCTAATTGGGGATGTCAACTTACTAAACAACATTCAAGTAGTGGTTATATAATTTACTTTGATAACATTCCGTTTGCTTGGAAATCATCTAAGCAGAAATGTATTGCACTCAATTCTATGGAATCTGAGTTTATCTCATTAACTGAGAGTGTAAAGGAACTAACTTGGTATTCGAGAGTTTTAAATGAACTTAATTTATATAATAGAATAAAACCAATTCAGTACTGTGATAATGAATCTGCTATTTATTTTCCTAAAAATAGCCAAGAAAATTTTTAAACGAAACACATTGACATAAGATGTCAATTTATTCATCAGTTAATAAATGAAAATGTTTTTGAGTTAAAACATGTAAGTTCTAAAGATAATAAGGCAGACTTTCTGACAAAACCTCTTCTGCATGTAAAGTTTCAAAGAGACATTTGTAATATTTTTGATTTTGAATATAAAAAGAAAGAGGAGGTATTTATGACCGATGGGGCTGCATGTTGGAAATCTGTACAAAGTCTTGTCCCCCAAAATTTGTCATGTGGTTTGTTCGGAAGTTATATCGTTCCGAACCGGTTTTTCTTTCTCCATTTCGGTCGTAAAGGAACTCTCTTTTAACTGTAACTGTATGCATATTTTTATTCCAGTTTGATGTACTGAGTAAGTATATCATGTATGAAACAACTCCATGGAGTGTGGAGCGAGGTGATGTAATGGAAGGACGATGAAACTGGAGTTTAAACTTACTCCTTGCTATAGTTATAATATGTCAATATCACAAAGTTTCCAGCAAAAGGCTGGAGGTATATGTATATGTAATTATTATTTAAGTTTTCAATTCAAGCTGAATTAATAAATGAACTGTCATTTTAAATTGAACTGTTTCAACCGTTGTGCTTTATACTTAACGCCACACCAAAGGACCTTATTTTAAATGCAACATTTAAAAAGTTACTTTTTAAATAGTTAAGAAATTACAAATTTTATACAATGCTTGGGTCCCATAAGTTTTATTTAGAAAAAGTTTCTACGTGTTCTACCAAGTAAAACAATAAAAATTTATTCTTCTATGATTAAAACTTACTGAGTAGTAGAATATGTAGAATTTGATGAATTTTGAACATTTTAGTCAGCATAAATGGAAAAACTGGTTTTTGGTGCCAGAAAATGCCTGAAATTCAAAGTATCATAACTAGGCAAGTTTTTGTCTTCCAAAAATTAAGTTTTTAACCATAAACACATTTTAATGATGTGGATTCATCTCAACGGAAAACAGCGCCTATACTTACATCCCAAAATTATTTCAAACATTTTGTTTAAAGGCCTTCTAATTAAAACATCTGTTGACAGCATACACAGAAATTAATTATACAATACAAAAATAACAGGTTGTTGGAACCTGTTACATGTGCAAGTGTGGAACAATGCAACCTGTTAAACAAAAGTAACTCTATTTCCCATTTCTAGAGGAAAACATTCTAAAAACGTTCTAAATTATGATTTTTATGGAACTGTTAAGAAACTTGAAATTTGACAAGCTGCTGCTTTTAAGGTGCAAATACATGTACGGAACAGTTTTTTTTTTTTTTTTTTTTTTTTTAAATTTAAAAGGGTGCAGGGGAAAAAACATTCTAAACATACAATTTTTGTGATATTGAAGGGACTAGAAACTTGAAATTTGACATAGCAGTTACTTTTAAGATATAACTGTTCGCTAAGAATGGTTTTTAAAAAAATTGAAATTTAAAATGGTGTAATGAGCAGAAAGTACTTTTAAGATTTTTATGCAATTTTACATAGTATTATGCAATTTACATAGTATTAAATCCACATCCATTTTAAATTTAGCTGACATATTTACAATTCTGACTACAAATCACTAGCAGTTGCATATATGAATTATTTCAATAGTATTAATTTCTTCATTATTGGAAAATTACTTAATTTATTAAATTCTAACTCGATTAAATGTCTTTAAAACTAATTAAAAACCACTTAAAAAGTGCAGTTTCTAATTAAAATACTTCAAGACAATTTTGATCAAAAAAGGCCAACTTTGGTAAAAACAAGCTGGTTACCAATAAAAGCCACGGGTGTATCTTTTTTTAAAAAACTATTTTAGTCAGTTTTTTTGTAACACTGTAAATTTTATCCTCTGCTATATATTATTTTTTTGTGATTATTTATTTGAATTTTTTATCCCAGGCTCAAATAACATCAAGTGTGTTAGCTAGCAAAGAAATTAAATTAAACACTATGCCGATTAATATTACAAAAGAAAGCATTAAGATTATTTCATAAGGGGAAAAACTTGGAACAAAAATTTAATTCATATTTAGATATGAGTTCAATTTAATGTCAATGCCACAATTTTTTTTAAAAATGTGCAAAAATATTAAAATACTTTAAGACTTCTATTGTTTGCTTTCTGGTGATATTAGAAAACAGAGCAAACACAGAAAATATTTTAAATTATATGTAAATTTTAATAACAAATAAATGGTTTAAAATGTAGTGCAATACCTTTCAGAATAATCTTTCTTCTTCCAATTTCTTTTTGGTTTAAGTTCTAAGAAATCATCCTTAGCCTGAAATAAATGGATGATGAATAATTATATGTGTATACATATATCTAGGTTCATACTCTAAAAGCAAAAATAACATGACCTATAAATTTATTAATATCCAGTCAATTTTTAAAATAGTTTGAATTTTATGTGTATGAAAAGCAAAGCCCACAATGCATATAATAATATAAAAGAGATACACTGAAAAAAATAATTTATTGGGAGTTTAATAGATTCAATATTCAAGTACTTAAATTATAATGGCAACATATGATAAATCAGATGCACAGTTCAGTAGAATTATCATTTGGATTCTTATCACGCATCTTTGTGGATGTATGTCCTTGAAGAAAAGTCAGTAAAAATAAAAATATTTTCTGTCTTTGGTTATACTGAGGTGATGGATTTTGCTTTCACTGTTTGTTGTGTATGTTCTTTTGTCTTTGCATTCCCATAATTGTTTTTGCTTAGTATATGTGATTTTAGAGCAAAAACAGGATTATTTTTTAGCTAAAAAGTAAAAGATAGAAAAATGTTACGTATTTAAGCTGACATTCTGTAAATTGTCTCCTGATGAAGTTTTTTATTATGTAGTCACTACAACTCAGTTCATGTCATTCAAATGTGTTTTAAAAATCTATCAACCCTTCAAATATTTTTCTTCTTAAGTGACAGAAATGTTTAGGTACTTATGTAATATCCATGCCAGGAAGACAGATCACTGAAAATGGTTGTCACATGCCAATCACGTGCATCATTACTAATCATCAATCGTGTTCAATACAGTAATTTGATATACATTTATTAAATACAGTAGACTCTCTAAAATCCACGTATTTTTTCAGATGTAAGCAATGAAATTTACAGTTAAGTTGCAGGAACAAAATTCAAAATGGCGCCGAAATCACCAACTACCGCAATGTTTTTTTTACTAAATTTTTTGTTAATCATTCTCTTTTGGTTATTACAGCTGATTTATTACTAAATAAATTTACATTACTTTTGATTTTGATATAAATTAGCATATCTATATGAAGACGTACTGATCTTACGATCACTTTACCACTAGATGGCAGCATAGGACTTTTGGAATCAAATTGAATCGATTTCATCGGTAATAATTTAATATTTTTCTAAATTTTTATTTTACATAATTATTTTAATAATTACTTACGTTTAAACTAATAAATTATTTTAATATTTTACTCATTTTAATGTTTCACTTTATTGTACGCATATATTATAATTTCCCTGGGTTAACTACATATCAAATTAATGTTTCAAAAATGTAAACAAATCAATGACCAGAAATCCGCAAAATTCTAAAATCCACACAACCTCTGGTCCCAAGCTGTGCAGATTTGAGGGAGTCTACTGTATATAACATCATTAAAAATAGTAAATAATATAAAAGTAAATTAAAATAATACAAAATAGTAATTTAAGATATATTTACTATAAAATCTCGATTGTAAACCTCTCCTCAAAAACAATATCAGTTAAATTTGTGAAGTAGGCTTATAATCAATATTTAAAAAAATGCATTAAAAAAACTATTTTTATTATTAATTTAGAAGTAAAAAAGGTAAATACAGGTGTGAGAATCTTCTGTATTTCAGAAGATTTCCACTTAAAAAAAAAAAAAAAAAAAGAATACCTAAATCCTCCCACCCTCATCCAGCACACAAAATTTAAAATCTTTATTAATTTTTCTAATTTGATAAATTAATATAACATTAAATAACCAATCATCTAAATCCTCCCCACCCCCAAAATTACTGTTCCCCACACTCTAATACCAAACACACATATTTTAACCTTTATAACTCTTTAATTTTAAAGATTTATTTAATACTCTATGACAGCGGTTCCCAATCTATGGGGTGCGGCGGATGTTTTGGTGGGTCGCAAAACAATCGCGGTTTGTCACAAAAATATATCTTTTTTTTTTTTATCTTTTTAAAAAGTATAACAATTTCAACAGCAAATAATATTTCTATGAAAAATCTTTGATTTCATGGAAATTATTCCAGAGGGAAACATTCGCCTTGGATACAATATATCAAATGAAAATCAAATTTCAAAGTAATTGCTTAAAAGGTGCAAAGGCCAACATAGTGAAAAAGAAAAAAAATCCCGGCTTGGAATCTTTTTCACTATGTTGGCCTTTGCGCCTTTTAAGCAATTACTTTGAAATTTGATTTTCATTTGATATATCTTTGATTTCTTTCTGGATAATTATGCAAGCAGAATATACAGAAATATCTAAATCAGCTTTGAGGTCTTTGATAGGGTTCAAGTTCAACATGACATAGTTGTGTGAACGTGCTTTTTCTGCTTTGCTGTTTTTGAAAAACAAGTACAGAGGCAAAATGTGTGTAGAAAATGACTGAACCACTTCATCGACGACAGATATAGGGAAATAGTGCTTTTAACCCCAACTTATTTCAGGGCGAATATTGAAGTGGTTAAGGTTAAAATTAACCAGTTTTAATCCTGATATTGATGCTCTCAAAGATAAACACCAGTGCCAGAAATCTCACTGATTATAATATAAAGTTATGTTTTGATAATAATTAACCGTATTCTGAATTATCTTTGTAGTTTGCGTGTTGTTATAATTATTATTCCACTTAAACACATTGGGATTGCCAATTCTTGTTTTAATTGACAGTGTATCCTTTCACAAAAATTTGCCTTTTTTGTAGGATAAAATAGCCGATAGCTTATATAGAGGTCATACAACAATTTCCATACTGATATACAGGGTGTCCATAAAAGAATGTCCCAGTTTCAATGTCACATTGTAACAAATTAATTTAGACTATTTACAACAAATCATACATTCAATTGAAGGTAAACTAACCTAATTTTCTTACAAATGTTTAATCTGTGCACCTTTAGTTATAAGCACATGTTCAACCTAAAGTCGAATTCAATAGTCGCTTCAATTCTGTGTCTCAACTCTGGCAAATCTTTGACAACAGAAGTGCAAGACTTGCTTTTCGAACAGATTTCTTAAGACTACGTAGGTAAGATGCTCTGACATGGTCAGCACACTGTATAAACACTTTTGGTCGTTCCATGCTTTTCCCTTTACAAACATGCCTGGTCGTTTCGAATTACCTATACCATTGGCAGATGTTTTTTGCCACATGGGGGATCACAATTAAACTTTAAATGAAATGCACGTTGAACTGAAATTACAGATTGACTCTTAGCAAATTGAAGAACACAAAATGTTTTACGCTCAGGAGTCGCCATTTTGCATATGTTGCACTGCAAGCGAGTCAATAACAAAGCAGTACTCAGGGGCCTCGCTAAGGGGGGGACAGGTGAGGGAGACCCCCCCCCCCCCCACAAACATTCACGAATGCTGTTACACTTGCTAAATTTACAAACTTAGTCTAAATATATCCACCCTCATCTTATGAAGATCCCCTCCCCTATACATTTCATCAGGTTTAAAATCTTAAAAATCCTTCTTTTTTTGCTCTATTTGTGATTTTGTTGTCACAATATTTAAATAATCATCTAAATTATTTCTTACCTCACTCCCCCCCCCCCCCAAAAAAATATCCCACCCTCATCTTATGAAGATCCCCTCCCCTATACATTTCATCAGGTTTAAAATCTTAAAAATCCTTCTTTTTTTGCTCTATTTGTGATTTTGTTGTCACAATATTTAAATAATCATCTAAATTATTTCTTACCTCACTCCCCCCCCCCCCAAAAAAAAAAGTCTCTGTTCTGTCCTTTGCCCCACCCTCCTTCATTACACACAGTTTAAAATCTTTTTAAAAAATTTCATATTTTTTTGTTCTATTCATAATTTTTTTTGTAACAATAATTAAATTATCATCTAAATTATGTCTTGCCTCCTACACAATTCTGCTTCTCCCTCCCCCTCCCAACACAGAAATTTTAAAATATTTAAAAACCTTTTTTTTTTTTTAGATTTTTGTGCTGCATTGTTACTTTGTAGAAATAAATAAATAAATAAATAGCCATCTAATTCTCCCCTTAAATTTCTACTTCCCGCCCCAGAAAAGTTATTTTAGAGGGTAGAAAAATTATTTTAAAGAACATATCTATTTTAAAACATAAAATATGCAAGGTGGAGGACAACCTAACTGCAAAAAAGAGGACTTTTTTTCTTTCCTCCCACATATTTAGAAATCCCTTGGGGGAAGAATGAAGCAAAAATTTGAAATGGTATAAAGATTTAGATGAGATTTTAAAGTACTTTCTGGGTGGAAAGACAAATAGGGAAGTGGAGACAGGTGGGTAATTTAGATGACTGATTACTCATTTATTGTTACTAGAGAGCAACAAATACAGCAGATTTTTTTTTTTTAATATAGCTTTAGAGATTTTAAATTTTGTATGGGGGTAGAGAAATAATTTAGGTGGCAGATTATATATTTATTTTTATTTACTAGGAGAAACAAACAGGACAGAAAATTTACCACAAAAAAATGTTTTTGGACAATTCCTGAAATATAATTTAATTTAATACATTAACTAATACATACATGTTAACATACATTTTAATTAATATTTTTAAAGATTTAAAATATATGATCAACAAACTGTTATGGAGTATTTAAAAATTTAAAAGCAATATTCTTTTTCCTGAAATGTTGGTCAATTTCTTTTATTATTCTTAATTTTCATTGCATTGACAATTTTTTTTAACCATCTTTGGATATGATCAGAGCTACAAATGAAACAAATTTTCACTGTCATTCTCAATATCATATTCATACAATCATATTGTGTACATTGTCAATATCGATTTCCTAATTTCAATGATTTGTTATTTCAAGTATTGCTTACACATTCCAATAAACATATGCACATTTTTCTCTTGGCAAAGGTGATGATGATATTAATTCAGGACTAAAAAAGAAAAACAATAAAATAACCAAAAAAATTGAAACTTTTTTTTCTTTTTTTTTTTTTTTTACGAAAAAAATGTCTTAAGTGCCAAACTTAACAAACAGGAGAATGCTTGAAATACTAATCCTAGTAGTAATAGTTCAAACAATTTGGAAATTGTACATCAAACGTGGCAAATGAGGTGCTTTCGGCTTCTTATTGTCGCTCTCTTGAAAAATTTCCTCTTTGGACTTTCAGCGTTTTCCATTTTTAGCCCTCAATTGTTTACAGCAGGAAAAAAAATTGTAACACTCATCTTGTCAGACTGTAGGCAATCTGCATGCTAAAGAAGTAGGGAAGATTTCCTGCAATTCCTGGGGAAAAAAATATCCAAGAGTTCCTGGATAAAAAAAAATGCATTACATAAAAAAAGAGTGTGATGATTGTGCATGCCTATTTCTGCTCTAGGAGTAACTCCTTAAAAAAATGAAAAAAATCAGTAGAATGTGCAATGGCGGCAACTAAGAAGGTTGTCAGCTATACAGGATTTTGACTAATGCCAGTCATACACTCACAACAGAAATAATTACTCATGTAAATTAATTGTAATTGTGTTTTCTTGGTGTATTGTCTTGTGTATCTTATTAAATTTTCTTTTGTATAAAGAACAGCCTCTTGAAATATAAACATCTAGTGCTGATATAAATACTCTCTTCATTTTAAACCAGTCTTGAAACAAATAACATCACCTCATTAAAAAAAATTGTTTGATACAATTCAGATACAAATATGCAGCCTTAAATCTTTAAAAATACTGTCAAATAGCTTTGATACTTTATTTGTTCCTATGTTTGAAATCTTTTCCCAAAAATTTGTCATTAGAGTTTAATAACAATGTACAAAACACTCACATGATTCAAATTTAATTGTATTCAACTAGAAGTCAAAGAGAAACAAAAACAATTATATCAGTTCATTTCTTGATCTTTGAAGTAAGATCATCATTTCCAAAACCTGCTTCACAGACGGATGCTGTTAAAATGTTTTGATGTTTCACATATTTCAGCAAAACCAGAAACATTCAATTCTTGTTTATTATGTTCTGTTAATGATTATCCAACCACAAAGTGTATTATATATGTAGATCGAGCAGAAATTAATATAGTTGAAAGAGGAAGATAGACATTTCATATGCTTTACGATAGAAAAACACACTGCTAAAAATTGCCATTAGTAAAATGCCGTATTTGTTATCATCATGTTTGTAATTATTTATTTCCAAGTAATGCTGATAAATCCGGAAAGGAAGAGAATTTAAATGGAAATAGAGAGGATAATGCATTAATTGCTAAGGCCACTTCTAATGATTTATTTAATTTGATGATTTTGAACAACCATAAAAATGAAAATCTCTGATCAAAGTGCTTTCAACATTAGAAACTGAATGTAAAAATAAAATATTACATGGCATGTTTGATTCAGGGACACAAACTTCAATAATAAAAACTAATTGTGTACCAGAATATTTTAAAAATCCTTGTAAATTTGTAATACTTAAGTCAACATTCGGGTATCAATTAAAAGCTTTGTTAATAAATGTTTCACTGAGTAGAGCGGCTGATAAATTAAATTGGACAGTATTTACAAAAGTTGTTATAACATGTGCAATGGTTGACAACCTGGATAATGATTTATTGCTTTCTGTAAGTGCATTTAACAAGCTAAATAATTAACATGAAGTATTATTATAATGAAGATAATGAAATCAGAACTGCAGTAAACTGTAATGTTGACATGATATGTGACAATATAACCCTTTAAGCCCTAACCCGCACAATTGTGCGGGTCATACTAAAGTAAAAGAGAATGACTAATTCCTGTTTTTGTGAGATTTAAAACCAAATCTGCCCATTTATATGAGTTAATTGGCTTCAGATGTTTTGATAAAACACAACTAGGGGGCACCAACTACAATACAGGGTTAGATTTTCTGTTTTTAAAAAGACTATATCATCTGACAGCAACAGATAAAAAGTATGTACTGTCGTAATTTCTTTTAAATATGATTTTTAGTGTTTGCTTTGATTTAATTTTTCTTTTCATATACTTTATTCATGATTTTAACTGATTTTGTCTTTGTCAAAAACTGTTGTAAGTTTTCGTAAAAACTCAAACAAATTTTACTTCACCCTTTCTTATCACATAAATAAAAACATACATTTATTTTACTTAAATAGGTGTCACAAATAAAAATCCAAAATATGTTGGATTTATTAACATATTTTGGATTTTTATTTGTGACACCTATTTAAGTAAAATAAATGTATGTTTTTATTTATATGATTTTGTCTTTGATAAATTTAATTAGGTTTTACAAATGTTGAAAAACAAATGACCCACACAATAGTGCGGGTCCGGCATTTACCATTTCCAAAATGAGTACAATTCCTAATATATAATTTTTTTATTTTTAAGTGATTTTTAAATGAATAGACAATGGAAATGCAAAATTTCTGCTTCTAATATATCACCCAATACATTTCTGCAAAGAAACGCTTCAAAATTTCCCCCCAAAATACTTTAAATCCCCAGAGATTCAATATAAGAAGGAACACTCCCAAATTATGCAAACAGAAGAATTAGAAAGACGTAGAAAAAATAATGCAAGGAATAGCCCCATAGAACATAACGTAACTTTGATTTTGAGACTTTCAAAATATGCAATCATGTCTGCAGTCATATCCCTTACTAGTGAAAATATAAACGTCAAATTTGAGTGATAATGATTTATCAATTGTGAATATAAATGAAATAAATTTTTCTGTTACTGGAATAAATTCGCCTGATAAAGAAATGAAATATGAAGCAGCTATAAAATACAAAACACAGTATAATATGAGAAAATAAAGATTCAGAAACTGATGTCAAAGCAGAAGAAAAAATTTACTCGACTGTTGAAAATATCATGCAAGAAACATATGAAGGAAGTTGTGAATTGATTTTGATTGAATTAAGGGAAGAATTTTTTTATTTGCACTGAAAATTTGGATTAAATAGAAGCCTGCGGATGCATGATTCCAGATGAAATAGAAACCAAAGAACCAAATGAATTCCTTCAGTTAAATGATCCTGAGAACATGGTCTTAGAAGTATCACAAAAAAATCGAAGAAGATTCATGAGGTTACAGAACTAAGATAATGTTAAATGAGGGAAATAAAAATATTTTTTTAAAAAGTTATACTAAATTGAAAAGCAAGAAAACTGTATAGGAGAAATACAATAACTGTTGTTGAATAAAATATATGATATAGGAAGGCAAAAATGAGTAACAATAAAATTCCACGACAGATTCATCAAAGGTAAGATACTCTGTATTGATTACAAATACTTGAATCCTTTAAAATTTTTTGACAGATTGCACTTCTCAAAGTGCACGCCTCTAACAGTAAGCTTTAACTCTACAGAACTTTCCGGCCCAGATATTATATCGATATGGAAAGTTCTACACTAATGTTGATTCTCTGAGTAGACTATACGCCACACACATGAGTGCAAGAAGACCATCCAAGCCAAGATTGAAAACTTTTCTGAGTCTTAAGAATAACTAAATGGAAGTCTGCCAGAAGATTTCTAGTATTATAGCATATAGTATTTCTTGTTATATTATTTTCTTTTGATATTGTTTAAGAGTTTAAATTTAAATTTTTGATAGTAATAATGTGCTTTATATTTGTATCTACTAGATTTTCATTAGTTTAAAAAGACTAAATCAAATACTCGAAAGGAGGAGATGTAACAATTGTGCAGGCCTATTTCTCCTCTAAAAGAACCCCATTCTGGAAAAAAAAAAAAAAAAAAAAAATCAGTGGAATATGGAATAGCAGCAACTAAGAAGCTCATCGGCTATAAAGAATGATTTTGGTTAATGCGGGCCATATGCTCAAAACAAAAATAATTATTCCTGTGAATTAGTGTAACAGTGTTTTTCCAGTGTATCGCCTTGTGTCATCAACTTTTGAGTACCTCATTAAATTTTCTGTTATATCAAGAACGGCGAGAACTAAATGAAATTTTCTTTTATATCAATAATATGAAATTTCTACTTGACCCCACAACTTGAAGAACCCTTTTACAAAGAGTATAAAAAAAGAAATTTTATTTAATATAAAATTCTTCCATGCTAAAAGTTCTGCAAATAAAAATTGTTAATTAGAAAAATTCGCTAAATAGAGACTTTGCTACAGTTATTTAATAGCATGACAAACAACTTTTTCTTTCATAATAAAATACATATATGCATTCGAAAACATGCTGCCTACAAAATTGAAGTTGCCAAGAAGAAAAGAATTATGAATACAAGTCTAGTAAATGCTAAAACAAATAATAATAATAAAATATACAATATTTTTACACATTCATAAAAGAACATAAAATTAAAAAAATAAATTAAAATTATCAGAAATTCAAAATGAAATTTAAACCTATAAAAATAGTGATATGATTAAAAATACCTTACCTGATCCATGCCTATGGCCTTTAAAAATTCTTGATTTTTGATTTTATTTTCCAGTAACTGTTTTTCATATTCACTCATAGGCTATAAAAAAAAAAGTGTAACTAAAGTACTTTTTTAAAACTAAGTGAAAGGTTGCTATTAAATTAAATAAATAAAAGAAAAGGAATGTCCTTCCAGCTTACAGCAGCCGGTAAAGGTAGCTTCCCCATTCCTTAGTTCTGTGATTTCAGCTAATTTTACTGGAAACCTCAAACAAACAAAACCTCAAGCTGATGCTCATTGACTAAAAACAGAAAATATTCTTTTCAGATTAGATATCTAAATAAAAAATGAAATAAACCAGACACATAAAAATTATCCCGCTGTTTCTGTCACAAGAGAAAATCAAACTGAAAACAAATTCATTGTTCAGTCTCTTGAGTGGCACCGTAGCAACACGCCGCCACCATCAATGTCAGACATAAATTTGCAAATATCACTAGAATAGAAAAACTCGACTTCTGTTTTTTCTTCATTCTGATCAAAATAGCATTAAAATAATTTGAAATAGAATAGAATACGTAATTTTTAAAGAGGATTTTTTTTTTTTTTTTTATATATACATGAATGAATAAATAAAAGTTTGAATGTAAGACAGACTGAGCTTGAGCTAGCCTAAACCCAAACACTGATATAAAAATTGAGTCCGCTTCATCTCCATCTCCTATGTGTATGACACATTACGTCACATATAAGTGTTTTGATAAAAAAGAATGCAAAAGCTTGGAGATGTAAAGGAAAGGGTAATTTAGGCTTTGGTTTTTCAGAAGTGCTATTGTATTGGGCTCCAGAGCCTGTATTTATGAGCTCCACTGAATTCAGACCAATATTTAAATATTTTCTAAAAACAGATAAGTACCGGTGCTGAGCTCCAATGCAAATTAAACCCTGGGTTAAAAGAGAACTTTTTACTGGTCCCAAGTGATTCTGTTTTTTCAGATATGTACTGCATAGAAAAAATTTAAAAGCAGTAAAATCTATAAAATAGAATTACAAAGGAGGGGAACAAAATTCCAATTTTGACTTAACAGATACAGGGTGATCTCGAATTCATGGTACAAACTTTAAGGGTTTGTACAGGGCGCTGCAAGAATCACTTATTTTATAGAAATGTATGGCCGCAAGTGACGCACTGAGGCACAAATGCAGGACATGAAAGGAATGTTTATTGACAGCTGTTAGGTGCATATTCCTATGCATCATCACTGTCATTACTTTATAAACAATTGAATACTTTATTTCAATTATTATATTTCTATTAAAAGCTTACCTTTTATTTATCAGCAGTTCTTTTACATCTCCATTCATTTCCTTTTTACGTTATTAATGAAATCCTTAAAGTTTCTTTACAGTATATTTTTCAATAGGCCTACAATAGTATCTGACGACGTTCATTCATCCAGACTTCACGATACTCACCTGTTGACTAGAGTAGTAACTCCAATTACTGATAGATGGAGTTGACAGTTTCTGACGATCGCCATTCATTTGCATGAATCGTTACAGACACATGCTTCCAAAGAGAGAGTTCAAGAAGCTGGTAGTGGATGTTATTGCTCATGCATAGAAATACTTTTTCGTGAGGCTGAGAAGAATAAAAACTTCACCTCGCTAGCTCAGTTCACCTTGTTTTGAATTGCTTCATTGCTATCGTTATGTTTATGTTTTAACATTATTCTTCAATGGGCGATATTTTTACAGACATGCTTTTTTAAATATTTATAGTCCTGTTAATTACTTGGTCATAAATTAATCTAGTTTTACATATATTTTATTTAAAGAAAAAGTATTTTTTAACCATGAGGGCAGTAACTTACATTAGAATCTCTAGTTAATTATCATTGTAGAATACTTTTTATGAGAACTGATGAGTTCCAGTGAAGTCATAATTAGCGATGCTTGTATCTCTCGTAGTTGTGTTTAAGTGTTACAAATTTTGGATGAAGAAATTATTGCTTTTTCATTGACACTGTTTGTAATTAACTTTAATGAAATGTCTATGTCTGTCATTTCTTTTACGTGCTTCAGTGTCCGTGGAATGAAATATGCTGAATCATCATATTTCTATAGAAGTGCTACTTTTGTGAAATATCTTTTCTTCTGATTTTTCAACAATAGTAAAACAGCTTGCAGGGTGGAGTATCGGAATGTTTTGATGGCATGTTGATAATGAAAGTTACAGAAGTTTAGTATGAGTGAAGTTTATTGTGTTAAGATAAACATATACAGAGTTTCCCCCAGACAGTTTCAGGAGGGTGCTGCACCCCGCCTGCCCTTAGGTTTACAAGATAGCACCCCTCTTGCCCCTCATTAAAAAAATTAACTCCCTTGTTTCCCCCATCTGAAAAAAGTGCCTTTACTCCTTTGTTTATTAAAAAAATTACTTGCATAGTAAAAATTGACTCATTGCTGTCTTTAAAATAGTGTTCTGTCTATTAAATATTAAAAAGTAGTTTTAAAAATCAAAAGAATGCCTTTAAAAATTTCAAGGAATGCCCTTCAGAATCCAAAAGTGCCTTATTCCCACAAGCAGCACCCTGCACTTTTTTAAACCTGCGGGGAAACTCTGCATATATTTTTAAAGAAGGCTTCCTAATAACTTAGTTATCATCTTTATCAGTATCAACATTTTCTATAAATGAGCTCCAGTGCATGTATGTTTAAATTCAATCTATACTCTTTAACCTAAATATGGTAACCGTCGCTTAATAAAATCATATTCGTTCTGAGGCAAATTGATTTTAATAAGCGGCTGATTTTTATATCCGGCAAACATTCCAAAACCTAAAAATGATGGTGTTACCCCGCAAACTCGGTAAGAAATTGTAAAATGTCATCTAATTAGATTAACAAACAGGATTAATTATTTTTTGTTTAAATTAGATAATTATTCATTCAAAATTAATAACTATCATACATATAAAATTAATAAATACTTACTACATATAAAATTAATAAATACTTACTACATATAAAATTAATTTAATTATGCATTATTATTTACATTATTGGGCTTTATGAAAAACTGATCTTTTTTTGGTCGGAATAATCTAACGTTCAATGTTTTTAGTAAGAGAGTAATATTGACTGTACAATTCCTATTTAATATCCTTCTGGGTGTATGAAGAGCTTTGCGCGCATCAGCAGCAGTGGGTGGAAGATCTAGCTCTTCGTCTACGTTGGAATCTTCATCTTCACTAGCTGCTCTGCTTGAAACTTGCAAAGACAAGACCGGCTCCACTATGTCTGAGTCAAATATTTCACTGGAAGTTGGGAGATTTTTGTCAATTTGAACATATTGAAGGAAATCCTTCTCAAATTCTTCCTTATCGTCAGAGGTAGCGGCAATTTCTTGTGACCCTTCATATTTAAATCCGCAAGCCAAGAAGCAATTTTTTATCGTGTTTTTTGTCACACTGTCCCAAGACATTTTAATGTAATGCATTGCATCCAACAAACTGGCAGATTTTACTATGAAGCTTACAGAAGGAGTAGCAGATGAATCACATACATCGATTTCTGTTATTGCTTTTTTGGTCAATTCCTTCCTGTAATAACATTTAAAAACTTTGATAATTCCTTGATCAAGTGGCTCTATAACACTGGTGGTGTTAGATGGAAAAAACACTACTTTTATGTGCTTAAATGTTAAATCTGGAGGATGTGCAGCGCAATTGTCCATAATCAGAGCAATATTTTCCGTAAGTTTTTTCCCCATTGGACAAGAAAATCTGTGAAAATTGGAGATATTATCCATGATTTCTTATTGTTGTGGTAATTCACAGGTACACTCTTCACTCCTTTAAAACAGTGCGGTTTCTTACTTCCTCCAATCACTAAAGGTGTTTTCTTGACGGTCCCCGTCATGTTGCATGTCAGCATAACAGTTACACGTTAATTCTCTTTCATCCTTCACTGGACTCTGTTTTGAACATATGAGTGTGCTCTGGTAAAGCTCGATAAAACAGTCCTGTTTCATCAGTGTTAAAGATTTGAGAAGGCTCTTAGCCTTTCAACAAATCAGACAAAATGTTTGCTTTCCAGTAATCTGCAGCGTCCAAATCCGTGTCCTGCTTTTCGCCATACAGTTTGCGATAAACGATATTGTTTCTTTCTTTCCATCGTGACAACCAGCCGTCAGTGGGTCTGAAGTTTTCAACACTCATCATTCACAAAATTCCACGAGAAATAGGAACTTTTTTCAACCTGGCATTTTTAAACCATTCTAAAAGGGCTGCCTCGACGTCTTCTGCTTTTCCTTCTTGCTTCCGTTTGCTATAATTTCAGACTTAATATTATCTCTGTTCTTAAGCAAATTGCATAAAACAGATTGGGAAATCGCAAGCTTTGACGCCACTTTCCTTTGGCTACATTTCGGTAAATTATCATAATTATCTAAAATTTCACCCTTTTCTTTCAAGCTTAAATCCTTTCGTTTAGAGATCTTGCTCGTTTCAAATGAAACAAAACTTAATCAAACTGAACTAAATTCTCTTTTAAAATCTACAGAAAGAAAAAAATAAGCCACGTGATCACTGTAACAAAATTTTGAAACTTACAACTGCACTAATAATCTTTGAAATAATGCATTAATTTATCCTCCACCCCCCATACATCTACCTACACGTTACCCCATTCCTCTTTCATCCCCCTTTTCTTTCTACACTAATCTTCTACAAAATCCGAGGGGAAAATTGGTTGCTAGGACATGTGATCTGTGTGTTTGTTGCTAAGCAGGTGAGACTCTGTGGAATATCAAATGTATTTTTTTGTTTTGTTTTGTTTACGTTTAATCTGAAAAAAAAAAAAAAAAAAAAGCAAAATTAAAATTCTTCATTGAAGATTAAACTGATTATTATGTTGCTGAAGAAATTTTTTGAGTTTATTAACTGGCGATGTTGATTTTATTAAGCGGCAGTTTTAACAGAAGTTTGTATTGATTTGATTCCGGTCCTCACAATTTGATCAGACTAAGCGGCTGATTTTATTAACCAGTAATTTTATTAAGCGACGGGTACTGTATAATGGTTAATGATAATATTAAATTGATGTAAATGCAGTTGATTTCTTTTATGAAAACCTAGTTGAACCTTTCTGTGATAAAAATATTTACTATTTGATATAAATTCATTTACTCTAAGGTAATATATATTGTTTATTTTTATTTAAAAGTTATATTTATTAAAACAAAGAAACAAAAATAAAACTAAGTTCTTTTAAACTTGTCATCTTTATTTATCCATCATATATTTAGTTACAGGATTTAATTATAATTCACAATTATTTATATTTTTCAATGAGTGCAAAAATCAAACAAAAAAATTATTATTCAAAATTTTTTCGAAGAGATATCAGCAATATTCAATGAGATATTGCATACGCAGAAACAGATAACAACAATATGAATGAAGGAAGATGCAAATATAATATACAGTATAACACCTTTAATCTGGACATTTTGGTAAGTTTATTCGTTTTTATTTTCAATTAAAGACAATAGATGGCACCATAGCACATGCATGAATGAATTTCAGAAAATGATTAAGAAAAATGAAAAGACTACTTAATTTACTACTTTTTTTTTTCATTTTTAAAATTGTAAGAACTTTCTAAATTATATATATGTAATTAATGTATGTGTCTTTTTTAATATTAAGTTGTAAAAATTCAGAGTTAATGGTAATTTTACTATTTTTCTTTCTCTAAAGATAAGAAGATGGTGCCAAAACATCGACAAAATCTGATTTTATTATTATTATTTCTTTTAAGTACTTAATTTGTGACTTACTTCAATATTTGTAAGTCCTATATATGTATTTTGTTATGATATTAGCCTTATATCACTATTTTAAATATGTTAATGTAATTATAAAGTTATTTTTTAAATTAATTGTAAGTCTCATTCAAATTTCTCACTATATATATATATTTTTTCTAAATATTTTTTATGATATGTCTGTTATTCTTGTGATTTTTATAATTTTTAATGAGTATTTATAAATCGGAAATCGTAATTTTTTTTTAAATGTACGGTTACTGTTTTTTGAAATTTTTAAACATTGCATATAAAACATACACAATACTTTAAAAAGAATATACATTTTAGAGCATTTTGAATTGTTTTTTTCTCAATGTTTTTCAATTATCAAGTTCCTTGCATTTTTGTTTTACCATATTAATGAGAGATATTAGTATTTTTATTTACTTAATTGCATTCTAGTTTCAGAACATCTGTAATCCGGAATTTTCTATAATCCGGAATCGTCGTAATCACACAGATTCTGGATTAAAGAAGTTATACTGTATATATATATGCAAAAAAACAAAAAAAAAAGTTGCTATTCAGAATTTTTTTGGAGAGATATCAATAATATTCGATGAGATATTGAGCGATATTAGGCCACATATATTCAGCCAACTGAATATTCGACAAAAGTTTTGAATACCAAATAGTGACTATGCTCATCACATTCCTAATAAGTATGCTACATTAGATTATAGATGCCGTAACCTATGCTTCCTTAAACAATTTCCAGGTACACTAGGAACTCAGTTTCAAGTAAATATGTTCAGAAATCAGTTCGATTGGCTGAATTTCATTGCATGTTTAAGGGAATTATTTTCTGAAAATTTTATTTAGAGAGTAGTCCATTGAATGCTATTTCAGCCAGAATTTTATGCTAGTATCATTTAATAGACATAAAGGAATGCAAAGAGTTAAAGTGAATGTGTAAGGATGCAAACATAATACTTTTAAGTTTTTAAGTAAAGCTGAAAATACAAAATTCTGGTTAGTAGCCACTCACTAATTTTAATTTAACTTATAACTACATAATAGGAGGAGATGTGTGGTCTCAGAGACAGCATGTAATTTATGAATACAATAAAGCTTTCTTATAGAAATATTAGTATGAAATTGTACAGATAGTTATATACTTTAAACATTCAACTTATGAGGAAAAAAATAAATCAGTTTACAAAGAAATTTTTCCACAAAAGACATTTCTAAAACAATATAACTGTGCAGTCTCAGAGACCAAACCTTTGCAGTTACAGGTTAATTCTAAAATTTAAATTCTTTCAAATTCAGAGCTGTAGTGAGAAGCAGCTGACGGATATATTAATGTCAATTTTTGCTCAAATAAGGGACCATCCACAAATGATGTCATGCTTGGAGGGGGGGAGGGGGGGTATTCGTGAAATTGTGACAAGGGGGTGGGAGGGGGTAAGAAGAAATGTGACATCACACAGTTTGGTTAAAACAAAAGCATTAAAAATCAGCAGATTAAATTTTGAAGTTATTTTGAAATTAAAGTATTTTGTGTTTATAAAGTAGATTTAAAGCCAAATATAGTAAATTCCAAAATATGACTGTTTTCAACTGCTCTTTCGTATTAATATTTTATTGCTATTGTATATTAATTATGTTTTTGTTATAAACCTTAATCTTATTTCATACAAAATAAATACACGAATCATTTTTATTGTTATGCTCACAAATGTCATTAAAACACACATAGACCAGAAGCCGGCAGCGCAGACAATCACCTCATCGAGTTCATGGATGAAATTCTAGGATTAATTAAATCTTGATTCACATAATAAAACACAATCGGTCTGCCAAGTCATATCTTGGTGGAAAACACCTGAAAACCCGGTTTTAGCGGCTGACTCGTAGGTTTACCATTGTGTTTTCCTGCACCAATAGGTATGGAAACATGGAGCAGGAAAACATAATGGTAAACCATCGAGTCAGTCGCTAAAATCAGGTTTTCAGGTGTTTTCCACCAAGATATGACTTGGCAGACCGATTGTGTTTTAATATGCGAATCAAGATTTAACTAATCCCAGAATTTCATCCGCAAACTTGATGAGGTGATTGTCTGTGTTGCATGACACAGACAGTTGTTGTTGTGTGTAATAGTTAAAGTTTAAAAATAAAGTTTGAAATATGATCTATAACATAGTGCTTTGTTTCTGAACTGTATATGTTTATGTAATATAGTGTGACATGTGACAATGAGGGGAGGGGGGGGTATGGTGAAGTGTGACACTTTGTGACAAAGGGGGGGAGAGGGGTAAAAAATATTGAAAAAAGGTGTGACATCATTTATGGACCGCCCCTAGGGTGCATTTAAATTCATTTTTCTTTTATATTACAAGTAGATAAGAAATAAAATGAGAAAAATTACCTCATTGTCTTTCTTCATTGAAGAACTTTTACCTTTCTTCTCGTATGATGTTTTCTGTAAATCATAAATTGCATATGAAGTAAGTGTACCAATAATGTAATCATAATGACCACGTAACCTATAATAGGCCACCAGCTTTGACAAACGGAAAATAAAGAATGTTTATTTGTTACGCTCACAAGCAACTAAAGTGATAGGCAATTGGTCAATAATTCAACCAATAACCCATCACTTTAGTTGTTTGTGAATGTAAAACATAAACTTTTTTTTTTTTTTTTCATTTGTCAAAGCAATTGGCCCATTATAGATACATGGCCCATTACTTGTTCTCTTACCTTATTTATGTATTATACAAAAATTAAAAAAATAATCAGTATCAAATACAAATTACTGAAAATTGCCATAAGTATTTAAAACAATTAAAACAGCTTGTGATTCAGTTACCCCCATTCATTACAGCCCCTCACCAGCCTTACGGAATAAAAAAAACTTTTTGAAAATGATGATGCTGAAAACTTCTTCATACAGTTCACTAAATGGATGTCAAAACAAATTAGTAAATTCATATGCTTGTTTTTTTTTTTTAGGCTTGATAAACCATAGAATTTGTGTTGCTGTAAAACATTTTAAAACCATATATATTATAACAGTTATAAATTTCCAGTCTGGGCCAGGATTTGAACCAGGGATATCTTGGTTGAAACTGCCAATGCTCTACTGATTGAGCCATCCTGCACGAATCTGGTGTATTAATTCACTCAACTAACCTTTAATGATCACGGCCTGTGATCATTAAAGGTTAGATTTGAATACACGGGGTTCATATTCAATTTGAATAACAAAATCCCCTGACTTTTCCAGGTTCCCTGACCAAAATTCACGACATTTTTAGAAATACGAATTACAATTCAAGATCTTAATGATTAAATTTATATCAGAAAATTAAAATAACGTATAAAATTGAAACTGAAAATCTATATCATTTTGACATTTACAATATATTTATATATATATATATATATATATAAACAAGCAAAACTAAAATACAGCTCAGATGGATTCAAAATAACTTTTTATTTACATAACTGAATTTACACATATTAAACTTTTAACTTTTTTTAGACTTCTACTATCATGTCATTTATTTGTGTTGTTTCAGAAACAGTTTGTTATGTAAAAGTTTCAATTTTTTGTCTTTTAACATTTTAACTTCAGCAACAGCTTTCTTCAACAAAAAAGTTAAAATTTCAGTGCAAAATTCACCTTGATTAATAATTAACATACATAAGATACAAATAAATGTAAATATATTGCTTAAAGGTGCGTCAAATTTAATAAAATCCTTTAAAAACACATTAAAGTCATTTTAAAAAAACAAAATGTTTTCAACTGACACTTACTCGGCGTTCATCAGTGAAAAAGCAATATATTTACATTTATTTGTATCTTATGTATGTTTTTACAGCTTTCTTTTATCTGCTTTTTATTTTTTTTTTTGTTTTGTTTTGCTTCATAATTTTCATTCTTTTTAATATATAATTATTCATGATATCTCATCCTAGCCACTTTAACAAGGCTCAGCATTTCTTTCGCTTAAGTACCAACTATTTGGTGACACATTTGTATAGCTAAAACATCTTTATGTTAAAAATGTGAATACAGCAAAGATTCTCCTTTTAAGGGAAAAATCGTAACTTTTTTGCGGACGCACCGTGAACTCGGGAGAATGTTGACGCATGATAGTGCATTTAAAAAAAAATCCCTGACTTTTCCAGGTTTTAGACTTTTTTTTTTTAATTTTCCCTGTCTTTTTGAGCACTTGTCATTTTCCCTGACAATTCCCTGTTTTCCAGTCGCGTAGGAGCCCTGATACATTACATATCTTGTGCAATAGTAAAAAATCAACATAAATTTATAGTTTGCTCCATACACCTTCTAATTCATTAAGTGCATGATGGAAAATGACAGGTTCAACCACTGCTCCCTCTACAATGTCTCCTGGCTAAGATTCATGACGTCAGAAGCGAAGGCAGTTTCTCTGACAATGATCGCCTTCCATTTCAAACTTTGTTGCTTGTGCGCAGTGATCGGGAAACAGAAGTGTATAAAATTCAGATCGGCAATTATTTTGTTACGTCCAGAAGGGAATATATAATTTTTAATATTAAGGAGAAAAACTCATGTTTTTAAAATAATTTTCTGTCAATAATGACATTTTGATTTTCCCATTATGAGTATTTCTAACTTTATTTATTTCATGTAAATAAACATAAAAATAAATAAAAAATACTGAGTATCATATGAATTTGTTATGGTTTTGAAATAGGATTTATTTTCTGAACTATTTTGAAATATGTTAAAAGTTTTGTTAAATTTCTAACCATTGAAATATAAATTACATAATCTAAAATATCCATCAATATAAAAGTAGATTTTTACAACTGTAAAATTAAATCACTTTCTGGAAAGAAGGGGGGGGGGGATTGAAATTCATAGTAAAGATGCAAGATTTCATATGTACATATATAACTATAAATAACTTCATTGTAATTTACTGGCACTAAAAATATTTTGCAAGCAAACAAAAGGTTTTTCCCCCTCTAAAAAAAAATAATAATAATTTGCATAGTTATTATTTGTTTATACATAATATGCATATATTCAACAAATATTCGCAGAAGTGTCATTTTATTTATTTTTTGAGATGCTTGAAATATTAAAAATATTTTTACTATCCCCCCCCCTCCCCCCCCCCTATCTTGATCCAAAAAGATAATTTTAAAGTAGCAATACTTAAAAAGGTAAGAACTTCTGCTGTTTTAAATACGCTAATCATGTTTTTGTTTTTTTTTATGATTCTGCTTTCTATGCAATATTATTCCATGTACCAAATGCATGATATTTTTCAGTTTACACAAATATTTTCATGAAATATGTTTTAACCCTAATATTTGGGAATATTCACATGGTGAATATGAGGGAATTCAGATATTTATCTTGTTTTTAGCAACATATCATGAAAAAAAATATGGGATTTATACAACTTTCCAAGTATTTATTTTAAAATACTACAGAAACAGTATATAGCAGCATATATTTATGTAGCTATTTCATTAATATAAAACATATCTACTAAAGCTTATATTAATATATTTTACATACATTTCAAATAATTTAACTTTCAACAACATAAAATAATCAAAAGTTATGTATGTGCTTTCAAAAGCAATGCAGATTTATAAAAACACCCAGGAAAAATTTCTTCAGTATGAGAATAAAATAAATAAACAAGTTGTTTACTTCAAAACAATATTTTTAAAGTCGGACAAGTCAATTTTTAATTTATAGTATTATAAAAGTTAGAGTTCTGTTACATCGCTAAATATATATATAAACACACAGTACCACCAGAATCTTGAGATTGAATTAGTACTAAATGCTATCTATAAGTAATATTTATTGAAACATTTCAAAAAACTTTAAACGAGAGACAAGGTATTTATATAATTATGTTGTATAGTATATTTTAATAATTATCCTTCCAATTCAAAACACCTAAATACTCCCTTGTGTGCATAACCCTTAATGTTAGGGTTAACACATATTTGTTAAAAATATTGATATAAACTGAAAAATATCACGCCATATGTGGAATAATAATGAATATAAAACAGAATCATTATAAAAAACATAATTAGAATATTTAAAATAGCAGAAATTCTTACTTTTTCATGTATTCCTTCTTTAAAATTGTCCTTTTGGATCGCTTGAATAATACTTCCACCAGCAACAATGTGCTTCTAACAGTGTAAATTACATCACAAATCACATATCGGAGGCGAGAGGTCAAAAAATGTTCGCTTCCGGTCGATGACGTCATCACATTGTCGTCCGCTCAGCGAACTGGCATTGTAGAGGAGGCAGTGGTTCAACACTCATAAGTTTAAAAGGAATTGGCGCATAATATGTTACACATACAAACACTGATTACAAATCTGAAAATAATAAATTTTTAATTCTATTTTGATTTATTACATAAAGTTTCTATAATTGGGATTTCCATGAACGTTGTTTAAAGGCCACAACTTTTTATTCCATTAAGTTAGAAGCTCAAAATTTTCAGATTATAATTGTGACGTTCGCACACGCCCCCTCTCCTCTAGCAGCGCCCTCTTTGGTAGAAAGAGGAGAAACGGAGAAGAACCTGGAATAGCTTCACCTAAGAAGATGAACTAAAAATTCTGTCAATGACTGTGGCCACTGCCAGTCATAAAGAAACAAAATGGAACCCATATAGGAAATATTAATAATTAATAATTATAAGTGTTATTCTTTGTGCTAGTGTATGTACACAGTGCCGTCCTCTTCGTAAAATAAATGTGTCATGTTTCAGAAAGAATTGGCCACTTTTTGATTAAAAGTCCACATGAATAATCATACGGTCGTTTACACTGGTGTCAGAATTAATGTGGGATTTAACCAACTACTATAAGTTAACATACCTCTCTGGATTTATTATTGGATTATTATCTCTTTACGGAGGTAAGGCTGTTGTGATCAGTTTAAATATGGCAGGCAAATTATCCAAATTTAAAAAAGCTCGTGGCATAACCAAGAGCTCTATAACATCAATCATTAAGAAAATTGAAGAGATGTGATTGTCCGGCCCACCAAATTTAAATGAGCTCGAGGAAAATTTAGTTCAGTTAGAACAAAAAGGGGTTGATTTGAAACAAGAGGACAGCGAAATTTTATCGCTAATCGATGATTTATCTGAAGTGGAAAAAGATGCAAAAGCATCATCTGAGTATCACGAGAAAATAACACTTTGGAAATTTAGAATTAACCCATTTGTGCCTGAATTTTTGTTTTATCAAATTTTTTGGTAAAATCGCTTTAAAATGTTGCAAAATAAACTGGAAAAATACTAAAAAAAATTAAGCTTTTTTTTTTTTTTTTTTTTGTATTTATTTGATAAAATGTAAAAGAACTAAATATGAGTATTTCTAGTAGAATAATATGCATAATTATATATTTTGCCTATATTTATACTTAAAATGTTTTTAAATTGTATATTATGTACTATAATTAGTATTTTAATGAACTATAAAAAAAATATATTTATTTCTTTGCAGAGACTAATAATGTTATAACTATTATTTTAATAAAATAAGAATAATTGTATTGCAGACTTAATAACAAATTATTTCATAAATATCTTCAAAAGGAGATTGCATAAATAACTGTCTCCTAAATTTCTAACAAAAATATGTGCCCATTTGTGCCTAGAACCCTATATTTTGTACATTACAAAAATGCATAAAAAATAGGCTTGAACATTTAATTTCGCAATTAAAAAAAATACGTATTTCAAAGTCCACAAGCTAAGATTATAACTTGCAATTTTGGGTTCATGATAGAAAAAATACAAATAAACTTACTTTTTACATTTCGCCTTCTTGAAAAATTAAAAATCTATAAACACCGAAAAAAGCCTTAATTTAAGCAAATAAATATCCACCTTGTGCTGTCATCTCTCGGTTGTAGATAAAGACATTTATAGATAATGATTTCATGCAATTTTCATGTTATAAAGAAGAAGAAAATTATACAAATGCATTAAAATTTGAAATGTCCCAAAAATGGGATGCTAGGCATAAATGGGTTAATAAGAAACTAAAACAGAATGACAAAAAAGAAATTCCCCCTGTATGTCCCGCAAATAATAAGTTTGTAGAAGTTTTGAGCACAGTAAAATTACCGACACTTTTAAAATTGAGAAATATTATGGGGGTATTAAGCTTTTCCAGAATTTCTGGAATTCCTTTAAAATTGCAGTCCATGATAATGAACACCTGTCAAATATTGAAAAAATGAATTATTGAGTTATTTAGGTGGGAGTCCATATTATTCTATATCGGGTTTTGCGTTATCTGACAAAAATTACACAGAAGTCGTAGAGGTACTTAAACAGCAGTTCGGTAGAAAAGATTTAATTATTACTAGTCATATTAATACTCTTTTAACTTTAAGACCAGTAACGAAATCACATGACGTCACATCATTACGTAAATTATATGATATGGTTCAAACTTAAATTCACAGTCTCAAATCATTAGAAATGGAATAAAATAGTTTTGATTCACTCTTAATCCCCATAATTCTAAAAGCATTACCCTATAAGTTGTTTCTGGAATACAATAAACAATGTGTCGAAAGTTCTGATGAATCCAATTACAGTGTTGATAAATTATTATCATTTATCGAAAATGAATTAGAGGGGAGGGAAAAACAGCATCAAATAGTTAAAGTGACATTTCTAATTATTTATTTGGAAAGGGCGATAAATCAAAAAAAGATACGAATGAAAACGCTTTGTCAGCTAGAATAATGTCTAGAAATGTATTTGATTTAGGACGATTGTGAGAAAAGGAAAAATTAATTGAACCGCTTCAAATGATAGATAAAGAGTTACAAAATAAAATATTACGAGCTGTGATTGACAGTGGAACTCAGATTTCAATTATAAAGAGTGATTGTGTACCGGAGTATTTTAAAATACCGTGTGGATTGATTATACTTAAAATCGGCTTTTGGACATCAGTTAAAAGCACCCTTAATAAACATTCCACTAAGCATAGTGGCTGATAAATTACAATGCAGGGTGTTCCCAAAAATGGTAATAACATGCGTGATGGTTGATAACTTAATCAATTATTTATTGTTGTCTTTAAATGCTCATAAAGAATTAAGAACGATAAATGGATATAACGAACCCAACACTGCAATAAATGATTGTAGTGCTATAAATTTATCCCATACAAGATAAATCAATGCGGTAGATTTAGATTGTGCAGCTACAGAGGTCGGGCAAATTAAAACAGGAAATGCAAACGAGAATATTGATAACGATTGTAATAATAATACCGGCAATATCACGAACGAGTCGAAAAAATTTAAATGGGAACAGAAAAGCGATGCATCGCTAAATCAATGTTGGACAGATGCTAAAAATGAGTGTAATAACTATTTTGTTCATGACAATCTGTTATATCATCGCGACAAATTATTGGGAGAAATGGTACATCAATTGCTCGTACCCGAGCCACGTAGGAATCAGTTGCTAGAACTCACATACTCAAGTCCTTGGGATGGTCATTTAAGGGAAAAAAAAGACTACGCAAAGATTAAAATATTCTTTTTTTTGGCCTGGTATTAAGAAATGTGTGTTTGCACGACCCCAGATAAAGTTCCTAGGGCATGTGGTGGTATCAGGCAGACATGCTTCTGATCTAGAAAAAGTCGCAGCGATCCAAAATTTAGAAGTGCCAAAATCCAAGAAAGATGTCAGAAGCTTGTTAGGTCTTCTGTCCTATTATAGATCCTACATTCCTACCTTCTCAGAAATAGCTCGACCTTTGATTGAGTTAACCAAAAAACGTGCTCCTAACGAAATTATATGGACTGAGCAGTGTAAAACGGCTTTTCGTAATCTGAAGCAGGCAATCAGCCAAATGCCAATCTGTTATTCACCCAACTTTCAGAAGACCTTCATTATTCATGCAGATGCTTCATCGTACGCGATAGGTACTTGCATATCTCAAAAAGATGAAAATGACCAAGAACATCCCATCGCTTTCATTAGCAAAAAACTATCAAAATGCCAAAAACGTTATGCCGCTATAGAGAAGGAAGCAAACGCGGTAATCTTCACTCTAAAAAATTTTGAGCATTATATATACGGCTCGCAAGTGACTGTTGTGAGTGACCACAACCCTTTGAAATTCCTGACAGACTGTGCATCCCAAAGTGCACGCCTCCAAAGGTGGGCTCTGGCATTGCAGCGGTTTCAAGCCCAGATATCCTATCGATGTGGAAAACTACATGGTAATGCAGATTCTTTGAGTAGACTATATGCTTCGCACTGGACTTAAAACAAAAAAAAACTTTGCCTTTGAAAAACTCACCATAAACTTATGATTTATTTTGTTTGTAATCATGTTTTACTTTCAAGACTTTTCTGAATATGACTTTATTGGACATTATTTGTTTGGACTCTAAAATATTTTCTCTAGAACTTTAAAGTATTAATATTAGTATTATAGTCTCATATTGCACAGTATCTTAGTTATCCTTTTTAGTTATCTTTATGTTAAGTAAGTATTGTAAGTTTGATTTTTATTAATAATGTGTTTTACTAAAATGTTTATAGATGTCCCCTAGATTTTGATTAGTCTCTAAAGACTAAATCAAAACTTCGAATGGGGGAGGTGTGACGTTCGCGCACGCCCTCTCTCCTTTAGCAGCGCCCTCTTTTGTAGAAAGAGGAGAAACAGAGCAGAACCTGGGATAGCTTCACCTAAGAAGGTGAACTAAAAATTCTGTCAACGACTGTGGTTACTGCCAGTCGCAAAGAAACAAAATGGAACACATATAGGAAATGTTAATAATTATAAGTGTTATTCTTTGTGCTAGTGTATGTCCACAGTGTTGTCCTCTTCGTAAAATAAATGTGTCACGTTCCAGAAAGAATTGGCCACTTTTTGATTAAAAGCCCACACGAACGATCATCTGGTCGTTTACAACAATGGGACCATGAATCTTGTTATTTGATATTAATATCAATTTGATACCCTCAGCCACTCCTAACAAAAACAGCCCTCACAGGCAGACAAAAAAGCAATCCTAAAAAGGTTCCATTTTTGCTTTTTAGGTAATTATAAAATACTGCACTGCCATTAAAAATAGTTTAAGCATAAAAAAATTAATCCCAATCCTAAATGTTTTCACGAAAATGGGTAATAAATTATTTGCAAGATTTGAACAACAAAGAAATCAAGTTAAAAGCATTTAAAAGAATAAAAATCTTCATCATACTTTCTTGCATTACATTTAATTTCAAAGTACTTACTTACATAATCAGTACCAAAATCTTTATTTCTAAAGTAAGAACTATCGTTTCTGATTAAACTCTGCTGAACTGTGAAATTCAACAGCAGGATGGACTTTTATTTTCACTTCCAGAGTTTGATTTTATAAAACAAGTACATAACATTGTAGTATTTAACAGCAAACCAAACTTAGTATCTTAGAATATTAGACTTAGAATATTACTGTGTTTGATAGTTAAACTGGATTTTTATTTATTATCATTACTTATTTAATCAATTTTGAAAATTTTCTGTTTATTAAGCATATTTTTTACTAAACCTGATGAGGAAATCTCAAGCAACTCAAAAAAAGATCTGTTTTGAACAAGTTCTATCTTAACGCCATTTTTATTGAAAAATTAAAGTAATTTCTTTTATGACGTATTTTTCTGCTGAGAAAAACGTTCAGTGAAGATGGGTGAAAAATCACTTGCAGGATTCGATTATGATAAAGAAATAAAGTTAAAAGTAATAAAAACAAAGTTCAAGTGTTGACATTGTAGTTAAATTTTAAAATACTTACACAATCAGGATCAGAATCTCCATTTTCAAAGTCAGCATCACCTGTATCTAAACTTCTGCTTTTATATCCAGATTTTTTATTCAGTCTTGGCTGTATAAGATAAAATATAAAACGTTGAAGTATTTAATGATGACCCAAAGTCTTTATTGAATTATCATTGATTATACAGTATAGAACAGTTTATTCAGAATGATACAGATTAGATGCATCATGGACAACTGGTTGAACATTGAAAAAATGCCCATTTATTTAGATTTTGTAGATTATATGTAGCTGTGCTTCATTTTCTGATTTAAAATTAATTATTTAATTAATAAGAATCAAATGAAGATAAAATCTTAATCAGATTTTGAAAAGGGGAAGGCTGTGATCATAAGTAGCAAAATTACAGTAGTTGCTGCTTTTTACAACAGCTTGTAAATGTAGCACCAGCGATGTAGTGGAGGGTATACGGTGGTATACGCCGTATACCTTCTGGATTTTTTTAAGGAACACCGTATACTCTCTGTTTCTCAAAAAAGCTATTAGTATATACACTGTAGGGTATACCCTCTGCTTAGCGCGTATGCCCTCTGCTTCTTTTACGACTACACCACTGTGTAGCACACTACACTTTAAACAATGTTGTGCAACAAGTAGCACAATATAAAAAATCAGTAGTTTGTAGCAAGAATTGACACTACTTTAAAGAAACAAATGTGCCATTCTACAAATACCGCAGTCGTAACTTGCTTCTTTTGTGCAAAATCTGTTCTTAACAATTTGTGATCTCAGCTGCACTGTATAGCAACATATTGCATGAAGTCGGATTTTCTCCACTGAAACTTGCTTCCAAAACTCACCAGAGGAATTAATTTTCTTGCTGGCAACACTTGTCTATTTACTTGTTATTAAGTCTTCATGTTTTAATGTCAGGTTTCTTATTTGAATTTTTTTTATTTATAGATTTATTTATTGTATATATTTATTTGTTTTTCTGTAATTTTCTAGATTATAAAATTAGACAACTCAATATAATTAATTCTTAATGGAATTCAATACAATGAACATAGTAAGAATGTGTGGGAGAGATATGTAAACAAATCTATTGGTAAATAATGTCAACGGTAATTTTACACCCCGAAGCCCAGTAACATAGTGGTCAATACGCTTGTCTTCATCACTACAGGTTGCGAGTTCAACTCTCGGCTTGGCAAGGTTAACTCAACCTTTCACCCCTTTGGGGTCGATAAAATAAGTACCAAGAATGCTTGGAAACTAAACACTGATGGTCTCGCGTTAGGCTGACCACCAGACCGGGATGTGTGCTGTACAGCACCTTAGGTCCCAGGGTCAAGTAAACAGAGTTGGGCACTGTAGGCCTAGATCCTTCATGGATTGTAAAGCCGCAGGTTTAGTTTTTTTAAAATTTTATATCCCAATGCAGTAATTACTTTAAGAATAACAAAAGAATAATTATTCAGCGATATGACTGTGCATAAATATGTTATATACAAGAATAGCATTAATTGTATATCGCATGTTCATATTTATATACAGTAGAAGATCTTTATAACGCAATTCTCCATATAACGCACAACTTCTCAGATGTAAACAATGATTTTTGCAGTTAAAAAGCACCTGCATTTTCACATTGTAAAACATTGCTACTCTCTAGAGGACCAAATTTGATACATTACTTCAACTTTATCTTCTAATTTAAGACCTTTTTACTGAAAAAAATTGCTATTATTACGATAAACATTTTTAAAATTGTCTAATTTAAGAGATGGTTGTGTCAGTTATATTTGGATCATGTTTATAAAGTAAATTTAACAATGTCTGACCTATATTATGCAAAAATTTATAATTTGGATAACTCTTGGTAACAAGGAATGCAGTATAAAGATATTCTAATGTATTTTGATGTGTTTCAGACATATTTGGCCTTGTTTACATGGTGAATTCAATGATGTGATCCATATAACGCAAAAATCTATATAACGCACAACTCTGCGTTTTTAGGTTTGCATTATAAAGATCTTCTACTGTATTTACTTATATATATATAATGCAAACGGAAATTTCGTTCCGACTGCTTATAACTCGAGTTCTACTGAATAGATTTTGATGGAATTTGCACTGTTAGATAGATATTAATTCTGGGAAGGTTTTAATATATAGCACATCATTCTACATAGGTTATTTATGGAATTATGATGGAAAGTTTTGTTATTTTGGGGAAAAAAAGGTTGCCATTGGTTATTTTTTGGCGACCTTTATTGCTGATAAAATAATTGAAACGGCTATTACACATCGAAAAAAAAAACTGTTACTAATTTTATTTACAATAAAAAAAGGAAGAAGGAAATAAAGAAAGAAAAAAGAAAACTTTTTTGATAAGTTATAATATTATAAAACGAAAATATTTAATTTAAAGATGAAAGGAAATGTTCATAATGCTTAAAAATATTTTCAATATGAAAGATTGCATTATTGAAACAATATATGGTGAACAATATATTGAAACAATATATATATCACAATATTGGTGATTTATCTTTTGTGTCAGGTTAAGAAAAAATGCATATGAAAATCTATTATCATATCATATATATTATAAAGCAGAAGGGTCTAAAAGTGTAGTCCTTTTAAAAACTATCTGATGGATTTTTTTTCAGATTGTATCTATCACTGGATAGAGAATATTTCCATGGTCGTTTGTATGTATAATACACCAATATAACCACAATTTTTTATTATAAATTTTGGTATTTTGTCCTTATTTTTGACAAAAAGGTTAGAAAACACATGTTTTTCATCTTTGTGATGGCATATTAAGCTATCTGTTTGTTAAAGAATTTAAACGTGTACATATTAGAAATTAAAAATACAAACACTTAAAAAAAAAAAAAAAAAAAACTATTACTGATTTTATTTAAAATACAAAGAAGAAAATTTTCAATTAGAAATAATATTATAAAATGAAAATATATTTAATTTAAATATGGGAGCAATCTTTGTACAGCTTAAAAGAAATATTCATTGTGAAAGTCGATATATCGAATCAATATTTGGCAGTTTATAACAAATTTTTTTTTTGCCAATATTTGGGCCCAGAAAAAAAACACCCTGAAATTTTAATTAAATAAAATCAATTTTTTTTTTTACAGAATTTTTAAAGTATGTCAGGGCTAATAACAAGAACTACTGGATGCATTTTGTTTTTCATTTAAAAAAATAAAATTAAGATTTTTCTCTTTTGTTTTTTCTCAGGTGCAAAGATGGCTTGTTTGTCAACTTTGGAACTGTATATTATGCTACTATTGATTAAAGAGAAAAAAAAAAAAAAAAAAAAAAAGAACACAAAAAAAAAACTGTTAGTAATTTTATTTAAATACACTTAAAAAAATAAAATAATTAAGGGAACTTAGGATTATTCTTACAAAGATTTATGCAATCACACATTATTAAAAAAATTTCTTGGTGAAATAAATTTTTATATTCTTTTACTTCATTTCACTTTAGTATAATTGCATATCCTCCCACCCTTTTTTTTTCCTGATAGGTGTTTATATGATTTTTGGGTAATCTTCTGTAACAATTGAGTCCACTGCCAATTGGCGTAAAAATTATATCGTTCGTAGCATTTCTCATACTGAAGAGAATTCTTGGCGGTGAATCAGATCACAGAAGATAAGTCGATTTAATAATTAGAAATTATTTATAAATTTATGGTTTTTCATTTAATCAGTTTACACAAGGACTCACTCAATGAAATAGTAAAAATTCTGGCTACAAATCAAGAAGTTTGGGGCACTTTTCGTGGGCTCAAATGTATATAATTATAATCTTTAGTAATAAAATTTGCTTTTTTTTTCGATTATGTGGGAACAAATGTTGCTAACGATAAATTTCTTTACGGCATAAAAATTTAAAATTGCTAAACCAGTTAGAAAAATACAGAAAAAGACAAGATTTTTTCTTTTTTGTACTACTACTTGGTTATCATGTCAACCAAAAAACTATCGCCAAATTATAAGATTAAATGCCAATAATGGATGATCATAAACACTATGTAACATGACTCTGGAGAAAGGGATTATAAGTGAATTCAATGAAATATTTAAATTGGTAAAAATTAATAATACCAAAATAATTAAATTAATTTTACAGAGCTGTTATATTAAAAGCAAGAAATCCCCTTGTCTAAAGTCGCTTTACAACCAGATCATATTGCAGAACACATTTAAGTTGTAATTAAAAGTTAATAAAATTTCAGCCATCCACAAGAGCCTGACTGATACAAAAATTGTACAGTAAACTCTCGATTATCCGCGGAATTGGGTGGCGCGACTATCACGTATAATTGATTTCGCGGATAATCCACAAAATTTTGAAAAAAGGGAACAAATCAACACAAATATGTACTTGAACAATTTATACACATAATAAGTAACACAAGCATATATTTTACAGTTTCTACGCACAATGGGTAACATAAAGATACTTATTACTTCAGGAATAATAAAATTATTCATTACTTACAAACTTGTAGGTTTATTTCTTTAGAAAATTTGTGAAAAGTGTCTGTTTTTTTGTACTGAAACACTTCTTCCCTAACTGTGCATTCACACACTCCCTAACTGTGCATTCTCCAATTCCATATTGCAAGCTTATTTGTTTCTTGTAGCACCATTTTCAATTTTTTTTTAATCAGTTCTAATTTATCTTGAATCGTTAACACAACTCTTTTTCTTTTTTGTGACATTTTTCAAATACATATTGAAAATGCAAAACTATAAAATTTAAATACAAATGCAAACTTCTGTAAGACACGTGTTCACAGCTCAGCTAAAACAAGCAAACTGGTGTGCTTTATGAAAAACGGGAGAAACAAAATCATAACAGGGGGGTGGGGGTGACTTTCAGTACCCGTACATTGTTTATCAACAGGTGTGTGGCCTTGCGACACCCTCAAGATTAGCTGCACCTGCTTTGTGCACGTGATTGTTCCACGTTTTCAAATGGAAATCATATTTAGTAAAAAGGATCGAAAACTCATCCTACATCGCAGAAATAAGTTTCTTCTCAAAGATAAAAAAAGAAAAAAAAAGAAATTTAGACTCTCGGATAATCGGGAGTTTACTGTATTTTGAATATTTTTAAAATAAATAAAATGAAAGTAAAAATATCAACCACCCATCCATTTGAAGAAAACAGAAAAGAGATCATTCACTTGATATTATTTAAAATTTATTAAACACTAATGAACACACTATACTACTGAGGTAAATTGGATCCAAATTATTAATCTTCAAAATACAGTATCATGTTGATATATTGTGTTTTAAACTCCCTAAGTCTATATCTCTGTAGTTCAATATTTTAAATCTCTTAATTTTAACTATTTAATCTTTATTTCTAGTACCTTACATTTAATCCATACAATAATCTTTCTTTTAACTTTAATCAGTTTAATATTGCGATCCTAGATCGTACTTTATTCAATAGTATGTTTGATTGCAGCTTGTATTAATGCACTTCATTCAGAAACCCACCTGTTCCTTTTTGGCAATTTGCTAATTTTTCCGATCGTTTCTTCTTCCAACGTCAGAACAAGCCCGGAGCAGTTTTTCTCTCTCTCCCTTTCTGTTTTGGATGCACGAGCTGGTTTCTCTGTAGCATAACCCCTTGTCGCGTTCGCTTTCTTTTGGGTCTGCCTTTCTGGCGTATTCATCTCCTGTGGCGAACTTAGAAATGTGCTTTTATGCATGCTCGCTTTTGCATGGCCGTTCAGGTCTTTAAGTAGAAAGATACCGTAAGCATAGGTTCAGTAGTGTTTTCTCTCCTTCTCGGATCGCGAGATCCGATTAGTGTTCGCCGCAATGGCCCACATGTATGAGCTTCCGACCAGTAGGTCGATGCCTTCTGTTTTATCAAGATTCTTTTAATAAGTAATTAAGTATAGTTTAATAAGAGACCATGCCATGAGCGAAAACACCATAATCTCCCAAGAGAGCCTCCATAGCTTTTGATGTTGACAGCACGGACCCCGACCATTTTCCTTACCTAAAGAAAGTAAAATGAAGTGTGTTTCAATTACTAAAGCTTTTTCTTGTCCAACTTGCTTCCCTGTGTATCCATCTGAAAAGTCCAATTACTTCAAGGCAAAGACGTTTTCTTGTTTATTTTAAAATGACGTCCCAAACCAACATAGTACAATCTTCCTATGTCAAATCTTCCTTAGATTTATTCCTATGTCAAGTGACTTTTTTAGCAAGTGTCCATCAATAGTATAGAACTTTAATAACTCCTCCAAATTAAATTAAAGTAATGACAACAACTTAATATACAGAAATATTTTAATGTTGATAAAATATATATATCGTACAATTTGAAAATATATGAATTTTTGAAGACAAATTTTCATTTATAAATCGTTGAAATACACCAGTAACAGTTATTACAAGGTTCTTGTTGCTAAATTAATAATTTTATTCTAATATAGATCTTTGCAATACATAGCTGAAGAATAAACTCACACTCTCACTCAAATTATTTCCAAGGCGCTAGTAATTTTAACATTACTTTATTAACACAACAGCACAATAGCTGCACACAGCCGCTTTCTCCAACACTCACATCTCCAACACAATACTCAAAGCACACTATTCACTTCATTTCAGATTCTCGTCACCATGATTTTAATTATAGGTGGTGTGGCATGCCTCCCTACATGGAACATACCGGCCCCCATTGACATGTTTATAGCATTCAATAACAATTTTTACAAAGTACTCTGAATTACACAAATTAATACAAAAAGTCACTATATACATTAACTTAAATATAATCCTGGGAAAAAAATCAATACAACACACATATATATACACACAATTACTTTCTTTTTTTTATTGTCAGGGGCATCAGGTATGGGTAAAATACATAATTTACTGATCGACCTTTTAAAGGTTCCATTTTGAGTGTTTACCTTAGTCACTTGAATTTTGTTATCGTTACCGTAATACACCTCAATAATTCTGCCTAATGGTCATTTATACAATTTTATTTAGCAAGCTTTTCAAATTCCAATCCTAACTACATCCCTGAGCCAAAGTGTTTAGCCTCATAAGGAAAACAACAACAGAAACGGGATGGCTCAAATTATTTGTCTTTGTATATCAAGATTCCTTTAAATGTAAATCTGAATCTTTTACAATCATTTTAAGCTGAAATTTAATTCTTAATATTTTCTTTTAGTCATTAATTTAAAAAATAATGTGAAATTCAATTCATTCAGTTTTGAATTTAATGGATTCACAATGTTACAAAACAAACAAAGGAATTTTTAAATAAGAGGAAAATATGGAAAATAAGTATTGTTCCAAAAAAAAAGTTGGAAGGAAAAGTATAATTTCAAGGTTTATACACTTCAGAACAAATTTAAAATAAACTTTTGGGGTTTTTTTTTAGGTCTATTTAGCATTTTTTAAGTACTTAAAATTTGTTCCTTGTATATAGTACTTAAATTTTTACTGTTTTAAAGGAAATATTGAAACAACATCAATATTAGTTTTTATCTTCAGCAATACAGAAATGCCTAAAGATTCAATAACAATAAAAACTTTATATTTTACCGTCATTAACATTAAAAGAATTACTTTTTTCTCAACCGTTTCCACATAATCATCTTCAGAACTAGAACTTTCATAGTATTTCACTTGCTGCCGTTTTCTGAGTGTTTTTTCTTCTTTTTCAATTTCATATATTTCTACTTCTTCACTCCATGCATTCATTTTCCTCCTTGACATTCTAAAAGTAAAACATAAATTTTGAAATAAATAAAAGATATTTTAAAGGAACTAAATTGTCCCTGTTATTCAATTCATAGTTGTAACACACATAAAGATGTTTGAATTTAACACTTTCATAATGGCTGTAACTTTTATAAATCATTTATTGATAAAATCAGAATAATAATTAGGGATTGACCGAAGCAGCAATTTTGCCGTATACCGAAGCTTCGGTATTCGGCAATCGAATACTTGAAACTTTTTAATATGTATTTTTGCATATATTAGCTTTTTTAATAAGCTTTAATTGAAATTAAATTCTCAATAATTTAATTCAGTTACATTTTTATTCTTAAATCTAACTACACAAAAAAATTTAATGACTTCTTTCCACTCACAAATTCATTAACCCATCACTTATTTTTTATTATTTTATCACTAGTCAATACCCAAAAAATAACCTATGAAAATATTAAACTATACAGGGTATTACTAAGGATAAGGATTGTCAGAAAAACAAAAGTTCATTCAAATAAAAAGAAACAATGTTGTCATTAAGCTGATTTACTGATTGTCTAAGTCTAATTATAAACATTGAATAGGAATGTTCTCAAAATATAAAAGGTATCATATCAATTTGTACATTTAACTATTTTCTGTCAAATTATTGATAGAATATTTATATTTTGATTAATATTTTAACATTGTGGTGATGAAGATAAGAAATTTGAGCGATTTTGATATAATGGTTATAAAGCTATAGGATAGGCATAGGGTATACTTATTTGATGTGTGTATTTTCTTTAATATACACCTTAGATATACAGACATGAACTCTGATATACTTATTTGATGTGTATATTAAAGAAAATAAACATTAAATAAATTAAAAAAAAAAAAAAAAACTAATGTAGAAGTAAATAAAATTAAATGATAAGGGAAAGATGCACATCTTTAAGTCTCTGTTTTAGACAATTGTTTTGATTTCACACCTATTTAGACTACTTTAGGAAGGAAAAAGTTTTTTTTAATTAAACTAGGGGGCTCTGCCCCCTACGAGCTACGCTCGCCAACCCCCTTTCAGGCACACCAAAATCCAAAAAGCACGCTAATTTGATCGGCTTTAAAAATATTGAACTAAAATTAAAAAAAAAAACAGTAGCGATCTCTCTGTAAACGGGTTTCCATTCATTTTTTTTTGGGTTGGGGATTTTTAAGACCAAATCTGCTGCTGTTAAGAGATACAATGGTGGTTTTCGTATTTAATTAAAAAAATAGTTAAACATTTGAAAATAAGGTAATGTAAAATGAATTAAGTAAACAGCGTCATTGTCTCCCGGTATTTTTTAACAGCGCTATAAGATAGTTCTTTTAAATAATTCATTTTAAATGTATCGTTTTAAATCTGACGTAATTTACACCAAAGTTTTATTTCTCTTATTAATATTCACGTGAAAATACTTTTGTTGTTAGAAGGAAATATTATTTGCGCTGTCTTCGAATTCACGATAATAGTTGAAAAGATTATCTCAAAATATCTCGCACAAATATATTTGGTACAGATGTCATATTGGCGCGATTTTTTTTCGGTTGCCAATTTGGCGAAAACATCAACAGCATAAACAACATAATCCAGGTTACCACATCAAGCACTTTGGCGCAAGTTAAGTACCTGTTGCCTATATGATATTGGCGACAGAAAAAAATCGCGCCAATATGGGGCGAATATGACATCTGTTCCATATATTTTTCAATTTAAATTGTTTTGCTATATTTTTTGCCATTTTAAATATGACGTAATTTCCTCAAATTACAAGTTTTAACGCATAATAATGATGATTTTTTTTATTTTAAGATTTTGTTTCTCTTTTAAAATTCAAGTGCAAATATGGTTCGTCGCAGATGTCATATACGCCCCATATTGGCGCAAATTTTTTCTGACGCCAATTTCATATACGCAACGGGTACTTAACTGGTGCTAAAGTGTTGTTATTTTGCTTGATATCGTAACCCGGATGGGTACAGATGTCATATTCGCCCCATATTGGCGCGATTTTTTTCGGTTTCCAATTTGGCGAAAACATCAACAGCATAAACAACATAATCCGGGTTACCACATCAAGCAAAATAACGACACTTTGGCGCGGAAAAAAATTGCACCAAAATGCGCGTATATGACATCTGTGCCTATGGTTCTTATGACGTAATTTTCCTGCTTTTAACATGTAATCATTTAATTCTAATTTTAAAGTTTTTTTTCTCTTTGTAATAGTCACGTGTAAATAAATTTTTAATTTGAAGTAAACATTATAGTTTGCGCTGTTTATGCAACTGGCAACAGTTTAAATTAATAACATTTTCTAAAATCTGTAAAAAATATCTCTCGAAATGCTGAAAATTTGAATTTAAAATTGAAATAAAACATCAAAAAATGAGTCAAATAAAAAAACTAAATGCAATCTGCACACCGGGAACTTATAACGTATAAAATGATCTAAAAATGATTAAATTCTCATGTTAGTTTTTGCTCCAATAAAACTTTTTTAATGGAACGATTTTGTCCAACTTTAGCATTAAATATCTCTTAAAATAATTCTTCGATTTGAAAACTGTCTGCATCAGTGTATTTATCAAACATTTCTCTATAATATCGCCGATTTTCATATTTTTGTATGCAACAGTTTTTTTTAATATTAACGATGAAAGGCCATGCTTAAGCATTCAAATTGGATGTGATCTACCCGAAATATCTACGCAGATGTTCATTGGTCCATTTCCAAATCAAAACTTTTTTATATATATAGAAGGAAATGGCCTTTGACTTGTTTTTTGTAGTGCAGCTGAACTCTGAACTCATGCACATAATATTGAAACTCATTGCTTAGCCTATTCTACTGCTAAGTAAAAGAGAATTCTTCTACTTCTAAGAAAATACTTATCTGCAATTATTCGGCCGAATACTTGAAAGTATTCGGCTGAAGCCAAATATTCGGTTTACATGCCAAACCACCGAATATCGAATCAACTATTCGGTAAATCCCTAATAATAATCCCCCCACACACACACGCACACACTCATCCCTGTCATATATGTACAGTCCTTTGTTCTTGTTGAGTTGCCACCATTTCAATATACGGTAAACCTCTAAATGGATACCTCTGAAGCATAGAAATCATCTGCTATTCAGAGCAGTCCATTATTGGGAAAACCTCAGGGATTCACAAAATCGTTAGGAAATGCTCAATGTTCCATTAATTGGCTTTTTTTATATGTTCGAAGTAGTATAATATATATATAAGTTTATATGTAGTTACAGGGTGACAAGAAATAACTTGAACGAAGTTTCAAACCAACTGTAACTACCACTAAAGTTATAAAGTTATTGTCATAGGGAATTGATTCTAGAAAGCTACTAAACAGGTGTAAGTAAGTTAGTTGTGATAACCATTATGGTTAACAAAACAAACAATCTGCCATACTTGAATTACATAAGCAAGGAATGAAACAATGTGAAATTGTTTAACGATTGAAAGTGCCTAAGCAGACGGTTTCATACACAATCAAAAGGTTTAAAGAACTCGGACATGATTGTGACAGGCCAGGAAGAGGAAGAAAGCGCACAGTTAACACATCAAGAAACCGGGTAGTTATCAAAAAGCGAGTTCAACGAAATCCTAGGATTTCAATGAGAAAGGTTGCTAGAGAGATGATGATCAACAGAGAAACCGCACGTTTGATGGCAAGAGTAGAGCTTGGTCTTCATCACCCTTACAAAATGAAAGAGGCTCAAAAGCTAACAGCAGAGAACAAACGCACAAGACTTCAAAGGTGTAAAGAACCGTTAAAGTGGGCCACAGGTGATCGATGGCAAACATTTGTCTCCACAGATGAGAAACTGTTTTCAATTGAACAAGCTCATAATAGCCATAATGATAAAGTTTGGTCAGAAAAAGTACCTGGACCTTCTTGCATTGTTGAACAGCGTCAATGACCCCAATCTGTAATGGTTTGGGGTGGGATATGTGCTAGTGGGAAAACACCATTTGTTTTTGTTGATCAAGGGATAAAGATTAATCAACAAACATATCGCAAACTCATTTTGGAAGATGTTGTCTTATCTTGGTCACAAAAGTTCTTTGGAAACAAAAGATGGACCTTCCAACAGGATTCCACACCTGCACACAGAGCTAAAGGCACTCAAAATTGGTGCAAGACCCATTTTCTTGACTTCATTGGAGCTCAAGAATGGCCATGGCCACCGTATTCCCCAGATTTTAACCCAATGGATTATTCTGTTTGGTCCATTTTGAAGACAAGGGTGTGTGCTAAAAGTCATAAAACTTTGGCATCCCTAAAGAAATCCTTATGCAAGGAATGGGATAAAATATCAGTAAGTGAGTTGTGGCCCATAGCCAAAAATTTTGTGACACGTTTAAAGCTCTGTATTAAGGCTAAAGGTAGCCACTTTGAAAATTTCTAAATATATTAGACGAAATAATGTATTCATATTTATTTTGAAGTTTGGTCGTAATATTTTCATTAGCATTAAAGTTATAATGTATCATGTGTGTCCAAGTTATTTCTTGTCACCCTGTAAGTTAGTTAAACTAAACCCTGCATGCTAACTATTTTCTTTCATTTCTCTGTGATTTATTTACAGTGTAATTACTATATTTGTCGATAAATTCCAAATATTAGAACATAAAACAAACAAATTACTTATTATCTGCAACACCCTTAGTCCCAAACTGCGCAGATTAGAGGGAGTGTACTGTATAGTCACATTTGTGCCCCCTGGCATTGGAAAGTGGAACTAAAGGTTGGTTGTTTTTTTAGGGTTTTATGGACAGTATGTTAGAGTTTCACAAACAATTAAAAAAAACAATATGAAATCACATAGGCTCAAATTCATCAAACACAGTATTTTCTTCATTTGCGTCAGAGTCATGATTGTAAGTGTCAGATTCCATAGCCTCTTCCACATAGTGGACGAGTTGTTCGGGATCCTTTATATCAAGTGATGAGCTAAGACATGATTCTCTGCTTTTTTTTTTTCACAGCTTTTAACTGTGAAGAGGCTAGAGTTGAGGTTTTCCTTGACTTTTTTCTGTGTACATGATTTTTGTTTTGCTTTCTGTGCTGGAGAAACATTAGGTTTTTGCAATTTGTTTGTAAACAAAACAGAAGTTTTCACGGGCTCATATTCGGTTTGCTTTTTGGATTGACTTGAAGGTTTTTCTGATTTATTAACCAAATGATAACAATGTACAGCAGGATCATAATATTCTATTTTAACAGGTTTTGATGATGATGGCCAAAGGTCTAATTTTGGCATAATTGTTGCACTAGTATTAATTTTTGTTTGTAGTATGATTGTGTCTCAGGTGAATTATTTGGCGAATGAGAGCCTTAATGTGCTTTACAGGTTTTGATTGTTGCTTGAGTAAACTGGAGTAAGAAACTCCAAGAGATGGGGTTCTGGATTCGAACTAGTTTGCAAGCTTCAGGATAAGAAAGTTTTTTAGTTATTTTAACAGCAAGTATTTCTTTTTCACGGGTCCAATTTGGAGAAGAGTGAGAATACTCTGCATGGTCACCCTTACAGTTCGTACAGCGTTCGGCTTTTTCACAAGATATACCATCATGGCTAACTCCTTGACAACGTGTACAAACAGAGCCACAGCAGGTGGTATTAGGATGGTCACAATGCTGCCACTTAGTACAACAGAACAGGTTAGGAATATAAGGCCGGACAGGACAGCTTAAGAAGGCAGATTTAATTCTGGTTAGTAAAGATGGGCTACTGAAAGTAACATATTTTCCTATTACATATAGGGGAGAGTGGGGTACAGTGGACCACCCCTTATATTTTACTTATTTTTAATTTTTTAAAGCTTTTCTTTAAGGCTAATTGATAACAGCACTGGATTGATTACTTATAGCCTTCAGAACACATCGTTAGCTCAGAATGAACCCTTTTATCATGAATGGTTGTTTTGAGCTTCTAAAAGTAAAATTTTTCATCATCATACTTTTCTTTATTGAGTAATTAAAGGTTATGGATAAATAAGATAAAACCAACTTTTTTGAAAAGGTAAAACACCGGCCTTTATTTAATTTAAAAGTTTGTATGCTTAAAAGAAAACTTTAAGTAATATTTTTATGAGTATGTATTGAACTTCAACATGTGGCACAGTGGACCGCCCACTGCTGGGGTACAGTGGTCCATAATAAATACTGCTCCTGTAATGAAGAATTTTCAAAATATTTAATAATTGCTTATTCTCTATAAAGAAATATTGTTTTAAATAGTTATTTAAGTAAAATAAACAATAAATAAAGTAAACAAAGAAAAATGACAATTTATTTAATCCTACAATGCATAGAGTAGCCATTTGGCACACTTTAAATTTCATGTTATATGTTGTTCAGATTATAATGTAGCCATCTGACACATTAGTTTTCTCCTAAATTATGGATAAGTGTTCATGTGTGATTTTTAAAATAAGTTTTCTTGTTCAATATAGCAGTTTTTTTTTTTCTGTTGTTTTGTTTTGTTTTTTTTGGGGGGGGGGGAGGGGGGGGGAGAGAGAAATGAAAATCATGCATTGTAGAGTTAACATATTAAGAAATATTTTGTTTTGTATTTACTGCCTTTGAAAAATATAACTGTAGCCTAATAAGTAATAGATGACCTCACTGGATTCGTTATTTATAGCTTCAGAGCACATGATTAGCTCATAATGAACTATTTTATCCTGACTATTTTGAGCTTCTAATAAATTTTTCATCATTATATTTGTATTAATGTTTGCTAATTTTTCTGTACTTAATTAATAACTTATTTGCAATCACTCTTGTATTGTTATTTTCAAAATATAATAAATTTTTTGATAATTCTTTAGTTTTATGTTTTTTGTTTGAAAATGCTACTTGCAAATTTGTATTATTATAGTATTTTGGAGGTAAAGGGGAAATAAAAAAGAATTAGATTAATTTTAAATAGATTTATATTATATTTTAGACAATAAGTAATAGTGGACCACTGTGCCCCAGTGGGTGGACCAGTGTCCCCTGTTTCCGGGGCACGCTGGTCCACTTTACGGGTGTATATAATTTTTTTTTTTTTTAAATGTATTGGGAACTATGTTGTGCGAAAATTATGAGGCATCTAGAAAGCTTTAAAGAATATTCAAAAATATTTTCAGATAGATTGGTCTCTCCGTTAAAGAGAAAAAAAATATTAACTGTAAAAGTGGACCACTGTATCCTGGTCTCCCCTACATGCATATTTATTGAAAAAAAAATAAACATTGTTGGATATAAAAGCAACATAACTTCATTTAAAAATAATTTAAATAATTACAATCAGTTATGTAGAAAATTGAAATCATTTAAAATTCAAATATTTTTAGTAAAAGTTCCATGAAAAGAATGCTCTATATAGTGAAACACCTTGAAAATCTTAATAAACAATCTTTTGATTATTAGTACTATAAATAACTATATGATGTAGTTTCATAAATATAATATACGTTCCCATGGCTATTCAAAAAAATTTTTGAAATGCTTGTCTGAGATGTCTGATTTTTCTGTTAGAACACAACATGAGCAATTTTGATCTTTTATTAAAAATAAAGCTTTTTATAAGAAATTCCTGGAATGATTTGACATTTAGCAGTTGAATTTTTACACTTTTCAAGAAGTATTGTGTATTGTCACTTGACAATTTTCCTCTGAAACTGCCAGGTTTTAAAAAAAGTGGTGGTAAAATAAGAAGAAACTCGTATTTACGAGCTTTTTAGACTACTGAAAATATTTATCTCAAAATGGACAGTAGTTTTACATCAGTTGTTCTTGTCATCTACTAAAACATTTAAACAACAATCAGACTTAATAAACAGGCTTTTTTTCTAAGCTACGTTATAATACAAATTACTTTTAATGACCAAACTTTCTTTTTTTTAAACATTTTCTTATGAGACTTTTTTTTTATTATTATGTCTCAAGAGAACCTTATCTCAATCTTTTCCCACATTTTTTTTTATTTTTTTTTTATTTTTTTTTTTTTTTTTTTTTTTTTTGTTAGACACAAAATAGTTTATTTGATTACGTTATAGGGGATTTAAACATATCTTATTATACATTTTAGTTACCAGTAAACAGTTGCTTATTCAACAGAATTTGGATTTAAAAATTTAAAATGATAAACTAAGTTTTCTTTAGGTTTTCTTTTTTTAAACTATCCAATCTCTTGTGCGATTTTGATTATAGAGCCAACACCAATAAGAGTTTTTCTCTACTTTACTACACCTACTGCTGCCTTACTTTTTTTTTTTCAATGGAAACTATAGTTTGATGAACATTTTAGTATTTTTTGCATGACCTAATCATTATTTCACAATTATAAATAAATTCATCTGTAGGACAGCATTTTCAGTATGGTTAACTTTTTAATATAATATCAGACAGTGTTTGAGGTTGTAAAAGAATTTTTTCTATTCAAATACTCCTTGTGATTTTGCTTTTTGTGTGATAACTTCAAGTCAATATTTCTGGCCGTTAGATGCAGCATGTAACAGAAAAAATAGATTGGTAACATAGAAATGCTATGACTAGCACCCAATTTTTCAATGTCCTCTTATTCAACTTCATATCTTAGTTTATTTTTTATTCTTAAAGGATAATCTCCTCAATCAAGAAAATTTTCTTTTACAGCTTGGCCGAAATCTTAAAAATCATTTTATGTTAGTAATTGCTGTAGCTGTACATAATCTGCATTTCCTCATGTTAAAATATTTTATACTAAATATTGAATTTATTCAATCTATTTTATCTTGGTTAAATTCATGTTTTAAGTTTTCTCTTTAGAGCCCCAGACATGTTCATCAACATACGCAATTTTCACTCTACATGCATACAAACATGACCTAGACTCACTATGTCTCATGTTGACTGCTGAGATAGACAGTTAAAAGTAGAAATTACTTAGATCCAGTTATTTTAAACACTTAAATTACAAAAAAAAAGAAAATATTATATTAGACTTGTTTTTAAAAAAATCAATTTTTTTTTTTTTTTTTTTTTTTTTTTTTTTTTTTTTTTTTTTTTTACCAGTTGGTCTAAACCATGGTTAACACCAATTGATTTAAACCGTGCCAACCCAGGTTTCATTAACAACTATATAATGATAAAAGCCTTCATATCTGACTGATTCTAATACAATGCATCTTTAGATCTCTTAAGAGACAGGAACACACTGAGTTGTGCATAAGTTGAAATATGTCAAGTATATTTCTCATCTGAATCGTAATAAATGCAAAGACACTGACCTACTGAGCTTGAGGAGGAGCACAAACGATATATTTGCCATGCATTTTGCATTGCACTTTCCAAGCCAAATATGACTAAGGGCCACCACCACCTTTTAGATAAACTAAAAAGTAAGGATTCAATAAGTTATGAAACAGTTAAGTATTCTTAAAAGTAATGTTATGAGTAAATATTTCAATTTCACTGTTGTAGCAAAGTGCATTTTAATTTCAGTGGCACATTATGGGCAATAAATAAGTAGAAAACACGTCTAGAGCACTGAAAAACTGATAAGATAAAATACATGTGTAAAAAACAAAACAATGTAAAGAAAAGCAAAAAAGTTAGGAATCAAGACAGTGGCGTAGCTACATATTCAGCGCCCTGGAGCAAGTAAAGTTTGTGTGATTGTCTACTCTTGTCACTTGAAATTATTCTGCGCAATTTTTTTTTTTTTTTTTTTGAAGTTTAAAATTTATATAACATTTTTTATTTGATTTAAAATTTTACCTTTATTTGAAAATCACAAAGTAATTTTAATGGCAGTAATGGATTCGTCGTGAAATACTGAGTATCAAAATATAAACAATGAGTTACACAGAAAAAGTTTAATCGTAGATCATTAAGAGTGTCACCGAAAGGGAAAAAAAAAAACACCTCTTGCAATTTCGCGATTTCAGTCTTTAGTTTTTTCACCAAATGAAGCATTTAGGCACAGTGGCGATCGGCAGCGCGAGAACCCTGACTAACACCCTCTTATATTACTCAAGATTTCAGTTTTTACTTTCTATAAACATATAGTGTAAGGAAAGATATAGGAAAGCCTTGTAATCACAATAAAAATAAATGAACATAATAGAATATTTTTATTTTTCAAATACTTTGAATCTGTTCTCACAATTTTTTCAATTATTCAATATGTGTGTATGTTAGAATTTCTTCACGTTTTCAGATTCTCAGAACACGATCTGGTGTGTTTTTGATGATGATGGCAGGTATGTTATAAATCTGTCGCAAGAATTGTATTCATTTTCGAAGAAATCGGCTGACGGGTTTGGTATCTAAACTATTTTTCAACCATTTTATGACAATAACTGATGAACATTTTCTCTTAAATCTCAATTAAATTATTTTTATTGTTCACGTTCATCTCATACTTATACAACAAGGTTTTACCACGCAGACAGTCGCGGCTCGACAAATGGTTCACAATCACTTTAATACCAGTAATTTCATATACATATATATATATATTTTATCCTTGTTTGATCTTAGAAAATCCCACCATTAAATCAGATCAAATTTTATACCAATATTCTGGTAGAAAAGTGATTGTGAAGAGCCGCTACTGCACGCAGTGTCGCACTCGGTCACTGTCAAATAGCAGACCTTGGATTTATTGAAGGACGCAACATTTTAGAAACTCATTATTTTACTACCTTGTTAGCAGAAACCAATAATATCCATTACCATTCCAATTTTACTTTCTGGGATGCTTTCAATTTCAGAACTGGATCCGAAATTGAAAGTATCCTTAGAAAAAAACCCGAAACAGTATAATGATAACCATTTAGACATCGATCTGATATATTCCATGCAATAAAAATCACTTAAAAATACTGAAATGTACATGAGAAATTTATAAAGAATGCTGCCATTGGTTTAACATTAGCTTGCGAGTGACTAGTGTAGAATTCTAAGTATACATAATTCTATACTAAATAACAGGGTTTGTACGGGTCAGGGAATTTTTCAGGAGGAATATCAGTATTTTTTATAGAAAAATAAATCTAGGTTAAACGCACAAATTTTTGCCTTATTTAAGTAGAGATTTTCTATAAGAAAATACTGGCACAGAAGAATTTTCTCGTCTGTAAATTCCAGAATCCGTACGAACCCTGAAGTAATAATGTTATGATAAATTAAACCGACTTTAAACTCTTTCTGAAGCGGGAGGATAAAAATAAAATCTTAATCGTGCCAGTAATATTAAGAAACGTGTAAATATTATTAATTTGATTTTAAAACAAAGTATCTTTAAAATATATTTTTATACAGTAAACTCTGTCTACAGCTTTATATAAGACAGATTTCCCTTTTATGCAGAATCCGCCTTAGGCAGAATGTACTGTAATAAAAAAGATTTAAAAAAAAAAAAAAAGTAGCAACAGGGTTTAATCGGAGGGGCGCAAAAAGAACCTACAAAGGGCGCCATATGTTGAACAGTCATGTTCAAACATATATACAATATAATTGTCCGCTGTTCTGATTATCACATTTATAGACAATGTTGAAACAGTCCCGTTTTCATATTCAAATGCAATTTTTAACAAAAAAGAAAGTAGTTGATATACCTTTTCTTTGCCGAAAATGTTCTTTATAACTATTTTTGTTTCTTTACTCTTTTTGTTTACGAGGGCCGTTTTTTTTTTCAACCTCCGATTGCACAGCATCAACGTTAGGCGAGCGGCAGGAAGTCGGTATGCGCATAGAGCGACGGCGCATGTTCCCCACATCACCCTCTTTGACTGCCTTTTCATTGACGCCATTGTGAGGCGAGCTGTAGCCATGTAAACATGGCTGCCTTAATTGATTCTCCCGCCAAGTGCGAATTGCGAAGTGTTATTCGATTCCTGCAAGCTGAAGGGAATAGTGCAGCTGAAATTCATCGAAGAATGAGCCGAGTGTATGGAGAAAGCTTTATAAGCGATGGTGTTGTGCGTGAATGGTGCCGAAAATTTAAAGATGGCCGAACCGATGTGCATGATGAAGGAGGTCAAGGACGCAAGTCTGTAGCCACAGACAACCTTGTTCAACGAGTGGACGGAGAAGTTAGAGGAAACCGAAGGTTCACTATAAATGATTTGTCCATAAAATTTCCAGAAGTCTCGAGGTCTTCTCTGTACACTATTGTGACGGAACATTTAGGCTACAGAAAAATTTGTGCTCGCTGGGTCCCAAAGATGTTGACGGACAACCACAAAACACGACGAATGGGCTCAGCCTTGACATTTCTCACCCGTTATGACGCTGAAGGAGAAGACTTTTTGAAATCAATTGTGACAGGTGATGAGACCTGGGTTCAGTATGACACACCTGAAACAAAACGTCAATCTCAACAATGGATGCATACGAACTCGCCAAACAGACCAAAAAAGTTCAAACAAACCTTCAACAACAGAAAGATTATGGCTACAGTGTTCTGGGATCAAAAAGGTGTGTTGCTTGTTGAGTTCATGCAGCCAGGGACGACGATTACTTCAGCTGTTTATTGTGAAACTTTACGACGGTTACGCAGAGCCATTCAGAACAAAAGAAGAGGCATGCTGACTTCTGGAATTGTTCTGATCCATGACAACGCCCGTCCTCACACTGCTGCTGTAACCCAACGTCTACTTCAGCATTTTCAGTGGGAAATTTTCGATCACCCGGCATACAGTCCCGACCTAGCTCCGAGTGACTACCATCTTTTCCCTGAACTTAAAAAGTGGCTAGGAGGGAAGCGTTTTCAAAGTAACGTGGAGCTTCAAGACAGCGTCAAGAATCATTTGAATTCATTGGCGGACACTTTTTATGAAGAGGGTATTGGAAAGCTTGTCCACAGGTACGACAAGTGCCTCAATTTACAAGGTGATTATGTTGAAAAATAACCATAAGTGTACATAACTTTTAGTAATAAAATGATCTTTCTATATATGCTTGTCTTTTTTTTATGGCCCATCGGAGGTTGAAAAAAAAACGGCCCTCGTATATGATAAACATCTATATTGGTGAAATTACAATCATATCATTTGGATTTATGTACGAATACACGAAACCTACATATTTCAGACAAATACTCATAATAAAGGATTTTACAGCAAACTTAAAAAAAAAAAAAGCGTATATCATTTGAAATAGAGGCGACGCTCTTTGGTGCCATAGAGGGTGAAAATTCTTGAGGCAGATCATGTTGCCATTGGTAACAGAATTACAGAATATACATTAGGTTTTGAAAGATTTAAATGGTTCTCTGAAACAAAGAAATTTTCAAGAAAACAATCCAATTAATTCTTCTGCTTTGCAAAGAGAAACAAAATCATTAATAAAAAATGCTTTAAAAAGTGAATTTTTTTAAAAAATATTACATAATTTAAGACACTTCAAATCTCACGCTTATAGCCAATTTTGTAACTATTAGCTTCACCTGAGTGAGGGCGCAGCTTGCCTGGTTCAGGATGCACCGACCCACAGGTCGGTTGCCCGGCAGGTCTGTCTGAGCGAGCCAGAATGTGATTTAATTTAGTAAAATCCTATTTTTTTTTTAATTTATAGGTCTTGTTTCAACACGGGCGAAATTAAAATTTGTTGAAAATTATGTTATTAAAAATATGTTTAAGCTTTATGAATGAAAGTGCACATTTTCTTTAAAACACGAGTTTTTTTATCACCAGAAGAAATATTTCATCTTTGTATAAAATTAGGATCTCAGTTTTTGTTCATTTTTATACAGAAATATTTATTTTGATCGCACAGTATTTTTATAAACTGTTCGAAAAGTTGAGTGGAGTAACTCTAGATTTTTTTTTTATTTTATAATTCCAAAATTCATTGACTACTAACTTGTGATATCAGATGGTCGTGGGGTGTGGGGCGTTGCGCCTGATTACGGCCCAAGCAAACCGATATTACTATTTTCGAAAAATATGTTTTGTCTTATTTAATCCTAAAATTCTGCGAGTAAATACGGTTTAATGCAGAAAAATACTTTTTGAAAAAAGGGGTGTAAATTTGCACAGGCGATAATCAGGTACTAGGGGACACTGAATTTCATACTTAACTTTTTCTTCTTTTTGAAGGAAAATGCTTATAGATTCTGCATGAGATTTGCAATAATCTCATGCAATTGATCAAAAACAATACGCACGAAATTTAATTTGCCTCTTCCCCCTCACCCCCCTCCTGTCACACGCGGACAGATGTTTAAATCCTGCTCTTATTATTGTTTTGTAATCTGTATTGTTGCATGTTTAGTTCCCACTAAAAACTAACAACAAAATTTCAAAATTTTCATTTTCTTGGTTTTTCGTTTGTAAAATGGTTAATAATTTTCTTCAATTTGTCAAACTATTGTTCTTTTTTTTTTTTCCAAATCGTAAAATAACAAAACAGCAAAGGCAATGATGTTACATCGTAAATATAAGTTTATCAGCGGTAACTTCTTTGGATATCATTATTTCCGTACAGTTATCATCATGATAAATTTCTAAAACATTCTATCGGAAATGTACCAGGAAGAGGAAGATTATTGTAAGATTTGAAATTCTTCAACTGGAACTACGTAAAAGTTACAGAAAAAGATATGGCATGCTGAAATGGTGTTGGTGAAGTTACTTGAGATTGCAATATGGTATGAATAGAAATTAAAACTTCTTGAATAAAAGTAATTTCTTTTAGCTAAAAACATTTTTTTATTGCATAAAAACATTTTTTTAAATCGAAATAGTTGAGGATAAAAACAAGGTAAAATATCATAGGAATATGCTGATTATAACAAGATCCATCTATAATTTTGTGTTTAGAAACATCAGAGTGGTGGTCAGCAAAGATGGAAAGCAAGTCATAGCAAAGGTTCAGACAAATTATTTTCAGCAAAACATATAAATGAGATGAAATTTCGTCTTGAGATGCAAAAACGTAACGTATAACTGAGAGGCACTTATAACTCTGCTAATTTTTAATGGCAAACGACCGGGACTGCTAAGTTGAAATGTACAACTCAGGTATAGTATAAGTGGAGTTGCACTGTATGTTCTGAAAAACTTCTGAGGCATATAAAAATGTTTAAGGAATGATCAAAAATATTTTCAGGCAGATTGGACTTTCCATTAAAGAGAGAAAAAATGTAAACTGCAAAAGTGGTCCACTGTTATCCAGTCTCCCCTATGCCCATTTTTATGAATTTATGTTTGTTACTTTTCATATAATTAACAATGGCACAGATAGGATCTAGGAGGAATTTTGAATTATTATTACCTACATAAAAAGTTCAAAAATCATAAAATGTTTTAAAAAATAAATTGTTAATGAAATCTTCAATTCATATATACAATACCAACATAAAGAAAAGCATAAAAGGTCGGCTTCCAGTGTAAAATGAAAAGTAAGTGAGTGATAAATGTGCAGAATGAAAAGTGGGAGAAAAGAATTAGAACAACACATATGCTTTGAATGTGCTTCTGTATTTTATGTTTATTTTCACTGAAAACGAACTCCTCTTATTAAGTCTTCACAAACATGTGCATTAAACTTATTCTGTCTATTGATAGGTACTTTAGGTGAGTGACTCTTGATTCAGGGGCGTAGCTACCGTGGAACAGTTGGAGCAAACTGCTCCAGGCGCACGAATCCTAAGGGCGCAAAATTAGAAAGAACGAAATAAAGATTTGTAAAAATATTTGCATATTTTTTTCTTTATTAATCAGATGATCACTCTAGAGAGGTTTGGCGGGGCAGCCCGCCCTTGTGCCCTTTTAAAAAAAAATCCCGCCCTTCTTGCCCCTTTTCCAGGTAGAAATCCACCCTCCTTTTTTTCTAGGGTAGAATCTTACCTTCTTTGAATTGTACTTTCAAAAATTCCCCACTATCATTCCTTTTTAGATTGATAAGTCTGGAGTAATTCCCCCCTTTTCCTCCTACTCTCTTTGTTCTCTTCTCTGTGGTATGTCACTAGACCTCCATTGAACAAAACTTAAAGGGGTAACTGAAGCAAAAAATTCTTTGTCATTGATTCATCTCACCAGCTCTGGTGAAATAGTATTATGACCATTTGTTCTGATCTTTGACCACATGATAGCTTACAGGAAGTCTATAAAAAAATCGAGAAAAAGAACTTTTACTTTTATTCTGTAGTCAAATCAACCCATTTTTCTAAAAAAAGGAAGAAGTTACCTTAAGTTTTAAAAATGTCATTCAAAAATCATAGGAAAAGGGAAAATGAACGTGAATATATTAAAGGCTAATGTCAGACGAACGTCTTTTTGCACGCTTTTTTGCTTACGTAATATGTAAGCAAAAAAGCATGCAAGAAGACGTTCGTCTGATATTAGCCTAAATACACAAACAGATGTGCTAAAGTAACGGATTATTTCACGGAAAAGATAGAGAAGGTACTTCCATTATTTTTAATGCTTTTCATACGGTAAAATTACATAAATTATAAATGTTCTTATAAGGAAGGGCGGCTTTAATATCTACGTTTCTTTTTTTTTTCGGCGCCCTAGGGTCGATATATTGTAAAGAAACTTAAATTTTAATCAAGAATTTTGTGTATTTTCCTTCTCATAGTTTTTAGTGCCCCGAGCAGTCCCCCACCCCCCTCACTAATTACAAGAGATCTAAATTCCGTCCGAAAGGAAGTCTTTTCATGATTAATTTATTATCCCATCACAAATTAAACTTCCACTCGGTCATCTTTTTCAATAGATAAAATCTTTCTCTTAAGTCTCAAATATCTTCATTTAAAAAAAGAAAAAAGCAAACAAAATCGCAAAATAAAAAGCGGCCTTTGTGGACATCGATATTAGCTATTTAACGCAAAAAAATCATTTAAAATGTATTGAAATGCAAACTAGGTATTTCAAAAATTTCACCCATAGGATTAACATTAGCGAGCGGGTGCTTTTGCGTGAGGGAAGTAGCGTCTTAAAAGTCTTACGGCCGCCCTTCCTTCTCTACTCGATATCTTGCAAACTGTAAAAGCGATTTTTAATCATGAATTAGGCGAAATCTACAAATTAAAATTATTGATAAAAGGAATTTATGTATTAGGGATGCGGAGTATTGATTCCGCATCCCTAATAAATAAATTCCTTTAGGCGCAGGGGAGACGGGATGGCGGAATTCACGGCAAAAATGTTAACTAGGAAATTTACATGAGACAAAAAAGCTGCATCAGAAGGCAGTTTGGTTCCCAAATCTCTCGGCAGAGCTCAAAAATAGCCTACTTTCAAAAGAAAAAGAAAAAAATCGGCGTTCTGTATATATATTTTCTCCAAGTACGGGATTTTTACAAAATAAATGTTTTCCAGCTATTTATTTATTTCCATTTTTACCCTCCTATCGTCCTATCTTTCACATATAATACAACCAAAAACAAAACTCCTAAAATATACTGCTCAACTGTTAAACTACTTTTAGATGCTTATAAATTAAATCATGACAGAATGAAATACCTAAACTACATTCTCATTCTCAAGTACTCAAAGATTATTCATAATACGCATCAATAAACAAACATTTTTCTTGAACGTGGTATATCACGTAATCAGAATCTGCAAAGTCAGATAAAAATAAACGATAGTTGAGTTAGAATTTACTATCAGAAGAAAGAAAAAACAAAATTAACTATGTATTGGAAGTAGAGGTCTGTGCGGACCATATTTTTATGCTTCGGCACAGTGTGAAAGAAAAAACTTCGATTCGGTCCGTCCCAGCCTATAAAGAAATCAGTGAAAACAGGACCGACACGGCCCGTGCAAAGTCAATTAAATCGGGCCCTTTCCAGCCCGACTCAATTTCTGCAAAAAAATTCCAATTTTCTTTTAGATACGCAATTAAGATTATTTTAAGGAATGCTGCATACATATTTATGGGAAAATTTTGCAGTACGTTTTAGATTATGTGTTATTATGACAAAAAATACACAATATAATAATTTAGAATAAAAGAAAAGAGTAGCTTTAAAAAAATCATAAATTTTTAAGCTGTATAATAAAAACATTTCTCCATAATTTATTAACGCTGAAATCTAAAAGATCCACTTTCTGACACATATCTGAATTCATTTTTTTCAGAAACGCAAAAAAAAAGAAAAACAACAACAAAAAAAAAACAGGTGCCCTTATTCAGAAACTATGTAATCGAATGGCGTTTCGATGTTTTAATACAGACAAAAGATCTTTCAGAAAATACTTAATTTTCTTATAGGCCCATTTAATTTTTTCGTCGGCTCGGCCTGGCACGATCCACGGCCGATTTTTTTATTATTAGATTCGGGCCAGCCATTAATCTTTTTTCTGCTGATATGGTCCAGATCTGGATTTCTTTGGCCATATCAGTCTGATAATTGTTTTTCAAAGTTTTTTTCAAATTGTGACAAAATGCTCCTTTAATAAAGAATGGAAAATGCAAATGATAAGACGGAATCCCGCCCCCCCCCCCCCCTTCTTTCTTCTATCTTTACAAGAAGACATTATTGGATTTGTGAAAATTTTCGACAGATTTATACATTTTAGAACGTCCTGAACACGATTTGACTGTTTTTTGAAAACTGTCTGCCGGTCTGTCCGTACGTGACAAAAATTTTATGGGTGCTCTATCTCAAGAACTATTGCACAGATTTTAATAAAACTTTAAATTCAGTTAGACCTTGATATAAATGGGTGCTGATTAGTTTTCAGTGTAAATCGCTCAACAGATGGCGCTGCTGTGCTGCATTTTTCACGATTTCCGCGATAACTATATCTGAAGAACTAATTAAAGGAATTTCCTCAAACTTCATATTCTGTTAGACGTTGACACAAATAGACGCTGATTAAGTTTTGGTGTAAATGCCCGAACAGGTGGCGCTGTTGTGCTGTATTTTTCACAATTTCTGCGATAAGTATATAGTTTGAACTATGTACAGATAAGGGGTGATTATGAGTAAAAAAAAAAATAAAATCTGAAATTCACAGAAAATTTTCTGAAAGGTTACAGCAGAATGGGGGGGGGGGGGGATCTATGCGTTTTTTCCGCGGCTTTTTGACGAGTTTCGCGTTTTTTCCGCGGCCCTTTGACAAAATCCGCGTTTTTTCCGTGATCCAATAACAAACTTTGCATTTTCTCTGCAATCCTTTGAGTAAATTTGCTTTTTTTTTCTTGATACTATGATGAAATTTGCGTTTTTTATCGCGATTTTTTTAATGAAATTTGTGGGAGGTTTTTTCGTGATCTTTTGACAAAATTTGCGTTTTTATTCGCGATCCTTTGACGAAATTTGAATTTTTTTCGTGATCTTTTGGCGAAATTTGCGTTTTTGTTCACGATCCTTTGACGAAATTTCGTTTTTTCCGCGATTCTTTGGCGAAATTTTTGGTTTTATGCCTTGACACTTTGACAAAATTACTTTTTCCGTGATCCTTAAATGAAATTCGCGGTTTTTTCGCGATTCTTTGACGAAATTTTCGGTTTTTTCGCGATTCTTTGACGAAATTTTCGGTTTTTTCGCGATTTTTTGACGAAATTTTCGGTTTTTCCACGATTCTTTGACGAAATTTTTGGTTTTTCCGCGATTCTTTGACGAAATTTTCGTTTTTTTTCGCGTTTCTTTGACGAAATTTTCGGTTTTTTCGCGATTCTTTGACGAAATTTGCGTTTTTTCCGCGATCCTTTAGCGAAATTTGCGTTTCTCCCGTGATATGAAAGTGTAGGGGAGAGGGGGGTACATTTCAACATGGGTTTCAACATGGGGCACCTTTCAACAACTGGAATTTCTGACTTCTAATACTGCACAATGATTGGCCAATATGCAGCATCGTGCGAAAGGGGGGGGCGAAGGGGGCGGTCGCCCCGGGCTCGGAAATTCAGGGGGCGCCAAATTTGTACTACTAATTTCTGTTTTTTTTTTTTTTTTTTTTTTTTTTTTTTTTTTTGTCGATCATTTTTATTGGAAATTTTTTTTTTCACTCTTCAATATTCTATTTTTTTTTTGTAAAAAAAATGTATATATTTACATATCGGGAATTTTTTCCCAATGAAAGTATGTACATTTTTCATTTCAAAGTAATTGCAACGCTCACATTTACTTTTCATTGAGTTCTTTAGATTTGATGATTTTATACTATGATTTTGTGATATCTTATTGCAGTGTTTCTTAAACTTTTGCACTCTGCGGCCCCTTTTACCATTGTATATGAAAGTTTCTGCCACCTCCCATACTCAGTGAATATGAATTGCTAACCTATTCTGATTCCACTATGGGATCATTCTTATAGTCATTCGGTCATTACTTTGTTCTTAAAAAAAGGTCCAGCACAGGATGAAAAATGCTGATTACATGAAATCTGCGGTTGTAGAAGAACGAACATTTTTCAAACTAACGTTCAAGAAAATTCACCTAGTGGAGAAATTATTAACGGTGATTGCGGCTTAGTATTAGATAACTTAAGTAAGGGAATCACTATATTTTGTTTTCTCTGTTTCTTATTCACCAATTATCATGATCGCCCTCCAAAGTTAGCCAATTCAGATTGTGGGTTTTTCAAGTGGAAAAAATTAAATTCTAAAATTCCTGAGCATAAAAATGCTCTAGAACACAGCAATGCATACATTCGCTAAAAGGAACTTGAGAGACGTTTAAAATTAAATCATGTAATCGACAACCAATTTGAAAAGAGCAAAAGGAAAAATTATTGAAAGTGAAAAAGATAAATGATGAAATATATTCAGTATGAAATTATGAGCCTTCTTGCCAATGAAGTAAGAAAAATGATTGTAGAAGAAATTCATAGAGCAAGGTATTTTTTCAATTTCGTTCGATTGCACTCCATATACCGAGTGTCCTAAAATGGACTGACTGTTTTGAAATTCAATAACCTGTAAATGGTGACAGCTATTTAAAAAAAAAAAAAATTGCGAGAATGTAATGTAAAATGTCAGTAGCCCTTTTGTTACCTCGATTCTCGGCTTTAGTTCCAAATAGAAACTATAGATGGCACTGCAAGCAGGGATGACTACCTCGAGAACTCAGCTTACGCTTTAGAGTGATAGTGCAACCCTGAGGGGAGAAACAAATCCACTATCCGCCCGCGTTACAAATGACTTTTTGAATTATTACACTGCAGTTTTACAATTTCATATTACAACATAAATATCGATGATTTGTTGAAGAATTAAGCAGGTTTATAGTAAATTCAGGTTACAGCAGTATACTTTATTAAATCATATTCGTGAAAATCAATCAAGTTTATACTGAATTGACAATTGAAGAGCTGAGTGGATGAACATGTTATGCTACATTTTCTAAAAAAAAATTTCATATTTTGGATGAAAGCGTTATGAGATATCCTATCACATAGTGAAGCTAAAATACTAAGATTCTATTTAGTCTTGAAGATTTAAGACATTATTCATTAATATTTAACATTTTAATATTTAATAATATCAATAATATTAATAATTTTTAATATTTGAAAATTAAGTATGAATAAGTTTTTCTGAGAGAGTTTAGTACCATACCTGTCAATATTTTAAACACATAGCACCAAACAGAAAATAAATCATTAAAATTTACTGAAAAAACTTTCACTTCAAATTTCTTCAAATGTAATTTTTGTTACTTAACATGTTCTTCCACTTAGCTCTTCAATTATGCCAGCAATGTATAACCACACAAGCACTATAAAGACAACATCTAGCGCCATAGGTGCTCAATCAAAGCCAAAACTAAAATCGCCCAACTCTGATGAGGAAAGAGAAGGTTAAATATATGGAGTGTGTCTCATTCTCCAATAAAATCTTATTTTTAGGAGCCTACTCTATATAGTAAATACAGAACTTGTGTGGAAATATAAATTATTTAAAAACAACGTTTAAACACACAATAAAATAAGTTGATTTGATCAGACGTTAACGTTTCGTGAGTACTAGGATTCCCATCCTCAGTGTAAAAAACTTTAAAAACAATATCCCCCAACTACATGAACGGTGAAAACCCAAATGTCAAAACAAAATACCAAAAGACCATCAAGTTCTAACAGCCAATGCAATTAATGCGGAAGTGAAGTGTCGTGACACAACAAATCCACCCAGAAAGTTGAGATGTATCAAATCAACTTATTTTATTGTGTGTTTAAACGTTGTTTTTAAATAGCCTACTCTATATATTTAGCCTCCTTCCATCTCATGATGCTAGAGGATTTCAGTTTAGACCTCCATTGAGAGATTATTGCTTGCCACCTATCTCTGCTATTTGGAACTAAAACCGAGAACCGCAGTAAAAATACTTCTGGTATTTTACATAACTCTCCTGCAAGAATTTCTTTTAATAGTTGTCACAATTTGCACGTTATTGAATTTTAAACACAGACCAGTTTAGGAATCCAGTACACCTCACAAAGAACAAATGACGCAAGTTATACGATACCGAATATGGAAAATTTTGAATAAGATAAGCTAACGTCCGACAATCTCGACATTCACAGCTGCTCGAGAGATTATGTTCTCAAAGATGGTAGACGGGAGGTGCTGAGTTCTACCCAATCCACTGAGCTCAACATATAATGTATGTAGAGCTCAGTGACCCAATCGCGCACGTAAGCCTAATCGTTTGAAATTGTTCGCAGTTTTCTTCGAACCTTGCGTAAATACGGGTTAGGTTCCCTTAGAAAGACCCTACAGAGGACAACCCTACTCCACTACGGCCTACTATATCCAACTTGTAGATAATCGGTCGTCATAAACAATATCAATATCAACCCTACAGAGCTCAATGTTGTGATATGGTGCAAATATGGCTTCCCAATATAATGTTGTATAAGCTCCAATCGTCCAAGTAAATAAATTCGTCTATTTTATAACATATTCTGCACATCCTCTAAACTTTGAGTTCGTGCTGCTGATATATGCCCAAAATATCCGGAACTGCATAAAATGTGTTTTTTTCTTTTTCTTCTCTTCTACTGAAAGATGGGATATATTTATGTCCCACTTATCAGTTTATTTAAAGAAACATTGCGATACTCTATGGTCATGAAAAAATAAAACTATATCTGCAGTTTACAAACAATTGCCACAGATTTTAAAAGTTCTGGAAGACCTTACAGAAATGAAGGAAGCAAAAACTTAATAAAGCAAATAAATAAATTCCCCTTTATTTAAGGCCTAGTAGTTTGACATAGCATTTTAAATGAATTAGAAAAAGTTAATATTATTCTCATGGAAAAAAGAAGAAAAAAACTGTCAAAGTTTTGATCGCCAACAAACTGATTGAAACACTAAAACACACATTTCAGACAATAAGAGGGGAAATTTTTGAACAAGAAAGCGAAGATTTGGTTATGTCCGTAAATGTAGAGTCTTTATTTGAGCAAAACAGAAAACGTAAAATTCGCAGAACAATTTGACTACGAAGCTCCTAAACCGGGAGCTGGCAGCACATACAACCATCTCAGCGAGCTGGATGCTGAAATTCCAGAATTAGCTAAAGCTCGATTCCCATATTAAAACGCAATCGGTCTGCCAAATCATATCTTGGTGTAAAACACCTAAAAACCCGATTTTAACAGTCGACTCGTAGGTTTACCATTGCGTTTTTCTGCACCCAAAAGTATAAAAACATGGCGGACTGGGAGCAGGAAAACACAATGGTAAACCTACGAGTCAACCGGTAAAATGGTTTTTAGGTTTTTTCCACCAAGATAGGACTTGGCAAATGGATTGCGTTTTAATATGGGAATCGAGTTTTAGCTAATTCTGGAATTTCAGCCTCCAACTCGATGAGGTGGTGTCTCATGGTTCGTAAGCTTCTTTGAATTTTGCAGACCAGAAAAATTTTTGGCACCTGTTTTATCTTATAGAACATCTCTTCTTAAAAGAAGGCGAAATTTTGCGCGTTTAACCTAGATTTATTTTTCTATAAAAATATATTGGTAGTTTTCCTGGAAAAATAACGGTATCCGTACGAACATGTGTCTGTGCTGCCGGCTCCCGGTCTATCCTGATGAAAGTGGAAATTTATATGAAAGTGAAGGATTTCGTGTTACATAGAGACACTATAATCGTGCAACTGATCTGGAGGTTTACGAAACTGAGAAATGTATAACAAGAATTTGAGTTTCTGGCTGGTGCTAATCTAAAATCAACCGAAAATCTGTTAAGTTAATATTGCCTGGACCTCTTCCTTTATTGCTGGCTTGAATGGACTTGAATTGTTAAGCGAGGTTTTAAATGCGAAAACATTATTTCTATCATTAGATAAGAAATTTTATAAAATGGATCATTTAGAAATTCTTTAGTTGCTCCATAATTTTAAACTTAGGGAGAACAGGGAATTACAAAAACATGGAGACAGCGTACATAATTTATAAGTATTCCAGTTATAATAAAATAGTAAAAAACTACTTAAGATCTACTATGAGTCGAGAGATTAAGCAACCTGAGTTTACTTTCTATAAAATTCAGTGTGACGCAATCTTTACACATAAAATAATAAACGATTTTGCTACCCTAAACGCAAGAAAAGTGAAATGGTAGTAAATGCATTTGCCTGATATTATATTTTATTTTACGTTAATTAAAACATTGTATTTTTATCTTTTACATTATATTCTGCAGGTTTTTTGTTTGTTTTGCTTTTTTAGTACATATCGGTTGAAGGGACCACTTGTTTCCAACTTGGTTGTTAGCGATTTTTACACGTTTTCTGCAGTTTAAAGACTAACGACAAATAACAATGGCTAGAAAACTATGTGAGAAAGGTTAAGAAAAATCTGCCGCAAAGCATCATGATCTCATTAACAAATAAGTGCAATTATCTTTACTGTTATTTAGTTGTTTGGAATTTCTGAATTAAAAGTAAATCTTTTAAAGTTCCAAAATAAACGCAAAATATTTATTCAATATAATTTATTTCTGTTTCTGCCCTTTATCAATTTTGAAGGAGGGGGAGGGGGGGCGCCAAATTGATACGCTGCCCCGGGCGCAATTTTCTCTTCGCACGGCCCTGCCAATATGACAGCCAATAAGCTTTTAGTATACTTAACTGTTGACATTTAGTTTTCAGCCATTTCTTTTTACAACTGTTGTGTTATTCTGTGGAACAAGTTTTAACACCCCAAAAGTAAAAAGGCAATTTTGATTTTGTAACAGTTTATCAACCAATAATCTTTTACTCAGGTAAGTGATATTTATTCACCTACTAGTCTATTTAATTCTGCTTCTAACTACACTGTTAATAAGTCACAAATCTTTTTTTAAGATGGTTGATAATACTTTAACCAAAATGTCTGTACCAGGGGCACATTTCAACAGAGTTTAGGGGCACCTTTCAACAGTGTTGAAAGGTGCCCCTAACAATTTTTTAGTTATATAATTATGAAAATTAGCTTGTAACTTTTTAGATCAACCATCTAGGTCAGATTTTAAAGTTTCAGGATAATTTTACAATTTATGGCTATTTGAAGCATGATAATCCTAAGCTTATACAGTCTATAGTAAGCTATATAGTAGTATATCTATAATCAAGGTTGTTACATTTAAAATATTCAATTTTGTTTTGAGGTATTATTCTAAATACCTCAAAAATTAAAAAATATATATGAATTTGTTCAAAAAACATGTTTGTAATTATTTTTTAAAAGCTTAAAATGAAAATTTAATCAGCTGCACTGTTGTTGTTCTTTAAAATAGAATTTATTAACAAAGAATTCATTAGAAGCATTAGTAAAACTTTTTTTCTCTTAAAATTCTATAATCACTAAAAATATTCAAGACAATTTATTATCATTTTTTTTTATTATTATTTATCATTTGTTTTTAAATTAAAGTATAAATTTAGGAGAGTTGAAAAGTTTAAGATGTTACTTTTCATGAAAGTTTCAGACGCTTATTTTAATGTTAACATTTTAATAATTAAAATGCTTAGCCCTATTATTTTGACTTTCAGGTTATAAAAAATGGTGCGAACATACAAGAAAAAGCGTACTAAACCAGAAGTTAGTGAAGAAGTCATTGAGAAAGCAATGGAAGCAGTTCGAAATGGCACATCTCTACGAGCAGCAGCAGATTTATATGGAATGGACTTTTCAGCTCTATTTTATAGATTAAAAAAAAGCAAGGCAATTAATTCTCTAGTTAATGAAACCAGAAGATGTACAACTAACACAAAATGCTACAGTTCCAAATACACAAGTCAACAAATTTTTAATGGCGAGCAAGAAACCCTGCTTTGTGAATATATAATTAAATGTTCAGTTCTTAATTATGGCTTAACTTATAGACAAATTCGACAACTTGCCTTTGATTATGCAAAACGTCTCAATTTAAAAATTCCAAGTAGCTGGGACAAAAATAAAATTTCTGGAATAGACTGGGTTAAGGGTTTCATGAAACGTCATCCACAGCTTACATTAAGAAAACCAGAAAACACCAGCTTCGCAAGAGCTACAGTTTTTAATAAGGCAAATGTTGCTGAATTTTTTGACAATTATGAGCGAGCTCTTAATTCTGGTGCATTTACAGCTGAACACATCTACAACCTAGATGAAACTGGAGTGTTAACAGTTGTTCAAGCTCCTAGCGTTGTTGCCAAGCTAGGAGCTCATCAGGTAGGACAAGCAGTTTCTGGTGAGCGTGGAAGCATGATTACAATGTGTATGATAATCAATGCTTTAGGAAATACAGTCCCTCCTGTATTCATTTTCCCAAGGGCAAGATTCCATGACTCTATGTTATTTGGGGCACCAACAGGGAGTTTAGGTTTAGCTAACAGTCCCAAAAGTGGCTACATGATTGGACCTCTGTTTCTGGAGGTTCTCAAGCACATTAAAAAGCATACTCGTTGTTCAGTAGACAATAAAATACTTTTGGTTATGGACAATCATGAAAGTCATTGTACACTTGATGCTGTGCTCTTTGCTAAAGATAACGGTATAGTGCTAGTAACATTTCCTCCACACTGCTCACACCGCCTCCAGCCTTTGGATGTTGGAGTCTTAGGACCATTCAAATCCAAGTTGAGAGTAGCACAAAATGATTGGACGGTATCAAACCCAGACAAGACCATCAGCATACATAACTTAGCCGGATTAGCAAATACTGCATATGCCGCCTCATTTACTAGCAAAAACATTACAGCAGCCTTCCAAAAAACTGGAATCTGGCCTTTTTCACGTTTGGTTTTCACTGATGAAGATTTTGAACCTTCTTCTGTAACTGTTAATTCTATTCAACAAGATCCTGTTAATTCCATTGAAATTCTTTCTGATGATTCAATTGCTGAAGAACGATGCTCAACAAAAAGTCTCGCAAGCACTAGTAAAGAAAATCCTACTTTTTCTACACCAATACGAAAACGGTCAACTGAAAGTAAAACTAATGAACCTAGACTAATAACACCTGTAGATGTGAGGCCTTACCCTAAAGCAATTGCCCAGGCTAAAAAGGGTGGAAGGAAGAAAGGGAAGTCAAAAATATTGACCGAAACACCTGAAAAGAACCGTATTGAAGAAGAAACTATTAAAAGATTGGAAAAGAAAAAGAAATCAGTCTCAAATGAAATTAAGCTCAAGTCGAAACCACCCAAAAAATTATTTGTTGAATCTTCTGATAGTGAATGTGTAGATGATATTTCTTTACATGATGAATCAGAGTGTGAAGACTTTTTGACTTCTACTACTACGGAATTTGAAGAACAAATGGATTTTGAAATAACTGATGATTCAGTAATAGAAGTTAATGACTTTGTTCTTGTTAAGTTTTGTGGAAAGAAGAAAAAAGTTCTGTTTGTAGGAAAAATTGAAGAAATAGAAGACGGGTATAAGGTACAGTTTATGAGAAAAAAAAGAAGATTCTTGGAAATTTTATTTTCCAGAAAAGGAGGACATTAGTAGCATAGAACGAAATGATATTAAAATGAAACTGCCTCAACCAAATTTAAGTGGAGGAACAGCCCGAGCTGTATTTGCAATGACATTTTCCATAAATTTTGATTTAATTAAAGACAAAATAATGTAGATGGAATCTAGATCAATCCACTATATTCATTCATCTGCTATATTATTTTGTAAATAAAGTTTGTTTTGCCAAAATGTATGATATTTGTAGGTTCTCTTCTATTGTTGAAATGTACCCCACCTCCTGTTGAAATCCGCCCCCCCAGGAGGGCAGGTTTCAACAATGTGCATACATCACTAAAGATGCAAAATTCGGTATTTTGCCTTTGACTAGACACTATGGAAAAAATTCAGGGGATACCTGAAATATTAATTTAATAAATAGCACTTAGAATTTCAGTTTTTTAAAGCAGTATTACTTCACAAATAATTCTTTTGCAAAAAACGTTGAAAGGTGCCCCCCTCTCCCCTATTATTTCTGAGATTATATAAAAGTAATATAAATGTGTTTTCTAAACAGTATGCAGTTATTACAAAAATGCCCTTTTTTTTAAATAATGTGCCCTTTACAAGAAAAATGCCCTTTTTTGTAATATGCGCCCTGCCCTTTTTTATGTTCTAGAGTGATCCCTGCAAAAAGAGCATAGGAAAGGGGGGAAGGAGGCGTTCGTAGCAGCGGCAGAGCTCCCCCCTGTGATTACTTAATCACATCTATTAAATGTGACGTAAATTAAAATGATTGTTGCAGCAGAAATAAAAATAAGAGAAGGATAAATAAGAAAATGTAATGTTCTTACTTAAATGACAAACAGTTGACACAAGAGGCTTGTTCAATGAAGACAAGTAGTTATAAAAAATCTTCTTTATTCGTCGATTCACTTGAGAGGTTGGAAGGTAATTAGAAGAAGTAGGTCACCGTACATAGTAGAAAAACGTTCCACGTAGCATTATTAAAAACTTAAGTAATTCCATGACTATAAAGAATGCTGGCTAAAGCTGGTTCAAATCCTTTCTTAGAGAATGTCTTGAAGATAAAAAAATCCAAATTCGAAAAGCGTTAAATTAAATTCCATCGGCGATCTGCGACAAACTTTTACTTATTAAATGAGCACCTTAGAAGAGCATGATAGCTGAACGGTGTTCGCGATCCTTCAAACAGGCACTAGGCCCGATTTGAAAAGGACAATCACATTGTGAAAAAATGCATATTAAACTTTCGTAAATCTCAAATCTGTTAAAAAACTGGCTGCATTGATATATATACTACATAAACAGGGTTTACAAAACTACATCCACAATTTATTTAAATCTATTCGTTAATATTAAAATTGTGTATGAACTGTAGAAAGAACAGCAGCTGGGAGAAAACGAAACTACGTTCAAAAGGCAAGCGGAGACATACCTCCAATATGATGCAGTTGACGTCGCAACACACCCTGGTTCTAAAAATAGATCAGGAAGAGGGGGAAAGCTGAAATAAAAAGTTCTGTTTCATTCGGTAAAAGAAGGAAAGAAAAAAAAGCTATTTGAACGATGTTTGAATTGAAAGAAAATCATTTTAAGGACGAGATACGAATGCTGCATTACAATTAAAAAAAATAAATAATAAATGTGATTACTACATCACACCCCCTTCTCGTTTCTCCAGCATAGTGTTGTGATTGTCTGCCTTCGCAGTGTGCTGTGACGTTTCTCATCACATGTCATTGTGCAGCTTAACAATATGCATCGAAAGCGGACAGTGCTCCCTGTAGAGGAAAAGCTCAAAATTATTTGGACGGCAGAGACCAATCAACATGAGAATCGAAAGGCTTTTTCTCAACGTATTGGAATTCCATACTCTACCCTCAACACAATTTTAAATAAGAAAGACGAAATAAAATATTCTTTTACTGCAGTTTTTACAGCAAGTTCTTCCAAACGAACACGCCTACAACATGGGAGATTTTCCAAATTGGTAAAAGCTCTAAAATGTGGTTCTAGTCTCAGCGTTATTCTGGCATTCCCATAACCAGAATTTTATTGCAAGAAAAGCCCCTTGAGTTAGCTACAAAGGTGAACGTCACAGCAGAATCCAAAGCTTCTCAGAGTTGACATAGAGGATTCAAGGACCGTTATTGGATTCATTACTGGTCACACCATATGTGGCGAGTCGAATGCAGTGGATAATATCTAGGGTGTCAACGATTTTAATCAGTTGATTTAAATCAGTGATTAAATCGTGATTTTAATCAACCGATTTAAAAAAAAAAAATCACTGATTAAAATCAAAAATTTTCTAAATGTTTAAAATGTAAAAAAAAAAAAGTATTCAAATCTAAGGTGAACATAATTTGAAAGTTTCTACAGGTATTTTGACTTATGAATAAACATAAAAAGAGCTCTAAATAATAGTTTTTAAGCTTAATTCCTGAGTATTGTAAAAAATTAAAAACAGTTAAGTTTGTAAAAAGCATTGTTTTTATCCAACATAAAACAGTTTCATTTAAAATGATATTTAAATGTAATATAATTTGTAATGTCATAATTCATTTATGTAATCAATTTATGCATTGTTTTATATATAAAATAAACATAGCAAGTGTAATAAATTTCTGCAAGTAAAAGAATAAATAGTCAAGTGTCTTAGTTTCTCGTTCTACTATTGTAATAATAAATTAATAGCAATCTCAAGTTAACGAAGAATAAAAGAGTGACGTCTGCTCAACAGCTAAATTGTAAATGAATACATAAGAGAAAAAGAGCTAATTGGTACAAAAATGTTACACACAGCAAGAGCTTCTTCGATACAGGTTGAATTAAATGTTTTTTTTTTTTACTTTGTAACTCATATATACTAAATAAGAAAATTAATTAGGGATTGAAAAGGCAGCAAAACTTTTCTTAAAAAGAAAAAAAAAATGATCCATTGAAAGCTAAGATCTTTACTGAGATATAATAATGCTGTTATTTAAATATTTTGAGGATTTCAGATATAACTGGCTATCCTTATATTTATTCTGTATGTGTGTATGAATGAGTTTAACTCATTTTCATAATTTTGTTTGGCTAACATACACATACATGTGTGCAAGTTTAGATTTTGGTGATTAACAGTAATTTTTAAGTACAAATGCAAAATGAGCTGCAAATGATATTTGATAGTTTTGTTATTTGTGCTAATGGAATTATTTATTTCCATTTTCTATTAATTCTGTAATTACTTACTGTTTCTTCCAGGCCATTTTTCTTTCTTTGAAATTGGCAAAATGCACCCTGCCTTAAAAAAAAAATAGTTAAATTCATCTGTAGTTGTGACAGAGATTTCTTGTAAAAAACCTCCTCATTCAACAGTATTCCTAAGTTCATGTGCCCAAGATCTTGCAAAAATAATAGAACTTCAATTTGTGATTCATAAAATTATTAAAAATTAAGGACACTTTATTTATCCTATTAAAATTATTCTTTTTTTTTTTTTTTTCTTATATCATTACTAACTAAACGCATTACTAATATATTTCCTCATGAAATAGTGCCCTTTTTTTGAACTAGCACCCTGCCCCTTTTTATTTCTAAAATGAATTACATTATTAATTATCATTTTAATAATTAAAGCTTAAAAATGTATAACATGTTCCTAATTAGAGAGTTAATTGTTTAATAATTATTAATTTGAAGTAGTGTTAACTATTTAATATTAAATGCAGTTATTAATAATTTTTATAAATGTTAAATATCACTAGTATTTAATAAAGTTTTTACATAATTATTACAATATTAATGTATATAACATTATTGTATGATTACTACTAATCTGCAGTTTGTATAAGTTCTGTAATTACTAACTAATAATTATAATTTTATTAATTAAAGTGTAAAAACATAGATTATGTTAGCAATTAGTAGTTTAACTGTTTTGGAAACCTAAAACTCTTGGTAGCTATTCAGTATTTGAATGCTGGGGGGAAAAAATCATAAAAATATGATTTAAATTTAAAAAATCCAATTTTTTTAATTAAAAAAAAAATCATGATTTTTTTACACCCTAATAATCGCACAGTTGATCACTTTAAGCATCAGGAACTTCTGAAATTAATTCAAGGGTGCTATGCAAAAGATACATACGATACAGACAAGACCGTCCCTTTCTTTAATTTGCTTCCTAATAAAACCCTGGCAGAAAAGGCGACCCATGACATGAAGAAAGGCAGAGTAAACAACGCTTGACTGTATTGTTGGGAACAAATGCTGACGGTACCGATAAGCTACGACCTTTAGTCATTGTAAAATACAAAAAGCTGCTTTAAAAACGTAATCACATTCCCCACGGATTATGAGGCAAATGTAAAAGCATGGATAACACGTTCAGTCATGGACATTTGGCTAAAAAAAGTAGATGTGCGTATAGGAACAGAGAAACGCAAAATTATTTTATTTGTGGACCGCTGTGCTGCCCACATCCCTGAAGCCAGCTCTCGTTCTCTCTACCATCCTTTAACGAAATTTGCATTTCTTTCACGATCCTTTGACGAAAGTTGCGTTTTTCCTGTGGTTCTTGGAATCGCAATTTTTTTTTGGCGATCCTTTGAGGAAATTTTTTTTTTTTCTCGGTTCTTAGACAAAATTTGCTCTTTTCCGTAATTATTTGATGAAATTCACCGTATTTTTGTGATTCTTTGACCAAATTCACTTTTTTCGCGAGTTTTAGACGAAATTCGCATTTTTTTTAATAAATGCGAGTTTTTTTCAGTGATTCTTTGACTAAATTTGCGTTCTATCCGCAATTCTTTAATGAAATTAGTGTTTTGTCCACGATCCTTTGATGACATTTGTGTTGTTTTCGCGAACCTTTGATGAAAATTCACGCTTCTCACAAGAAATTTGTGCTTTTTCGCAGTTCCTTGACGAAATTTGCGTTTTTTCTGCAATGATTTGATGAAATTGACGATTTTTTCTGCAAATGATTGACGAAGATTTTTTTTGGCGACCATTTGTCAAAATTCACAATATTCTTTTTAGTCTGCAAGTGTCCTAAAAAGTCTGCGACGCCCGTCGCACACATTCTGCCACAGGGAAGTGCACTATCAGAAGATGCTGCTTCAGTACATTATGTCATGTCCTAATCCAGAAGAAGAGCACCCCAAAATAAATATTCTTAAGGTAAGAAACAGATTCCATCAAACACATTATTGTACTAACTTTTTTATCTTTCTTGGGCAGTCTCATTAAGGAGCGACTTCACTCATAGGAAAACACACGCTCGCTAATGTTGATCCTACAGCAGATTTTTTTAAATATCTTGTTTGCATTTCAATATTTTCTAAACGTTTCTTTTACATTGGATAACTGAGGTCGATTTCTGCAAAGGCCGGTTTTCAGACTTTTGATTTTGTTTATAAGTTTTTATTTCTTGGGATACTTTGACTTTTGGAATCAATTTCAAAATTGAAAGCATCTGGGATGATTACATGCATTACGATGACGATGTTGCTTTTTGCGAAGAACTAGGTAAGTGACTTTACCCAAGCAATTTCTGAAGAAAATTTTAAATTAAAAATGGAAAAATGCAGTTATTAGCCTACTCTAAACACAACTGAAAGATTTTTAGATGATGACGATAATATAGCAGAGGTAACCGGCAGGACTGACAATGTGTCGGACGAGTCTGATTGTGACGATCCCAATCAGAACAATCAACCGATGACACACTTTAGAGCTGCTCTGAGGGCTTTTGATGTGGTAAAGCAGTTCGTTAAGAGTAAAAGAAGTAACGATAAAACAGCCACATTATTAACAGATATATAAAATTTACTGTTCAATGTCGGCTCTGCAGAAAAGAAACAATCCTATTTCTTTACAGAGAATAAGCAATTATTGAATATTTTGAAAATTCTGCATTACAGGAGCAGAAGGATTGTGGACCACTGTACCCCAGCAGTGGGTGGTCCACTGTGTCCCATGTTGAAGTTCAAAACATTCTCACAGAAATATTATTTAAAGCTTTCTTTAAGCATATGAATTTTTAAATTAAATAAAACATGTGTCTCACCTTTACAAAAAAAGCTGTTTTAACATATTTATCTATAACCTTTAATTACTAAATAAAGAAAAGTATGATGATGAATAGGCCTGGGCCTTAAATCGATTTAACTCTTAAATCGATTTAAAGCTTACATCGAAAATCCGATTTAACCATTGGTCTTAAATCGATTTAAGCTAAAATCGGAAATCGCGATTTAGCTAATGTCAAATCGCGATTTAGCCAATGTCTTAAATCGCGATTTAGCCATTATCTTAAATCGCGATTTAGCCATTATCTTAAATCGCGATTTAGCCATTATCTTAAATCGCGATTTAGCCATTGGCTTTAAATCGATTTAAAACAAAATACTGATTCAGAGCTAACATCAGAAAACCGATTTATCTACTTTGATGTATCTACCACTTACATGCCAAGCTGGTGTTAAATCGATTTAGGAGGATCCGATTTAAGCAAACATCACAAGCCTCAATGCTTTCCGATTTAAGACAAACAAGGCAAGCTGGTGTTAAATCGATTTAGGACGATCCGATTTAAACAAACATCGCAAGCCTCCATGCTTTCCGATTTAAGAAAAAGACGATTTAATGAAAACAAGGCAAGCTGGTGTTAAATCGATTTAGCAGGATCCAATTTAAGAAAAAGGCGATTTAAGAAAACGATGATTTAAGTAAGAATTGATATTTATTTATTTATTTTGTAAACAAGATTCAGAGTTTACGAGATTGGAATGTGTATTTTTCAGAAATTAAGAACTTATGTAGTGGAAAGTTGAAAGGAAAAAGTAATGTTTAAATCTTAAAATCCAAATTCATCGAATTTCAATTTATATACTAATGCAATCTTTTGATGATAAATTAAGTTTTCACATATTTGAGTAATATTGCAATATGTATTTTTTATTTTCCAATATTCTGTAATTAATTAAAATGTTTTAAAGTAGAATCCTGCATTGTTTCAAAAGATTGTTTTCCTGAAATTCATTCAGCATTTATATGATTAAAAATAATAATAATAAAGTTTTATATTTAAAATCCAAACTCATCGACTTGCAGTTTATATTTTTATGCATTCTTATGATGAAAAATTCATTTTTTACATGTTTTAGTAATATTTTAACATTTATTTTTTATTTTCTATTATTTTGTAATTAATGAAATTATTTTAAAGATATAGTCATGCATTGTTTTGTGTATCACTATTTGGCCGTGATCCACATGAAATATTTTTCTTTTACTAATAATATTTTTTTCCTGAAATTGATTGAGTATTTATGGTTGGGAAAAAAAAGAATAAAGTTTCATATTTAAAATCCAAATTCATCGAATTTCAATTTTTATTTTTATGCATTCTTTTAATGAAATATTCGTTTTCCACATGTTTGGGTAATATTTTAATACATATTCTTTATTTTTTATTATTCTTAATTAATTAAAATATTTTAAAATAGTCATGCATCAGATTTGACATCCAATTTCAATGCCAGTCAAGTACCTTGCTGAAATTGATTCACTATTTTTATCCAAATTCATCCATTTTTAGTTTATATTTTTATGCATTATTTTCATGAAAAATTAATTTTCATATGTTTAGGTATTATGGGAATATTTTAGTTTTAATTTATTATTATTTTGTAATTAATTAAAAGTACTTTAATAAAGTTCTGTAATGAGTCAAGTAACTTTATTTTTACAGCAGAATGAGGGAGGGCTGGAAGAGGCATTCATTAGATTTTTCTGCAGATCTGCGATTTTTTGCTTTTTTGACATTTTGTTATCATTAAAATGAGATATATTTTAAGATTATATTTTATTACTAATCTTAAAGGATGGCAACAACCACGAAAAAAATCAGCAATTTCAGTGATGTGCTCCAAGGGTCACACTTTCAATCCTTCTCCATCCGCTATATAAATGTCAGCATTTATGTTAAACAAATCTTATTTTAATCTAAAAGTTAAAAAGATATAAAATTGCACCTTATTTCTCATATCTCACCCCCCCCCCCCTTTCTTTTTACTACTTTTCTCATCATGGCAAATGAATAGTTAAATTCATCATTGAAGTCTTTTAATATGCTTCTGTTTTACCTCATTAACTTTTTAAATCTGTGTCTGTAAAAAAAAAGTACGTAGGCTGTTAGCAAGGAAGTGCTATTTGAGTGGGCTAGGGGAAGTCCCCCCCCCCCCCCTTAAGGAATTTAGATTGTAGCATGCATAACAAGTCAGACAAAAAAAAAAAAAAAAAAAAAATCATTTTCTTTTATATTACTTCTTATAGAATGAGTTTATAAAATGTATTACAATAGGTCACTAATTTTTAAAATGGAAAAAAAAAAAAAAAACTAGTGTTTTGGGACATTCAAAGCTTTTTTATGTGTAAAATATACCTCTTTTCAAAATTATTTGACAAATTAAAAGCTAAGTATACTAAATAATACAGGAGGGGGGGGGGGGGAAGGGCACATAAAGATCGTATTTTGTTACTAAAAATTAAAAAATAGGCTTCCATATTCTAAAATGTAAAATCTGTGTTAAATCGCGATTTAGCACTAAATCGCGATGTTGGATGGATGATAAATCGATTTAAGAAATTTCTACATAGCCCAGTCCTAATGATGAAAAATTTTACTTTTAGAAGCTCAAAACAACCAGTCGAGATAAAATAGTTCATTCTGAGTTAACTACGTGTTCTGGGGGTATAAATAATCAATCCAGTACTGTAATCAATTAGCCTAAAAGAAAAGCTCTTAAAAAAAAATACTATTAGGGGTAGTCCACTGTACCCCACTCCAGGGGCGCCATTTCAGAATTTTCTTGGGGGGGGGGCAAGGCTGTCTTTGAGGACAGTGGCATAACCAAGGGTGGGGTGGGGTTCGGCGGAGGGGGTGGGAGCCTGTACTCTTCCCCATGAAAACGAAAACCTATGAAAAATTCCGTTTTAAGGAGGTTTTTTTTATCTTAGCAGGTATAATTTCAAGATAGTGACTAACATTTTTTCCGTTTAAGACAGTATTCTATTATAGACAGTTTCCCTTTTTACAAGTATTCTTAAAGGCATTTAAAACATCCTTTCTATAGTATACCTCTGAAGAGTATAGGTATATTACATTTATTGTAAAACTTGCGAATATGAAACCTGTCCAAAAAAAGAAATGTTTCGTAAACGGAAAAAAAAAATTAAGTTTCTATGAAGCACTATATAATTATTCTTGCTAAGAAGGGTACCTGTCTAAAACGGAGATTTTTTATTTATTTATTTATTTATTTATTTTTTTTTTTGGACTTTGCAGGCTTTACGGACAGGACAGAAAGCCATTTAATAAGTTTCTTAGAGTGGGGAGAAGAAGCAAGATTTTGTTTGAGGGGAAGGGTTTGAAATAGCATGCCATTCTTAACATTTTCATAAGCATGGGATTCTTCAAGAAATATTTGTAACACTTTCCAACGCAGTTGAAAAGTGAATTGGGTATGTCTGCCCGTCTGGTCATGCTCTAACTCACGTAAATATACTCGGATTAACGCGTAATTGTTATATGTTATTAGCGTTTACAATGGAATGTTCGGTATTCAAAATGAAGTGTGTATCATTCATAGTTCATTTACAGGAGGACTCAAAAGTATTCCGTTAGATTATGGTCTATCGGGTAAAATCATTTGCGGTATATTTTAATATTGTTGTATTGCAGTATTTAAACATAATAACATTTACATACATTATTGGGTGTACTAAAAGATGACTACTACCTGTAATGTTATGTTTAGCACTTACAGTTCACGTCCGGGAGAACTCACAAGTATTCCGTTATATTATAGTCCATGAAGAAAGAATATTTGTGACGTATTTTAATAATGTTACTCCGTTACAAACATAATGAAATTGATAAAAATTTCTGAGATGTACTAATTAGAGATGAGATCGGGCTCATTTTTCAGAGCCCGGGGCCAACAATTTTAAATCCGAATCCGAAAAAGTTTGTGCCATCAGAGCCCGATTCCGATACTGAAAGTATGCACGGAAAAAAAAAGGTTTAGCAAAAATGCATATTTAAAAGCTGTTCTAAATGTAATAGATCTCATTTTTTAACAACTGTTAATCTCTAGCACATAATTAATTTTATGAAATTTACATTAAATCTTATCAAAAGAGACGTTTAGTGTCAAATAGAAATATACTTCCCTAAAAAGATTTTTAAATTTTTCTCCCGCAACAAGTAGGTATCTCTGATGGACACAATAACGAAGAGCATTTTATGTATAAATTAATGAAATTTGCAGAAATTATGATTTATATGACGAAGAATCGAACAGCGTTTTCTGTTTCCTATAAAAGGTGTACATCTTTCGCATTTATCATGGCTTTGAAAATAAGTTTAAATTATAAATTTGACACTGTTACCGAAAAGATCCGATGCTTTTATAGAAAAAGAGGAAACGCTGCTTGATTGCTTTCAATCGGAAATAACAACACATGCCAATTTTATCTACTTACGTATGAAAGTGATTGTATGAATATGAAGAACAGAGCCACAGAATGAGCAGACTTCAAGAAGAAACATGAATAAAATCACCAACATTATTTTCATATAAAGAGCGATTACAATTGCAGACAATAGGAGACTAAAAATTTGCAAATCTTAGGCTAAAGCTGATTGACGTAAAAGAAAATATTTATTTCGTGTTAGATCTCTGAAAAAAGTAATAATAAATAAACATTCCTATTAAACAGTATCCTAATGGCGCCATATTCTGATTGCCGCCAACATCAATAGGTCATTACTCGCGTTAAACTACAGACATAAATCATCAAATATCACAAGTTTTCTTTCAAAATAATGTTCGATAAATACTAAAAAAAAAAAAAGAAAAAAAAACTATTTCTCTTTCCTCCTGATCAAAATAGCATTAAAAAGACTTGCAATGGGATAATTAATTTTTAAGGGGTAAAAAAATTATTTTTTGTTTCTACACGAGTGCAAGAATAAATAAAATTGCCAATTTGAAAAAGAATGGGCCCGAGCCCGAAGGCTGGTATAAAAATCAAACCCGTGTCAGGTCCGGGTTGAGTCCGTCTCATCTCTAGTGCTAATACATACTTTCTGTAGAATATGGGGTGCGAAGCATTCATCACTCATTTACAAGGTTATGCAAAAGAGTTCGATTATATGATGGTCTACGGGTAAAAACTGTTCGCAGCGTATTTCAATTATGTTGCACTATTTCAAACATGATGAAACTGATATATATTTCTGAAGCTAACAACAAAATGCTTGCAGTAAAATAGGATGGGGATTGCATTTATCATTCATTTACAGGGACACATAAAAGATTTCAGGAACAAATCTGTATGCGAAGTTTGGCTATTAGGAATGATTGCTGCAAGTCCGTTCTCACTTATGGTATGGTTTTTTAGTTTAACTAAATTTTTGAATACTACATGGCGTACATAAATTCTATAGAACATATACAGAGCAATTTTTAAATTCGTAAGACACACAGAAAAATTCGTAAGCATTATTGAGAAAGAGCAGAAATTGCTGAAAGATGTTATTTTTAATTTGAGTTATGCAGCTTCAAGTTGTCTTTCAAGCTCAACTACATTTAGTATAATATACTAAGGTAAGTTTGCTGCATATAAATAAAATCATATACAGGACTATGCAAAGAACTGGATATATAATCGCCTATGGATATTAACTCATGGAAGCGTAATTTAAGTAGCTTAAGCATTGCTTGTAAATTTCAGCATTAATATGTGGTGTGTATTAAAATCTGTATGTCATATACAGGGCTGTACAAAAGAATTTAAGTACGTTTCCCCCTATCGGTAGAAACTGCTGAAGGGGAATTTTTTACTATGTTATGCATTTTCTTACTAAACGTAATTTAAGCACACTGTGTATCATATGTACAAATTTATAGATCATATACAGAGCTTCACAAAAGAATTGGATTTCTTTTACGGTTATGGGCGGTAATTATTGAAATATGGTTTTTAAATGTGATATAAGGACTGTTTTCTAGAAATCTGTACAAACTTTTCTTGACTTGAAAGTCATTAAAAAACGAGATAAAGAACTAAAATGGGCACTGTAAGGTGACTTCAATAATCACATTCCTCTGTAAAACTGTTATCGGATTTCAATTAAACCGTTTCGTTTGACATTATCGATTTTACTTTTGGTGATACTTGCTAGACATTGTACAAAATTTAAGTTCATAATTTTGAAACAATACTTGATTCGATTGATCAATTCCTGGATGTTACCTGCTTTCTAGCCTTTGGCATACACTTTTGACTTCAGATACTTTCAGAACCGCTCAATTGGTCAAATTTGGGGAACGCTAACCAGGTTGTCAGACTTCTGTATGAAAGTGAAGTTTTGCTGGCAGAAATGGCTGAGAACGATTTTGCAGAGATGACTGCTATCCAAGTCTGGCCAGATACCGTAATCACTGTCATTGTAGTTGCTACAGATGTAGGGGATAAGAAGACGGCGAATGCCCTTGTTCAAATGTCATTGCCCATTGACAGCGAACCCAGACTTTCGGATGAACGGACGACTCAAACCTTTCGGACCCATTGCAATCCATACGAGGATCTTGTCTTGGAATTTTGTTTTAGTAGAAAATTTAATGATATCTTGGGTCTTAGAGACGTCAGATGTATAATAGCCACCATTATAGTTAAACGTGGAACGCTTGAGCTTAAAATATGAGCCGTCACCGTCATCGAAGATGAATATTCTATCAGATAATTTTCTGAACAAGTGACCGCACTTCGTTTTCACGACAACCATTTGTTTTTCTGTTCATTCTGTTATGACCATTTCTTGTAATATTTGATGTTCAGGTTCTTAGTGATTGTCTTTTGTTGGTGGTTAGGTGAAACACTGTATTTCGAAGGCATGGGATGGATTAATACTTGGTCGTTTTCGTCAAACAGTCCTTTCAACTGCTCTAACTCTGGTTTGGAGATTTTTTTTAATTTGCCTTCCTACCCGATCCCAGTTCTTTTTTGGCCGAGAGTCCCTCCTAGTAACATTCTAGAACATCGTATGTAGTTCGTTTGGTGATATTTTCAGAAAATAAATAGTTCACGATGGACTTGATCCTTGATGAATATTGCTTTCGTAAAACTTGTACACAATAATACATAGACACTCCTCTTGTGGCTCTATTCTCGGAAAACACAGATTATTTAATGATCTCTTGGCTAATGGCCATGCTCTTATATACCATAGCACAACACTTCACGTGCAAGTTTCACCTGATTCGGTTTCCTTTGCTATTTTACATAATTGCAAAGTTTGTGCGGATTTCTAGGAAAAAGTCCTTATGTTTTCTAAAATGTTTAATTAGATATATTATTTACCTTATTGAAAGGCTAAGTTTTGCTAAAGCATTCTTGATGTGTAGGAAAGTGTTTCATAATCTATGCTTGACGCATGATTTTTCTCTCTTGTTTAATTTTCAAGGGAAGACCATGCTATTTTATTTATTTATTTGCTTATTTTTCTTGCAGAGCGATGCAAAATCAATTCGTCAATTGACCGCAAAAAAAAAAATGCGAGATTTGCAAATTAGACTTGGAAAAAATAGATAAATTGGCAAATTAGAAAATTTTTTTTAATAATTATTAGTTTATATACCTAAAATGTTTATTTATACGTGTTTTTATTGTAATAAAATTTGACAAGCTATTTTAGGTTTTGAGTAATTTTTTTAAATTCTTTTGAGTTTGACCTGCGATGACAGATAAATTTTCTAAAATATCAAATTCCTTGGGGGGGAGGCTATGCCTAGCCCCCCTCAAATGGCCAGCTTGCCCAGCCCCCCTCAAATGGCGCCCCTGCCCCACTCTCCTCTATATTAATCCTAAACATGTTTTAAAAGGTTTTATAGCTAAATACATGAGTTCATATTTGAAAAAAATCTCAAATGACATAATATTTAAGATTGTGAAAGAAAGGAGGAAACATGGGGGACATTCGTGCCTAGCACCCTTTTTTTTAACACCATGAGATATAAACACGCGGAGTTATCTCTCACGTGGATCAATCTTGAGATTAATTCTAAGTAACTTTGATGTCAGTAAATATATTGGGACTACTTGCGAATACGCCCGGAGTCCGCCATCTTGAATTTGGCGCCTTTTTTGGCGATTTCGTGCTGGCGATGCTTTACTCCCTATGGGCTCCCGAAGATTGTAGTGTTCTGGTAACCCTAAATTTTTAACGTCACTTCCGCGATTATTCTCGAAGCGTGTCACTTGATTTTTGGAGGTTGTCGCGTCCAGACGCGCGTTTGTTGTTCCGAGATTCTCAGCTACACGTGGTCAAGGTTGTATTGTTTCATGTTGTTTTTTTCTTTTATTTGATTAAGAAACTTATATTTAATCTAATTTTATCGCATATTTATTTAATCAACAAAAAAATTACATTTGTATAAAATTACATTTGTATCTCATTTTATTGCATATTTATTTAATCGAGACAAGGAAAAAATTACATTTGTATCTCATTTTATTGCATATTTAATCGAGAAAAAAAAAATCATTTTTTTTGTGTATAATGTTACAATACGGCTATTATAAATATATATTGCCTTTTTTTTGGATAAATGTTCATATTTTGCGTTTGGGCTAATCGCCGGAAGATGGATTCGAGTGCTTTTTCTGTTCAATTTGCATTGTATTATATTTAACGATTCGAGTGCTGTTTTCTGTTCAATTTGCATTGTTTTTTATTTAAAATTGATGAATATATGTTAATATTTTGCGTTTGGGCTAATCGCCGATTTTGAGTAATCGCCCGGAGATGGCCCTTATTTTAATAACGATTCAAGTGCTTTTTCTGTGGAATTTGCATTGAATTTTATTTACCTTTTTTTGGATAAATGTTAAAATTTTACGTTTTGGCTAATCGCAGATTTTGAGTAATCGCCCGGAGATGGTCCCCTATTTTTATTATTATAAATAACAAATCGAGTGCTGTTTTATGTTCATCTGCTCTTTTCTGCATTGTTTTTTATTTAAAATTGAATATTTGGTTTAATCTACTGTTTTAAAAGGGTCATTTATAGCGATTTTAGGCTTGAAAAACTGAAAATCGAGATATTAAACACTTAAAGAAAAGCAAGAAAAAAAAGAAATATTTATGAAAATTACTGATTTCTGTTAAAAATTTATTTTTGCTTTTCTTTAATTGTTTAATCTCTGAATTTTTCAAAGTTTTTTAAGCCTAAAGTCGCTATAAATTACTATTTGGCGACAATTGCTTGGCGCGAAAACGGGTTTTTCACGCCAAAAAGAAAAACAAGATGGCGGACTTTTTAGGAAAACAGGAATTTTTTGATTGAAAAAAACAACGAAAAGTTATAATTTTTTTCGAAAAATAAAATATGCTAAATGCAAAAAATTACAATACACAGAGACAGACAAAAAAACAAACATATATGGATAATGGTTTTACCAGTAGTACAAAAAAAGCAACCCCAAAGGCAACCACAACGATACATTTATCGGCATTTAAAAAAACAGAATAGGGTATGGAACTCTTCCCAAATTCTGGCTGCAACACTGGATCAGAGGAATAATTAATTTAAAATTTCTTCATTTACGATAACCGGGATCCTGTTGGAAAGTAGTACATCAAACACTCCCCCGGATTCCTCAAACATTTTTTAGTTTCCCCTATTTTTGCGTCAATTTTCGGAGCGCCTGAACAATAAGAACACTGTTTATCATTACAATTATATTTTAAAGATTAAAGCTTGACAGCTTTAACCTTTGTACCATAACTTTTTGTATTTATTACTTATATAAAGTACTTGTATAGAAATAAAATAAAATTACATTACTTATTTATTATCGTATGGGATATATCTCAGGTTTTCAGATTCCAAAACAGCTCCATTAAGTGCACGACATTACAATGTTTATTTTAGTGAAATTGTAAACATGCTACTTTTTAACGTTCAGAAACTGTGATTTTGTAATCAAAACTGATTCGCCGTTCTCTGCTATCAACTAGAGTGCCTGGTTATGAGAGTAGCGATCTCTCTTCTTATCAGTTAGAAGTTCTTTGGGTAAATGGAAGATATTCCATCTACGTTTTGATCACGTGGCCAAGGTAAAAACTTCTAGCGTAAAGAAGGGAAGGCTCCGTAGACGTAATCAAAAACCCTTGCCAGTAGTAGCCTCCCTTCTTATCAGTTAGAAGTTCTTTGGGTAAATTATCGGTATCACATGACTTTTTTCAGCCGTGAACCCAGACTTGGAATAAAGTCCATTTGAATAGATAGTTTTGAGCAAGAGGTAGAACATAAATTCTACCATCTGCGCACTCGACTGCACATATTCTTGGCATCTTTTGAGTGAATTCTTGTTTACTCATAGATTAACATACAAAACGCGACCGCAGCGCCTTTAGTGACAATGGGGAAGAAACTTCCCATCCTTCTCATATTTTTGTTATTGGGCATCTACCTTATTTTAATCTTTCTTTTTTTAATGTTGCATGTTTACGTTTTCAACAGAAGGAGTGTGTTCAAGTTGCACGCGCGCGAGCTCAGGAGGCAGGAACATGGAGTGGGTGAATATCATGGATGGAATAACAGGTAGTGTGTTCAGGAACAGATCATGGATTTGATTAATTATGGTGCTAATTAAAAAGATATTTTGTTGCAAAAGGAACGTGTGCTAGATGGCTGAATGGAAAAGGCAGTGAACTCGAGACTAGGGATTCTGGGTTCGAATCCTTCCAGTCCCACATTATATGATAATTTTTTTTTGTTTTGTTTATTGGTTGTTTTATATTTTTCATAATGAATAAGGTATTTTTGATGAAGATATATTTTTTATTTTTATTATACAGAGGCACGTGTATTATAATAATAATAAAATACTTATTTAAATGTGAGAAAATGAGGTATTTCGAGATGAAAGTTTTACATCTGAACGCCTTTTAAATATTCAAAGCTTCGTTTCTAAGTGATTATATATATAGTATGTATATGTATAATGATATAAACATTAAGCAAATCCAAATGAAAAAATAATATATATTGTGCGAAAATATCCTTTTGCGCGTAGGATAATTCCTTGATTTTCTTTTCTTTTCTTTTTTTTTTTTTTTTTTTTTTTTTTGAGTACTTTAGGAGTGAATTTTTATCGAGACTAGGCTGGAAATCATATTTTACTTTGAACATTATAAAAATAAAATGTAATAGTTGTAGATTATTTTAACTAAGAATATCTGTACATATATATTTTAAAGATATAATATATATAGGTTTGCTGTCTAGTTTTGTAGTGAATAAAGCATGATTAGAATGTTTATTAATTTTCTACTGTAAATACTATAAAAACTATAAATTTTTTACTAAGTAAATATTTTGCTTATACTAACAGAATTTTGAATGCCATTTATTTCTCATGTTTTATGATGTATTTTGGTCTCTTATCCACACGGTATTAAAATATGCAATCGTAAAATAAGAAATATATATATTAAAACCTTCTCTGAAAAATTGTCTAACTAACAGTGCAAATTCCATTGAAATCCATCCAGTATAGTAGATTACAAACAAATCTCATATGTTGATATCACAATCTTGGTTTACTAACAGCATCCTATTTATCACGGAAGATATAAATCAACTGATAAATTATTTTTAAATAAATAAAAAGAAAATTGTTAAAAAGTTAAAATTTTTAGATCACCAGTTGAATTCTTAAATTGTATCAATCAACCTACCAAACAACGCACAATCACGTGATCAAATCGCCCACACAATTTTTTTGAGCAGCTTGGGCGGATTTTGTGTGCGGTTGGTTAACTAATTTTAAATTCTAAATGGGCTAAAGTAGATAAAGAAGGTCACGTGATGTCTTTCCCGACTATTTTAGATTTTATCTGAGTGTACATAGGCATGTGTTTCTGTTACGAAAACCATGTTTTGGAAGGGTAAAGAAATATAGTCGTTGGTTTTACCTTTTTTGAACCATTAAAAATAATGAAAAATTGAATTATTTTAAAATTCCTTTCTTCGATAAGACCTACTCCATGGCATAAATTTCTGAGCGCGCGCGCGGTGCGAACTGCACTTCTGAACACACTCAAGGTTACACCTACAGCCCCTCCCAAAATAGTCGAAAATGAAATGAAATAAAATTACTGTTTTTTTTTCCTTTTTTATTTGGGATAAATTTGTAATTTCCCCCCTACCATTCAACAGACTAGCCGCTCTCTTCTCTTTATTTCTATACTAGTGCACAGTGACACAACATTATACTCAAAGAGGTGAAAGGGGCTAATGGGCTACACCTCCCTCCCAAAATAGTCGAAAATAAAATTTAAAAAATATACTGATTTTTTTTTTTTTTTTTTTTTTTTTTTTTGTTTCTTTGAGATGAATTTGTAATTTTGTTTTCTGCAATCCTTAATTTTTTTAGATAAATCTGTAATTTTCTCTTCTGTCATACAGTGAAGTAGCCATTCTTGTTAGTCCCATGTTAGTCCTCTTTGACATCACAGCATACCGAAAGAAGAGGAGGGGCTAATGGAATTACAGGCCCCTCTTCCAAAATAGTCGAAAATGAAATGAAAAAATAGTGCTTTTTTTTCGTTCTATTTGAGATAAATTTATATTTTTTACCCTATCAACAGACTAGTCGCTCTCTTCTCTCTAGCTCCATATTAGTGCATAGTGACACCACATTAAACCCAAAGAAGTGGAAGGGGGCAATGGGGTTATAGTCCCCACCCTCCCAAAATAGTCGAAAATGAAATGAAAGAAATGCTGATTTGTTTTCTTTTTGTTTGAGATAAATTTAGTACCATATCAGCTCACAGTATACCCAACGAAAGGAAGGGAGCTGATGGGGTTAAAGGCCCCTTTTTCGAAATAGTCGAAAATGAAATGAAAAAGGTGCTGATTTTTTTCTTTCTCTATGAGATAAATTTGTAATTTAACTTTCTGGTTTACCACGGATTATCCATTCTCGTTAGTCCCATATTAGTTTACATAGACACCACAGCATACCCAAAGAAGGTGAAGGACACTTTATTTCCGATGGTGGGAAGAACAATTTTATAGATTTTAAGCTACAATGAATTTCTTTTAAATTAAAGTACATATAAAAAACCATTAACACTTTCAACTTATTTAGACGTGGGGCGGCCTCAGGATCGAAACCTTGCCTCCCCACCCACAGGGGGGATTCTGAGTAAAAAAATTCTGAAACTCATAGCAAATTTTCCGAAATGTTACAGCGAAAGGGGGGACCCTTTACCGGCGCTAATCATTTTTGTTGTAATTTTGGTTAACTCTGTTTTGATTTCAGGTCGATTTTTGGCTGAGTGTAGATTCCTGGAAATTGGGTTCGGGTTAACCAGACTTTTAAAAAGTTAGTTCAGTATATTATTTCCGTTTAAAAACTATACCAATAGTAATAAACATAGTTGTTTGTAAGTGTGCTGTTTTTTAAAGAGATAGCTGCGTTTTCTCCACGACCCTTTGATGAAATTCGCTTCTTTTTCACGTGGCTCTTTGGCGAAATTCGCTTCTTTTCCGCGGCCCTTGGACGAAATTCGCTTTTTCTGCGCGGTCCTTTGGAGGAATACTTGCTTTTTTCGTGATCCTTTGTCGAAATTCGCGTTTTTTCCCGCGGTCCTTGGACGAGATTTGCGTTTACTGCGCGGGTCTTTGACAAAATTCTCATTTTTTGCGATCCTTTGTCGAAATTTCCGTTTTTTCAGCAGCGTTTTGACGAAATTCGCTTGTTTTCCGAGCTCATTAGTGAAAATTTGTGTTTTCCGCAACTTTTTGACGAAATTCGCATTTTTTCGCAGCTTTTTGACGAAATTAACGTTTTTTCCTCGGCCCTTTGACGAAGTTCGCGATATTTCCGCGATCCTTTGTCGAAATTGCATTTTCCCGCGTCTTTTAGACGAAATTCACGTTTTTTTCAGAGTCCTTTGTTGAAATTCGCGCTTTTTCCTTGTTATTTTTTTTTACAAAATTCGCGTTTTTCTGATCCTTAGACGTAATTCACGTTTTTTCCGCAGCCCCTTGATACGTGCTTTTCAGCGATCATTTGTCGAAATTCACGTTTTTTTTTCGTAGCTCCTTGATGAAATTCGTGTTTTTTTGCACCTCTTTTGACGAAATTCGCGTTTTTTCCGAGCTCATTTGTCGAAATTTGCGTATTTTCGCAGCTTTTTTGACTAAATTCGCATTTTTTCGAAGCTTTTTGACCAAATTTGCGCTTTTACCGCGGCCCTTTGACGAAATTCGCATTTTTCCGCGATCCTTTGTCGAAATTGCATTTTTTCCACGTCTTTTAGACAAAATTCACATTTTTTTCGGGATCCTTTGTCGAAATTCGCGCTTTTTCCGCGTTTTTTTTTTTACGAAATTCGCGTTTTTGTGATCCTTAGACGTAATTAGCGTTTTTCCCGCAGCCCCTTGACGGAAATACGTGTTTTTCAGCGATCACTTGTTGAAACTCACGTTTTTTTCAGCGATCACTTGTTGAAACTCACGTTTTTTTCAGCGGCCCTTTGATGAAATGCGGGTTTTTTCCGCAACCCTTTTGACGAAATTCGCGTTTTTTTCAACGCTCATTAGACGAAATTGACGTTTTTCTTTCAGGGCTGATTAGACGAAATTCGCGTTTTTTTTCAGGGCTGATTAGACGAAATTCACGTTTTATCCGCGATCATTTCACGAAATTCGCGTTTCCTCCGCGATCATTTGACAAAATTTGACTTTTTTTCGCGATCCTATTATAAAATTCGCGTTTTTTTACGGCACTTTGAAAAAATTCGCGTTTTATCCGCTCAATTTGACGAAATTCGCATTTTATCCGCAGCCGTTTGACGAAATTCGGGTTTATTTTCCGAGATCCTTTAACGAAATCTGAAATTTTTTTTCTACGAACGATTGACGAAATTGATTTTTTTCGCTGACCATTTGTCAAAAATCGCGATATGTTTTTATGTCTGAATTTTCGGACTGATGACCGATTTTTAAAAATTTTCGGAACCTCATATCTCAAAGTTTCGGAAAATTCGGAACAGAATCATCCCTGCCCCACCCCCTTCCCCTCTTCTTGCTACGGCCTTATTGTCAAAAACGATTTTTGTTTACAATACAATTCAACGTGTTTCGTAAAATGTAGAACATTATAGAAATTTAAGTCAGCACCCCCCATCCCGAAATAAAATCCTGGGTACGCCACTGCCCACTTAGCCAACCGCCTGTGTCGCCGCTGGTGTCCCCGCCGCCAGATTCGAGAGCCCCCTAGAGAGAAAAGAGGTGTTTTTAGAGTTTTTTTCTACTATAACATGAGGGGTGAACGTTAGATCGACTAGATTATCATACTATAAGATGAAGATTAAATTTACACTTGAATTTTCCACAATCATTACCTTAATGAGTATTATTAATTAAGCAAAACAATGGAAAATGTCAATTTTTAAGGAAAAACACTGATTTCTTTAGATTTTTTCAAATATAAGATCAGAATATGAACTTAAAAGAGAGAAGTTAATCATACATTTGAATTTTGAACAACCATTAAATGAGTATTATTAATTAAGCAATACAATGGAAAATGTCAATTTTTAAGGAAAAAAACTGATTTATTTAGATTTTTTCAAATATAAGATCAGATTATCAAATTAAAAGAGGAAAGTTAATCATACATTTGAATTTTGAACAACCATTACCTTAATGGGTACAGAAAATTTCAAAACCGAAATTTTATTTCAAATTTCAAAGTGTTGCCATTCGCAAAATGACGTATGCGTTACGTACAGATATGTTTGTCCTTTATAATATAGATTGATTTTTTGTTTCTCGCGACTCTTTGTCGAAATTCACAATATTTTTCAGTGACCAAATGACGAAATTCCATATTTGTTTTTGCGATCTTTTGACAAAATTCGCGATTATTTTTCACGTTCATTTATTGAAATTCTTGATTATTTTTTTCTACCACCGACTAATAATATTTGCAATTCTTTGCGCGATAGTTACAAGAAATTTTGTACCTTATTTCAGGATTGTTTGACGAAATTCCCCTCGATTGTTTAACTAAATTTTCGTGATTTTTTTTTGCAGTCTTTTGATGAGATTCACAATTTTTTTCGCAATCCTTTAACAAAATTAGAGATTTCAGTTTGTACAATCGCTTGACGAAATCTGCATTTCTTTTCGCCATTTCTGATGAAATTAGCAATATTTCCACGAAGATTTGGGGATTTTTTTTTCAAAATTTGCAAAATTCGCGATTTTTGCTACGACCCATTGACGAATTGATTTTGCGAAATTCGGAAGAAAAACAAATCGTGTATTTTCACGAAAATTAAATCAAATCGCAGAATAATCACATGTCCGTGAACGAAGTTAAGGAAACAAAATCACGCAGAGCTTTTTTATTGTAAGCTTTTTTTTTCCCCATTTTCGGCGAGATTTATGCAGTTTTGCACGTTGTGCAATTCTGCACGTTCCCTGTTCCTCAAAGAAAACTTTTCCTTGTCCTTCGCCAGGAAACTCTAGAAATGGTGCCCCTGTAGTAAAACCTGAAAAAAAAGAAGTCGAAAGGGAGTAGAAAAAAGTTCCATTTTAGACAGGTGTTGCTTGCTAAGACAGACTTCTTAGCAAGTATAATTGTATGATGTTTTTTCATCGAAATTTGATTTTTCCCCCCTTTGAGAAAGAATTCTTTTCTAGACAGGCTTCATTTTCACAAGTTTTACTGTATAACATCTCTTTTCAAAGTTATATTATAGAGTGGATGGTTTAACAGTCTTTGAGGATACCTATAAAAATGGAATGTATTGTAGAAAGTCTATATAGAAAGACCTGTTTGAGAAACGACCTGAATTGAATATGAAAGAGAATTTTTATATTCACCCTCTAAGATGTAAACCTGTATAAAACGAAATATTTCACTGGTTCTTAAGTTTCTGTATTCAAAGTTTTTACTGTTTGTATGTTTGTAAGCATGATTCAGTTTACGTTTCTCATTCGGGGGGGGGGGGGGGGTAGACACCCGGACTATACGCCCTTAGCTGTATAACTTCCCTCAAAAAATCTTTGCCCCCCCCCTCCCAAGAAAATTCAGAAATGGCGCCCTGTAGAAGATGGAACTAAAATCTGTATAACAATCCTAAGCTAAATTGGATGAGCCAATTTTCGATGAAATCGAGCCATAGAAACCGAGAAAAAAATGCGCCGTTAACATTCGAAAATGGTGGTAACAAAAGTCCAAGATAAACTTTCATACTGCAGAAAGTAGTTTAATTATAATCTTAGTTGCATGAACCAATTGCCACTGAAATCGGGCCGATAAAACCCGAGGAAAGAATGCGCTCCCAAGCGATGGAAGATGCCCTTTCTATCTATAAATGTATCAAATTCCCTTTAACATTAACCCAATATTTAATTTACGGATGAAATACCCCCACCATCTCTAAAGTTAACCACTTATTTTTAACAGTAGCATTATTTTTAATTTACGACTGTAGTGATGAAACGTAAGTTGATGCCGAAAAGAAGATTAATGTTCAAAAAAGTTGGTAGGAAGGGTATAAGGAATATTTTTAGTAGTTTATAAAATGGCAGGAGAACCCTAGAACTATGTTAGTTAAAGAAAATTGCAAGAGAATCGCATCATTTGTAAAGAAGCTGCATACCAAGGGCATCAAGATTATTATTCAAAATTAAGGGTAGCTGAAGGACCTAACAAGTTGTTAGAAAAGAAAAAGCTAGTGAATCGGACTTATTTTTAAAGAAGTTGTAATAGGAGGATCAAAAGGTGTCAAGGTGATAGTTGAGAGCAGGGTTCTAAGATGAAAACATGTTAAAAGGTCCTAGTATTTAGCTCTTTAGATCTACAATTAGTCGAAATTAAACATAATGTATAAATTAATCATTAGAATAAAATTTTAAATAAATCCGCAAAAAATAAGGGGAAATACTTAAAAAGGGCCCTAAGGCCCCAATAAAAGTATGAGGGGTAGTTGGAAACCTTAAAAAGTTGTTAGAAAAAAGCTAGTGAATCAGACCATTTTTAAGGGCGCGATAATAGGGGGCCCAAAAGGGGCCAACTGATAGTTGAGAGCAGGGCCCTGAGATAAAAACATGTTAAAAGGTTCTAAGTATCTAGCCCTTTAGATCTTTAATTAGTCGAAATTACGCAAAGGGTATAAATTAATCATTTGAATAAAATTTTAAAGAAATGCGCAAAAATGGGGGAAGGGGGTGCTTAAAAAAGGGCCGTAGTGCGCCAATAAAAATATGAGGGTGTTGACCCGGGGACAAGAGTCCAAGACTCAATTTTAAACTTATGCACTGAGAAAGTGGCAGAATTAGGGGATGAAAATGCGCGGCGCACAAAAAGTTCAAGGGACTCCGGACCGGGCCCCAGGGCCTTAACTGGAATGTAGAAATTGGGGAGTAACTAAATGGAAAAGTTCCCTCAAAACAAAGATCGGATTACAAGGGGACAATTTATTAACAATTAAGGGTACAAAGACTTCAAGGGGCTCTGTACCACGTCCCAGGGGACCACAATCTTAACTCGAATGTAGTTGAGTATAAGGAAATTTTTTAGTAGTTTATAAAGCAGACTGAGGACCCAAGAACTATGTAAAAGAAAATTGCTAGAGAATTGGATTATTTTTAAAGAAGGTGCAGCAAGGGCCCCAAGAAAGCCATTAATATTCAAAATTGGTGGTAGCTGAAGTCTGAGAAATTTCTTTCTAGTTCACGTAGTAGTTGGAAGACCTAAGAAGTTGTTAGAGAAAAGAAGCTTATGAATAGGACCATTTTTAAGGAAGCTATAATAGGAGATGCAAAAGAGGCAAACTGATAGTTCAGAGCAGGGCTTTTAAATGAAAACAAGGTAAAAAGGCCATAGTACTTTGCGCTTTAGATCTTCAATTAAACCAAATTAAGCATAGGATATGAATTATAAAAATAAAAAATACGCAAAAAATGGGGGTAAATGCATTAAAAAGAGCCTTGGGGCCTCAATAAAAATATGAGAGTGTTGGCCTGGGGACAAGAAAGCAAGAATCAACTTTAAAGTTATGCATTGAGAGGGGCGACACAATTAGGGAGTGAAAAAAGCATGGCAGACAAAAAGTTCAAAGCCTCTGAACCTGGTCCTAGGGAGTCAGGGTCTTAATTGGAATGTAGAATCTGGGGAATAACTAAATTTTAAAAGGGCGCCGAAAACTAATATTGGATTAAAAAGGGCAAGTTATTAACAATTTAGGACACAAAAACTTCCAGGGCCCTGTATCGGTCGCCAGGCAGCCAGGATCTTAACTGAAACGTAGAAAGAGGGATAACTAAATCGCGAAAGGCCTCCCAAAACAAAGAAAATCGGATAAAAAAGAGGCAAGTTATCAGCATTGTAGTGGTAAAAAACCCAGAGGGTATACGCTAAAGTCATGAACGTCATGCCTAGAGTACACGTTATAGCTTTATTGGAGAAACTGAGGGTATATAGAGCTTCTTAAAAAAATCCAGAAGGTATCCGGCGTATACCTCCGTATACCCTCCACTACACCCCTGCAAGTTATTAAAAATTTAGGACATAAAAACTTGAAGGGCTCAGGGGTCCCGGGTCTTTAAATATTAAAAATCTGACCCTCATGTGCATCAGGAGCTGGCTTAGACTGTCCTCCCCAAATGTTCAGATTTCTACGAGCGGTAGATTTTGCTAGCCATCGCACACAGACACACACACACAGGCAGGCACATAGAGCGAAACTTTCTTTTATAAGTGTAGATAATCAGTAACAAAGTAAAAATTTACTTAAAATATCAGCTTTATGAAAACTGCATACCAAGTGTGGGGCCCCAAAATCAGGGGCCTCAGATTGACGGCCCATGATTTAATTAGACCCTCAATTTGTATAGTTAAATCATCATAGAATGTCTCTATGTTAAGGAACTAAAGGAACTACAGTGTTCCTTTCGGCTCTGACCCATGTTTCCTTTTAATCTCATTCTATGCGTCCACAAACGATCATAGTTTTGATAATTCATAAAGGAAAAAAAGATAAGGGAAAACTAAAACATTTCTTGTAGTAGCAAATGACGGAAAAATTATATTTATTATATGAAAATGATATTGTGATATTAACTAAAAAATTAAACAAAGAACACCAAGAAAATTCTTTTATCAAAATATCACATTTCTCTTTGAACTCAAAAGAAGATTTGGGGCCCTTCGCGATTGCGACCCCTTAAATCCGCCCCTGGCCCTTCAGTAGCACAAAAGTCGCCTTTTTAGAACGTTTTTTGCTTCTGCACCCTCTTTGGGGTAGTGGCATGGACATAAGATGTAGCCTATGTTGGAACAGAGAAAAAACACCATCATTTTGAAACCATTACTATTGAAATCAGTTCCGTAAGTTCCAGAGTTTACCCCCTACAAATAAACAAACAAACTTTACTTCTTTATAATGCTAGTATATATTTAGAACGCTTTTCGCGCATTTTCACCCCTTTTAAATTTCGATTTTTACAGGAAATTTCTTTAGAGATCATTTATATCTTGTAACTACCATGCCATATTTCATGTTTCTAGGCCCTTCAGTAACACAAAAATCTCATTTTTAGAACGTTTTTTGAACCTGCACCCTCTTTGGGGTAGTGACATGGACAGAAGATGTAGCCTTTGTTGGAACAGGGACTAACACCGTCATTTTGATACCATTAATTTTGAAATAGATTCTATCTAGTTCCAGAGATTATCTCTTACAAATAAACAAACAAACAAACCTTACTTCTTCATAATATTAGTATAGATTTAGAACGCTTTTCGCACATTTTCACCCCTTTTTAATTTCGAATTTTTTAAGAAATGTCCTTAGAGATCATTTATATCCTATAAGAAACTACCATGCCTAATTTCAAATTGCTAGCCCTTGTAGTATCACAAAAATCGCATTTTTAAAACGGTTTTTGCTCCTGCACCCGTTTTGGGGTAGTGGCACCGACATAAAATATAGCCTATCTTGGAGCAAGGGCTGTCACCATCATTTTCACAACATTATATTTACGGTTCGGTACTTCCTCACATTGCGTAGAAATCGCAATTTAGAACTTTCTTTAGAACGCTTTTCGCGCATTTTCACCCCATTTAAATTTCGATTTTTTTAGGAAATTTTCTTAGAGATCAAATCTTATAAGTAACTACCATACCAAATTGCATGTTTCTAGGCCCTTCAGTAACACAAAAATCGCAATATAGAACGTTTTTTGCGCCTGCAACCCCAGGTGGTGGTGACACCGACATAAAATAGAACCTATGTTACATGTTAGAGCAAGGGCTGTCACCATCAATTTCCAACCATTACTTTTAAAATCGGTTTGACACTTCCTGAGATTGCGTAGAAATCGATATTTAGAACGTTTTTTAGAACGCTTTTCGCGCATTATCATCACTTTTAAATTTCGAATTTTTTAAGAAATGTTCTTAGAGATCATTTATATCTAATAAGTAACTACCATTCCAAATTTCATGTTTCTAGGACCTTCAGTAACACAAAAATGGCATTTTTAGAACTTTTTTGCTCCTGCAGTCCCTTTGGGGTAGTGGCATGAACATAAGATGTAGCCTATGTTGGAACACGGACTAACACCATCATTTTTATACCATTACTTTTGAAATCGGTTCGGTAGTTCCAGGGGTTACCTCCTACAAATAAACAAATTTTACTTCTATATAATATTATACTATCAGGCTATGGCTGCTGCGCTGGTCAATATTTCAAAATGAGGCTTGGATTAAGCGAAATAGTGAGTTTGAACTTGTATTTTAAACGATATGGACCATCAGCTGGACCGTCCTCATTTCTGAAAACGATGCGAACGCCATTGCGATATTATATTATCTTAAGCGTTGTACAAAATTTAGCTATTAAGAAGCGTCTTTTATTTTCTTATTTACAATGCACTTTTGGTAGGGATGTGAGACCGTTATGACAACAGGAATTAAAATATTCTCTGATCTGACACTACTAAATTAGAGAGCATTACAATGATTGCACAAATTGGCCATTGAACATGAATAATTTTCAGGTGGTTCATTTTCGTTTGTTAATTATTGAACTGCTGGTCTCTCAGTTCACGCAATACATTGTAAAAAAAATAATGCCAGTTTTCTGGTAGGAATCGGAAAAATAGTTGCCCTTATCGTACCGGAATAATTTCCAACCCAGCTCGGAACAAAATCCGTAAAATCGGAATAAAATCCGTAAAATACCGTTTTACTGACTATTTCCTTATTTTTACGGATTTTATTCCGAGCTGGGTCGGAAATTATTCCGGTACGATAAGGGCAACTATTTTTCCAATTCCTACTGGAAAACTGGCATTATTTTTTTTTACAGTGTATGTGATTCTGGTAGCTTAAATACAATCTCACTGAATGTTACGTTATATTTCTTAATAAACGTCCTCTTGTGTCAGGTCTACTACTACTGTTTTCCCTCTTTGGATTCCAGCAGAGTAAATACCGTAAAATATGTATTGAAGGATTTGCAGAAAAAAGAGTGTTTAACTTTCATATTTCAAAGAAAAGTGAAACATAAAAAAGTGTGTTTTTAAAGCTGAATTGTTTGAATAATATTAAAATGACGTCATTTTCACCGTCTTTTCATTTTGTAGACCAGTTGCAATCATGTAACATTTAACACGTGGCAAAACTCGATGACTTAATCTTGTAGAAAAATAAACATCTTGCATCCAATAAAATCTTTCTAATCATCCGTAATCGACTCCATTCTGATAGTTGACGTCAAACATTAAAACTGAGGCATCAATATTGTTCACATTTACCAGAGTAAATTATAAAACAATGTTAATTACCCTCCAAGTTATATTCCAATAAATAATATCAAATTGTTGTCGACTAAATTATAGATATTTTACTAATAAATATTCATACATTAAATAGAACTGATAATGATAAATAAAGTTAGTTATACACATATTTTAGCAACATACATTTTGGTGAATACTTGGACCGACGAATTATTTTGCATTTTTGTAAAGAGCATAATAATATGGACAAACAAATACGCTTGCTATTTCCTTTATATTCAAGAGTAAATTAATCTTCTGTTTATTGTGTAAATAAACCAGATCATGAAAATAACTCTTAATTTATTGCTACGTTTAGCTTCCAAAGTAAGTGTCAGGACAATTTGCTTTATAATGATTGAAATTTGAGGTAATTTTATCCTATATCAGGCTAAAATATTAAGTAGACAGACATTATTCCATTTGCAACCACCGGAATCATGAAGTTTTTTCTCCTACATTGAAAGTATTGTTTTTATATACACATATATATATATATATATATGAGAGTAAAATTATTTGAGATAAAAAATAAATAATGATCAATCTTCTTTTGTTCATATCGTTTCATTATAAAAACCATAACTTTAGTAACAACTAATTTCAAAATCTGTCTAATCTTCTGTAATGTGATACGCCGCCCAAAGCTCCTTTCAAATATAAATTAAAATTCCAATAATATAGTAAATACGCTAATTGGCGGGTGACATGATTCTGTAAGATTAATCCAATATGTTTAACAAAACCTTTTTTAAAGAATGGTTAGACAAAAGAAAGTTATGCAGAAAAATCTTAAAAGACATGACAAATTAGAAAAAAAATCTAAATTTTTAAAATTTCGAAATTTAATTCTGCAAGCAATTTCTATTGCAAAATTTTGGCCTTTTTTTATAGTAATAACGTATAATTGCAGAAATCTTCTTAAGAATATTCCTATATCTTAACTTTTAAAGAAGTGAATATTCCTATAAGTAAAATTGAACATGTTAAAAAAAAAATATTAACATAATACACAGTATTCAATTAATAAGTAGAGATCTGATTTCGAGGATATAAAAATCACATTCTTGAACAAAACAAAACGGCATGTTTCCATAGTAATGGTTTTCCATACTATGATAAAAATTATTTTAAATCTCTGAAATTAAATTACTGTAGCATATGTGTGTATATGGCAGACATTTACTCTAAAATTTAAATACTTGACTACATAATTATAATTTTAACTGCTTTTCATATAATTTACATTTGAATATAAAAATTTACTCCAAAATGTTCCCCTACACTTAAAAAAAGAAGAAAAAAACTTCATTGCGACCTTCGCTTGGCTTATTTCACGCTTCTGCCTTTGTGGCTTAAAATCGCATTGTTTGGCGACCAAGGTAATAATTAAATAGCATGTAACTCATTAATACAGCCATTTTTACAATTACGTCTTCTAGTTTCTTTTGTAAGTCATACGATGGGTGAGGGTGAGTTACATAAAAATGATAATTAAATAAAAAAAAAAAAAGAAAGAAAAAGACTAAAAGAATGTTACTTAAATTTTATTTCTTCAAGTTTTTTCAGACACATTTTTATTAACCTGGCGCAAGCGGAAAATCGCCAAATAATGTATCCATTGCTTCTTTTATACTAATTTATTTTTTAAGCTTTATAAACATTCCTTTCATGTTTAAAAAAATAACATGTATAAATTTATCTCTCATTAAAAGGATTTTTTATTCTTTTTTTTTAATTAAACGAATAACAGTTATTTTCTTTTAATTTGCGAGTTATTTACATTATTTTTTACCTGATATAGCCGTTTCGATTCTTTAACCAACGATAATGATGCCAAAAAATAATTACTGGCAACCTTTTCGTTTAAAATAACAATGAAATACGAAATTTATTATAAAAAATCTTAGTTATCCCTGTATATTTGACGCATAAACCACCGAGGGAATATTCTGTATCGAATGATACAATCTGCAAAAACATCCATCTGGTAGTTTTTGAAAACACTCGAGCCGAACTTTTAGGGTCTACTGCTTTATAATATACAGGGTGTCCGGTCTCAACGGTGTCCAATGGCTAATTCGTAAACCGTTAGTCATAGACATATAGTTCCAATTACAAAAATGCTTTAAATGAGGTAAAGAAGTATTTTAAAGCGATTTGGGTCAAGAAAAACATTTATTTAAAAATTACGAAATTTAAATTTTTATACGGTCCCCCGGTCCTATAAGTGATATTTAGTAAACTTTTCCTATTCCTCTAACAAGTACGGCAAAAAAAGTCCCATTCATCTAACACTAAAATTGACCGAGTTATGACATTTTCAATTTTATGACTTTAACCACTTTTCTGTAACTGAAAACAGATGAGTTGCACCAAGCTTTCAGGGGTCGTACTCGAAGTGCTTAAAGTATTATAAAGGGCGTCCACTCCAAACGATGTTCAATGGCTAATTCCTAAACCGTTAGTCAAAGACATATAGTTCCAATTACAAAAAGGATTTAAATAATATAAAGAAGCATTTTTAAAGCGATTTAACAGAAGGTGCTTCCCCCGTATAAATAGTACGGTAGTGTTAATTTTTAGTAATTAACTTTCAGATTGGTTAAAATAATTGAAGAAGTGAGTTTCAAAACTCGCCTTATCGAGAAAATCAAATTTTGGAAAATCGCGTAAAACCTTTAAATGCGCCCATTGGTATTCATTGAAAATTTGGAGATTGTAGTGTTTGACTGGTACAGTTATACCAATAGAATGGATTGGTAGAGAAACACGATTTTTTAAATTTCGGATAAGGTCAGTTTCGAAACTGACGTCCTCAATAGTTTAATATATGTTTTGATTTAACAATATTTTTTCCCTAATTTTTAATTAAAAAATAATTAAAAAAAATAACTGATCTAATGAATATTTGCTGAGGGGATAGACAGTGGAATTTTCAGAAGGGGTAATGTAAAAATAATAATAATTATTATTTTTTTATCGTTACAATAAAATGACAAATGGAACAAAATCTTTAAAAAAAAAAAAGTTAATTAAAAAGAGAGAATGTGGGCGGTTATATGATGTCCGACCTTTAATGGATAAATCTGTGCTCTATTAGAACAAAATATTAAAATATTGTAACAATTCTGTTATGTTTATTTAAATCATTGAAGTAATCGCACAGGTTGAATCATATAATTCAAATAATTGATGTTTATTGTAAAAGAAAATAAAAGTGATACGAGGATCATTTTCAAAAATGGACATGTTAATTTCCTTAACATATTCAGAGCAGCCATACAAAAACAAGAAAAAAAACCCATTAAGATGGTACAAACAAATTACTTACAAATTGAGCTTTCTTGTGTCTGTGCTTGGGACGGGAAGAATGGAGGGGGGGGGGGGGATGTAACAAAATTTGGAGCGGAGATTTCAGAGGGAATTGATATGGCTGTTTAGTGTTCATTACTACAACAGATATTGCTGCATTAACGCTTTTTTTTTTTTTTTTTTTTTTTTTTTTTGAAGACTTCATCTAAATTAATCGGCCCCTTAAATTTCTACTTCCCCACTTTTTGCTTCACCTGCACGCAAAATTAAAAATCTATAGAGGTTTATATAGATTTTTTTACTATTCTACTCTATTTGTCTAATTAAATAATGCATCTTCTAAAAGTCCACGCCCGTTAAAAATTTTATTTCCTATTGTCTTAATTATAACACTTAATTATTAGAGCATAAAGAAGTAATAATTTTAAAAATTATTAAATTTAAAATCATTAAAAAAAGATTCAAATTTATAATTTATATAAGCAATTATAGATTTCAATTATAATTTTATTTAAGTATAAATTACTGATTAAATTAAAAATATATAGACATACTCTTAAATTAAAAAATATAAAAAAGTATATTAAATTTAAAATTATTAAAATTAATAACTTTATTAAAATGTTAGGAAATTTTTCTACTTTGTCTTTGCAGTTAGCCGTTACTTTATAGTTATAGTAAGTTACTAATCATCTCAATCCTCCCTAAAATTTAACCCCCCCCCCCCCCCCAATTTTTGCTCGGCCAATATATACTGTCTAAAATTATGTATGTATTTTTCCCTATTTTTTATTTTATTATGCAAGAAATAACTAACCAATCTACCACGTCAACCCCCCTAAAAATTCTACTCTCTCTTCCCCCAACTCACGCGAAAACAACCGTTCGTTATTGTTAATCCCATGGAAGTATTTTTTTTTAAGATAGCTCGTCGCAGAATATCCCCCCCCCCCCCTTTTGTGTTGTAAGTGATACAGATTACCTTTTTTTTTGTTGTTGTTCGAGCGTGGAAGCGATATTTACACATTAAAAGTTCAAATAATTCAAGTTAATGTTTAGAATTGATTGATTGTATTTAAAAAAAAATCAAATAGAAAACTAATTTAATATAATTCTATTAATTCTAAGATACTTTAGTTTTTCTAATTCTCCTGGTCCTCATACGAATCACTTTTTTTATCGAAACTCTATCCTCTGATGGCTTTCGTCAAGCACGATACCCGCCAAGAATTGTCACTTTGATGCTGAAACTCTCACCAATCAAATTACGAGATACAGCATAAATGGCAAAATGTGGGTGGAAAAAAAAATATTTTATTTTAACATGTGAGAATGAACAAAAATCTCAAAATATATTTGTAATGTTAATTTACTATCAATGTTTAATGTTAAATTTGACATCTGACGATTATTTTTATCTCTAGTAAATTTGTGACTGACCCCTATTTTGCAGCAAAAAAGATACTCCAACTTTAAACATCTATTACTCTGTCAGTTTTAATCGCAGAGGAATGAGACTTTTTTTGTCTTACTTGTCAGTGAAATAGGATATTTTTACTAAATATCACTTATAGGACCTGGGGACCGTATAAAAATTTAAATTTCGTAATTTTTAAAAAAATGTTTTTCTTGACCCAAATCGCTTTAAAAATACTTCTTTACCTCATTTGAAACATTTTTGCAATTGGAACTATATGTCTATGACTAACGGTTTAGGAATTAGCCATTGGACACCGTTGAGACCGGACACCCGGTATATGATTTGTATTTATTTTAGTTTATGTTATACTATTTACGATTTATTATGCTGTTAATTAAGTACACCGTAGATGGTTATTTTGCCTTTTTATTACGTATTAAATATTACAGTTATGATTCACCGTTTAATCAAATAATGCATCATCCCCGCAGTCATTTAATCGAATATTATTTCTGGAACCGCCAATATTCGTTTAAACAGGAACGACTGTACACCTTTAGTCATCCAGCTTCTCTATGTAGGCGATTCTCCAAAGGTGGGAACTGGACACACGTCATAACTTTAAGCCTTTCAAACATAACTAAACTTTAATTATCATTGACTATTTATTATTTTTTTTTTTTTACACTGGGATTTTAATTCTATTCAGAGACAGAAAATGACATAATTTATTGTAAAAGCTGTGTATAAATATCTTAAAATTTTATTATTTTATGCTAAAGAGCCCAATTTCGGACATTCATAACGTTAACTGCTCCAATGTACCACCAAGAAAAAAGAGTTTTAACTTTTTTCCAGGTGGTTCTAATGGTAAACAACGAATGCATAAAGGAAACGGATGATTTTTTGATAATTTCATTAAGAGATGGCAGGCTGATTTATTGCTTTTTTGAAGATAGAAGGACTTTTTTATAACGAATTTTTCTGTATTTTGTTATGTCCGAAAGTAACGTACGTAACAAAGCATTTGATTTTATTATTATTATTACTGGATAACAAAAAGTTAATTATACATATATATGTGTATACACATACAATTATAGGACACATTTACTACATTCTTAGTCTTAAGAATTTTTTAAATATTAAGAGCAACGTCCATAATCTGTAAATACGTGCGAAAAAAATGTCCAAAATTTGTAACGTACACAACTGCTAATTAAATGCTTTAATAATTAATTTTCCAGAATAGTTGCTGTCTTTTAATGTTTGTGTATAATTTTGTAGACATACTATTAAAAATATTTATATATTATATTTATAGACAAAATAAAAAAAATTGGCCTTAAATTTGAAAATTTAAACATTACATATAGTTAACGTTTAATGATCCCACCTTTTGAGAATCTCCCATGTATGAGATTGTTACAAGCAGCGTGCATCCCACACAAGCACGTATGAATAAATATGTATGAGGAGATACACTCATGAAAGAATGTTCCCAAATCCAAACTGGCAACTTTCTGACTTATTTCTAAAGTCATTTTTGTTCTATATTAGTGATGCAACGAATAGTGGTTTGGCCGAATAACCGAATATTCGGCCAAGCTACAGCCGAATATTCGGCCTATTCGGCCGCCGAATAATGAACTTATTTTTGCCTAAAAACGAAGTATAGTATGCACTATATGGACAATTCTTGTATATTTCACAATTAAAATGTATTGTTTTCTTTTAAAAAATTATTTATATACAAATTTTTAATTTTTTAAAGCATTATTTTACTCTAAAAAAATATTCGGCTATGTTCGGCCTAAAAATTGCCTCAATAATATAATTCACCCCCCCCCCCCCCCCCAAAAAAAAAAAAAAAAAAAAATCCTAGCAAAAGTTTCTCATCAGGTACTGTCTAGTTACATTTTAATAGATATTATGTGTGTTGTTCTTGTTGATGCATTTTAAAATAATGACAAAATTTGAAAAGTACTAGGAAACACAAGTTTCAACTTTCAGATGAAAAAGAAAAAAAAAAAAAATAAGAAATCTTAATATCTTAAGAAAACCACTGATAGAAAGGGTGAAAGGAATATCCTCTAAAATGGTGGAAAGAAATCATTGTAGACTTTATAAAGCTCACAATTAACATTTTTTATCATTTATTATTGTCAGCAGATAGCATTAGAGTTCTTTATAGGTATAATTCAAAATATTATTGAAAGAAATATTTTTTTATGTAACAAGGGATAAATGATACTTCCCATTATGATAACAAAAAAATAAATTTGAATTTGCTTGTACAGCTGTATTAAAACAATTTTGAATAGATTGATTTTAAATTTAACAGATTATGTTAGCTTATTAAAAGCAGATACTTTTTGTCCTTACTGATACAGCATAAAATTTTTTTAACATGATTCCTAAATTAGCCTCTTATATAAAAATGGGTAGTAAAACCCATTCGGGGTATGAAAGTTAATAGAAAAAAAAGTGCTAGTTAATTTCAAATAAAATTTTCATTATACATGATGAATATAAATTGTCAAATTAAAAAGTTATACTGTGTAAATATAAAAACATTTATTACAGTATTATTCGGCCAAGGCCGAATAATGGATTTGATATTCGGCCGAAGCATCTCTATTCTATATGCATGAAATTGTCAGGAACTCTTATTTAAAAAAAATATATAATCAGGCAGTTTTCTGTAACGAAAGATGATCTTTTAGAAAATGCTTCTAAAGTGGGCGTTTTGAACTGGATTTCCAGACGCGACCACGTTGGAAAAGAAAAAAAAACTGTCGCCGTGAGACAAGAATCGCCTGTAACTGAAGATGTAATTTTTTTTATCGATAATTGAAAAAAAATCTGTTCGACTGCAAATCACTTATATACTCATACCTACAAGTGTCATGCTTTTACGTTTAAAATATATTCTAGATGTGTCAAAATGATTCAGATTGTTGAGAAAGAAACGTCATAAATTCTCCATGAAAGTAAAATGACTGGCGTTCCGACATTTTTCTCCAGAAGGCAGTTTTGCGGCTCTCAGGGGAACAATACGAAGTTCTGTGTGGGCGAGGAGGGATACATATTCAGTCATCAATATCAAACGAAAAATTTAAAATCTTGATTTCAACATTTGTTTCTTTCCTTTTTGAAAATGCATGAAATAGCAGGTGTTCTTATTTAGAAACTATGAAATCGAATCAAAAGCTATACATGCGTATATCAAGATTTAAGCAGGCAAAGCAAATTAAAGAAAAAACCCTTAAGTGACTTCTAGAAACGATTTTTTTTTTTTTTTTTAAGGTTAAATGTTAACCTGCTGGTAATAAAGAAAACTTTATTATAAAAAGCTGGGTGGCACTGGCATTTCTTTCTTACACAGTTTATACAAGGTGATTTTCAAATGTGCGATAGATCTCACTTAATCAAATCTCTACAAAGGCCGTTTTTTACTTTTTGATACAAAAACAGCCTTTGTAGAGATCGAACTCAGCTATTCAATGCAAAAAAATAAATAAATAAATAAAATAAATAAATAAAATAATAATAATTTAAAAATATTGAAATGCAAACGAGATATCTTAAAAAAATTCTCCCGTTGGATTAACATTAAGAACCGGGTGTTTTCGCGTGACTGAAGTAGCCACTTAAGAGCCTACACTAGTCACTCAAAAAGACCCGGATGATAATGTTAATCCTACGGGGAAGTTATTTTCAAATATCTCGCTTGAAATTTTGATATTTTCGATTAATTTTTTTTTTTTTTTTGCACAGGATAGCTGAGCACGATCTACAACCGGGCTAGTTTTTACTTTTTTGATTTTGGTTTCAAATTTTTTTAAAAATTACTTTTACTTTCGGAACCGGTTCTGAAATTGAAACTATCGTAATATATATATATAAGAAAAAACTATAACCAAAATGAAAAAAGTAAAAACTAGCCCGGTTGTAGATCGTGCTCAGCTATCCTATGCAAAAGAAAAAAAAAAAAAAATCATTCGAAAATATCAAAATTCAAGCGAGATATTTGAAAATAACTTCCCCATAAGATTAACATTATCGTCCGGGTCTTTTTGAGGAACTAGTGTAGGCCAGTGTTGGGCACGCTCACGAAAAAAACGAACTAATTCAAACTCAAACTCAGTTTCTCAAAAATGAGTCAAGTTCACGTTCAAATTCAAAATTTTACAAATGAACTCGTTCAACTCAAACTCATCTATGAAAGTGAGCGAAGTTCACTAAAAACTCATTTTTTTTTTTTTTTTTTTTCTTTTAATATATTATATATTAGAATTTGATCGTCCAAATTTACAAGAAATTATGAACCTATCTTTTGGTTATTCGATGTAAGGGTCGTCTTCATGGGTCCGGCCCAATTTTCCTTCCCGACACTAGGTCCGAGCTTGGTTTGAGGATTACAGTAAACTCTGTCTAAGCCGGAATCGGTCGGGACCGAGAAAAATTTCCGTGATAGACAATAGTCTGGCTTATGCAAAAAAAATCTCCTTCTCCCACCGCCACCAAAAAAAAGTAATTCAGAAATCGTATCTATATATTTTTTTTTACGTTCGTAACTTTCCGTACCTTTCTTTAAAATAAAACTTTTAAAGAAATCAGACTTGTTATTAAATTTATTGTTATTAATAATTTCGATAAACATTATTTAAACATAAAAATAGATATTACCAATACGAAATTGCTTAAATTCTGAAATTTACTAATAATCATTTCATTTAACCGATACATGTAACATACATGATATTTCACATAGTAGTTTAAAGAATCAAAAAATAATCTTTTATCGGCCCTTGTTTTTTCTTTAGGTTAGCCATGCATTCTTCACTGACACGTAAGTCTGATTTGCATTCACCGCATTTATTTATTACTATACCGAAACATTTATCGGTATTTTTTGTTGTTATTGTTTGAACACGATTTTTTTTTAAATATAAACAAATTTGAAGTTTACACGCACACACACACACACACAAAAAAAAAAATAAATAAATAAATAAACTTCGGGAAAGAAACAGAAAGCGGTGACTTTGAATGCGAATCACTTTGAATTTTAGTACAATCTTAAGATTGTTTTCAACTGCTCTGCTCAACAAGCGAAAAACGTTTTGACGCATTCGCAAATTCATTTTTTAATGGAAAGATATGAAATTGAAAAGCCTGACTATGGAAGCGATTTGGAATCGAACTGTTTTTTCATTTTTTTGATAAATAAATGACCTATTGAGTTATAAGCGAGTTTGATCACGTGAAAAACACATTTTTCACCCTTTCTTGAATGGTTATTCTTCTTTCGCGTGGAAATTCGGTTCAAAACGCCCACTTTGACACTATTTTCTGAAAGATCTATTGCGTTTGCCAAAAAAAAAAAAAAAAAAAAAAAAAAAAAAAAAAAAAAAACGGCTCGATTACATAGTGTCTGAACAACAACACCTGCTAGTTTCATGCATTTCCGAACAAAAATAAATTAAAACTTATGTCATAAAGTTACCCTTTTGGATTTGAGAACAACCTTAAAGCATAATATATTGTACTTTAGACAATACATAATTTCATAAAGGTGCATTGCATTCTAATAGTAACAATAACTTTTAAATGCAAATTTATATAGGAAATAATGGCAAAAGCAAGAATTCCTTAAAATTTAAACAGTTTCTGTTCTTATGAATTAACTTTTTACAAAGTATTATGGAATGTAATTATTATGCTCGCGATTGAGTATTTGACGTATATATATCACTTTTAAAGTTCCATAAACGAAAGGGCTTTCATTTTTAAAGTTCTATAAACGAAAGGTCTTTCATTTTTTAAATATCCCTTTTCCGCCTTCGAAATTTTCGTTTCGGTGGTACCTTAAAACCCTTTCCGTTTCCGCGTTAGACAGATTCCGTCTTATGCAGCAAGAATTAATTTTATTTTCTATAGGTTCGCCGGGACTTGAAAATTTTTCCGCGGTAGACAGATTTCCGGCTTACACGGAGTCCGCCTTAGACAGAATTTACTGTACTTTTTTCTAGAGCTTCAGACCGAGATGAGCCGGGGACTGGATTTATTTTCCGGCCCAAGTCGAGGCTGGACTGCATTCTTCTTGAGGTATGAACAGGCAGAAATTTTCAGTCCCAGTTCCAATCCAGCTGATATGAAAATCATTGGACCGGCTAATTTATTACCGGCTAATTAATATCAGTAAAATTTAACCCGGCACCATTTTTATTTATTTTTTTTTTTTTTTATGCACGTATTTTTAAATCTCTATTATTCCACAATTAAAATTGGTATATTTATTTTTATTATTTTTTAAGATGGATAGATGCATTTCTAGGCAATAAAATTAAAATACGGTAAAACCTCAGAAAAAGAACCTGCCTCTGGCGGAATCCCGTGGTTAACAAAATAAAACAAAAATGTTGATCTATTTAAAATGAGGATAACAATACTTGTGAAAATAATGTAATGCATTTACAACAGACGATGAACCTGCTCATAGAGGAACCTGTCCATAACGGATTTTTCTTCTTTCCTATGCCATTATGTCTCAGAAGATTTTTATAGTATAGAATTTTAATTTTTTTTTTTTAATCTCTAAGCCATAGAATGTGCATAAACGATATTAATGATAATTATGACATTCACCTATAATCAGATGCTTTTAAAAAATAAGTCCGCAGCTCACTTTAAAAAAAAATGAAGAATAAAAAGATAAAATAAGTATTTTTAGTTAGGACTTCTCGTACAAGACAATTTTAACATTATAGGTGTAAAAATCTATATTCAGCAGGATCGAGCTTGGTCGGCCCTAGCGGAGTAAACTTCTTGTGCAGTCTGGGCCGAAGTTTTAGTTTTTATACCGGACTTGGTCCATACTTTTTTTGAACGCGTATCAATTTTAACTACCAACGTACACATCCATATAATGGACTATACATATATAAAGTTATCGACTTTTTGTTAGTTTGGACCCCCTCCCCCCCTTTCGATATCACACGTTACCGTTCCTCGAACCCCCCCCCCCCCTCCCACACACACACATAATGATATCGTTATCAATGTCTAAAAATTATTTTTTTTTTTTTTCGGATTTTTTTCTTTTCGTTTCGAGTGATGTAGTTATATTTATTTTTCGCATACTTTATTGATTCAGGTGAAGTCAATAAAATATCCCTTTATATATGAAATAACTTTATATCAAATAACACTTAAGGCTGTTCTCCCCTCTCTGCTCAACAAGCGCAAAACGTTTTGACACATTTACAAATTTATTTTTTAACGGAAAGATATAAAAATGGAAGACGTGACTATGGAAGCGATTTGGAATCGAACTGTGTTTTTTATTTTTTGATAAATAAATTACCTATTGAGTTATAAGCGATTTTGATCACCTTGACAAGATGTTTTTCTCCCTTCCCTTACTATTTTTTTCTGCTTTCTTCGGGAACTTCGGCTCAAAACGTCAACTTTGACACTATTTTCTGAAAAATCTATTGCGTTTCCAAAAAAAAAACAAAAAAAAAACAGAAGAAGCAGTTCGATTACATAGTTTCTGAACAACAGCATCTGCTAGTTTCCTGCATTTCCGAACAAAAATAAATTAAAACATGTCATAAAGTTGCCCGTTTGGATTTGAGAATAGCCTTAAAAGAAATAGTTACTATTTAAAAGAATTTAATAATATATTTTGTTATATAATGCATTGAACAGTCATAATGTCTTTTTGCACTTGCACCTGCACGTGGGGAGGGGGCGGCAGACAGAGCTTCTTATCAACAAAACAGATCGACAACATTCTTTCTCTTTTATTTACTAGTAAACACAAGTATTATTTCAAACGTACTTCGCATATGCTTTCTCGAAAAGCGTATTATATATGCGTACACATGACAGAAGAAAAGGAATGACAAAAGTTGGAGTAGTCTACAATTTTGGAATTAAATAATTTATAATCATTTAATGATTTTAATAATATCTTTGCATTTCCATAAGACTATATAAGACTAAAAAAACAGACTATTTTGATGCAAAGACAAAGTTACAAATAAAAAGAGGAAATTTTGGTTGGATCAAAAATGATAACAATATCATAAGACAACCCCCTCCTCCCCCTAGAGATATCTTACGATATCATGTGGCAGACCCCCCCCCCTTCCCCTCTAAAATGATAATGTTTTATATATGCACAGTCCCTAACAGAAAAAAAAAACATTTCTGATAGAATTTTTTGAAAGAAATTTGGGATTAGGGGTTTTAATACGCTCGATTACGACAGGTTGACACAACACAAATATTCAGACATTTGAAATATATATTTGACTTTCACAGAAAATTAACAGATTAAACGATACTGTTTCCGGGAAAATTTTTGTTTACGAATTATGCAAGAGTACTGTATTCGAGAAAAGCTGTTATAAATCATTGTACCGTAACCGCTTCTATTACTATGCGCGCTGCGTGGGCTCATATCGACTGACTATAAAAAGTATCCCTGACAAGAAGGGAGAAAGGGCAAACAAACAATCGCCCCGAGCAAATTTCTCCTTACAAAGTTAAACAGTTCGAATACGCTTTGTCATCGTGTGGGAAAAATAATCGCATGTCTAGGTTTTTGCTTGAAGCATGATTTGTGAATTGAAAACCATAGAAAATTTTCTGTTCATCTCTTAAAATTTTTAAATGAAAAAATCTGAATATTTACAACTTTAAGAAAAATGCTAATTCATAAGCTGTCGTATTTTTTAATTTGTTACAGAATATATTAACATATTCTGTATTAACAATCAAAGAAAAAAGCTCACCGCTATTTCTTACAAGAACCAAAAAATACATTACATATAAAACGATTTTTAAGGCATTTAGATCTATCTTTTGGAAGGATATAGTCAAAGATTCTTTTATACAGCTATATTCATTTAATAGCACTTATTACTTCTACAGTTTTTTCCTCCGTAATTTTTAACAAGTCTATACTCACAACAAAACTTACTACTTTGTGACACATTTATGAAATAATTTTCATTCTTAAATGGGTACATTTTACGGTTATTCTTATTCAAATAAAAGAAATTGAATAATCTCTCTCTCTCTCTTTCCTGTAAAAGAAAAATATATTTAAGAAAATGGTGTCAAAATGGATGTTTTGAGCGAATTTCAGAGAATCAAAACAACCACAGAAAGTTCGTCATCATGGTGCATTAAAAAAAAAAAAAAAATCATGATGCAATAAATTTAATGGAAAATGAAAAATAGTAAATAAATATAGCCTTTCACTTTAATTTATTTTTCACCGTTGCATATGTATTATCTTCCCTTTTTTATGATTTCAACTTACGAGCAATAGAGAAATTAATATGATGTCGAATTAAAAACTCAAATGGTATAGTTCTATATTAATATTTGGAAATTTTTCCAGAGAGAAACATTCGCCTTGAATACAATATTTCAAATGAAAATCAAATTTCAAATTATTTTAGCTTAAAAGGCGCAAAGACCAACTTAGTGAAAAAGATTCCATGCCGGGAAGAATGGTATGGTTCATTTAAAAAAATGCTTGTGTTATTAAACATAATTGATCTTGATAAGAAAATTTACATAAGATTTTTACATAAAAATTTTATGAAAAATTAACAATATTACTTAAAAAAAATATATTACTGTGTCTATAGATATGCATTACCTGTATCCAAAATTTGGAATGCGATTGAATTAACCCCTAGAATAATTATTTGAATAGATTTGTTATTAAAGAGGGGCTCGACTCCCTACGAGATACGCTCGCCAATACACGCCCAGTCTCCTCATGCTCAAAACCCAAGCTTATTTGCTATGTTTTAAAAATATTACATGATTACAAAAGATTCTGTGGTAGTATCACGGCTAATCGAGATCTTCTGTAACTGGGTTACCATGAATTCAACCATTGATTTGGAAATTGCATCGGCTCCCAAGGCCGCATCTACCGCAGTGGCGATAGCTGACGGCCATTTTCGTAATTAAGTAAGATCAAATACACATTTCAAATGAAACATGTAAACATTCAAACATTACTATACAAGAATAATAACAAAGACAAATAATTTCAGTGAACAATTACAAAATTTTACAAGAAATAATAAATTTATAAATAAATATACAGAGCTTTTGCAAAATTTAATAAGAAAATATTTCAGTTAAAAAAAAAAAAAAAAATACAGCTAAAGTAATGCCGTTTAAGTTTTTTTTTTATGTTTAAAAGAGTCCAGTCTAAAATCAATATGATTATAAAACATTTCAAAAAATTTTATATAGAATAATCGCATCTCTTAACCGTCCACAAACTGTGCTATCGTGTGTGAGTAAATCTGAAGTCATGATAGTCATAACTATTTATACCCCACCCCCTCCCCTTCGAACACATATTCATATAAGATAAATTAGATTTTTTAGAAAATTAAAGTAAAAGTAACAATAAAGCTATTTTCCCTCTTATAAAATAAAATCTAAAACTGGTATTAATTAAAACAAACATACCTTTGAATATTTTCTGCTCTTTCATACACAGTATGGGTCAGTGGCAGAAAAAAAAGTAAACAACACCTACTAACTCAGCAACTAATTATAATAGAAGAAAATTACTGGTACCAAACAATTGAAAATAAAGTCTACTTTTAAATGATGTATAGAAAATTTGCTTAGGAGGCTATCTACAAATCAAAAGCAGACCAGACTTTCTTCTTTTCAACAGCAATATCCAATTTTGACACTATATTTTAAATTTTCGGTTCAAACTATGCCTAGAAACGAAATTTAAATTCATTTGGGTGATAAGATTTTGAATTATAAACATTCAAAATTTAGAGCTGTTAAATTACATTTTTATGTCTTTATTAATATCTCCTGAAATTATAATCCTGATGTGATAATTTTGTGTGTGGTTATAATACTAAAAAATTCAAACATAAATACATTAAATTTGTAATTATAAAAATTTCATAATATAAATTATGAATTATGAAATTAATATTTAAAAAGAATATGATATATAACCGACAGTTTTTTTTTTCTTTTTTTTTGATAGATTTATATTTATTATATCCTGCTTTATGCGAATTCTGAATATAAAAATTTTATAAAAATAGCAAATAAAGCCTTTGTGCAACAATATTAAAAAGCAGAAAAACCAACGTTTAAAATGCACAAATAATATATGAAAAGCAGCAAACAGCCGTTTCGAATCTACTAGCGAGATTCTTCTTCAGTGCAAAAGGAACAGCGTGCTAGAAAAAGCAAGGCTGAGCAAAGCAAGGCTGAGCTCTTTGCTCAACCTTGCTTTTTCTAGCACGCTGTTCCTTTTGCACTGAAGAAGAATCTCGCTAGTAGATTCGAAACGGCTGTTTGCTGCTTTTCATATATTATTTGTGCATTTTAAACGTTGGTTTTTCTGCTTTTTAATATAAAAATTTTCTCCGAAGTAGTTTTCGAATTATGATTAAAAACTGTCAAAATGGTTTAAGGAGCCATCTAGAAAAGCATAATTTGAAAAAATATATTTTACTCATTTTATTAAAATTTCAGGCTCGCAATAATCGAAAGATATTAAGCGAGTGAAATTGTCATATTGGCAAGAAATAATATATTAAGGGTATATTTAAAAGAATATTTTCTCACGCGCAACAACTCAAAATTTTCGGACGCATTTTCAGACTCATTTTTAAAGGTGAAAATATGAAACTTGCTTACACGATTTTGGAAGAGATGTATAAGTGGCCGCATGTTTTCATTTTTCGTTCAATTTATTAGAACTTGATTTATAAACAATTATTTTCTCAGTACGACCATCATTTTAGTTCCCAGCTCTCTCGCTCCGGGAAATTCGGTTCAAAACACCCACTTTGACGGCATTTTTTTGCAATATAGTGTGCCTTTATCAAAAAATCGACAAGCACGGCCCATTATATAGTTTCTGAAAAAGAGAATCTGCCAATGGGATGTGTTTCAGAACAAAAATGAATTTAAGATTGAATCGGAAAATAAGTTGTTTGGATTGTAAAACACCCTTAGTAGAAGTGAGATAGCCATTCTGTAGCCTTTCGATAATCGAGTACTGAACTTCAATTTGGATACAGCCCCTAAAATGTGCCCATTTTAAAATAATTTCTCTGAAACTAATCTTACGAACGTCATGAAAAAAAATTTTTTTTTGGTTAATTGAAGGGAGTAGAATTTATTTATGGTGTCAAACTTGAGTATTGGTATTGAAAAAAAATAAAATAAAATTTAGGTTTGTTTTGATATGTAGATGGCCTCTAAGCAAATTTTATATACATCATTTAAAAGTAGACTTTATTTCCAACCGTTTGGTACCAGTCACTTTCTTCTACATTAATTTGATGCAGAGTTAGTTGGGGTAATTTTTTTTTTTCTACGACTGTATAAGATTCACAGAGAATGTTAGTTAGCCAAAGCAACCTGATATCTATACATTGTTTCCTAGAATTTAGCTTAGGAGTTCCAAACGTTCTTTGGGAGTTCTACGACCAAGGTCATTTTATACAATAGGAGAGTAGATGTCTTATCTCAGACACGGCCAGACTGATCTAATAGCGGCCTATCCAATTTTTAAAATCCCAATGCATTTTAAGGAAACAGTTGCGGCGGCTGTTTGCCGAGAGAGGGCGCTACTATACCTCCTCAAATCCCGCGATTTTTGTAAGCAGATATACGTTTGTTTATTTTATTCTTGTCACAATTGATTTATAAAACAGCACTTTTTAGTGCTTTTTGGGGAATACTAAAATATAGGTAGGTGCTGTTTCTCCATTAGTTATTGTTATAGCTGTTAAAGTTTCCAGGAGCCTTTATTATTTTTTTTTCCATTATGGTTTACTGTTGTGTACCATATTGTAAATCCTCTAGTAGGCAAAAGGGTGAAGATAAAACTTCTTTCCATGAATTCCCAAGTAATATCGATTTACGAGAGAAATGGATACTGTATTTAGTAAGTAGATGTATTAATTGAAGAATGTTTCGTGTATATTTATGAGCTCTAACAATAATGGTTAAATAGTATTTGTTTTAAATCTACATATTATTTATTCATATTTCTCCATCCAATTGAAATAAATAAAACTTTATGCGATAAATATTAAAATGTTTTATGTTATAACGATCCCTTTTTACAGTAAACATCCTACACGGCCATCTGTTTATGTCGTAGAACATCATTTGTATGCAAATAAAAAAATTTTGCGCCGATTTCTTATTCCCCAATGTAAGTTTTTAACTTATTTCCTATTAAAAAACAGTCTGTAATCGTATATAACTAGACATTTTAGCGGTTTTTGTTGAATTTAGTATTGTAAGCACGATTAAATCTAGCACAAGTCCTATATTTAAGCTTTGTACGGTACAAATTTTGAGGAGAGTATGTGGCGCCCTCTAACAAGTTCCTCATTGTAGAGCGTTTCCATGATATCCTTCGAATTGAACTGGCCGCTAAGCGCTAGTGCATCAGTCTGGCCGTGTCTCAGAAGAACGTGCAGGAGATAGGAATCGAACCGGAGAACCCACGGTCAGAAAGCGAGATCTTACGTGCCGAGCAAAAGGCTAGCTCGATCGCTTCCTGCGAGAAACTCGTTTTACTGACCGCGCAAGATGGCGTCGCCACAAACGTACAATAGAGGTCCCTCTTTGAGCTTGAGGCATCATAAAAATATCCAGACCTTGTTGGCCACCTTGTTTCTTAAAGAATCAATCTCATAGCTGGCATGTCTGTTGTTATGTTGTATATTACTTATGTGACTTTGACTGTGCCCTCCTCCCCCTCACTTAAACAGTAAACCACAATTTGCATTTTATTGGGTCTTGTTATTATAACTTATCATTTATAGCTCTACTGCTCTTTTAAATAACCCTTTTTTCACAAAAAAAAAAATATTTTTTTTTTTTGGGGGGGGGGGGGTCTAGTCGGAAATCTGGGGGGGATACCCATGATTTGCCATGATTACCCATGATTTTGAAACATTTAATATTATTCTTTATAAAGAATATTAAATTTCTAGACTTATTAACCCTTTTATGCCTGAATTTTTTTTTCTCAAATATGTTCGTAAAATCACTTTAAAATGTGGCAAAATGAACTGAAAAAAATACTAAAAAAAATTACGTTAAAATATTTTTGTATTTATTTGATAAAATGCAAACATACTAAATATGTGAATATCCATACGTGGAAAAATGCATAATTCTATGTTTTGTCTAAATTTATATAAATTAAGTTTTGAAATTGTATATTATATACTATAATTAGTATTTTTGTGAACTATTAAAAATAGATTTATTTCTTTACAGAGACTAATAACATTATAAGTATTATTAATAATGAATTAAGAATAATCGTATTTGAGGATAAAAAACAATTTATTTCAAAATCATCTTGAAAAGGACTTTACCTATATAACTGCCCCTAAATTGCTATTAGAAATATGTACCCATTTGTGCCTGGCGCCCTATATTTAGTATGCTACAAACATGCATAAAAATAGGCTTGAACTTATAATTTCGCAATTTAAAAAAATACATATTTCAAAGAAGTTTACAAGCTAAGATTATGGCTTATTTATTTGGATCTTTGATACAAAAAATACACTTATTACATATTTAATTTTTACATTTCGCTATCTTGAAAAATGAAAAATTTATAAACACCGAAAAAAACCCTTCATTTAAGCAAATAAATGTCAATCTTATGCTGTCATAGAGGTTTGCACGGGCCCGGACTTGGCCCGAGCCCGTACCCGGCCCGCAGGCCGGGCCGGCAAGGTGAAGGCGAATTTTCAAACGGACCGGGCCGGCAGAATTAGAACATCCTTTTCAACGGACCGGGCCGGGCCGATAAAAAAATTGAACGGGTCTACCGGGCTGGGTCGGGTCGATAAAAAAAATAAGCGGGCCCACCGTCCGCTATAAAAACTTAATCGAAGTCGATAAAATATGAGTAATTTTCAATGACTCATGGGGGTCTTCGCGAGAATAAATATAAATGTGCATCACGAGCCGATGCCAGTTTGACAATATCAATTCAGAAAAGTAACATATCCAGCGTAGAGATCAGCATCGGACAGTTAAGGGTGTATTCGAAAAAATGTTTTTCCACCCTCAACAGCTCGAAATTTTCTGAGACATTTTCAGACTCATTTTTAAAAGTAAAAACATGAAACTTGCTGGGGGTGATTTTTGAAGACATGTTTAACATGCCGTGTGATTTCATTTTCAGCTCAATTAATTAGAATTTGATTTTTAAACAATTATTTTCTGAGTATTACCATTTTTTTCATTCCCAGATCGCCCGCTTCGGAAAATTCGGTTCAAAACGCCAACTTTGACAGCGTTTCATACAGTATTTTCTGCATTTATCAAAAAATCGAGAAGCACGGCACATTACGTAGTTTCTAAATAAGAGAATTTCCCAGTTTGATGCGTTTGAGAGCAAAAATGAATTTTAAAATGAATCAGAAAATAAGCAGTTTGGATCGGAATATCTGAGCCCGGACTTTTCCTTTTCAGCAGACTCGTGCCGAGATCAGGATTGCATTTCCCCCCCTACATATTCGCGCAAGCCTAGAACTGGATTTTATTGTTCTCAGGATGTGTAGGGTAGGCAATATGTTTTGTAAAAACATTAATAGCGATAACGAACTTCTGTTAAATGAATCTTTGGAAATATATCTTAAGGTGGTTCTCAAATTCACTGCTCAACAATGAGAAATTTTCTGACACATTTTCTTCTGACTCATTTTTAACTGTAAAGGCATAAAGTTGACAGGCCTGACTTTTGAAGTGATTTGGAATCGAACAGTGTTTTCCATTTTTTTATAACTAAATTACTTATCGAGATATAAGAGATTCTTGTCTTGTGACTGCCGATTTTTCTCCTTCCCGTGCTATCGATTCTGGAAATTCGATTCAAAATTTTAACTTTGACAGTATTTTCTCAAAGATATATTGCTTTTATATATAAAAAAAGGATAACGTTATTCGATTACATAGTTTCTAAATAAGAACACTTGCCAATCTTATGCGTTTCCGAAAAGAAATGAATTCAGAAATGTATCAGAAAGTAGCTCCTTTGGACTTGAGAAAAGCCTTATTAAATGACAGAGAAATATTTTTACAAATCTGCTTTTTATTATACAGCTTCAAAAGTCATGTTTTTAACCCTCCTTTTTTTTTCTTTTTTTCTAAACTACATTAATTTTTTAATGAATCCTTATATGAATGCTGAAACGTCTAATATTCTAAGTAATCGTTAATGTTACTATTATGTATTTTCTGTCTTGCGAACACATAGTAGTTTTAAAATATACTGTAAAACTATCCCATAAATATGTACGCAGTGTTATTCTTTAAAAGAATCGTAATTGTATGTTCAGAAAAACCTGAATTTTTTGGTCAAATTGAGTCGGATCTCATTTAATTGATTGTCCACGAGTCGGGCCTGTTTTCACTGATTTTTGTACGAGCCGTGCCGGACCGGGCTCGGGCCGAACTTTTAATTTTTTCATCAGGCCGGGCCAAGATTGCTTTTGTTCGGTCCGGGCAGAGCCAGGGCCTGGAAATTCCGGCCTGTGCTGATATCTATGCTGTCATCTCTCGGTAGTAGATAAAGACATTTATAGACAATTACTTCATACAATTTCCATGCTGTAAAGAAGAAGAAAATTATAAAAAATTATATTAAAGCGTGTGCACACGCTTCATTTTATAATGTTTGTATATTTAGAGAGTCGTTGGAAATTTTAGCAAAAGGCAAGAGTACCTGTAATGATGTTCTATCCTATAACATACCAAGAATCTGGTTTAAAATACTAGGGGTTACAGGGGAATTTGGTTTTGATTAACCATTTTCCCTCCTCCCTGTCCCCCCCTCCCCCCCCCCTCTCTCTTTTTCTGATTAGCTGCTCCTCTCTGTTTTTCCATCCTTCCCACTCTCCTATTTTGTGGTTCGTTTAGTTTCGCCCTTTGATATTTAACCAGCTGTTTGTCTTTCATTCGGCAGTGCTCTTTTCCCTGATGACGACTGATGGTTCAGTCGAAAGCGCTCGGATTTTAAACATCATGTGACTCCAATGTTTTCAACATCTGCATTGTTTTAAAATGTTTTTAACATTTGTATTTTTAGCACCTATTAAGTAAAGATATATTGTGAATTTGATATTCATATTTTTCATTTATATTATTAAGGTGAATCTGTCGTTCTTTGAAAATATAGTTTTTCTATATTTATTTAATCTACTACATTTCTTTCTATATATCTTGTTGTAAGCTATATTGATTTTTTAATGGGCCTCTATTTTAATGTAAATATCTGAATTATTATTAATACCATTAATCCATTTACACGGCTTGAAGACTTAAAAATCTGAAAAATTCTATATCGAAAAACCTTCTAAGACGGAATTACACTTGAGAGAAAAAAAACGTTATTGTTAAGTTCCTTTTTTACCAGGTCAGTCGTCTCTTGCAAATGTATTATTTTCAAACGGATTATTATATCCTTATCCATTTTGAAGATCCAGATCCACCGATCAAAAAAATTTTCCGTTTAAAACAGGATCTCGTCATACACAGATTCTTATAACAGATTTTACAGTACTGTATCCTCACCTCTAGATATGTACATGGACAACTATTCTTTAAAGAGAATTTTAATAGAATAATTGTAATTTAAAAATGTATGTATTTTCTGGAAAAAAAATGTTGACCTAAAGTAGGTTGTTCCTTAAACAGATTTTGCACGAGTCAGACTGGGACGGGGCAATGATTTTTATACAAGCAGGGACGACCGGGCCAGAAAATTTCTTTCGGTGTAGACTCCTAGGAAGAGTAAAGCACAGGTCCAGAAATAAGTCCGGTTCGGCCCGGCCCGGGCACGACTCAGAAAAAGTGATGATCAGACTCGACCCGTGCCAAGTCCGTTTAGGCCTCTAAATGGCATTTGAATGGGAAAAACGTGTTCTTAACGGCTGGAAAATTTAAAAAATAAGTTATGAAAAAAATTGAGTTTGAGTTGTAAATTCGTTCAAACTCGCGGATTTTTTGAGCTTTCGTTCAGTTCACGTTCGTTTATCAAAAAGTGAGTCAAGTTCAACTCAACGTTCACAGAAAGTGAACGAAGTTCGTGAACTTACGTTCAATGAACGCGTTCATACCCAACACTGGTGTAGGCTCTTAAGAGGCCACATAATAAATTCGTAGTTTTCCAAAAAAATTGCAAATGCGGAGAGTTTGAAAGTAGAAGAAGAATCAAAAACTGACTCTGACTACTGCCAATATGTCGCTTTGTTCTAAGCCACCAACTTAGAGTTCCTCATCCGATAACAAATTAGCTGTTGCATCTAAAACTTTACAGAAGTCTTTCATTAATGACCAAGTAACAAAAGCTGAAATTCTTTGGTTCATTCAAACAATAATGACACACAATTCCACGCGATAAGCGAGTAAAGATGTGATGCTTTTTCGAGCTATGTTTTCCGATAGCGAAGTGGCACAAAAAATGCAATTGCAAAGAACAAAGATTACATATTCCATCCTTTATAGTATAACCCCTTATTTAAAAGATAGTTTATTAACAAAACTGGCCCAGTGTAAATATGATATCATTGAATTTGACGAATCGTTGAATAAAGTTTCTCAGAAGATCCAAATGGGTGTGAATATCAGATTTTGTACAAAATTTTTCACTTCTTCATTTTTGGGTTGTGCCACTTCTGTTGACAACATAAGAGAAGCTTTTAACCCGGGAGAAGCGCGCATACCCAGGGTATGAATGGTTTTCACTTTGCCACCAATAAATACAAATAAAGATCGTCACCTTATTTAATTGGAGATAATTTTGTGATAAAAAAAGTTGAAGATTACTTTGATAAAGATAGTGGGTGACAATTGTAAAAACCGTACGCACTCCGGGCCTATCAGCGCGCGGGTTAAGGAAGCTCTAAATATGAAATCCATTTTACAAATTTCAATGGATGGCCCAAATGTGAACCATAATTTTTTTAAAGATGTGAAAGCAGAGTTTGGAAGTGAACATGGTCTAGAGTTTTTAAATATTGGTACCTGGAGTGGTCTCCATATAATGCATGGTCTCTTTAAAGCTGTCATGCGATCAACAAATTGGTCTGTTGTAGAATTTTTGAGAGCGTTATTTAATTTATTTAAGGATGTGCCTGCACGTCGGACAATTTATACTGAATTATCTGGATCGAAATGTTTTCCGAAGAAATTTTGTGCTGTACGCTGGCTGGAAAATGGTGACATTGTTCAGCGAGCAAAAGGGTATTTTTCCAAATGTCAAAATATTTGTGGATTCCATGAAAAATCCACCACAATGCTCAAGTTTCCGAATAGTTCAATCAGAAAACTCGCTAGCCACTACTAACTACAAAACTGTCTTTTTTTGTGTCGTTGACTTTTGAAATTCAACCATTTCTAAAAGAATATCAAACTGATAAGCCGCTAGTACCATTTTTATATACATCATTGTTAACCGTAGTAACGTTAGTAATGTGTAGATATGTTAAAAAAGATGTTTAAAAAAAAGCAAAATCTCTGACACAAATCGATTTAAAAGATGCAAATAATTCGAGTGGAGATTTAAGCACTCGAATACGCCATCTGGTGGAGAACAGATCTAACTTCTCGCTTCAGGATACTGGCGTACACGCGCATTACATGTATTTTAAATTTGTTCAGAATGATTATTCTTTTGCACAATTTCAGATTTCATGTGACATTTGTGTTCTATCTTATATGACAAAGTAAAAATTATCCGAATTTGAATATCTAAAACTTTCAAATGCATTTACAATAAAGAATTGTTTCAATGGCACTTTAGCATTAGTTAAAGAGAAATTAAAGGGACAATTTTCCTGTACCAAAGGCTGCGAGCAGCGCCTCTATAGGACGTTTTAATTCCCAATTTTGATAGTAGCTGAAATTGATTTGAGTTATCGAACCCGCAGTGCTCTACGAAAACGTAATAAAGTAAGCCAAGTTTCAGATGGTGCTGTTGTACAGTTTCAACGTGACTGTTTTAAGATTTCCACTTCCAAGATTGTAGCCACCTTCTTTTCCACTCACTAATTAAGAACAAGTATTTTAATTTTTGAATCTTACTTATAACTTGAACTTTCTTCTAGAGCCAGAAGTCTAGTTTTTAAATCTTATTTATAAACTTGAAACTTTTCTCAAGGACTAGAACTCATTTTTTTTTATTTGAATCTTATTTATAATTTGAATTTTTTTTCTCAACAACTAGGACTTTAGTTTTTATTTTGAATCTTATTTATGACTTGAAACTTTTTTAAAACCATTGTACATAAATTGAAATAGGACTCCATATTTTGAAATTTAAAGAGAAGAAATATCTTTTTGTCTTCGTAAGTATTTTATTAATTTTTCTTTTGTAATAAATGTTAAAGATAAACTGTATGTTTAAATTTGCATCAGTGAATGTTATGCATTATAAGTATGTTTTTGAAATATTATAAATTAAACCTTTTTGCCAATTGCTATTAGATCATTTTAAAAAACAAAATCATTGATTTATTTGCTATGGTGGTAAACCACTGCTCTCATCTTGCCTTTTCTCTCACTGATGTTTCATGCCTTTTCAGAGACTTATAACCATACTTTTTTTACTAATCACATATTTTTATAATCTTTGAGTTAAACTTAGTCATATAAAGTAGTGATGATCAAGTATGAGTGAACAAATATTTTCATAAAATAAAATATAAAAACCTATTTTACTCTTCTGATTAATTCAATCAATTGGATCATTCTTTTGAAACTAACTGTAACAACGAGATATATCAGGGAAATTAAAAATTATATTTCTGTGGTCACCCTGGGGAAGCTTTAAAAACGGACAAGATTTTTTAAAGATCCTAGAAATAACTGAATGTAAAAAAGAATGTGTTTTGGTGTTTCAAGCTTGAAACTTATCAAAGAATTTTTGGTCTACTTTAGAGTATATTCTTACTATTTTGTTTTGATAAAGCTATATACCAATAGACGGGTTGCACATGACGTCACATGTCTGAAATCGCTTCCTATGGCGCCCAAATATAAGGCGAATTTGGTGCTCTCCATTTGATTTTTTAGACTTATTTGCACTATAATAATTAAAATAAGGAAGCTCTAAATTAAAGAGAAAGATAACACGTGCTTTTAACGGCAAACGGAGAGTTCTGTGCTTCACGTGTGTGCTCCAGAAGCTGTAGTATCAGTCGTTGCTAATAGCAACGTGACGTCAATGCAAGGGGTCTATATCAAATTATAAACAGAAGAAATAAGGGGCCTTTAACCGTAAGATGTCTAGACATAGTCGGAACAATGGAGCATTCGAAATTACAATCCTTTTTTATATGGAAAAAATAGGCTCAAAAATGGTACATACTTATTTGTTTTGATAACCATTATCAAATTATAAGCAGAAGAAATATGAATCTTTAACTCTATATGGCTAGACATACTTGAGACAATAGAACACTCATTAAAATTACGAATTTTGTAACTTTTGCATTATTATATGGGAAAATAGGCTCAAAATGGTATATGCTTACTATTCTGTTTCGATAATCAAAGCTATATACCAATATCAAATCATAAAAAGAATAAATAGAGGTCTTTAACCCTAGATGACTAGACATACTCTAGACAATGGAACACTCATAGAAATTACGAATTCTGTAAATTTTGCATTTTTAAATAGACTCAAAAATAGTTATAATGTACTTCTAAACATTTTATTACCAATTTACATAGAAAACAATTTTTATTATTCTCATGACTATCTAATCTTCTAGGGATAAGCATAAAATATTACAGGAATAAATTTTTAATCTAAATAAAAAAAAAAAAAAAAAAAAAAAAAAAAAAAAAAAAAAAAAATTCATGCTTGACAGCTTTCTCCCCCCCCCCCCCCCCTCCAAAAAGAAACATAACTAAGATTTAGCTTTACTAAGGAAATTTTACGTTCTCTGTTCAAGAACAAATTAACTAAAAACAATCACTAATAATAGAACCCGTTATAAAAACTGAATTTCATACACAGCATTTGAAAGTAAAAATTTTCAAACTAGAGAAAAATACTTTTCTGAAGAGCAATTATCAACCTATAATAAATAATACACAGCAATCGTATTTGAGAATTTTCAGAGACACAACCTAATTTTCATTTATTTGAATATTATTAGAAACAAGGCTTAGTCACTTATTAAGGAAAAAAATTAAGTAGCAAATATTTAATCTAAAGCATGCATCTAAAAAATTTTAAAACTAAAAATAAATACAGAGTTTGATATATTTTAAGAAATTTTAATTTGAAATACAACAGAAATGTACGATACATAAAATATTTTAACTGAAGTTAAATTGAATACAGAAATTTTTTACCTCTAAATACTTCAGAAGGTCATATCAGTTAAGTTAACCCTTAAATGCCGAGTGTTACTTTTCGGCAACGTACCCAATTTAGGCTTCTAAAATACTGTTAAGGCTCGTTTACACGGAGCTAGTTTACTAGCTACAAGCCGGCGAGAAAAGAAGCGAGCGAGTCAGCTAGCGAGATAGTGGTCGTTTACACACGAACTTGTCTACTCGCTCAGTAGCCAACTCGCTATTGCATCACTTGCTGCGTTCTAAAGCTTTCTTTTATGTTTTTTTCTGTAAACAGTGTTTGTTTTTATATTAAATGCAGAGTTTTCCTGCTTCTTTTTTCTTTTGTGTGTGTGTGTTCGTGGAAAAATTAAGTGGAACGCAAATGATATTGCTGATTTTTTAAATGTATACCAAGAGTACACTGTGTTATGGAACATAAAACACACAGATTACTGCAATACGAAATTAAAAGATGAAATTTGAATTTTATATTCTAATGTTCATTTATAAAATTTCATTAATTTTTAAGGTTTTAAGACCCGTGTCCATTATTGTAACGCTTCATTTGTCTATTTTCAGTAATGGACACCTCATGAAATCACTGTTAACTAGTTTGTTGTGGCCATCACAAAACTTTCTTTTATATAAATCATGTCAATTAAATCATTTAAATAGTAAAAGAAATTACATCAATTTAGCACCATTTCATATCTGAATTTGAAGTTTGATGAAAATTCGTGCATTACTTCTTGAGATAGAGCTGTAGGGGAAATTCTGAAAAATGCAGCATAGCAGCGCCACCTGTTGGGCGATTTACACCAAAAACTAATCAGCACCAATTTATATTAGGGACTACTTGAATATAAATTTCTATTAAATTCCGTGCATTAGTTCTTGAGATAGAGCGCCCACAAAATTTGTGTCACATACAGACACACAGTGTAAAAACATGTTTTTCGTAAAAACATGTTTTTTGTAAAAACATGTTTTTCGGAATCCCTGACCTCTAAAACGTGTAAATCCGTCGAAAACCGAAAGTCGAAAATTTTTACGAATCCAATACTTTCTTCTTGTAAAGATAGAAGAAAGTAAAAATGCAATTTCAACTATGTTTAATAGGGCATAAAATCTTTTAACTGAAAATCTAATTAATCACATTTAATTTTTAAATTGCACTTATTGGAATATTAACTGTGAAAAATAGTGGAAAATATACGAATCTATGCACTGATACAAAACTTTTTTTTCAGATTTTTTTTTTCCAATTATTGCCCTTTAAATACCCTGTACAGTCTCAATTATTTGATAACTGCAATTCCCCGACATTAGTATTTTAAAATATCTACCTAAAATAATTATAACATTCACCTTGTGATAATTATGGTAGTTATTTCAAACCGTGAATAATTCTCAAAAATATTTTATTTACTGGTATGCTATTTGTTAATTTTGTTCGAAAAAATCTATTTTGTTTCATTCACGCCGGCACAAACTACTCCAGTCGACATTGTTTACATATGCAGAACCACGAAACCACTGAATACTCGCAGCGATTTCACTAGCAACACCGTTTACACACAGCTAGTTTACTAGCCAGGTAGCTAACACGCCAGCGAGTAGCGAGAAAAGTAGCCGAGCTTTCAACTTTTTCCCACTCGCTGAGCTGCCAGATAGTTCGCTAGCGAACGTGTTTACACGGGGCGAGTTTACTAGCAGCTAATGAATTCGCCGGCTTGTAGCTAGTAAACTCGCTCCGTGTAAACGACGCTTTACAATAATATTGAAGTTATAATGCCTAATGTTGCCAATAAAATACATTCTGAAAATATTATTAAATCGATTTTTAACATGTAATTGGCAACACTTGTGCTGTTTAAGAATAAAGTTATATTTATATTTTGAATTGTTGCTACGTGTTCTTTTTGTTTTGTTTGGAAGCTTGCGAAATACCCTATTTTGTTCTGCTGTGAGCAAGTAAAATTTATTTCTTATTATAGTTCCTAAAATTTTTGTGTGTTTAATGTTATAGAATTCTACCAAAGAAAATTATTTTTCCAATTAATGACCAGTATTGCCGAATAGTAACAAACTGTTTTTTAGCCGAAAAATATGATTTTTTAAAGTATTTTTCCTATGATTTATTTAAAAAATGAAAGCCGAAAAACATTGTTACAATGACTTTTGAAAAATTAGACATTTAAGGGTTAAACAACAGAAATCCATGATAAATAAAACATTTTAACTGAAGTTAAACTGAATATACACTGTAAAAGAGATTGTAATTTTTAAAGGAAAAAATTGTAATTTTTGGAGAAATAAAGAGTGGATTTGGTAATTTTTACTGACAAAATTTATATTTTTTACAGAAAAAGCTATTTTAGTAAAAAAATTCAGATATTTTCTGCAAATTAAAGAGTTTTTTACTGGCTCCAAAATTGACAGTTTTTTCTGTCAATTTGAGAGATTTTTTTTTTTTTTTTACAGTTATACAGTAACATTAATTTTTTACATCTAAATACGTCAAAAGGTCATATCAGTGAAGTTAAATAACAGAAATCCATGATACATAAAACATTATAACTGAAGTTAAACTAAATATACGCTGTAAAAAAAATCTGTAATTTTTACATGTATTTTTTACAGAAAAAAAAGAGTGGATTTCTGAAGAGAAGAAAAAAGAGTGACAAAATCTATATTTTTTGCAGAAAAAAGCTGTTTTAGACTGTTAACTGAATATAGTGTTATACTGTTAACTAACTGTAACTTTTACTGTTAACTGACTATACCGTTTTCTATATCAGAAAAGGGACAGAACATTTAAATCTGCTTGGAAAATTTCCCTATTTTTTTTTTTTTTCACCTTCTTTAAAGCAGCAGTTACAGAAAGGACAACATTTGAAAATTTTAAGAGCAGATTTTCGAATGCCACCCGGCACAACATTTTCTGTGCCAGACACGATGTGCTTTGGGTTAGGTAAGATTTCTTCCCCATTTTCTGCAACTCCATCTTTATCAGGCAACTCTTTGCCCTGTATATGGACTTGCTCTGTATCTTGCGCTACTGTTTCTATACCAGCCAAGGAGGTTTGCCCTGCCTCTGGTGGAACTCGCTGTGTATCCGCCGAGATTTTCTTGCCGTCAGGTGAAACTCCTTCAAGATCAGGCAATATTTGTTTTGCTTTTTGCGCCACTCGCCACTTGCTCTATACTACTCAAGACTTCCTCTAAACCAGCGAAATGCATTCCACCGGGGACGTCGCGAAACAACTTCCTTCTCTTCGTAGAGAAGAAAGTTGTTTCGCGACGGCCCCGCGTGAACTCCGCCTTTCATAACGTTAACTCCTCCAGCCATAATGTTCACGCCGCCGGGCATCACTGTCACTCCACTATGCATTCCGACTTGGGATTCATCTTCGAATAAATTGTCATCCTCGTCGTCACTGGACATTACCAAATCCTCTGCACTGCTCTCGAACAGTTTGATGATAAACTTTGCTTGGTCATGAGATATGCGTCTTTGTGGATTAAGAGTTGCTACAACGTCCGCTAACTTTACCAGGCTTTGATCTTCTTTTACTTATAATCTTCCTAGAAGAAAAAAAAAGAAAAATAAATTCGAAAAAATATGCATTGCAATTTTAAGGTTGTTTGATTTAAGGTATCCACCTACGTCGAAAATTATAAAAAGTGAATAAAAATATGGAAATCTATATAATAATAGCCGAAGTCATGTGACTGTCATCAATAATTCCGGGCTGATCACTCCACTTTTTAAATGCCAAACGGCCATTCCGGTACTTTTATGTTAGTTGGGCTCAGGTGATACATCGCCAAATATTCTTCCATCGCCATCATTTCCTTTAAAATATAAACCTATCACTCATTTCATTTAAAATACATAACTTTCATTTCAAACAGATAAATTTAAAATACATATATCGGATACATTTAAAATACACATATTTCTTTCACCTCATTTAAAATGCAATATATAAATAAATAAAGGTTTTTTTCCAGTATAGGTCCTTGGCAAGAAACAAAAACTGACATAGTATTTTCCGGCTATATCCTAATTTATATACCTAAGCAATTTTTTCCATATGTGTACAATTTATTTAATCTAAAGAAGCCAATAATCTCTCTATTCTAAAAAAAAGTAACTACCGCTGTCACCGCCGCCGCCGCCGCCGCCGCCGCCGGTTTTGAATTTTTTGTGACCGGAGGTCTTTCTTCGTTAATATAAAGAAAAATAATGCATACAAAAATATGAAAATCGGTGGTTTTATACAGAAATGTTTGATAAACACGCTGATGCAGACAGTTTTCAAATCGAAGAATTATTTTAAGAGATATTTAATGCTAAAGTTGGACAAAATCGTTTCACTAAAAAAGTTTTATAGCAGCAAAACCTATACATGGCAGTGTAATCATTTTTAGATCATTTTATGCGTTAGAATTTGCCGGAGTGCAGATTGCATTAATTTTTTTATTTTGACTCATTTTTTGAGGTTTTATTTCTATTTTAAATTCAAATTTTCAGCATTTCTTGAGATATTTTTTACAGATTTTAGAAAGTGATATTAATTTAAACTGTTGCCAACTGTATAAACAGCGGAAACAATAATGTTTGCTTAAAAAAAAAAAAAAAAATATTTATACGTGTAATAAATTAAAAATTTATTTACACGTGACTATTATAAACAGAAAAAAACATTGGAATTAGAATTAAATAATTATGTACAAAAAGCAGGAACTTATTAAAAATTACGTCATAAAACTATAATTACACGTGAATTTTAAGAGAGAAAGGAATTTGTAAAATAATAAATTTATTAACATGCATTAGAAGTCTTAAATAGGAGAAATTACGTCATATTTACGTCACATTACAGTTATTACATAAAACGAACACAAAATAATATTGCAAAACGGTTTAAATTTAGAAATTGCGCTAGACATTTATTTGATGTTTTGAGCGGATACTTTTCAACTATTTTTCTTAGGAAAGCGCAAATAATATTTCATTTCTAACACAAGCATTTTCACGTGAATATTAAAAAGAGAAAGAATAATTTGGTCAAAATTACGTCAGATTAAAAACGATTAATTTAAAATGTCTCATTTAAAAGAACTTTCTTTTCGCTTTGTTAAAAAATACCGGGAGACAAAGATTCTGTTTACTTAATTCCTTTTATACTAGCTTATTTTGAAATGTTGTTACACGTGTCTACGTCATCAAGTTATTTTTATTTCGACGTTTTATTTGTATTTTTATTAATGTTGTACTAATTTATTTGTTCTTTCGTTATTTAAAATAAAAATTATGTCAATTTGTATAATTTGGCGAGTGGTTTGGCGATTTATATAATTTGGCGAAATTAGTCGACGGGATAATCAAGTAGTACCGCAGCGGATTTGGCGTTAAAATTTCCCCAATCAAAGAGAAATGAATAGAAATCTGTTTATAGGGAGATCGCCACTGTTTTTTTAAATTATAATTCAATCTTTCGAAATCTTTTTAAAGCCGATCACATTAGCCTGCATTTAGAGTCTGCGGTGTCTGGACGGGGGTTGGCGAGCGTAGCTCGTAGGGGGCCGAGCCCCCTAGTATTTTTATATAGAAACAGAAGTAATTTGGATACTACTTAGTTATCCCGTCGACCAATTTCGCCAAATTATATAAATCTATAAATCGCCAAATAATACAAATTGACATAATTTTTAGTTTAAATAACGAAAGAACAAATAAATTAGTATAATATCAATAAAAATACAAATGAAACGTCAAAATAAAAATCACTTGATGACGTACACACGTATAACTTGCTTCAAGTCAAATGAATGTGACATTTACGATCAACCATTATTAGCATTTAATCTTATAGTTTGGCGATGGATTTTTGGTCGACAGGATAACCAAGTAGTACCGTAATTTGTATATATACAAATATTGTATTTAAGTATTGAGCGGCAGCGCAATACTTATTTATTTCCAGTGTCACTTCTCAATGTTAATTTAACATACAAATGCCTATGGAGATCATAACTTTTTCATTTTTTCTTCCACCTTTTTGTCCCTGATGCCACTCATTTTTAATTCTTTGCTAATTCTAATAATATTATAAATTCAAAGTGTAAAAACATTTGCCAGACGTCAGGATCAAAACGGATCATAAAATGCCTTTGCATATAGGTGGTTTATAATCTAGAGAGTAACATGGGCTAATTTGTATTTACATTATTCAAATATTTTTCCTAATAATTCCAAATTTCGCTTTTTTCATTGAGAATCAACGGACATTTTCTAATAAAAATTACCATTTTTCCTTCATTGTTGTAAATAATTCAAAAGCCGTAATAATAATTTGCCTATTTTTAGTTGAATGATTTTCCCGTGAAACATGAAACTGAAATATATATATACTAGGGGGCTCTGCCCCCTACGAGCTACGCTCGCCAACCCCCGTTCAGGGACACCAAAATCCAAAAAGCACGCTAATTTGATTGGCTTTAAAAATATTGAATTAAAATTTAAAAAAAAAAAAAAAAAAAAAAAAAAAAACAGTAGCGATCTCTCTGTAAACGGGTTTCCATTCGTTTTTCTTGGATTGGGGATTTTTAAGACCATATCTGCTGCTGTTAAAAGATACAATGGCTGTTTTCATATTTAATTAAAAAAATTAGTTAAACATTCGAAAATAAGCTAATGTAAAATGAATTAAGTAAACAGTGCCATTGTTTCCCGGTATTTTTTAACAGCGCTATAAGATAGTTCTTTTAAATAATTCATTTTAAATGTATCGTTTTAAATCTGACGTAATTTACACCAAAGTTTTATTTCTCTTATTAATATTCACGTGAAAATACTTTTGTTGATAGAAGGAAATATTATTTGCGCTGTCTTCGAATTCACGATAATAGTTGAAAATATTATCTCAAAATATCAAGTAAATGTCTCGCGCAGATATATTTTTTAATTTAAATTGTTTTGCCATATTTTTGGCCATTTTAAATATGACGTAATTTCCTCCATTTACAGATTTTAACGCATAGTAATGATTTTTTTATTTTAACATTTTGTTTCTCTTTTAAAATTCCAGTGTAAATATGGTTCTTATGACGCAATTTTCCTGCTTTTAACATGTAATCATTTAATTCTAATTTTAATTTTTTTTTCTGTTTACAATAGTCCCGTGTAAATAAATTTTTAATTTGAAGTAAACGTTATTGTTTGCGCTGTTTATACAGTTGCCAACAGTTAAATTAATTACATTTTTTAAATTTGTAAAAAATATCTCTCGAAATACTGAAAATTTGAATTTAAAATAGAAATAAAACCTCAAAAAATAGTCAAATAAAAAAAAAATAAATGCAATCTGCACACCGGGAACTTATAATCTATAAAATGATCTAAAAATGATTAAATTCTCATGTATAGTTTTTGCTCCAATAAAACTTTTTTAATGGAACGATTTTGTCCAATTTTAGCATTAAATATCTCTGAAAGTAATTCTTCGATTTGAAAACTGTCTGCATCAACGTGTTTATCGAATCTTTCTTTATAATACCACCGATTTCCATATTTTTGTATACGACAGTTTTTTTAATATTAACGAAGAAAGGCCATGCTCAATGCATACTTAGATACTACTACAGGCAGACTAATTTGCCTTTAATGTATGAAGTCGTTCGCCAGAGGACTCTGATACCCTGTCCAAAATTGAAAGTTGACTCTGACCGTAACTGAAACAACCTGGGAAGGGTAGATATGTAAACAAACGCCAAAATTACGTCATGTCGCCATGGTTACGTTTACAATTCTGCTGACATTCCAATCAAGCTTAGAAATGACAGCTAATTCGAATACAACTGTTAAGGGTTATTAAAAACTGTCCATATCAATGTAAATGTAAAGTTCTATTTATTTAAGTGACTAATATAATGTGTTTCTCTTTAAAACTGTTAAACCAACACACATAAAAATATATAAATAAAAAAACACATGCTTAGTCTAAAACATGAATGTCACAAATTTATTTGGTTCAACTTAGTTATCCCGCCGACCAATTTCGCCAAATTATATAAATCGCTAAAACACTCGCCAAATTTTACAAATTGACATAATTTTCACTTTAAATAACGAAAGAACAAATAAATTAGTATAACATTAATAAATATACAAATAAAACGTCGAAATAAAAATCACTTGATGACATAAACACGTGTAACTTGCTTACAGTCAAGTGAATGTGACATTTACGATCAAGCATTATTGGCATTTAATCTTATAGTTTGGCGATAGATTTTTGGTCGACGGGATAACTAAGTACCATTTATTTACTATTTTCACTGCTGAAACAATAAAACTGATGAAATTTTTTTTAATATATTAAAATACTCATAAAATTCCTTGTAATAATTAATAAATGTAATTTATTAAGTAACAAATACCCTTACATGATTTAATCAAAATTACTTGGATAACATAGAATATTGCAACGATATTTAAATCCGTGATCGCCATTTCTTTCTCTGATTAAAAATAAGAATATTTAATGTTTAAGGAAGATCGGCCTTTTTTTTTTTTCTTCTTGGTTCGGGCGATATTAAAAACAAATATTTTACCGGTAACAGTAAATAGCTGCTTCAAGTCAGTTATGAGAACTGTAGTTTGATAAAAATCAAATTTTAATTTTAAAACGTGTATATGAAACCAAGCTATTTTTATATAAATACAGGACATTCAAAAAAGAATAACAGAACCGGCATTTTTCATGAATGAACCAAACGATCGAGGTAAACAATAAATAATTTTGCTAATCTTAAAAGTATGTGTAACACTAAAATGCTACAATTTGTGTAAAATAGCCTTTTAAATCGAAGGAAATTGAAGAATATAAATATTTAATTTATACATGAAAATACGATCAATGATTCTGAAACCTCGACGATGAGAAACAAGCTTCTATCTGGGCAGGGTATAAATGTAAACAAAGAGCACGTTGTGAAGTTTTGGTTCAGGGTTTGAAGTTGGATCCGACTTCACTTTTTCGGCGAAATGCGCGGGCCGTTATATATCACAGTAGGCTATGGCCATGCTTAAGCCAAGACTCCCTTATCATAAAACAGACTTGACGATCCGGAGAAAGTCTATGGGTGAAAATGTCCCCGATAATTGCCAACTTATTAGCTGACTTTGTCCCGTAAGTTACGCCACCTGGTGTATACTCCTGGTAATACTCCATAAACAAATGCATAGTAAAAAATTGAAAATGTTGTGTTATTGGCAAAACCCGTTACCCGTTCGAGAAATTTTCGACGCTATAACGCGTTTGGCGGTATATCGAATTAGAATACAATAAAAATTAATTTTGATATTATTATACGACACTGGTTATCAAAAATTAAGGAAAAGTCACAAAATGCTAATTTTCAAATACGCGAACACTCAAAAGGAAATAATATAATTCAAGTAATTACTATCTCTACAACACAGCTAGTCCATATAACATCTCATTCATGTCACACTTGGTCACAAATGTCACAGTCACTACGGTGAAGCAAAAAAAATAGGAAATTCCATACATCTCATTATGAGTCTCAAATGATCACTATATGTGACTCCGCTGAGACGTCACTGTGACTGCTGTTTTGGGACGAGTCACCATGTGACTTTACAATGCAGTTACATTGTGACTCTCACGTGACTGTCATTTGTAGACTCAATTTCAAAGTCATCGTGAACGCTTCATTGTGATAAGTTACCAAATAATGTCACATTAAAGTCACATGATGACTTTCAAGTGACAGAGAGACTACTGTGAAGTCACCATTGTACTCTTTTGGGAAAAGTCTCCATGTGACTATAATATGATATTATTTGGTGACTTATGATAATGCAACGTTCATGATGACTATGAAATTGAGTCTCAAAATGACAGTCAGATGAGAGTCACAATTTAACTACATTGTAAAGTCACCTGGTGACTCGTCACAAAGCAGCAGTCACATTGACTTCTCAGTGGAGTCACATATAGTGATCATTTGAGACTCATAATGAGATGTATGGAATTTCCTATTTTTTGCTTCATTGTAGTGACTGTGACACTTGTGACCATGTGTGACATGAATGAGATGTTGTATGGGCTAGCTGTGTTGTAGAGATAGTAATTATTCGAATTATATTATTTCCTTTTGAGTGTTCGCGTATTTGAAAATTAGCATTTTGTGACTTTTCCTTAATTTTTGATAACCAGTGTATTATTATTATTATTATTATAAAAATAAATATCATAAGTCCTTTTTATTAAATTATCCAATACTATATAGTATATATAATTAATATAGTACAATTAATATACATAATATAATAATTACTGCATGATTCAAAATTATCCAATTAATGTATGAAATTAACTCTTTATATAACCAATGTTCGATAAAGTAGATAATAATGCATATAACAGACACACACTACACACATACATTAAATCTCACACTGAATTTATTTTACTTTAATTATCTTTTACAGGGAAATATTTTAAAATGCTAATTTGAGTTTTCAATATCTTTTTCTACAGAGAAAAGGTTTTTCATCCTTTTTTTATGAGTTGCATGTTTTTCTAAAAAAAAAAAAAAAAAAAAAAATCTTATTTTCCCAATCCCAATGCAATTTTTAACTTTTCAGATTCGCTGTCAGAGGAATTTGAATTTTGTTTTTGATTGTCAAATCTTCAAATGTTGAAGCACTTTTGTCTATATTAATGTACTCAATTGGCGATGTGGAGGATGCTCAATATCTGTTAATTTGTGTATTTCGTCTTGAGGTTCTTGAAGTGCTGTATTGTTTTGTTTTTAGTAGATCTTTCAGATTTAATCAATCCAGTATGCTTCCAGCAGTTAACAATAGTTTCTGATTAAATTTTATCCCTTCCTTTTTTATCATGCGAATGGCATCATGCAAAAGGATTGGAGAAAATCATCTTTACTGATTTTTTCAACGATATGGCCGCAATGATACTTTTGATATTGAGTTTTGAATGTGTTTATTATAACCGCATCCAAAAGGTTATTTCAGTCAGGCGGTAAAAATTCAATGCTGTTATTGATTATTGGAAATGCTATGTGAAAAAGGGCATTATCCAAAATCATTAAAATATGGCGTATGCTCATTTTCATTTCTAAGTTGAAATTCACTAACCATTTTTGAAATAATGCTGCAGTCATCTAAGAAGCTTTCTTGTTATTTTCATAATCTACATAAACAGCAGGATTAAAAGTTTTAAAACATCTTGGCTTAGCTGATTTTCCAATCATTGTCATAGTTCTTTTATCAGATTCATCACTATTCGTACAGAACACGAGAGACATACGATGTTTGTTTTTTGTTTTTTTTTGCATCCTTTAGCAGGCCTACTCGAAATTGTTTTATCTGGCTGCAAGCGGTAAAAAAGGCCACTTTCATCCATATTGTATAAACGTCCTCTGGTTTATACTCTAAAATCAGCGCACTCAGTTTTTTACGCCCATTTAACACAATATTCTCATCAAAAACCTGCAGTCTCACCACTTCGTATGTACTGAGAGAATCCTCGACGCATTTTAAATCTGTTCAACCAGTGACTACTGTATTCGAAATCTGTGATATTCATTTGGTGGCCAAGGACTTTTGCTACTCTCTAATGATGTCTCCGTTTTTGGTAGCATTTTTACACTCATTTGTTGTATCCATGGGCAAATGGCATCCTCTAAATCTTCATGTTTCGCTGTTTTCAGTCTTTTTACGATTTGACTGCAGATCGTTGGTGTTAATCCATTTTTCTGTATTCATCAAAATGACCCCGATGCATCGCCTGCTAACAGGCTTTTCCAGAGTCTGGAAAAATGATTGGAGATGTGTTGCTGCGATGCATTAACATTTCTTTCTTTATATTCACAAATTTCCCGCTTTTCCGAAATTGATAAAACTGCTCTTTTCGCCATAATGAGTTAAAATAAAGAGACAGGATATTTTACAGATTTAGCTGGTGAATTCTTCAATGTTGCAATCAACGTCCGACTGAAACTTCAAATGAGAGATTTTGCATTGCACGCCATTCTAGAAATCAACATAAAATGCAGGCAGTCTTTCATCTATTCCTTTTGTTAGGACTCCTGACCACTGTACGGAGAAGTTCTTTTCTGCATTGTTCTCATCTGAGAGAGGAGAGACCCTTTCTGTCAGTGGCGTGTCACGCTTTGTTTCCCCCCCGCTCCAGAAGCTCATCGGGTCACGTGACTCGCCAGTCGGAATCAGAACTTTCACTTGCTCGGCAACTCAGCGCGCGTTATTTTTCTTCTCTGAATGACAGGCAAAATGGGTGGCACGTTCATTTTGGCAGGTGTTGAGAACAATAAGAATTTGAAATTGGAAACATCTAGACGCAGGAAAAGGAGGTGCCCTTTGAAATTCTAACAAAAAATTTAAAAAAGAAAGATATGCAAAGAAAATAAAGAAATTTCTGTAATTTTTTTGGCGGTATGTCGAGTTGGCGCTTTAACGGATGCATTACATTGAAATTCCTATTTGGCAGATTTGTTCATAGACAAAATTGGCGCTATTTCGAGATGGCACTAAATCGGGGTTTGACTGTATATGCTTTCCTGGAAGTCAAGGGTGCAATCACAGACTAGTTGAGATTATAATGCCTGTGGGTGCAATCTATTTCGAAAATACTCATATAGTTGAATGTGCCAATCCCAAAACATTCTTCGACCTCATACATCTTAATGTTTCAAAAAGTTGTTACAAATGTTAATAGTTCAATACTATAACAACTTTGACTTCCACCTTAAATTTTTGCTTCAATCAGTTAATTGAAGTAAAAACGAGTTAATCTTGATAATGATATTTATTATAATCAATAGTTTTTTGTTATTTGCTGTACATCAGCTGTTTGCGACTAGCCGGTATAGCAGGATACGAAGTTCAAGTGGCTGCACGAGCCGCCGATGTACAATAGAACTTCGAAAAATCGAGAAAATTATACAAAAATAGCTATTAAAGCGCCTCCTTCAGTATTATTACAACGCCGGCAGAATATTTCGAAATTCAAGGAGAACGACTTGCTTGCCATAGCCGAAAACATAAATCTGAAATTTAGTTCAATTCTTTGCATTTCATACACTTTTCGATGATATAATAATGAATATTGTACAAAAATGCCATTTCAGCGCCCCCTTCCAGTGGAATGTGTCCAAAATTCAAGGAGTACCTGCTAGCCATAGCCAAAAACATATACAAAAAATGTGGTTCAACTCTATGCATGTTTCATGCACTTTTCAATGGTACAATAAGCGAAATGGTACAAAAATCGCTATTACAGCGCCCCCTTCTGGCGAAATATTTTCCAAATTGAAGACTGGCCATAGCAGAAAAATACACGAAAAATTTAGTTCAATTACTTTATACACTTTTAGGTGGTACAATGGCGAAATACAGACACAAGAACAGACAGACATTTTGTATAAACATGTTTTGGGGATCTCTGACCCTTAAAACGTGTAAATCCATCGAAAACTGGAAGTCGAAAAAATTTCGATTACAATACTTTCTCCTATTGAAGATAGAAGAAAGTGAAAATGTTAAGAGAATCCAAGGCAACAGTAACACAGGGAATGATACACCCCAGTCTTTATTTGCAAAAAAAATTATGTATAACGTTATAAGATTTTGGAAAAGAATTCTGAAATAAAATTAAATTTCTAGCGCACCCCGCAACAGATTTAATTTTCTTTTCTTGAAGAATCTGAAATTTTACACAGAATGTGGTGCATAAATAAGATATATACTAGAACAAAAACCTACCTATCTAACAAATTGGTAGCAAAAAAAACGGTACTTTTCGGTTAGCCGGGCGCCAAAGTTATATATACGTACAACGTACACGCATATATATATATATATATATATAAGTATATATGGATATATATATATATATATATATAAGTATATATGGATATATATATATATATATATATATATATATATATATATATATAAGTATATATGGATATATATATATATATATATATATATATAACACTGGCGCCCGGCTAACCGAAAAGTACCATTTTATTTAACAACAATAATTGATTACATATTTAAAATTTTAAAAAAATCTTTAAAAATGACGTATGAGTGTATTAGTATTCAAGTGTTAAAAGTAAAACTAATAAGAATTATAAGGTACTTACAAAGCTTGGTTTCGCTCTGTTTCATCCTCAATAACTATTAAGTTCGTTTTCTCCGATGATTGTACCATCTGTAGTGAACTATGGCAGTTGCGAACAAAATCATACAACAGTAGCTGTGCCTCAGTATTCAGTCTAAGCAGCGGTCTTCCTTTTCGTACAAACAAGCGTAAATTCGAATATATCTCTTCCAAAGTTATTGTGGCCATATTTCTTGTTTCTAATCTAGCATCTAGTGTTGCCAACCTTTTGATCGTTTTACCAGGCTTAATGCAGACCACAGAGTAAAAGAGAGTTCTTCCTCCGTACACTAACCACCCAAAATCGCCAATTTTTCAGCAAATATCGCTTAGCCATTCAAAGTGGAGAAAACACGGAAAAACCTACTGCAAACAAAGGTTGTCTACTTGGTTGCGAGGGTGTGACGTCAGTTGAAACATAAAAATAAAAAGCTTGCATTTTTTCTGAATAAATCCATTAGAATGTTATTTAGATGCAATGGGGGATATTCCATCTCCGTTTTGATCACGTGATCAAGGTAAAAACTTCTAGCGTAAAGAAGGGAAGGCTTCGTAGATCGTAGACGTGTAATTTAAATCCCCGCTAGCCAATGAAACAGTTCATGAAGCAAAGCAGTAGTATCTTCCCTTCTTGTCAGTTAGAAGTTCCTTGGGTAAATTTCCGGTATCACGTGACTTTTTTCAGCCTCGAACCCGTATTTGGAATATCCTCCATTATATATTTATATGAATATATTGCGTACTTTTCGGTTAGCCGGGCGCCAGTGTTATATATACATGCTAGCTGTTTAACCCGTTCTATACACTGGAGTTCATGAATTTAATTCTAACACCAAAATAAAAAATAACTATTCGATTTAGTAAAATATTTTTCTACTACTGTGCCTTTTTTTAATGAAAATTAATATATGCTCGCCAATCCCCGTTCGCAAATTCACAAACACTCAACGTCCCAGCGCCCTTAACGCCAACGTCTACAGCCAAGCGCTTTGGCGAGAAAATGAACTTTGACGTGCATGCATGCATGCTACCATGCTACAGTCTGTTTTTAGTATCGTAGTTTGAAGTTTGCATGTGCGAATATTGATATCTGCTTTATATGAATATTTTAGATACGCTTACAAAGTTCAAAGAGATTTTTTTTTTCCTTCGCAGATTAATTCAGTCTACGCAAGTTGTATTATTATATTGATGCTGTTAGAATAAGATTATTGCTACAAAGTAAGGATGCACATTCTAAATTAATAATACAGCACTGCAATAATCCCACAAATTCAATGTTTAGGTTTTTACTTTTTGAAATTCATCCTAATTAAGTAAAATTTTTTATTTGTTTTAAGAAAATTTGATAGTCGCTCAGAGAAGAAAACTAATTAATTGAGCGTTCCATTAATGGATAAATATGGAAAATAACATGTGATGTTTCATAATAGAGAAAGCATGGGTTCATTTTTGATCCAAAAATATTCAATTCGATATGAGTACGTCGGTTTACTTATTTTTGAGTACTTCATTTTCTCAGTGTATCAACCTACAGATCAAATACAGGGCTGTTAAAAAGAATTGGAAAACACATTTGGCTATGGACGGTAACTGCTGAAATCAATTTTTCAAATGTTTTATGAATTTTCTAAAATGTTTACTTAGTTATCTTATTTACGTCATTTCCCTAAATTACGATGTCTTGTTAAAGCATTCAGAAAGTGTTGGAAAGAATTTTATAATCTATGATTAACGCATGATTTTTCTTACTCGTTTTTTTTTCTATTTCCCAGATCAGTCTTTTCCTATAAAACATACCAAATCTATTTAACTCATATTCACAAAATACAATATACACGGGAATAAAAAATTTAAATAAATATCGCTTATCATGCCGCTCTATAAATAATAGTTGTATTAATATCCGTGAGTCTCCATGGTCGTATTTAATAAAGCAATGACAAAATCACAACAAATTAAAAAAATTACACATTCTAAATATCAAGCTTGAACTCAATATCAAGCATAGAACTTAATATCAAGCATAGAACTGAATAAAAAAATATGTCAGTTGATAAGCATTGTTTTTTAAGTGGAAAAATTTAAAATGATTTAGAAGAATAGGACTCCAAAATAGCGATATTTTGCTAAAAAGTACGGTAAAAAGATAAGATTTTATATTTACAGCAAAAGGTTATTTCAAAATTCATCGCTGTATTAATACTTAGAAATTTTTCCAGAGAGAATCCTTCGCCTTATATACAATATTTCAAATGAAAATTAAATATCAAATTAATTGCTTAAAAGGCGCAAAGGCCAACATAGTGAAAAAGATTCCAAGCCGGGACTCGAACCCGGGCCATCAGTATAGCACACTGACATTCTACCGACTAAAACACATGGAACGACGCCCAGTCTGTAAAATTTCTCACTATTACAGGCTGGCAAGGCTAAAAACGCAGCACAAGATGGAATATTTATCGTGAGCCGCCGACATGATGCAAACACGAAACTTAATGAAATCCAGCATCGAAACTATATTAATAATTGGAAATTTTTCCAGGGAGAAACATTCGCTTTGCATACAACATTTCAAATTAAAATTGTCTTTTAAGCAATTAATTTGAAATTTGATTTTCATTTGAAATATTGTATGCAAGGCGAATGGTTCTCTCTGGAAAAATTTCCAAGTATTAATATAATTTCAATCGATGCTGGATTTAATTAAGTTTCGTGTTTGCATCATGTTGGTGGCTCACGCTAAATATTCCATCTTGTGCTGAGTTTGCAGCCTCGCCATCATGTAATAGAGAGAAATTTTCCAGCCTGGGTATCGTTCCATGTGATTTAGTCGGTAGAATGTCTGTGCGCTGTACTAATGGCCCGGGTTCGAGTCCCAGCATGGGATCGTTTTCACTATTTGCGTCTTTTAAGGAATTAATTTGAAATTTGATTTTCATTTGAAATCACAGTGTTTATGACAAGTTCGTCACAAATTACCCATATTTCACAAATTGGTCACAGTGTGACTTCAAAGCATTGTCGCTTTCGTCACAGGTTCGTCACAAAGTTAATGCCAAAATAGTCACAAATGACAAACTTTTCACAAATTTGTCACACCGTGACTTCACAGAGTGGTCACAATGTGACGTCACAAACGACCTCTAAAACGGCCATAACGACCTCGCATTCTAGTCACTATGACGTCATATCGACGTCACGTGACGTCACATCGACGGTCGCAAAATCACAGTGTGACTTCACAACGACGTCGCCGTGACGTCACCATGCCTTACGGGTACTGATGTTTAAGTTCTGTGCCATGTAAATGCACCGCATCATAACAATGCTGCCTGTAATACTAATTAGAGTAACTCCTTTTATTTATTTGTATGTTGTTTATTTTGTACTTTAACAGCATAGGGATCTTGGCTCAACTTCTGTTTGCATATAAAAGTAGACAAATGGTTGTTTACAAGAAATAAATTTATAAATATTGAAAAACTTGCTTGTGTATATGAGACAGTGGTACTACTTAGTTATCCCGTCGACCAAAAATCTATCGCCAAACTATAAGATTAAATGCCAATAATGGTTGATCGTAAATGTTACATTCACTTGACTTTAAGCAAGATACATGTGTTTACGTCATCAAGTGATTTTTATTTCGACGTTTTATTTGTATTTTTTTAATGTTATACTAATTTATTTGTTCTTTCGTTATTTAAAATAAAAATTATGTCAATTTGTATAATTTGGCGATTTATATAATCTGGCGAAATTGGTCGATGGGATAAATAAGTAGTACCGAGACAGTTACCAGAAAATATGCGTGAAATTTTCATTTTCTCTCCAAGGCTCCTATACAGGAAAGTTATCATTAACGTTGTTTAGTGGAAATATTAAAGGCAATCAAAAAGCATTCATACATATAACTGTTTAATATAATATAATATAGGTATGTATATAATATTATGGTACTTCTTAGTTATCCCGTCGACCAATTTCGCCAAATTATATGAATCGCCAAATTATAAAAATTGACATAATTTTTATTTTAAATAACGAAAGAACAAATAAATTAGTATAACATTAATAAAAATACAAATAAAACGTCGAATTAAGGGTGTTATTGGCCATTATTGGCATTTAATCTTACAATTAATTAATTAATGGCAAACCATTATTGGCATTTAACCTTACAATATGGCGACAGTAATTTGGTCGACGGGATAACTAAGAAGGGTAATTGTTAGTTATCCCGTCGACCAAATTACTGTCGCCAAATTGTAAGATTAAATGTCAATAATAGTTGATCGTAAATGTCACATTCACTTGACAACACGTGTTTACGTCATAAATGATTTTCATTTCGACGTTTTATTTGTATTTTTATTAATGTTATACTAATTTATTTGTTTTTTCGTTATTTAAAATAAAAATTATGTCATTTTGTATAATTTGGCGAGTGGTTTGGCGATTTATATAATTTGGCGAAATTGGTCGACGGGATAACTAACAAGTACCCTAAGAAGTACCTATTATATATATATATATATATATTATGTGCCGCCAGTCTAATGTTATGTTTTTAATTAAACTAAACTATTGTATACTAAATTATTGTTTTGTATTAAGTTAGTTTGCTTCTGTATTATTTAGCATTTGAAATAATAGTGTATCTTTAATTAATGTATATTAAATTACTAGTCAGAATGCGATTGCCAATTGAGAATTTTAAACATGACTGTCGATAAGAAAATGCGAAGAAACAGATTGGGGAAGATCCATTACTGAATTCGAATGGGAATATCACCAAATTAGTCAGTTACAGCCAAGTTGGCTTAATTTATGGCGACTTATTTTGGTCTCCAAATATGGTGATAATTCACGAAACTGCGCCAAGTTTTGCGACAACTTAGCGCTAACGTATATGAATACATAGTTTTATGCTTATGATTGAGAAACCGGTTACAACAATGAAAGATAATTTGGGTGAAATCCTTCATTTTATTGGTTTTTGTTGAATTACTAAAAAACTGCTCAACCAATTTCGATGAAACGGAAGTGGTACCAATTCGAGAGTATCCTCTTTCAATTAAAACAAAAGTCACATAAATCGGACAAAAAGTTCCGGAGCAATCGGTGAACATACATAAAAAAAAAAAAACATACGTACGCGTCGAATTGATAACCTCCTCCTTTTTGAAGTCGGTAAAAATAATAAAAAGCAGAAATGGATAAAATATCCTAAAATCTTTGAAATAAATGCAATTTTGTAAATGGCCGTTAGTATATTAAATTCAAAGTTTTCCATTACTAAGGAAAAAAAAAATGCAAATTTACTGCTTCCTAAGTGGTTTGATTATGAAGCATGCATGGAAAAGTTTAAAAATAAAATGAAAACTAAATTATTATTTGCTATTTATTTATGAATCAAAAACTTTGTGCGTATGGAAGGGGGTGGGGGGGTCCATTATTGGCCAGAAGTCTATGCAGGATTTTTTTTTTTTTTTTTTGGAGGGGGATGGCATTATGTGAAAAGCAAAAGTGAGAATTATTTATACTTTTGTAAAAAATAAATTTTATAACGAAAGATAAAATCCAGTTACTCAAATTTGAACCAAGTATTAATTAATAATAACGTCTTTAAGTTATCCTGCTATAGTTTTGCTTTCTGGTAAATTTGTTTTGTTTACAAAATGCATATTTTACAATTTAACAAAATAAAAAATAATTAATGAAGGATATTTTTTTAGGAAATGAACTTTGTGAAGGGGCCTATTTTATTAAATTGATTTTTTCGAAGGTACCCAAAATAGGCCCCAAATTTTTGTCTGGATCACCTCCTGCTAGCTATATTTAAAATATTATCAGTCAGCAACAAAGCACTTAAATTTGAGCATAGCCTCAACAATCATCTAAGATAATTATAGTATATTTCCATTTGTTTATGGTGATCATTTAAAAAGAGCGGATTACATATTATTTATATTATTTATAGAGCATATTTATAAGATTAAATATTTCATTTATTCACAATATATATATTTATATGCATTATACATATACATAATTATTCAGAGGATGAAATAAGGACTTATTGTTGTAATGTACTAGATGGCAGGCATGAATGACTAGAATGGGGGGCATATTTATTGTTTATTTCAAACCATCTCGTGTAACATATTGTTGGAAAGCTTTTAATGTCCTCTGTTATTTTCTGTCCCCCCTCCCCCACTAGTTACACGCTCTTGGCACTTTTTAGCTCACAGGCTATCAAAGCCTAAGATCTAATGTGCCCGTCGGTTTTGTATGTATATATGTACGTACGTAACGCGATAACTCTTGATAGAAATATCCAATTTGCTTCAATTTTTTTTCTATGTTCATTCTGCTAAGGCGCTTCCCTGATTAGTTTTGGGGGCTCATTGGTTAAGTATAAAGGGGAAACGGGGGGCTAATCCACCCCTTGGCTTAGATAAATGGGTTTTTCATGCAGAATTATCAGATTTTCTTCAAATTTTGGTATACCGGTTAATTTTGATAACGAGTTTCTCTGATTATATTTGAAGGTTCATTGTTATGGTCTAAAGTGGGGGGGGAGGGGAACGAGGGGATAATACCCTCTCGAATTTAGATAAATGGGTTTTGCTATCCGATTTACTTCCAATTTGGTATACCAGTTTATTCTGATAAGGCGCTTCCCTAATTAGATATAGAAGTTCATTGGTTAAATATGAAGGGGGGAACAGGGGGCTAATACCCCTTAATTTAGATAAATGGATTTTGCTATCCGATTTGCTTCAAATGTGGTATACCGATTTATTTCGATAAGGCGCTTCCCTGATGACATTTGGAGGGTCATTGGTTAAGTATAAAGAGGGGAAACGGGGAGGGGCAATCCCTCCCCCCTTAGTTTATTTTTCGAGGGGCGTTATTCTTTGAAATAAGAGCATAATATACAGTTAGTGTGACTAGCCTGTGAGCTCAATGCCATCAGTTTAACTGGGCACTTTTCTTTTTAGCTCACAGGCTATCAAAGCCCGAGAGCTAATGTGCCCGCAGTTTCTGTATGTATGTACATACGTAACGCGCTAACTCTCGATAGAAATATCCGATTTGCTTCAAATTTTTTTTTCTAGGTTCATTCTCATAAGGCGCTTCCCTGATTAGTTTTGGGGGTTCATTGGTTAAGCATAAAGGACGGGGGTACAGGGACTATCCCCCCTCCCCCATTTAGATAAATGGGTTTTTCATGCAGAATTATCAGATTTGCTACAATTTTGTTATACCGATTAATTCTGATAAGACGCTTCCCTGATTAAATTTGGAGGTTCATTGTTTAAATATAAAGGGAGCAACAGGGGCTAACCCCTCTTAATTTAGATAGATGGGTTTTTCTATCTGATTTGCTTCAAATTTGGTAACCAGTTTATTCTGATAAAGCGCTTCCCTGATGAGATTTGGAGGCTTATTGTTTAAGTATAGAGATGTGACGGGGGGGAGGGGGGGGGGCTGAATCCCCCTTAACTTATTTTTCGAAAGGCATCCTTTGAAGTAAGAGTAAATACACTTAGCATGAATAGACTATGATCAATGCCATCAGTTTAACTCGATACTTTTCTTTTTTATTTATTATTGTTTCAGTGAGTGCACTCTGCATGTAAGCGGATGAGTCAATAACTGTTTATAGTTTTTAGATTACTGCTGGAAAAAAAAAAAGAAACATATAATCAAGGAATATATTTTTATTTATTTGTTAACCAGAGAAAAGTATGTTATTTCATTGTTAATGGGTCTAGGATGAGAACATTTTTTTTTCTTAACAGCTGAAAATTTGGTAAACATTAAAAAGAAAGATATTTATAAGCTGTAAATGAGATAAGGAGATATATATTTTAAAAAGGGAAAGAAATTTTAGTTAAATATATTATTAAAAGGAGAATTTTGATTATTAATTGGGGGATAATTAGTATGTGATGATTGGTTAATTACATTCATCACAGCTATTTTAAAAGAAGATTTGCAATATTTGCATTTCCCCCACGCTTACAGGAGACCCTAAAAAGACTGAAAAACCATTTAACTTTTTAAATAAATTTAGAGCCTTCAAAATTTCGCTCATCTGCGCATTTTTAAGAAGTTTGTACACGTTTTAGGGAGTTCATAGGAAGTAAGCCCCCATCTGTTTGGTTGAAGGAAATAAGAGTAGAAAGTACATCTTTTCCGGATGAAAAAAAAAAAAGAATTATTTCTTTCTTTTTTTTTATACGACCGAGATCTTTTTTACTTTCTTCTATCTTCAATAGAAGAAAGTATTGTAATCGAAATTTTTTTCGACTTCCGGTTTTCGACGGATTTATATGTTTTAGGGGTCAGAGATCCCAAAAAACATGTTTATAGAAAATGTCTGTCTGTCCGTGTGTCTGTCGCCATTGTACCATCAAAAAGTGTATGAAGTTATGCATAGAATTGAACCAAATTTTTATGTTAAGTTTTTGGCTATGGCAAGCAGAACCTCCCTGAATTTGGAAAAATTCGCCGGTAGGGGGCGCTGATACAGCGATTTTTGTGCGATTTTGAATATTGTACCATCCAAAAGTATATGAAGTTATGCATAGAATTGAACCAAATTTTTATTTTAAGTTTTTGGATATGGCAGGTAGGTCCTCCCTGAATTTGGAGAAAATTCGCTGGTAGGGGGCGCTGTAACAGCGATTTTTGAATATTGTACCATTCAAAAGTATATGAAGTTATGCATAGAATTGAACCAAATTTTTATTTTAAGTTTTTGGATATGGCAGGTAGGTCCTCCTTGAATTTGGAAAAAATTCGCCTGTAGAGGGCGAATTAACAGCGATTTTGAATATAGTACCATCGAAAAGTGTATGAAGTTATGCATAGAATTGAACCAAATTTTTATTTTAAGTTTATGGCTATGACAAGCAGCACCTCCCTGAATTTGGAAAAAATTTGCCACTAGGGGGCGCTGTAATAGCGATTTTGCATATTGTACCATCGAAAAGTGTATGAAGTTATGCATAGAATTGAACCAAATTTTTATTTTAAGTTCTTGGCTATGGCAAGCAGGTCCTTCCTTAATTTGGAAAAAAATTGGCGCTGTAATAGCGATTTTCGCGCCATTTTGAATATTATACCATCGAAAAGTGTATGAAGTTATGCAGAGAATTGAGCCAAATTTTTTGTGTTTCTTTTTGTTCATGGCATGAAGGTCCTCCCTGAATTTGGAAAAATTCCGCTGGAAGGGTGCGCTATAATTACGATGTCTGTACCATTTTCTTTATTGTACAATCGAAAATTGTATAAAATATGCATACAATTTAACCAAATTTTTTGTGCATGTTTTTGGCTTTGGCCAACAGGTCCTCCTTGAATTTGGAAATATCGCGCGGTAATGGGGTTCTGTGATGGCGATTTTTGTATACTTTTCTTGATTTTTCGTAGTTCTATTGTCCATCGGCGGCTCGTGCAAAGGCGGGAACTCACTTCCTGCTAAGCCGGCTATTCACAAACATCTGATAACAACAGAATAAAGAAAAACTATTAATTTTAACAAATATCATGATATAGATTAACTCGTTTTTAGTTCATTTAATTGACTGAAGCAGAAATTTAAGATGAAAATCAAAGTTGGTATAGTAATGAATTAATAATATTGAAGTATTAACATGTGTAATTAGTTTTTGAAATATTAAGATGTATAAGATAGAAGAAAGTTTTGGGACTGGCACATCCAAATAGTTTTTTCATTATTTTGCATTTCGGCCGTTTTTGAAAAAGTGCATTTATTAGTACGTACACTTTCAAAAAAACATTTCGTCAAACGTAAAAAGTACAGGCAGCAAGTTGCTGGAACGCACTTGTGGTTGGAACAGATTTTTCTGTTATTTGAAGAAAATTCCGTCTTTTGACTGGGGAATTGAGCTTCGAGTTGCGAACTTTTCGTGTTTTGGAGGAAAAGGGACATACGTAAAAATTCAGTTTATGATACAAAAAAGTAACATGCAGCACAGGGAACACCCCCGTGATTTGACGAAAATGCAACTTCAGATAATTCTTACGTTAGATTAATAAATTTTCTGTATTTTGGAGGGAAATAGGAAAATCAAAACAGAAATTTTCGTGTTTTAATAATAATAATAAAAGCAATTGAAGAAACACCTCCAACTCACGTACTTTTTTTTTTTTTTAGAGTGTATGCATATTGATCGAAACCAGACAGCATGGTCCTCTAATTTCTGATAACATACAAAATTTAAATCCGAGACTAAAACTGAAATACAAAATTCTGAAAAACATGTAAATTAAGGCTGTTCCCAACTGCTCTGTTCAACAAGCGCAAAACGTTTTGACACATTCATAAATTCATTTTTTAACGGAAAGATATAAAATTGGAAGGCCTGACTATGGAAGCGATTTAGAATCGAACTGTGTTTTCCATTTTTTTGAGAAATAAATTACATATTGAGTTAAGTTATTTTGATCACGTGACAAAGACGTTTTTCAGCCTTTCTTGAGTGGTTATTCTTCTTTCGTGCTGAAATTCGGTTCAAAACCCCCACTTTGACACTATTTCCTGAAAGATCTATTGCATTTTCAAAAAAAAAGTTCGATTACATAGTTTCTGAACAACAACACCTGCCAGTTTCATGCATTTCCGAACAAAAATAAATTAAAACTTATGTCATAAAGTTGCCATTTTGGATTTGAGAATAAACACCCTTAAAGGATAATAGGTAAAATAGCTTAGCATTTAAAAGTTCATTATTTTATTATCAGCTCAATCATAAAACAATGTCTTGTTGATGTTAATTTTTTTTTTCTAATTCATGCTTATTTCGAAAGAACTAAAGTTTAGAGATCTGCACGGGCCGGGGTCGGGCCTGTTTTCATGCATGGCACTCGGACCGAGTCGGGTCTGGATGGGCCCAGTCACTACTCTTTACGGGCCGGGCTCTGGCCTTACTTTTTTCTGAAGGATCGGGCTGGTCCTAACTTCTTTTTTTTCGTACCCAGACAGGTTTCATTCTTCCTAGGTCTTCATGAAAAATCATTGTCTCTCGGAATGGCCTGGTCCGTGCAAAAATCAGTAAAATTTGGCCCGGCCCAAAAATTTTTGCAAAAAGTGTATATATTTTTAAATTGACATTATTCTACAATTAAACTTTAAAATGTATTCGTTTTAAAGAATAGTAGATTTCTAGGCAATAATATTAAAATATAGTAAAACGAGTGAAAAAGAACCAGCCTATGGCGGAATCCTGTCTTATATGGAAAATTTATTAATCCATGCAAAATGAATACAGTAATACGTGAGAGAAGAATACAATACATTTACACCTGCTAAGAAGGGACTTGTTTATAGCGCATTTCTTTCTTTCCTATGCGATTCCGTCATAGAAGATTTTACTTTATAGCATTTTTCAGATTTTTAAATCTCCAATGCAATAAATTTTGTGATTAAAAATGTTAATTATAGCTGAAACATTTACATAAAAATAGGGATTCATTAAAAAAAAAAAAATTATATCGCATTTAAGAGCGCTTCTTTAAAAATGAAGATTATAAACATGAAGAAAAAGAAAAGTTAAAATAAGTATTTTTGGTTAGAACTTTTACACAAAATCCACGTAAAAATCCATGTTTTGTAGATATTCCGTCGGACTCGGGCCGAGATTTTAATTTTTTCCGGGCGGGCTCAGATCGAACTTTTAATTTTTATACCGGACCGCAGGGTTGGGTTTAAGCCGTCAAAAACCAGTTTTTGACGTGACATAGGTTTAAACCGCGTTTTAAGCGGTTTTAACCGTCAAAAACACCAATATTTAAATATGGTCAGGACAACAACAACAAAAAAATGCTGTTATAGCAAGATACAACATTGCTTTTATTTAATGATTGTGCACTTTAGTTTTAGCATTTATTTTACTGTAATCAAATATTAAAATATTATTTATTTCTTTGTTTATGACTAAATTGCCAAATTTTTTATATGTATTTTTATTGTGGCTTTTCAGCATACTTGGTTGCATTTCTTATTTAAAAAACAATATATATATATATATATAGACAAACGTTTTGTAATAATAAGCCATTATAACAAACGAAATCAATCATGATAGTTTAATATAATATTGAAAAAACTGGAATATAATAACTATTAATTAAAAAACAATTTTTAAAGAAATTCCTTAATGGTGTCCATTACTGGCACATCTGCCCTATATACAGTCTTTAACAGAAATATTTTCTCTGCAGCAGGGCTTAATTTGCGCCGGAGCCCACCGGAGCCCGGCTCCGGTACTTCTCAGTTTTCGATAAATATTTAAACATTGGTCGGAATTCACCGGAGCTCATAAATACAGGGCTCCGGAGCCCAGTGCAATAGTGCTTCCGAAAAAATCAAGCCTAAATTACCTTTTCCTTTCCTTCCCATCTCCAAGCTTTTTGTATTCTTTTTTACCAAAACACTTACTATATGTGATGTAATGTGTCGCACACGTAGGAGATGGAGATAAAACGGACTCGATTTTTACATCAGTTTTTGGGCATGGACTGACTCGAGCTCAATCTGTACTATATTTAAAATTTTATTTATTTATGTATAGAAAAAAAAAACTTTTCCTCCTTTAAAATTACGTATTATATTCTATTTCAAATCATTTTAGTGCTATTTTGATCAGAATGAAGGGAAAACAGAAATCGTGTTTTTCTATTTCAAACTTATGTCGGCGACATGTTGATGCTGCGCCACTCAAGATACTGAACAATGAATTTGCTTTCAGTTCGATTTTCTTTTGTTACAGTAGGATAATTTTGTATTGGCTGTTTTTTTAGACATCTAACCTGAAAATAATATTTTCTGTTTTAGCCAACGAGCATCAGAGTTTTGTTTGTTTAAGGTTTTTTTTCTTCTTTGCGTACGAGTATAAAAATCACATTAGTGATTTTTATATTTATTTTGTATCATGAACAGTACCCATGTTAAGGCTCTGCTCTGCACGTTTACGAAGTCACTTTCATTTGTAAGTAGATATAATTCCATGTATTGTTATTCTGATAGAAAGCAATCGATCAATGTTTTCCCTTTTTCTATAAAAGCATCGATTCTTTCCGATAATAGTGTCAAATTTTTAATTTAATATGATTTTCAGGGGCTCACCACAAAAGATTTTTAGGCGGAAGGAATCGATTACAGTTTAAGACAGTCACCCTTCATAGGATATTTTTCCATTCTTCAGCATATAAATATTAATTTCTGTAAATTTCATTCATTTTTTCTTAAAAATGCATAGCTGCGAACTATCCTTTTTTTGTGCTAACACTATTTCCTACTCATAATCCTTACCATATTTAATCGTAGACTACTGCAATTAATTAACATTAAAATTAGGCAAAGATTACTATTCAGAAGGAGTGATAACTAAAAAGTGGAATAGTTGACAGCTAAGTATATGCTGATAGATAGATATAATTTTTTTATTTTGCCAAAGAAAAAGATGCTTTAAATTTTGCAAATAATGTACGAAGCATAAATATGCAGATTGGAGTGACAGTGGGTGGGTGGGTGGGGGGGGGGGGGCGGTATTCTTATTGTACCGGTGCAGCAGAATATTAGGGCTCCGGTACTTTTTTTGTTAGAAATTAAGCCCTGCTCTGCAGCATTTTCTTTTACAAACGCAGAACAATAAAAATAACATTTATTTTACAAATGAGAAAAGAATGAAATGTTAGGATAAAATGATAAAATATGATATTTTAATCCTTTTATCCCAATATTAATTTTTGTTAGTGACTGACAATCACCTCTTACTGATGAAACCAGTAAGAAAAAGAAAAATGCTTAACTTAGTTTGAAACCTGTTCCAAAAGTGAAAGTATCCTAATAGCAAAAATAACTGCAAGCAAAATCGAAAATTTAAAAATCGGTCTTTGTAGAGATCGACATTAGTTATCCAATGCAAAAAACATTTAAAAATATTGAAATATTAAACAAAATTTCTATCATAAAATTGACGTTATTGAGTGGGGTTTTCATTTCTACTTTGAAAAAAATCATTTAAAAGTATGAAATTTCGAACAAGATATTAAAAAAAAAAAATTCTCCTGTAGGATTAACATTAGCAGGCGGGTGTTTTAACTTGAACTTTGGTGAAGGTAGCTCCTTAAACAACCCCATCCATAAGAACATAATAGGGGGAAAGCAAGAAAAATTGGTTTTGTTGCAATAGCAATACTGTTTTGTACTGGAAGGGAATCTTTGAATTTGCTCTATCTTAAGGAAAGTAAATACCCTCATTAGATACCAATTGTGATAGATTACTCTGTGCTTCTAGCCATGAAAAAATCTAAACAATTTATTTATCTCTGCAAAATTTAGATTAAACCTATCTAGTTTTAATGATTACAAATAGGACTGGGCGATGTAGAAATTTCTTAAATCGATTTATCATCCATCCAACATCGCGATTTAGTGCTAAATCGCGATTTAACACCGATTTTACATTTTAGAATATGGAAGCCTATTTTTTAAGTTTTAGTAACAAAATACGATCTTTATGTGCCCCCCCCCCCCTCCTGTATTATTTAGTATACTTAGCTTTTAATTTGTCAAGTAATTTTGAAAAGAGGTATATTTTACACATAAAAAAGCTTTGAATGTCCCAAAACACTAGTTTTTTTTTTTTTCCATTTTAAAAATTAGTGACCTATTGTAATACATTTTATAAACTCATTCTATAAGAAATAATATTAAAGAAAATAATTTTTTTTTTGTCTGACTTGTTTATGCATGCTACAATTTAAATTCCTTAAGGGGGGTGGGGGCTTCCCCTAGCCCACTCAAATAGCACTTCATTGCTAACAGCCTACATACACTTTTTTTTACAGACACAGATTTAAAAAGTTACTGAGGTAAAACAGAAGCATATTAAAAGACTTCAATGATGAATTTAACTATTCATTTACCATGATGAGAAAAGTAGTAAAAAAAAAAGGGGGGGGGGGTGAGATATGAGAAATAAGGTGCAATTTTATATCTTTTTAACTTTTAGATTAAAATAAGATTTGTTTAACATAAATGCTGACATTTATATAGCAGATGGAGAAGGATTGAAAGTGTAACCCTTGGAGCACATCACTGAAATTGCAGATTTTTTTTCGTGGTTGTTGCCATCCGTTAAGATTAGTAATAAAATATAATCTTAAAATATCTCTTTTTAATGATAACAAAATGTCAAAAAAGCAAAAATTCGCAGATCTGCAGAAAAATCTAATGAATGCCTCCTCCAGCCCTCCCTCATTCGGCTGTAAAAATAAAGCTACTTGACTCATTACAGAACCTTATTAAAGTATTTTTAATTAATTACAAAATAATAATAAATTAAAACTAAAATATTCCCATAATACCTAAACATATGAAAATTAATTTTTCATGAAAATAATGCATAAAAATATAAACTAAAAATGGATGAATTTGGATATAAATAGTGAATCAATTTCAGCAAGATACTCAATCCATGTGACTGGCATTGAAATCGGATGTCAAATCTGATGCATGACTATTTTAAAATATTTTAATTAATTACAGAATAATAGAAAATAAAGAATATGTATTAAAATATTACCCAAACATGTGAAAAATGAATGTTTCATTAAAATAATGCATAAAAATAAAAAAAATTAAATTCGATGAATTTGGATTTTAAATATGAAACTTTATTCTTTTTTTTCCAACCATAAATACTCAATCAATTTCAGGAAAAAAATATTATTAGTAAAAGAAAAATATTTAATGTGGATCACGGCCAAATAGTGATATACAAAACAATGCATGATTATATCTTTAAAATAATTTCATTAATTACAAAATAATAGAAAATAAAAAATAAATGTTAAAATATTACTAAAACATGTAAAAAATGAACTTTTCATCATAAGAATGCATAAAAGTATAAACTGCAAGTCGACCCAGTAGCAGAAAGTTATGGTTGTGTCTGCGACAGCAATTTAGTTGGATGAAAATTATCTGCATGAATAGTGTGTTACATTTTCTTATGTACAAACATTATTAGTGTTAAAATAAACAGCGTTCTTACTGATTAATACCAGGGGTGATTCTGAGTAAAAAAAAAGAAAAAATTCTGAAATTCACAGCAAAATTTCCGAAAGGTTACAACAGGGGGGGGGGGCGAAAATCCACTACCGGCACTAATTATGTGTTTTTCTTGCGCATTTTTGATGAAATTTTGGTTTTTTCGCGATCTTTTGACGAAATATGCCGTTTATCTCGATCTTTTGACGAAATTTGCCGTTTTTTCGCGATCTTATGAGGAAATTCCTCGTTCTTTTCGCGATCTTTTGACGAAATTTGCCGTTTTTTTCGCGATCCTTTGACAAAAATGAGCTTTTTTTCGCGATCCTTTACGAACTTCGTGTTTTTTCCGAGATTCTTTGACGAACTTCGTGTTTTTTCTGCGATTTTGTGTCAGAAATTCGCGTTTTTACAGCGGCCCTTTGGCAGAAATTTGCACTTTTTGCGATTTTTTGACTAAATTCCGCAAATTTAATTGTGATCTTTTGACATAAATTTTCCCTTTTTTTGCGATCCTTTGACAGTAATCTGCCTTTTTCGTAATCCTTTGACAAATTTGCTTTTTTTCGCGGTCGTTTTACAGAAATTTGCGTTTTTTCGCGATCGTTTTACAAAAAAATTGAGTTTTTTCGCGATCGTTTTACAGAAATTTGCATTTTTTCCGCGATTGTCTGACTAAATTCGTGTTTTTTCATCGATCCTTTGATGGAATTCAAGTTTCTTCCGCGATTTTGTGACAGAAATTTGCGTTTTTCTTGAGCCCCTGGAACGAAATCCACGTTTTTTCGGGATTTTTGGATAAAATTCAAGTTCGTACAGCGATCTTTTGGCAGAAATTTACGCTTTTCGAGATCTTATGAGGAAATTCCTCCTTCTTTCCGCAATCCTTTGACATAAATTTGCGTTTGCTCGCGATCCTTTGACATAAATTTGCGTTTTTCCGCGATCGTTTGACTAAATTTGCATTTTTCCCACAATCGTTTGTCTAAATTCGCGTTCTTTCCGCGATCCTTTTACTAAATTCGCATTCTTTCCGCGATCCTTTGTCGAAATTCGTGTTTTTTCCGCGATCCTGTGACAGAAATTTGCATTTTTTCTACAACCCTGGGACGAGATTCATGTTTTTTTTCCGGTCTCTTTTGACGAAATTCGCGTTTTTATAGCGACCATTTGGCTATAAATTACCGATTTTTTATGCGAACGATTGCCGAAATTGATATTTTTCAGCGACCATTTGTCGAATTCGCGATATTTTTTGTCAGAATTTTCGAACTTTTTTTTTTTTTTTTTAGGAAATACTTTTTTTTTTCAAGTTGGCAAATTTATCTGCAAGGTCCAAAATAAATCTGCGACGCACGTCGCGCGTCTCGAACTTTCTGCTACCGGGCAAGTCGATGAGTTTGGATTTTAAATATAAAACTTTATTATTATTATATTTAATCATATAAATGCTGAATGAATTTCAGGAAAACAATCTTTTGAAACAATGCAGGATTCTACTTTAAAACATTTTAATTAATTACAGAATATTGGAAAATAAAAAATACATGTTGCAATATTACTCAAATATGTGAAAACTTAATTTATCATCAAAAGATTGCATTAGCATATAAATTGAAATTCGATGAATTTGGATTTTAAGATTTAAACATTACTTTTTCCTTTCAACTTTCCACTATATACGTTCTTAATTTCTGAAAAATACACATTCCAATCTCGTAAACTCTGAATCTTGTTTACAAAATAAATAAATAAATATCAATTCTTACTTAAATCATCGTTTTCTTAAATCGCCTTTTTCTTAAATTGGAACCTGCTAAATCGATTTAACACCAGCTTGCCTTGTTTTCATTAAATCGTCTTTTTCTTAAATCGGAAAGCATGGAGGCTTGCGATGTTTGCTTAAATCGGATCGTCCTAAATCGATTTAACACCAGCTTGCCTTGTTTGTCTTAAATCGGAAAGCATTGAGGCTTGCGATGTTTGCTTAAATCGGATCCTCCTAAATCGATTTAACACCAGCTTAGCATGTAAGTGGTAAGATACATCAAAGTAGATAAATCGATTTTCCGATGTTAGCTCTGAATCAGTATTTTGTTTTAAATCGATTTAAAGCCAATGGCTAAATCGCGATTTAAGATAATGGCTAAATCGCGATTTAAGAGATTGGCTAAATCGCGATTTGACATTAGCTAAATCGCGATTTCCAATTTTAGCTTAAATCGATTTAAGACCAATGGTTAAATCGGATTTCCGATGTAAGCTTTAAATCGATTTAAGAGTTAAATCGATTTAAGGCCCAGGCCTAATTACAAATAATTAAGGATTTATTAACTGTTCATCTTAAAAGCATACATTAATGATAAACTAAATCATTAAATAACAGTTAGGTAATTTTTATTCACAAATAATAATAAAAAAAATCATACAACAATCAATTTGCAGTTTACCATATCCTATGCAAATAGGTTTCAAGAATGTATTTCTGCAGTTTATACCCCACAGTTTTAATGTATTTATGCAGTTTTACTTAGAATTTATTGTTTAAAGCCCATCTAACTCTGCTAAATAATTCTTTTGGTATGATTTTTATTAAAACTAGGTTTTTGACACTTTTGGACATTTTTGACAGAAAGGTTTTTGACACGACGGTTTTAACCATAATTAAAATCGGTTTAAACCGTCGCATGTCAAAAACTTGCCAACCCTGCCGGACCGGGCCATTAATGTTTTCTGTACAGGCCAGGTCGGGCAAAGCCAACACCCCATATAGTCACTAAAGGGGTGTATAGGTGTATAATACGGTGCCGGGCCGAACTTTTCTTTCTATGAGTCGGGCCGAGCCCGGACCTAGAAATTTCGGCCCGTACAGCCCTCTACAAAGTATTAGTAAGTTATTAATTAAAATTGTTCAGTCTAATAATGCAATCAGGTTTAAATTATCAAGTAAATCGGTATTCTGTTTTACACGATTTTTTTTTTCTAAATACGAACCTACGACCCTAAACACGAATTGTTAATTACAACCCTGCACGGTTCGAGTTATGCCCGACCCGAAATCGACAAAATATATTTTCTCGAGCCTGCAACTTGATCCTAAGCATGAAATAAAAAAAAAAAATCAATCCAAAATGTAAAACAATTCAGAAAAATAGTCTACAGTCATACGCCTAAAATAAATTTTATATTTCGAAAAATGAATGCTTACATTTACTAATTCATATACAAGTATTTTTTTTTATAATTTGTAACAATAATCTGCACTTTTCTTTGGAAAAATTTGGCGTACTGGAATCGTCTCCCGAAAAACAAAACTCTAATCTGAGATGACCAGAAAATGGAAACACTAACCAACCCGATCCGCAGCAAAATTTTAGAGCCAATGGCCAACACATTCGGGTAGAATCGCTAGCTAGTGTGGAAATGAAGTTTGAACCCATATAGCACGAAAGCTTCCGAAAACTTCCCCAGGAGCTCCAAGTCATCCCAAATTCCTCCTGATACTAAAATGACAAAATGAGGACTTCCTGAGGAATAGACTTTTAAGATCTCCTCAGGAGTGAGCTCCCAGTGACGTCCTACGGAGCAACGTCCGAGGACGTCATTCCTGGGGAAGTACCTGGGAAAGCATTCCTGGGGAAGTACCTAGGAAGTCGTTCTTGGGGAAGTAGCTGGGAAGTCATTCCTGGGGAAGTATTTAGGAAGTCTCAGTGCTGGCGCCATCTCATGAGTGATTCTGGAGTACAATTGCTTTTTATTAAACTTATTTTTTTATACTCAATTGCTTTTTATTAAAATAAAGTGAATTCAATTTGATCGGAATCGATTTTTAATGAGTTTGTTTCATATTATTAAATATTCGATTTATTATTTTTTAGCAAATTAGATAATTGTCAATAAATTGTAATTATTTTTAATTATTGCAACAGCTTTTAATCATTTTAGTTAAATTAAAATGTTTAATTCAATATTTCAGTTAATTCATATTTTAAATAATAATTACTGTATGTCTTTTAAAGCAAATTTTGCCCATTTATCATTCTTTTATTAATTTTCAATAAATAACATAATGCATTTTTCTTTTTTATTGTTATTAATTTTTATTAATTAAGTAATTAATTTAAATTGTTTAAATTAACCAAATAATAAGTTTCTAAATAAATACACTAAAACCTCTAAATGGAAGACAGTTCTGGACCATATATTTTTCCGGCATTTAGAGGTAAAGGTATCTATACAAAGAAATTAATATATCCTTACCGTGTGTTTGTTTTTTAGCAGCCGTCTAAAATTATTTTTGTAAAAATAGTGTAAATCGAGTCCTGATGCACCAGAGGCTAAGATTTTCCATTTTTTGAAAATTAGCTAACATACTTATCCAACCCTGCATTAAAAAAAAAAAAAAAAAAAAAAAAAAAAAAACTGTTGCGATGAGAAAATTTTTATCTCAGCATATAACACCAACTTAAAGTGAATACATTTCACGTTAAAATGGCATATTTCATTAAAAAATATATAAATATTGAGCCGCACCTTCCCCCCCCCCCCCCCCCGATACGAGTTTCTTTTGCAAAGATTTTCTGTTACAAAAAAATACATTCTTACAAAATCGGTTAAAAGATATAAATTCATGCTAAATTAAGGTTTAATTCAGATTATTATCCCGGGCCTGGGCAGTACCGCTAAGCTAAGCTCATCTGGTATACTTTATACAGGTGCTGGGAATGAGAAAAATGTTAACTAAATAGAAGTGTCCATTTTAAGTGTCAGTTCTGAAGGTTTAACCATATTTTGTTTTATTTTATCTTTAATTTATTTTTTAAATATAAGTTTGACTTATCAATTAATTATTTTTCTATTATCTTTCTTAAATTACCATACATAATATTATTTTTTCCCCTCAATAATAAAAGTGAAGTCTTCATTTAAAGAACTTCAGAAATATAAATAACATTATAGATTCAGAAAATATAGATAAATATTTCTCTCTATTTCCCAAATAACAAATATTTCTGTAGAATTTTAAACTGAGGGGTATTATGCGTTATATATATAGAGAGAGGGTTAAAACTTCCATTTAAGAAACATATTTCCCATTTAGCAAATTTTTAGTTTCGCATATCAATAAAAGATTATTTTTCACGGAACTTCTTTTCTCTTTTAGCCATGGAATTAACTCCATTCTTTTAGCATGCATATGTCCCACAGACTTCTCATATCTCTTCAAGTACCTTTTCTCTGAGATAATCCCTAGCTAAGGTGTCAGGGAGAATATTATAACTGGATCACCAGTTGACTCTGAATAGAGCGGATCCACCCCCAATCAATTTTGTCAGCTGAGAATGTGAGTGCATGCTTGCTGAAAGTACATAATACCTGCTAAAAAAAGTTTTTGGAAGGAAAAAAAAAAAAAAAAAAAAAGGTTATTCGAAGAATTTGAACAAAACCCCTTTTTGAAATAACTAAGCGAAAGCGTTTGTCCACATTTGTCAGAATTTTTTAAAGAGGATTTTTTAATCCAAAGGTTTCTAAAAAAATGAAAAAAAATATTTATTTAGTTTGGGATTTTTACAAAATAATTCGCTTATAAAACAAATATCTGTAATAGTTTCTATTTTTATGTAATTCAGCCTGTTTTTTCATTGTAATGATGGAACATTGCAATCTATTTTCATCCCAGATCCTGATATGACACAATTTTACAAGTTTGTACAAAAATGTGTTTTTGATGACAATACAGCATTTTAATGTTTTTATAACGTTATTACAAAATAATAAATTGATTTTAAAACCTTTTTCAATTCGCCCGCGACAGATGGGAGTATGATAAACAATGGATTTAATGAAGCGTCTATAAATGCTCGCCAAAATGTGCCAAATTGCTGTGAAACTGCAACAATGAACTATTTTAAATAGTAAAAAGTCGAAAATAAATTATAAACAGAAATGTTAATTTTGAAATATAATTTTTAAAATATGCTTTTAACAGTTATAGTTTCATGATTTGTGGTTATACGTTGAAAAATCAGTATAGAAATTCCAAAAAGATGGTTTAAATAATGTTTAACCCCCCCCCCCCCCCGTCCCTCTTAAAAAAGAAACAGAGTAAAATCTACATATTTTTCATTAATTTATTTAATAAGAGGGCTTTTTACCAAGCGTAAAAAAAGTCGACTAAAGTTTCTGTAAGTAAAAGAGAGAGAGAGGGAAATATTTACTCTGAAAGGATTCTCTCAATTAGAATTTTATTGTTTGGTTATCATAAAAAGAATTCATATTTTAAATCAAAGTATCCGTATTTTGCATTTTAAATCTCTGGAAATATTACTTTTATTAAATAAAATTAAATTATGTTGCAAGATATCCTCAGAAATATTTAGCATCATTAATTGTATGAAAAATAGTACAGAATGAATTTTCTAAGTACAGAATGATTTCAATGGATTTTAAGTATGGAAAGCTAAAACAATATTATTGTCATTTAAAAATATAATTTCATGTAGGAATTTGAAAATTGAAAGACATTTATGTTATCTTAAATAATTATTGATAAGCCTTTTTTTTACTTATAAATTTAAATTTACATTGAATATATAAAAAAGGCTATGCATTTAAATTTGCAATAAAAGTTAGATAATTCCGGCTTATACGAAGCACATAAAATATGGATATTTTCTAGTTTTGAGTTTCAAAAGGGGGGAAAAATACTAAATACCTTAGAAACATCTCTTATTCAACGGCCCTATAGCATAATGGATAGAGCGCGCGTCTGGTGTTCGTAAGTACCCTGGATCAAACCCCGGAAGGCAGAATGAAGGTAAGAACTTTGTTCCTAAAAGCTGTATTCATGTAATTCCGTGTGCTTGCTTGATAATTGTAAATACCTGTTACACGTGAATCTATCTGATAAATAGTTTTAAAAAGATCGTATTTATTTCTGAAAAAATAATTAAATTGTTTTACATTACTTTAAACCATAGCTTCAAAATTTTTTGTGGAATATTAAGTGACCTTGAAGCTTCCCAAAGTCCTCCGGTATAACTTCCTAAAATCTTCCCCAGAACCTCCTGGGGAGGTCCCTAAAGGATGTCCTGGGGAGCTCTCCAGGATGCTGCAAGGCGGACATTTTCTGTTCCTGAGGACCTCCTGATGACAATTTTCTGCATCCTCAGGGATGCCCTGGGGATGATGGTGTTTTATTGTAAATCTTCCTGGGGATGTCCTGGGGAGGCACATGTGCTATATGGGAAGGAACAGAAACCACTGCTATCTCTAGCTTCATTGGAAAGGTGCTTGCAGGATTTGACGACTGGGATGGAAACACTTTTCAAAGGAGAAGAAGATGACTAACAGGAAATGGATGACTTGTCGAATTTTTTTTTTTTTTTTTTTTTTGTTATATAATAAATATGACTAATAATAGTTTGTAAATAAAAAATAAAAAACATTTAATTCTTTTTTGTGATTAATAAATTTTATTTGTTATGTATGGTAAATTTTTACTTAAATTCTAAGAATTGACTTCTAATTTTTGTGTTATCACTTTTGAAACTAGTATTCTATATTTGAGATATTTCGATAAAATGCAATTTATAAAATGAATTTACAAATCTTTAAAATCACCTTGTAAAGTTTATCTTAGAGAAAAACAGTTGATAAAAATTGACTCATAAAATCTATCTAAACTTAGAATTTTAACGATTTTTTTTTTTTAATTATGATGATACTTAAATGCTAAGATTTTAAATATCTAATTATTTCAAATGCCTTACTTACATACAATTTAGAGAATCTATCAATTTGAATTTCTAAAATGTATTTTATAGCTTCATCCCCCCCCCCCCCTCCCAGACTCAAAAGAGAAAAAATAAAGAAAATCAGCTTTTTTGTCTTCTTTTCAAAGTATTAATTTCAGAGCTGCCAATTCTCAGGCTTTTTGGATACCAGTATTTTAATACAGAAAATATTCTTTTATTTAATTGGAACATTTTCTCTAAGATAATAATGCAGGCCCGTAGCTAGACCATACTTCCAGGTAGGGCAAAGATTTTTCCAGGAGTGGCAGATTATTTCTTCGTTTTTTTTTCTATCTCTTATTCGTAGCTCTTCAAAAATATGCATTGCAATTTTAGGGAATTTTTTTTCATTTAAAATATAAGATATTTCTAAAGTCAGTACGAAATTTTTAAAGTTTCTTCAGAGACATAATAAAAATGTATTAAAGTTAAATAAGATATTTGGCATAACCAGGGCCGTAGGAATCGTCTCCCATATGGGGTGAGCAAAGCCAGGGGTCCAGTAGTAAGTTATTGTACTTTTGAGTAGAATAATGTCTTTTAACCTTTATAATTATTTTTAATAACATTTTAATTTGTTTTATCCAAATTCATTTTTTGTCAAAGATCTTGGTGAGATTTAGAAAACAGATATGCGCTTTCCTTCTATATCCACTATTCTTTATAAAGGTTCCCAGATGGAAGAGCTTTTGAAAGCTTAAATTCTATTTTTTAAATATAATGGTATTTTAGTCTTTTTTTGGTGTGGGGGGGGGGGGGGGTCCTATAAAGGAGAGAAAAAGATTAAACCAAAAGTACAAAACTTCATTAATACTATTACTTCCTTCAACCAAAACAGATATGCACTTTCTTTCTACAGCCATCGTTCTTTTTAAAGGTGCCCAGATGAAAGAAATTCTGTAGGCTCTAAATTATTTTTGAATTGTCTTTTTTAGGGCCTTCTATAAAAGTGAGGAAAAGTTGGAACCCAAGATTCAAAACATTTAGGCCAAAATTTTTATTCAAACGTTTAAAAAATATGCTTTTTAATCTCATTGGGGCCCCCCAATAAGTTTCAAAACTTTCTTAATGCCATTACTTCCTTCAAAAAAATTGTGCTTTCTTTCTATAGTCACTGTTCTTTTTAAAGGCGATGAAAAAAAATTTGCAGGCTCTAAATTTTGTTTGCATTGTGTTTTTGGGGGAGCCCTATAAAAATAAAGAAATGTTGGAAGTCAAGATTTAAAACTTTTAGGCCCCATATTTTTTATTCAAATGTTTAAAAAATATGAGATTAAAAAATCTCAATGGGGTCCCAATGAGCTTCAAAACTTCCTTAATAGAATTACTTCCTTCAACCAAAACAGATAATGTGCTTCCTTTCTAGCCACCATTTTTTTTAAGGTACCCAGATGAAAGAAATTTTGCATGCTCTAAATTTTTAATCGTCTTTTTTTTTTGTGTGTGTGTGTGTGGGGGGGGGGGGAGGGGCTATGAAAGTGCGGAAAAGTTGGAACCCAGGATTCAAAACTTGTAGCTGTCACTTTTTTTATTCAAATGTTTAAAAAATGTGCTTTTTAATTTCGTTGGGAGTCCCAATCAGGTTCAAAACCTCCTTAATGCTATTACTTTCTTCAACCAAAACAGATATGGGCTTCTTTCTACAGCCACCATTCTTTTTAAAGGTGCCCAGATGAAAGAAATTCTGTAGGCTCTAAATACTTTTTAAAATGTCTTTTTTAGGGTCCCTATTAAATGGAGGAAAAGTTGGAACCCAAGATTCAAAATTTTAAACCTCATTATTGTTATTCAAATGTTTAAAAAAAATGTGCTTTTTTATCTCGTTGGGGTCCCAATAAGCAGGCATTTGTGTGCCATGCCTTTGCCACCTATCCCCTTACGTTCAACCTGTTTCTTTTTTAACGTTTCATCTCTCTTCTCTCGATAAATTACTAATGTTAATTATACATAAATTCTGTAATTATACATATTCTGTAATTATTTAAATCTACTAGCTGAGCTTCGCTTGCTTTGCCGGTTGGTTTTTCAAAAAAAGAACCTATTATTTTTGTGGGGGGGGGGGGGGGATTCCCCTTGGGGGCCCCACTGTCTTCAACAGCGTAAATCCGTTCGGAATATACCAATCTGATTCTTGGATTATTTTAATTTTTATTTCCATAAAAATGATAGTCTCCAGGTAAAAGTTAAATTTTCCAGCATCGTCGTTCATCTTGCTACAGGAGCCAATTTATTATTTTCCCACCTTCATCTTAATCATGACAGCAGCAAAATCTACTGGATAATTCTTCGGTTCAGAAAAACTTTCCAAAAGGTCTTCGCAAAACGCGAAAATAAGGGTATAAATCGCATAAAAAATTGGACAAAAATTCAAAAATCGCAGAGAGCAAAATTTGTCTATATCGAGCCAAAAGATTGAATGTGGAATTTTAAAAAATACTCTAAAAATCACATAAAAGGTTTGTAAAAAAAAAAAATCAGAAATTGCAAACGATAAACTTTCTATATTGAACTAAAGGACTTAAACTTGATTCCTTTTAGGAATGTACAAAAAAAAAAAAAAAAAAACTCCGCGGAAAGCGAATAAAACGCCGCACAGGGCAAAATTTACTATATTGGGATAAAAGATTGAAACCGGATTCCTTTTACATTCTCAAATAAATAAATAAATCAGTGGACTGGACATTTTTTATCCGTTCAAAAACACACACGCACACGCAAAAAGAAAAAAAAAATGTTTTGATTTGCCCATTTTTCGCAAAAATATAGAAAGTCACCAATCTAACGTAAAAATTACCCAATATCCTTCAATATAAAGATGCAGTTTCATCAAATCAAATCTCAATAGTGTTCCGTCAACTGTGTTGCATTGTACTTTTCATAATTAGAAACTGAGCTTACGCATTAATATTTTTTCCTTCATAACACGAAAAAGTCGCGAATCAAAGATCAAAATTTCTAGAAATTTTCAAAAGACGAAAATTTCTTCAAATATGAGAAAAATCTCTTCTAATCACAGGAGCTTAAAAACGGGAAAAGCGTTTAAAATTGCATAAAATGTTTGCAAAAAATTCAAAAATTGCAGAGGGCAAAATTTTGTACTTGTGGCTAAAAGATCGAAACCTGACTCCTTTTACTAATGTAAAAAAATCCCGTCGGAATGCGAAAGAAAGTTAAAAATTACATAAAAGACTTCGTGAAATATTCAAAAATCGCAGAAGACTACTTTACTATATTCGGCTAAAATGGAAAGATAGATTGAAAATGGATTCCTTTTATGAATGTGGGGGAAAAGCACGAAACTCGAAAAAACACTAAAAATAGCATAAAAAATTAAATTTAGAAATTTAATAAAAAAAAAAAAACCTATTTCGATGTGTATAATTTAAAGCATACAGGTATCCTTCCTGTCAAATCTCGTCGTTAACAGAAAAACATCTGGTCAGACTAAAAGAGAAAAAGAAAAAAAAAATGGACAGAAAGACTCTGTATGTCTTTATTATGATCTAGTAAGAAACCCATCTTCGTTACCCACAGAAAAGTACTGTCTATCCGAAGCCTTTCTTTTTCAATTTCTATCCGGAACACTTGGGTGACAATTTTAAATTGGAGAAAACTGAAAAATATGAAAACGACATCCCAAAGGTAATTTTTTTGGAATTAGTAAATCTCTAAATATATTTAATAAAAGGCACCGTTCAAAGCAGAAAAAAAGTTATTATAAGTGAGTATTTTCTGCTTAAAAAAATCTGTCTGGGCCATGCAAATGGCATTGTCAAACCGAAAAAAAAAAAAAAAAAAAAAAAACAGAGAATACGAAAAGACTTCCATATTTTTTTATTTATGTGCAATATTTGGGGGTTTGTTGTGAAGGTTCATTTGCAAAGGGAATTCAGTTTGAAACTTTTTTTTTTTTTTTTTTTTTTTGCCAAATTTTGTTCTCTGCTATTTTTGAATTTTTCGAGAATTTTTAGCTGTGTTTCTGGTAATTTTTTTAACATTCGTAAATAAAAAATCCGGTTTCAATCTTTTAGCACAATATAGTAAATTTTGCTCGCTATGAACTTCGAAATATCTTTATCAATTTTTGGCATCCTTTCGCATTTTGGGATTTTTTTATATTGTTTTTCTAAATGGGGGAATTCCCAGTTAAATTTTGCTAGTGCTTTGATTAAATTCATGTTGTAAGAATATCAAATCTGTTACTGTAACACCACGAACAAAATGTTGAACATTTTAATTTAATCCGGGTCGAAATAAAAATTTACAATAATTCAAGGTTTGTTTGATTCGAGATCTGAGCCGGCATAGCCCCAATGGGTGCACGCACATTGCCGAAAGCAGTTCAACCCAACTCTAAATTCGTTTAATTTGAGTTTCGTTTTGAAAAAATCAACTAGTGAAGCTCCGCTGGTGTTGTTATAAAATAGAACTCGGATAGCAAAATTAAATATAGATATTTCTCCAAAATCTTAGAGGGGGTGGAGGGGTGGAGAGATGAAAAAAAAGTTTGTGGGTGGCATCAAAAGACCTTTCTACGGCCTTGGGCATAACGTAAATAAAATGTATTTCTTTTAATTAGGAATTGGAATCGAATATCGTTTTTCACTTTTCAATAAATGCATTACACTTTGAGTTGTAATTGATTTCTATCTTATGATGGTCTGTATCAGGCTGTCGCTTTGCAAAAATTGGCTTATATTGGCAACTTTGACGACCACTTTGGAAACTGATTTGCTTTTAAGAAAAAGTGCAGAATAGTTGAATAGTTTCATTAAACAATTCATTCAGTTTCTTCGTTCATTAATAAAAGCATCTGTAACATTTTTTAATTTAAGAATAAAAATGGCTTTATGAATGCGTCAGTAAGTAATAAATTTGGATTTGTAAAATCGTAAGTAACCTGACATATTGTATTGTTTAAATTTGAAATAATGATTGGTTTATTTTAGAAGCGACATTTTTTTTTTAAATTTCAGTGGAATGGGAGACAGTCGAAGAGATGAAGGGACAGACCTTCCATTATCTATTTTGTATTTTCACATGGGGGGGGGGGGGGGGGGAGTGTCCTTTGGAGTTTGTTGTAATCGGACCAAGTTTCCACGACAGAAGCATTTAACTGTCATGTACATCAAGTTAAATTTAAGGAAACAGTATTGTGGGCTGCTTCAAGGTTAGTTTCAGAAGCCTGTGGTTTCAACCCCGCCTCCTAATGATAAATTACATATGGTGACAATTGTATAAAGTTTAAGGTAAACCCGATTTGTTGTTGAAGCGGTATGGGACAATTTCTACAAAGTGAAAAAGCGAGGCACGCACAATGGAGCAATTTTCGACAGGTCTGTTAAAGAGGGAGAGAAAAAAAGCTTTATAGATGAAATTTTGCTACTTTTGTTTCCAGTCTAGAAAGGAAATTTAGGGGTAGAGGGCAAGGTCTGGCATGGGGAAATGAAAATTTGATGTTGTATTGCATAAATTTTCTTAAAGGGAAATACTGAGTGAAAAAAATGATCAGAATGTCGAGCTTCATTCTAGGTTGGACAAGAAGTGGGGGAAAACTGGAAATTTAATGTTTTTATCGGAATGCGCTAGGTCGGGCAAAACATTTTCCAGGTAGGGCTTTGCCCGACCTGGCCCCCACCTGGCTACGGGCCTGTAATAATGGTGTGCAAAAAGCCGGACACTTGGCAACTCTGTAATTTGTTATCTATGAATTTTTTATTTAATTTTTTTGAGGGAAGGGAAATGTCCTGAAATGTGTTTAAATTATTTTCTACTTTCTATCAGTCACAATTTCTTTCTGCTTACATCAACTAAGTAGGTATGGTAAATTCTGAATTGGAATTTAGATAGCCTTAAGGGCAGTTGGAAGTCAAATTTGTGAAAAAAGTCATTTTTCTTAATATTTTGAATCCTTTATTTTCCCTCTTTCGAAAAGTATATTAATTTTGTTTCTAAGACAACAAGAAGTTAAAAAATTTAAGTAATTCAGTTTGTTAACATCATACATGAACATTATATCAGTAAGCTTTAAACTGAATTTTCTCAAAATGTTGCTTTTTGAACTTCGATGTACGTTTTTTATAGAAACTACTACATATTATTATTTGAAATCGTTCCAGAATATTTCACACACGTCCCTGATCAATCTGAAGTGAACTTTTGTTACAAACATTTCTACAAAAATTTTATAAAAAAAAATTTATTTGGAAAAATGAAGTTTTTGTTATTTAAAAGTGGTTTTTATTCCAGATTAAAAAAAAATATATCTAAAGAATATCTGTTTATAAAGTTGATTTCACTTTATTAGGTATTATTCATATTATGTATATAAAAATTTTCAAGTGAATATCTTCGGTAGTTTTTGAGAAAGGGTACATTAATTTAACATGGTACACTGTTAAAAATTTGCAGCATTCTGGCAGGTCATTTGACCGTTTTTTCCGAAAACGGTTACACAACATGTAATTTAACACTATTCTGACCTGGCCATTTTATGGTCAGAATATAGTTAAATTATGGTTATGAAACCGTTTTTTCAAAAAACGGTCGAATGACCTGCCAGAATGCAGCAAAATTTTTAACAGTGTAGTTATAGGGGCTTTCCAACTGTCCTTAATGTCATATTAGTCTACTTTTCGTAAGGATGTATAATTTCTAGAAAGTTTCAAGTTTTAGGAAAAAAACGTTTTTCTGTAATTTTTTTACAAATAAGAGCTTTTCTTCTTCTAAATTGTCTTTGAAAATATAAAATAATATACATTTTTTTTTAATATATGTACATTAAAAATGAAAGATTTCACTTTTACTTCTTATGAATATATTACAAATGAAAATAATAAACTTACTATTAAAATTTTAGTTCCAGAATAGATTTTCTTGCTTAATTTAACGACATTGTATCTAACATAGTTTTTAATTCCTTTTAAATGGTCATTTCAGTTGCACTTTCAATTTTACACTGCCGTTAAAACATTATAAATTTTGCTCAATATTTGCTGGAAATTGTGTCTATTTAATGAAAAACATTCCAGCAAAGTGTTTATCTCTCAGAAGTGTTCAGACTCTCATTCAGAATGCAGATAGTATAAAGATAAAATATAAATTTGTTTTAAATTAATTGAAGACTTACAAATTTTGAAACTAATAATATAAATTGATATTTTACTAATTTTTAATATAGGGGTAAATAAAATAAAGTTGGTTAAATAATAATAATAATAAAAAATAACAACAGGTGCATTTACTGTTTGGGGAAGGGAGGGGTAGGAGAGAGAGAAGATAATATTTTATTTATACATTAGAAGATCATTATAATCCTATATAATGCACAGCTTCTGATATGTAAGTAATGAATTTTGTACTTAAGAAGCACCTGTAATCCATATTGTAAAAATATTGACATGCTTTAGAGGATTAAATTTCAAATATTATTTCATCTTTATCTCCTTAATTCAGATTTTTTTAAAAGAAAATATTTCTATAATTAAATGTAAAAATTTTGGAATTAAGTAATGTAATGATTTTGTCCCAGCATGTTTGGATAATTTTTATAGGTGATTTAACAATTTTGTGAAATTTATGTGAAATAATCAATATTATGCAAAAATTTATAACCTGCACAACTTTTGGTCATAAAGTATGCAATAAAAAGATCTACTACAATTGATTTGTTCCAGACATATATTACTGTATTTACAAGGTAAGTTTTAATGTTGTGTGAAATGATCTATATAACACAAAATGTTGCGTGTTTTGGTTTGCATTATAAAAATCTTCTACTGTATATAAATACTATATACAAGTTTAAAGGTTAACATTTATTTTAAAGGCATAAAAAAATCAATTTCAGCTGCAAGTTATTTTTTTTTTAATAATCGTTAAGTGTTTATTGATTATGCAAAAAAAAAAAAAAAAAAAAATGAAAATCTGCCTATCATAATAAAATTGATTTTTTCAAATATTATATTCTATTTTTCAACGTTGCTATTTCCACAAACTGGTATTCTGGACATAATTTTACGTATGAATTTTTATTTTTAATGAGAAAAATAGCATTTAATTATGAGTTTTCCAACAAGTTAATCTTTTAATGCTGAACATTGGGAGAAAAAAAAGAGAAAACCACCAGAATGTAGAGTGAACAAAAAGAACAGAGTATTCATCTTCCAGCACTATAGAATTGGTAAATTCATGCTCTGTTTCAGGATGATGGTCATACAGATAAAATATAAATTTTCTTCCAAATTAATTGGGTAGGAATAATTAAAGTTGAGTTTGAACAAACAACAAAGGTAGATTTTTGCATATGTAACTTAACATAAATTGTTTTCGACTAAGTTTTGCCAGATTTTTTTTTCAAAACTTTATACATCAATACAATTAAACAAATTTGAACATCTATATTTATGGTAACGGCAGAAAAGAATAAATCATTTCAGCTACATATTATTATTATTTTTAATTTAATATATGTTGAATATTTCTACTGATTATGTGAAAAAAAAATATTAAAATTGCTTATATGGTAATAAAAGTAATTTTATTCAAATAATACAATGTAACATTTTTCAACCTTACCATTCCCATAAATTGGTATTATAGATATAATTTTGCATTTTTAATAAGAGAAGTAGCATTTTTTATCAATTTTATACATTACAACACTGAACATGGAAAGAAAAAGTTCAAAAACATCAGAATGCAGACATCAGAACATACTATAAAATTTTGAATAAATTATTTTATTAATGGTAATAGCATTTTCCTTAAAATGTAGACCTTTAAAAAAAAGAAAAAATTCCCCAAAATTTTTTGGGTTATTTCAGAGCAATTTCAACATAATTATGAAAAACTTTTAGTCAGATATTTTTTACATTATTATGACAGTGAACTTACGTTATGATTTTCCATATAAACACCATATATTTCTATATTAGCCAAAAAAAGAAATAGTTAAAAAAATATATTTATATGCATATATTTTCAAACCTGGATTCACAAATATAAAATGGCAAACCCTTTTTCCCTATTGTAAAGAGATATTGATTACCAATACTATGTCAAGACAAGTAATCAATATCTCCCTATATTGCGGGGGAAAAAAGCTTTGCTATTTTATAGTGTCTAATCCAGTTTTAACCAATATCGGCCGGTCCGGCGCTCACCGATCTCGGCAGGCGTTGGATCCCGATATTGGAAAAAAAAAGTTTGCCATGCAATATCGGCCGATCCGGTGTTTACCGATGTTGACCGATACTGCTGTGCTACCTGGGATGGAATACTCATTAAAATTATGAATTCTGTAACTTTTGCATTTTTATATGGGAAAATAGGCTAAAAACTGTATATTCTTACTATTCTGTTTCGATAATCAAAGCTATATACCAATATCAAATCATAAAAAAGAAGAAATAGGGATCTTTAACCCTAGATGACTAGACATACTCGAGACAATGGAACACTCATTAAAATTACGAATTCTGTAAACTTTGCATTTTTAAATAGGCTCAAAAATAATTTTAATGTACTTTTAAACATTTTATTAAGAACTTACATAGTAACATAGAAAACAATTTTTATTATTCTTATGACTGTCTAGTCTTCTAGGGATAAGCATAACGTATTACAGGAATAAATTTTTAATCTAAATGTAAAATTTTTTTCATGTTTGACAACACAATGGTCTTCTTCTTCAAAAATTTTCATGCTCACAAAATGAACTTATTTAAGCACATTCATAATAGACACAATCTGCATAATCTAGCTGTTATTTTAACAGCTTAGTTATTTTTTCTTTTCCCCTTTTAGACAACACTTAAAGAATTGAAAAGCAGACTTTTTAATGCCACCCGGCACTATATTTTCGGCTTCAGATATCCCTTGCTCTATTCCAGGAGTGATATTCTGTTCTGTAGGCATGTCACTATCTACTACTCCATGGGGAACTTGCTCTGTTCCAGGAGTGACGGTAGGCATGTCACTATCTAGTACTCCATGGGGAACTTGCTCTGTTCCAGGAGTGACTGTAGGCATGTCACTATCTAGTACTCCATGGGGAACTTGCTCTGTTCCAGGAGTGACTGTAGGCATGTCACTATCTAGTACTCCATGGGGAACTTGCTCTGTTCCAGGAGTGACTGTAGGCATGTCACTATCTAGTACTCCATGGGAACTTGCTCTGTTCCAGGAGTGATAGTCTGTGATGTAGGCGCGTCTTGTTCTATTCCCGGCCTTGCGATATGCATTCCACCTGAGGCGACGCGAACGCCCCCTGGCATGACGTTCACACCGCCAGCCATTACGATGACACCTCCTGATACACTCACAGTTACTGAATTTGGGAAGGAGTCATTATACACATTGATCTTTAACCCTAGATGACTAGACATACTCGAGACAATGGAACACTCATTAAAATTACGAATTCTGTAAACTTTGCATTTTTAAATAGGCTCAAAAATAATTTTAATGTACTTCTAAACATTTTATTAAGAATTTACATAGTAACATAGAAAACAATTTTTATTATTCTTATGACTGTCTAGTCTTCTAGGGATAAGCATAACGTATTACAGGAATAAATTTTTAATCTAAATGTAAAATTTTTTTCATGTTTGACAACACAATGGTCTTCTTCAAAAATTTTCATGCTCACAAAATGAACTTATTTAAGCACATTCATAATAGACACAATCTGCATAATCTAGCTGTTATTTTAACAGCTTAGTTATTTTTTCTTTTCCCCTTTTAGACAACACTTAAAGAATTGAAAAGCAGACTTTTTAATGCCACCCGGCACTATATTTTCGGCTTCAGATATACCTTGCTCTATTCCAGGAGTGATATTCTGTTCTGTAGGCATGTCACTATCTACTACTCCATGGGGAACTTGCTCTGTTCCAGGAGTGACGGTAGGCATGTCACTATCTAGTACTCCATGGGGAACTTGCTCTGTTCCAGGAGTGACTGTAGGCATGTCACTATCTAGTACTCCATGGGGAACTTGCTCTGTTCCAGGAGTGACTGTAGGCATGTCACTATCTAGTACTCCATGGGAACTTGCTCTGTTCCAGGAGTGATAGTCTGTGATGTAGGCGCGTCTTGTTCTATTCCCGGCCTTGCGATATGCATTCCACCTGAGGCGACGCGAACGCCCCCTGGCATGACGTTCACACCGTCAGCCATTACGATGACACCTCCTGATACACTCACAGTTACTGAATTTGGGAAGGAGTCATTATACACATTGATCTTTAACCCTAGATGACTAGACATACTCGAGACAATGGAACACTCATTAAAATTACGAATTCTGTAAACTTTGCATTTTTAAATAGGCTCAAAAATAATTTTAATGTACTTCTAAACATTTTATTAAGAATTTACATAGTAACATAGAAAACAATTTTTATTATTCTTATGACTGTCTAGTCTTCTAGGGATAAGCATAACGTATTACAGGAATAAATTTTTAATCTAAATGTAAAATTTTTTTCATGTTTGACAACACAATGGTCTTCTTCTTCAAAAATTTTCATGCTCACAAAATGAACTTATTTAAGCACAGTCATAATAGACACAATCTGCATAATCTAGCTGTTATTTTAACAGCTTAGTTATTTTTTCTTTTCCCCTTTTAGACAACACTTAAAGAATTGAAAAGCAGACTTTTTAATGCCACCCGGCACTATATTTTCGGCTTCAGATATACCTTGCTCTATTCCAGGAGTGATATTCTGTTCTGTAGGCATGTCACTATCTACTACTCCATGGGGAACTTGCTCTGTTCCAGGAGTGACGGTAGACATTTCACTATCTAGTACTCCATGGGGAACTTGCTCTGTTCCAGGAGTGACTGTAGGCATGTCACTATCTAGTACTCCATGGGGAACTTGCTCTGTTCCAGGAGTGACTGTAGGCATGTCACTATCTAGTACTCCATGGGGAACTTGCTCTGTTCCAGGAGTGACTGTAGGCATGTCACTATCTAGTACTCCATGGGGAACTTGCTCTGTTCCAGGAGTGACTGTAGGCATGTCACTATCTAGTACTCCATGGGAACTTGCTCTGTTCCAGGAGTGATAGTCTGTGATGTAGGCGCGTCTTGTTCTATTCCCGGCCTTGCGATATGCATTCCACCTGAGGCGACGCGAACGCCCCCTGGCATGACGTTCACACCGCCAGCCATTACGATGACACCTCCTGATACACTCACAGTTACTGAATTTGGGAAGGAGTCATTATACACATTGATCTTGAACTCTAGATGACTAGAGATACTCGAGACAATGGAACACTCATTAAAATTACGAATTCTGTAAACTTTGCATTTTTAAATAGGCTCAAAAATAATTTTAATGTACTTCTAAACATTTTATTAAGAATTTACATAGTAACATAGAAAACAATTTTTATTATTCTTATGACTGTCTAGTCTTCTAGGGATAAGCATAACGTATTACAGGAATAAATTTTTAATCTAAATGTAAAATTTTTTTCATGTTTGACAACACAATGGTCTTCTTCTTCAAAAATTTTCATGCTCACAAAATGAACTTATTTAAGCACATTCATAATAGACACAATCTGCATAATCTAGCTGTTATTTTAACAGCTTAGTTATTTTTTCTTTTCCCCTTTTAGACAACACTTAAAGAATTGAAAAGCAGACTTTTTAATGCCACCCGGCACTATATTTTCGGCTTCAGATATCCCTTGCTCTATTCCAGGAGTGATATTCTGTTCTGTAGGCATGTCACTATCTACTACTCCATGGGGAACTTGCTCTGTTCCAGGAGTGACGGTAGGCATGTCACTATCTAGTACTCCATGGGGAACTTGCTCTGTTCCAGGAGTGACTGTAGGCATGTCACTATCTAGTACTCCATGGGGAACTTGCTCTGTTCCAGGAGTGACTGTAGGCATGTCACTATCTAGTACTCCATGGGGAACTTGCTCTGTTCCAGGAGTGACTGTAGGCATGTCACTATCTAGTACTCCATGGGAACTTGCTCTGTTCCAGGAGTGATAGTCTGTGATGTAGGCGCGTCTTGTTCTATTCCCGGCCTTGCGATATGCATTCCACCTGAGGCGACGCGAACGCCCCCTGGCATGACGTTCACACCGCCAGCCATTACGATGACACCTCCTGATACACTCACAGTTACTGAATTTGGGAAGGAGTCATTATACACATTGATCTTTAACCCTAGATGACTAGACATACTCGAGACAATGGAACACTCATTAAAATTACGAATTCTGTAAACTTTGCATTTTTAAATAGGCTCAAAAATAATTTTAATGTACTTCTAAACATTTTATTAAGAATTTACATAGTAACATAGAAAACAATTTTTATTATTCTTATGACTGTCTAGTCTTCTAGGGATAAGCATAACGTATTACAGGAATAAATTTTTAATCTAAATGTAAAATTTTTTTCATGTTTGACAACACAATGGTCTTCTTCAAAAATTTTCATGCTCACAAAATGAACTTATTTAAGCACATTCATAATAGACACAATCTGCATAATCTAGCTGTTATTTTAACAGCTTAGTTATTTTTTCTTTTCCCCTTTTAGACAACACTTAAAGAATTGAAAAGCAGACTTTTTAATGCCACCCGGCACTATATTTTCGGCTTCAGATATACCTTGCTCTATTCCAGGAGTGATATTCTGTTCTGTAGGCATGTCACTATCTACTACTCCATGGGGAACTTGCTCTGTTCCAGGAGTGACGGTAGGCATGTCACTATCTAGTACTCCATGGGGAACTTGCTCTGTTCCAGGAGTGACTGTAGGCATGTCACTATCTAGTACTCCATGGGGAACTTGCTCTGTTCCAGGAGTGACTGTAGGCATGTCACTATCTAGTACTCCATGGGAACTTGCTCTGTTCCAGGAGTGATAGTCTGTGATGTAGGCGCGTCTTGTTCTATTCCCGGCCTTGCGATATGCATTCCACCTGAGGCGACGCGAACGCCCCCTGGCATGACGTTCACACCGTCAGCCATTACGATGACACCTCCTGATACACTCACAGTTACTGAATTTGGGAAGGAGTCATTATACACATTGATCTTTAACCCTAGATGACTAGACATACTCGAGACAATGGAACACTCATTAAAATTACGAATTCTGTAAACTTTGCATTTTTAAATAGGCTCAAAAATAATTTTAATGTACTTCTAAACATTTTATTAAGAATTTACATAGTAACATAGAAAACAATTTTTATTATTCTTATGACTGTCTAGTCTTCTAGGGATAAGCATAACGTATTACAGGAATAAATTTTTAATCTAAATGTAAAATTTTTTTCATGTTTGACAACACAATGGTCTTCTTCTTCAAAAATTTTCATGCTCACAAAATGAACTTATTTAAGCACAGTCATAATAGACACAATCTGCATAATCTAGCTGTTATTTTAACAGCTTAGTTATTTTTTCTTTTCCCCTTTTAGACAACACTTAAAGAATTGAAAAGCAGACTTTTTAATGCCACCCGGCACTATATTTTCGGCTTCAGATATACCTTGCTCTATTCCAGGAGTGATATTCTGTTCTGTAGGCATGTCACTATCTACTACTCCATGGGGAACTTGCTCTGTTCCAGGAGTGACGGTAGACATTTCACTATCTAGTACTCCATGGGGAACTTGCTCTGTTCCAGGAGTGACTGTAGGCATGTCACTATCTAGTACTCCATGGGGAACTTGCTCTGTTCCAGGAGTGACTGTAGGCATGTCACTATCTAGTACTCCATGGGGAACTTGCTCTGTTCCAGGAGTGACTGTAGGCATGTCACTATCTAGTACTCCATGGGGAACTTGCTCTGTTCCAGGAGTGACTGTAGGCATGTCACTATCTAGTACTCCATGGGAACTTGCTCTGTTCCAGGAGTGATAGTCTGTGATGTAGGCGCGTCTTGTTCTATTCCCGGCCTTGCGATATGCATTCCACCTGAGGCGACGCGAACGCCCCCTGGCATGACGTTCACACCGCCAGCCATTACGATGACACCTCCTGATACACTCACAGTTACTGAATTTGGGAAGGAGTCATTATACACATTGATCTTGAACTCTAGATGACTAGAGATACTCGAGACAATGGAACACTCATTAAAATTACGAATTCTGTAAACTTTGCATTTTTAAATAGGCTCAAAAATAATTTTAATGTACTTCTAAACATTTTATTAAGAATTTACATAGTAACATAGAAAACAATTTTTATTATTCTTATGACTGTCTAGTCTTCTAGGGATAAGCATAACGTATTACAGGAATAAATTTTTAATCTAAATGTAAAATTTTTTTCATGTTTGACAACACAATGGTCTTCTTCTTCAAAAATTTTCATGCTCACAAAATGAACTTATTTAAGCACATTCATAATAGACACAATCTGCATAATCTAGCTGTTATTTTAACAGCTTAGTTATTTTTTCTTTTCCCCTTTTAGACAACACTTAAAGAATTGAAAAGCAGACTTTTTAATGCCACCCGGCACTATATTTTCGGCTTCAGATATACCTTGCTCTATTCCAGGAGTGATATTCTGTTCTGTAGGCATGTCACCATCTACTACTCCATGGGGAACTTGCTCTGTTCCAGGAGTGACGGTAGGCATGTCACTATCGAGTACTCCATGGGGAACTTGCTCTGTTCCAGGAGTGACGGTAGGCATGTCACTATCTAGTACTCCATGGGAACTTGCTCTGTTCCAGGAGTGATAGTCTGTGATGTAGGCGCGTCTTGTTCTATTCCCGGCCTTGCGATATGCATTCCACCTGAGGCGACGCGAACGCCCCCTGGCATGACGTTCACACCGCCAGCCATTACGATGACACCTCCTGATACACTCACAGTTACTGAATTTGGGAAGGAGTCATTATACACATTGTCCTCGGACTCATCGCTTGAAAGATAAATATCATCTGAGTTACTATCTATCAATTTAATTAAAATCTTGGCCTCATCTCTATTAATTCTTCTGTGGGGATTGAGAGTTGCGATTAAGTCGACTATCTTTATCAGCACCAACCTCCTTTTATTTATGGACCCTCCTAGAAGAAAAACGAAAAAAAATTCGAAATTTTAAGGTTGTTTGATTTAAGGTATCCACCTACGTCGAAAATTATAAAAAGTGGATAAAAATATAGAAATGTGTAAAATAAGCAAGAAGGCTAAAGTTATAAATTTGGTGGTTTTTAAAGTGTTTATTTAATTTAAAAAGTTCTTTAAAATAAACTCATATGAAAACTTTAAATGCGTTTTCTGAAAAATTAGATTTTCATCGGAAAAGATAAACGACTATTGCTCTAACTCAAAATTTTATTATCCTACAACCATGAAATTTTTTGTGTAGTCTTTTGATAATGTCTAGAATGTAATGAACTAAAGAATTAGCTCTAACAAGGAAGGTCTCCATACGGGCATACTCAGAAAAATCTGAAAAAATTACAGAATGTTCTTCTCATATGGATATATATGTTTATAAAAAAATTTTTGGCGGAACCCCGATACAGCGTCTGTAAAAAAAATAACGAAATCTTCGTTTATTTGGCAATTTAACACCGAACAAAAAAAAAAAAAAAAAAAAAAAAAAAAAAAAAAAAAAAAAACGCTTTCATGTAGGAAAAACTTTTTATGTTGAATTTGTTTATATAAGTTTAAATAACTTTTGTTTTGTCATTTTTAATTTGTTTTAACTATAGTTTTGTCATATTTTTTAGTTTGTTTTAACTACAGTTTGTCATATATATTTATATGTATTTATAATAAAATGTAAATATCATATTTTACGATTTAAACCAAAATTTAAACTGGTTTAAATTACTCCAAGCTCAAAAATTAGGCAGATAGAACACTGTCGATTTGATACTGTTGCTACGGAAACGACTTCGTCTTTGATATGGAAATGTATCATGGCAATCAAATGTCAGCTGACTATAACTTAAAATAGATATTTGCAACTTGCAAAGAATAGAAACTATTTTTACAGTGATAAAATTAAATAACTACAGCAACAAGCAACATATATATGTAATATAAAAAATATATAATAACCTCTTTCATTGATTAAGTTTAGATTCACGAAAAACCGTGCATTCTAAAAAACAATTAATAATGCATTGAAATTGTTTGCTTTTGGCAAGGAAAAATCCTGCTCGCCAAATCGCGCGGCACTTTCGTATTTTCGCGCCAAATATTCGAAAGTATATTATTTTTTTACAGACTTTCTACTGAAATTCCGCCGTTAAATTTGACTGATCCCTTATTACATACATGAGTAGTTTCACTAGCATTTTTTTCAACATATTCTGAGTATGCCCTGTAAGGAGACCTTCCTTGTAAGTGACTTATTTGTTGATATATAGCTATTTTTATGAAAAATTACACGTAAAATTACTGAAATTTTCTATGCAATTGTATATAATCAACTGTGTCTCTTTTAGATTTTGTATATTACAGCTGCAGATTCCCAATCGCCTTGTGGCGACTAAATTTTTAGGTGCGTTCGTAATTATACAGTGTGTCCACGTATAAACTGACCGACCTTTATTTTCGCAACCATTGGTCCTAGATGCATACTTACAATTACAAAAATGGTTTAAATAAGATAAAGGATTATTTTTAATGTGATTATATAAGAAAAATATTTATTAAAAAATTACGGAATTTAAATTTTTATACGGTCCCCCGGTCCTATAAGTGATATTTGGTAAAAATTTACTGTGACACTAACAAGTAAGACAGAAAATGTCCCATTCATCTAACATTAAAATTGACCGAGTTATGAAACTTTGAAATTCATGACTTATATCACTTTTTTGCATATCAAAACAGATGATTTCGACCATGCTTTCAGGGGTCATATATAAAGTACTTAAACTTATTTCAAGGTATCTGCGGTTTGAAAGAAATCATACAACTATTACGATTGAGTTAACTTTATTAGTTAAATTTCGGATAAGTTAAAATAATTGTATTTTAACATATGTTGTATTTTGTAAGGATTTGATGCTATGACTTCTTTTAACAAAAATTGTGTTATTTTCATAAGGTTTTATTTGAATTGCAGCGATCGTCTTTCCAGTTTAAAATTTGTACTCGAACTTTAACTGACTTTCAAATGTCCGATCGAATTTAAATTTTTAGATACTGACTTAAATCCCGATTATAATGTAATATTATTATGATTATCGACGCTTACCATCTTATATATATTTATATTAGATGATAACATAAAAAAAATCGGATAGATTACCGTCAACAAGTTTAAGAAATGGTTTTAGATTAGATAACATAAACCTGCGATGGTTGTGTTTTTTAACTTTTATAATTACGTTTTATGTATTTTTCAACACTAAATAAAAAAATTACATTCACTTTTAACCATCATCTCAGGATTTTTCGCAAATCGTAAATTTAAAGGTTAAAAAATAGCGAAAAATCGGATACTAAAAAGTAAGACTTTTTTATTCAGTTTATTTTTATTTAATTCAATAATTTATTCAATTTTGTGATCTATACTGTGTTTCATATAAGGATTGACCGAATACCGAATAGTCGATTCGGTATTCGGTGATTCGGCATGTAAACCGAATATTCGGCTTCGGCCGAATACTTAGAAGTATTCGGCCGAATAATTGCGGATAAGTATTTTCTTAGAAGTAGAAGGATTCTCTTTTACTTAGAAGTAGAATAGGCTAAATGATGAGTTTCAATATTATGTGCATGAGTTCAAAGTTCAGCTGCACTACCAAAAACAAGTCAAAGGCCATTTTTAATTACAAAAAACTCTTTCCTTCCTAAAATAGTCTATATATGGGTGAAATCAGAACAACTGTCTATGATAGAGAAAAAAATAAAGTAAGGAATATGGGCATCTTTCCCTTACTATTTAATTTTAATTATTTCTACATTAGTTTTTTCAATTTAAATTTATTTAATGTGTATTTTCTTTAATATACACCTCAAATAAGTATATCAGAGTTCATCTCTGTATACTAAGGTTTATATTAAAGAAAATACATACATCAAATAAGTATACTCCTATGCCTATCCTATAGCTTTTATAACCATTAAATTAAAATCGCTTAAATTTATCTTCATCACCACAATGATAAATATTAATCAAAATATAAATATGTATCAATAATTTCACAGAAAATAGTTAAATGTACAAATTGATATGATACCTTTTGTATTTGAGAACATTCCAATTCAATATGTATATAATTAGATAATCACTAAATCAGCTTAATAACAACATTGTTTCTTTTTATTTGAATGAACTTTTGTTTTTCTGAGAATCCCTATCCTTAATAATAGCCTGTATAGTTAATACTTTCATTAATCTGGATATTGACTAGTGATAAAATAATAAAAAATAAGTGATGGGTTAATGAATTTGTGAGTTGAAAGAAGTCATTAAATTTTTTTGTGTAATTAGATTTAAGGATAAAAATATAACTAAATTAAATTATTAAGAATTTAATTTTAATTAAAGTTTATTAAAAAAGCTAATGTATGCAAAAATGTGTATTAAAAATTTTTAAGTATTCGGTTGCCGAATACCGAATATTCGGTGTACACTTTGACCGAAGCTTCGGTATTCGGTATTCGGCAAAATTGCTGATTCGGTCAATCCCTAGTTTCATATACAGCTAAACAGCTCAGGGATCAGATGAGGTTGGGAGGAGAGGAGGGGATCAATTTTAACTTTGAGCTTTTTAACTTTGAAATTTGCGATTTGAGAAAAATCCTGACGTGACGGTTTTATGAAGGTCATTTTCGGGTTCAGCGGTAAAAAATACACGTGAATCAATTTTCAAAAGCTAAAAAACGTGGCACAACCCAAAATTTGAAAGACGGTGTAATCTAACAGCATTTAAAAATATGTATCATTTTTGTAAAGAATTGAGGTTGTTGTTTTTCATCCTTTTATTTAACTAAAATTCTGTTATTTTTATCCTCTTATGTGTTCAGTGCAAATTGTATGTTTTACAGTAATATGTCAGAATGATTAAAGATTTCAAAGTTATATTGCAATGCTAATTTTACTCTCAACCATTTCTTTAATATATCTGACGATAATTATATTTCTACTAAATTTGTGAATGACCCCTAATTTGTAGCAAAAAATATGCTCCAACTTTAAACAGTTATTACTCGGCCAATTTTAATCGTAGAATAACGGAACTTTTCTTGGGCTTACTTGTAAGTGTAACAGGAAAATTTTACTAAATATAACCTATAGGACCGGGGGACCGTATAAAAATTTAAATTCTGTAATTCTTCGCTAAATTGTTTTTTCGCTTCAAACTTTTATTATCTTAACTCTGCACCTAATTTTGACCGCTTTTGTAATTGGAAGTATGCATCTAGGACCAACGGTTGCAAAAATAAAGGTTGGTCAAGTTATACGTGGACACACTGTATAAATACGTAGCACCGATATAGTCGTCGTTCAGTCCGTATATAACAGAGCAAAAACTACCCAACCGAATGGTCTGAAATTTTAAATATATAATTGTTGCAAAATTTTGTCGAGTCATTTCAAATTTTATGATAATCGGATGTATAGTTTAATGACAGGGACTGCCAAAAGTTTTCCGTTACATGACGGCCAAGGGGAATAAATTATCGCAACTGCATTTTAATGATGTTACAGCCTTCCGAATGGTCTGAAATTTTGTTGCAAAATTTTGTCGAGTCATTTCAAGTTGTATGAAAATCGGATGCATAGTTTAATGACAGGGACAGTCAAAAGTTTTCCGTTGCATGACGGCCAATGGGGAAAAAAATATTTCAGTGCATTTTAATGATGTGGCAGCCTTTCGAACAGAATGAAATGGATAGGCACTTATTGAAGTACATTAAAATATACATTCGGTACAATATACGGTGCAAAAAATATTTATAAAACTAGTTATAGTACGAACGCACCTCATTTACCACGTTTGACGAGCAATTTCAAACTTGTTTTATTTGGCTACTCATTTTTGGCATCTTAAGTCGCCATCCTTTGTTGAATTTCTCGCGATCATTTGACGAAAATTGCATTTTTCGCAATCCTCTGACGAGAATCGCATCACGTATTTTCGTGATCTAACAAAAATCTAATAAAAATCGCGTATTTTTTCGCGGTCTTCTAACCAAAATCGCATTTTTTCTGTTAACTGTTGACAAAATTCAGGTTTTATAGCGATCGTTTTACGAAATTCGCATTCTTTTGCGACGCTTTGACGGAAGTCGAACTTTTTTCGCCATTCTTTGACAAAATTTGCCCGGTTTTTGTGATCTTTTGATGAAATTCGCTATTCTTCTGCAATCTTTTAACGAAATTAGTTTTTTTTCTCCGATCTTTTGACAAAATTTTCGTTTTTTTCTGCGATCCTTTGATGAAATAAGTTTTTTTTTTTTCAAAACTTTTTTTTTTTTGACGAAATTTGTGGGTCTTTTCGGAATTCTTTGAGGAAATCCTTAGATTTCTGACGATCCTTTGACGAAGGTCACGATTTTTCTGCAAAGATTGGCGAAATTCGCGTTTTCCCCCCCTGATCCTTTGACGAAATAGGCGACTTTTTCTGAGAAAATCGGTGAAATTCGCGTTTTTCCGCGATTCGTTGACGAAATTCGCCTTGTAGGTAGCTTTCATTACAAAAAACTACCTATTGCAGCCGTTCGGAGGAAAGCGATTTCAAAAAATTTTGGTATGTTTTCATCGATCATGACCCCCAGACACCGAAACCACCCTCCGTTCAAAATTGATATATATATATATATATATATATATATATCTGACCTTTTTCACACTGTAACTCTCGTTTTTATGAACCGATTTCGATGTAATTCGGTGTGTACATATAGTACATACCGATGTCTCGACCGAGTTCGTTGGCCAGCTTCATCCGCCGTTCAAAATGGCGGCCCTTTAAAATTTTTAGAAAAATTTGAAATTTGAAATGTGGTACCAAAAAATTGAAAATAGAAAAATATTTTTTTCTTATGTATTTGACCTTTATACAAAGATTCCGGAGCAGTTTTTGTTTCGCCTATATCTTAAAAAATGGCTGAGTTATAGCATTTTAGGTAGCTTTCTTTACAAAAAAGCTACCTATTGCAGCCGTTCGGAGGAAAGAGATTTCAAAAAATTTTGGTATATTTTCATCGATCATGACCCCCAGACCCCGAAACCACCCTCCGTTCAAAATTGATATATATATATATATATATATATATATCTGACCTATGTCACACTGTAACTCCCGTAATTATGAACCGATTTCGATGTAATTCGGTGTGTACATAGTACATACGAATGTCTCGACCGAGTTCGTTGGCCAGCTTCATCCGCCATTTTGTTTCAAAATGGCGGCCATTTAAAATTTTTAAAAAAATTTAAAACTTGAAATGTGGTACCAAAAAATTCAAAATGGAAAAATATTTTTTTCTTATGTATTTGACCTTTATACAAAGATTCCAGAGCAGTTTTTGTTTCGTCTATATCTTAAAAAATGGCTGAGTTATAGCATTTTGAATTTCTAGCGTGGTTGACATTTTGAAACGTCCTGAATTTTGTCACGCGCTAAAAGGCGTATTTATGAACCGATTTGGATGTAATTCGGTGTGTACATAGTACATACCAATCTCTCGACCGAGTTCGTTGGCCAGCTTCATCCGCCATTTTGTTTCAAAATGGCGGAAATTTAAATTTTTTTTTTAAATTTAAAATTTGAAATGTGGTACCAAAAATTTGAAAATGGAAAAATATTTTTTTCTTATGTATTTGACCTTTATACAAAAATTTCGGAGCAGTTTTTGTTTCATCTATATCTTAAAAAATGGCTGAGTTATAGCATTTTGAATTTCTAGCGTGGCTGACATTTTGAAACGTCCTGAAATTTGTCACGCGATAAAAGGCGTATCTATGAACCGATTTGGATGTAACTTCGTTTATACATAGTACATACCAATGTCTTGACCGGGTTCGTTGGCCAGCTTCACCCGCCATCTTGTTTAAAAATGGCGGCAATTTAAATTTTATAGAAAAATTTAAATTTGAAATGTGGTACCAAAAATTGAAAATTGAAAAAATATTTTCTTCTTATGTGTTTGACCTTGATAAAAAGATTCGGGAACAGTTTTTGTTTCGTCTATATCTTAAGAAATGGCTGAGTTATAGCATTTTGAATTTCTAGCGTGGCTGACATTTTGAAACGTCCTGATTTTTCTCACGTAATAACAGGCGTATTTATGAACCGACTTGGATGTACCTTGGTGTGTACATAGTACATACAAATATCTCGACCGAGTTCGTTGGCCAGCTTCATCCGCCATCTTGTTTCAAAATGGCGGCCATTGAAAAAAATTAAAAAATAAAAAAATTTAAATGAGATACCAAAAAATTGGAAAATGAAAAAAGATTTTTTTTGTATGGAACAGTTTTTCTTTCGTCTATATCTAAAAAAATGACTGAGTAATAGCATTTTGAATTTCTCTTGTGGCTGACATTTTAAAACGACCTGATTTTTGTCACGCGATAACAGGCGTATTTATGAACCTATTTGGATGTAACTTGGTCTGTACATAGTACATACCAATGTCTCGACCGAGTTCGTTGGCCAGCTTCATTCGCCATCTTGTTTCAAAAGGGTTGCCATTTAAAAAAAATTAAATTTAAAATTCAAAATGAGGTATTAAAAAATTGGAAAATGAAAAAGATTTTTTTTTATGTGTTTGGCCTTGATACAAAGATTCCGGAGCAGTTTTTGTTTCTGAAAATTTGTTCTTTTGTTGATATCTTAAAAAATGGTTGATTTATAGCACTTTGAATTTCTAGTATGGCTAACATTTTGAAACGATCTTGTATTTGTCACGCGATAACACACGTATTCGCCTATTTCGTTGTAAGAAAGCATGTGGATAGTATACATCAACTACTCGACCAAGTTCGCTGGCCAGATTCATCAGCCATCTTGTTTCAAAATGGCGGCCATTAAATTAAAAAAAAATATATATATAAAAATTTGAAATTGAAAAAGGTTTCTTTCTTAAGTATTTGATCTTGATATAAGGATTCAGGAGCATTTTTTGTTTGTCTTTACCTTAAAAAAATGGCTCAGATATAGCAGTTTCAATTTCTATTGTGGGTGACATTTTGAAAAATCTGATTTTTTGCATGCGACAGCACTCCTATATATTAACCGATTCCGATGTGAGTGAGCATGTGCACAGCAATTACTAAGGTCTCGACCAAGTTCACTGCTTAGCCTCATCCACCATGTTGTCTTAAAATGACAGGCACTTTAAGAAATTGCCGAATTTGGCAGCCAAATATAAGTTACTTTAAAGAAAAGCAGCTTGGATAAAGCTGACTAATTTCGCGAAATTCTCATTCATTATATTGATAAAAATTAGTATTGAATCTCCTATATTCGGTTTCCATTAAATTGAGCTTCGTGTGTTTGCATGATATAAGTTGGCTTTTTTTAAATAAGGATTATGAAAGCTACCTCTTCCTCCCGGCACTGGCCGGAAGGACTTTTGAATTTCTAGCGTGGCTGACATTTTGAAACGTCCTGAATTTTGTCACGCGATAAAAGGCGTATTTATGAACCGATTTCGATGTAATTCGGTGTGTACATAGTACATACCAATGTCTCGACCGAGTTCGTTGGCCAGCTTCATCCGCCATTTTGAAACAAAATGGCGGCCATTTAAAATTTTTAAAAAGGTTTAAAATTTGAAATGTGGTACCAAAAAATTGAAAATAGAAAAATATTTTTTTCTTATGTATTTGACCTTTATACAAAGATTCCGGAGCAGTTTTTGTTTCGTCTATATCTTGAAAAATGGCCGAGTTGTAGCATTTTGAATTTCTAGCGTGGCTGACATTTTGAAACGTCCTGAATTTTGTCACGTGATAAAAGGTGTATTTATGAACCGATTTGGATGTAACTTCGTTTATACATAGTACATACCAATGTCTCGACCGAGTTCGTTGGCCAGCTACATTCGCCATCTTGTTTAAAAATGGCGGCCATTTAAATTTTTAAGAAAAATTTAAATTTGGAATGTGGTACCAAAAAATTGAAAATTGGAAAAATATTTTTTCTTATGTGTTTGACCTTGATAAAAAGATTCAGGAGCAGTTTTTGTTTCGTCTATATCTTAAAAAATGGCTGAGTTATAGCATTTTGAATTTCTAGCGTGGCTGACATTTTGAAACGTCCTGATTTTGTCACGTGATAACAGGCGTATTTTATGAACTGATTTGGATGTACCTTGGTGTGTACATATAGTACATACAAATATCTCGACCGAGTTCGTTGGCCAGCTTCATCCGTCATCTTGTTTCAAAATGGCGGCCATTAAAAAAATTTTTTTTAATTTAAAATTTAAAATTAGATACCAAAAAATTGGAAAATGGAAAACATTTTTTTCGTATGTGTTTGACCTTAATACAAAGATTCCGGAACAGTTTTTGTTTCGTCTATATCTAAAAAAATGGCTGAGTTATAGCATTTTGAATTTCTATTGTGGCTGACATTTTAAAACGACCTGATTTTTGTCACGCGATAACAGGCGTATTTATGAACCGATTTGGATGTAACTTGGTCTGTACATAGTACATACCAATGTCTCGACCAAGTTCTCTGGCCAGCTTCATTCGCCATCTTGTTTCAAAAGGGTTGCCATTTTTAAAAAAAAATAAATTTAAAATTTAAAAGGAGGTATTAAAAAATTGGAAAATGAAAAAGACTTTTTTTTATGTGTTTGGCCCTGATACAAAGATTCCGGAGCAGTTTTTGTTTCTGAAAATTTGTTCTTTTGTTTATATCTTAAAAAATGGTTGAATTCACTTTGAATTTCTAGCATGGCTAACATTTTGAAACGATCTTGTATTTGTCACCCGATAACACACGTATTCGCCTATTTCGATGTAAGAAGGCATGTGGATAGTATACATCAATATCTCGACCATGTTCGCTGGCCAGATTCATCAGCCATCTTGTTTCAAATGGCGGCCATTAAATTAAAAAAATATATATATTTAAAGTGAGGTGCAAATAAATTAGAAATTGAAAAAGGTTTCTTTCTTAAGTATTTGACCTTGATATAAGGATTCAGGAGCATTTTTTGTTTGTCTTTATCTTAAAAAATGGCTCAGATATAGCAGTTTCAATTTCTAATGTGGGTGACATTTTGAAAAATGTGATTCTTTGCCTGCGACAGCACTCGTATATATCAACCGATTCCGATGTGACTGAGCATGTGCACAGCAATTACTAAGGTCTCGACCAAGTTCACTGGTTAGCCTCATCCACCATGTTGTCTTAAAATGGCAGGCACTTTAAGAAATCGCCGAATTTGGCAGCCAAATATAAGTTACTTTAAGGAAAAGCAGCTTGGATAAGGCTGACTAATTTCGCAAAATTCTCATTCATTATATTGATAAAAATTAGTATTGAATCTCCTACATTCGGTTTCCACTAAATTGAGCTTCGTGTGTTTGAATAATATAAGTTGGCTTTTTTAAAATAAGGAATATGAAAGCTACCTCTTCCTCCCGGCACTGGCCGGAAGGACTTTTTACGAAATCTGCGGGGTGTTTTGTATTCCTTTGACGAAATTTGTGCTCTTTTCTGCTAACGATTGACACAATTGATTTTTTCGGAGACCATTTGCCGAAATTTTCGATATTTTTCCATGGTATTTTTTTCATGTCGGACTTTACTCAGGCATCGGCCGGAGTAGCTCAGTGGTTAGAGTAGCAGTCTTGTATACTGTGGTCCCGGGTTCGATTCCTGGCTCTGGCTAATTTTTCACTCCATTTGGTTTTATTGTATTTATGTCTGTAAAATATTTATATATACCTTTAAATGTTTTGGGGATCTCTGACCGCTAAAACGTGTAAATCCGTCGAAAACTGGAAGTCGAAAAAATTTCGATTACAATACTTTCTTCTATTGAAGATAGAAGAAAGCGAAAAGGTTAAAAGAATCCAAGGCAACAGTAACACAGGAAATGACCATATCATTCCTTATTTTCCTTTTGTCCTACCTACACAAGAAATCACAGGGTGACTCATAACTCATCTCATAGTCCGCATAAGTCAATGCGGTCCCTATATGCAGAAGATAATTCTTTCTTTTAAAGTTTATTTTTGCTACCAATTTGTTAGATAGGTAGGTTTTTGTTCTAGTGTATGCACCACATTCTGTATAAAATTTCAGATTCTTCAAGAAAAGAAAATTAAATCTGTTGCGTGGTGCGCTAGAAATTTAATTTTATTTCAGAATTCTTTTCCAAAATCTTATAACGTTATACATAATTTTTTTTGCAAATAAAGACTGGGTGACACCCGGGGCGGACCGCCTCCTCCACCCACCCTTAGCTACGCCACTGTATGTATATATAACACTGGCGCCCGGCTAACCGAAAAGTACCAGTAAAATGTATATATTAGGATAAATACATGGAAATATATTTATATTTAATATCCGCTGCAAAAATAAATAAGTAAATAAACCAGCTCGTTATTTACTTTGGTACTACTTAGTCATCCAGTCGACCCAAAATCTATTGCTAAACTATAAGGTTAAATGCCAATCATGGTTGATCGTAAATGTCACATTCACTTGACTTTAAGCAAGTTACACGTGTTTACGTCAACAAGTGACTTTTATTTCGACGTTTTATTTGTATTTTTATTAATGTTATACTAATTTATCTATTCTTTCGTTATTTAAAATAAAAATTATGTCAATTTGTATAATTTGGCGAAATGGGTCGACGGGATAACTAAGTAGTACCTTTACTTTTGTAGAAAAAATATGTATTTCAATTCCTACTATTAGTTCACACTCTCCCTATATTTATATATATATTTATTCAATTCCTACTATTAGCTCACACTCTCCCTATATTTATTTATTTATGTATTTATATATTTATCTTGTTCAAATTTTCAACCGTTAATAAAACGAGGTGGAACCCGTCGAATTTCAACGAAAGAAAATGTTTACAAAGGAAGTGTTGCATCAAATTTATAATACATCGACAAAAAATAATTAGAATAAAAAATCCATCTTACACTTGTTAATTTAACTCTCCAAAGACATATTTTAACCTAAGATTAACAAAATACTTTTTTCATAAACTTCAACTGTTAAAATTATTGAAAAATTAAACTTTATTCATATACGTAATCAGTAACATATAATCAAGATAAGTAATTTTGATTAAGTTATTAATTGATGCTTGGTTACGGAATGAAAAATCCGCATAAATGATTTCACCTTGACATAATCATAGAATTTTCTACCTTTACTTCTAAACCGAATCAAGTCATTTTTCACGTTTCACATCCATATTAACTATTTTAAAACATTTTAACGCGCAATAGGTTATTAATAAATATCTTTTCAAGCTTGAAGTCACGTTTGTCAACTATTACAACTTTCCATGTTAAAATTCCCACTCGTGAATTGAGGTCTTAGTATAATATCTGTACCTGCGCGTAAAAATTTCAGAAATTTATAACTTTTAGAAATTTATTCAAGGGGAAATATCTCGTTTTATCAAATAAAATTATTGTTTACTTTTAAATATGACGTCATTTTCAGTCGCTGAAATATTTTGCCTATTGTCTCAAACTCAATATCAGCAAAATGAAAAAATAGTGAAATATAAGAGCATCATCAGGGAAATTGTGTCTTTTTTAAAGCATAACGTCATTTTCTGTTCAAATTTTTAAAAATGATATTTTTAATTGCAATGAGAAAATGGCATCAGTAAGAATATAATCAATAAAAATAACTAATCCACTTTTAATAGAAATGAAGTACTTCAGTTGCCACGATTAAAAAATTGGTATTAAAAACTATAAAAAAATTAATATCTCAGAAATAAATTGAGATACAGCTTTCAAACAAATTGCATTTAAAAGTGCATTTTTTTCTGCATACGACGGTGTAAACATTTAAAATGTGGGATGTTTAGAAGTTTAAAAATTTGCAGTAGCGAAAATTGCAAAAGCGAAATTTCATTTCAAATTTCAAAGTGTTGCCATTCGCAGAATGACGTATGCGTTACGCACAGATATGTTTGTCCTTTATAATATAGATGGTATTAAAAACTATAAAAAAATTAATATCTCAGAAATAAATTGAGATACAGCTTTCAAACAAATTGCATTTAAAAGTGCATTTTTTTCTGCATACGACGGTGTAAACATTTAAAATGTGGGATGTTTAGAAGTTTAAAAAATTGCAGTAGCGAAAATTGCAAAAGCGAAATTTCATTTCAAATTTCAAAGTGTTGCCATTCGCAGAATGACGTATGCGTTACGCACAGATATGTTTGTCCTTTCAAATTTCAAAGTGTTGCCACTCCACAGCCCTCTGAATACTAGGCCTGAGTGCTCATTCAAAATGGCGGCTGTCGAAGGCGGACTTTTCCCCCACTAGTAAAATTATATCGTGATTGAGTGCCTAGTGAATCTCCCTTCAGGTCCCGGTTTTCTTGTAATATTATTTTACTGAAAGATTTTTAAATAAGCTCAATCAATCGATTAAAAATTTCTATCTATTAAAAATTTCTTTTGACAAGAAACTTAGTATGCCATCATTCAAAAATTAACAAAAATATTTCCCATCTATTACATTTGTCAGAAAAGTAAAGAAAATTTAAAATGTTTGTTTAGCTTCATGATCAAAGTTTTATGTGGAGCCAGCCCCTTAGTTATGAAAAGAATAACATATTATATTGGCTAAATGCATTTACACAAATTAAAAATAAATGAAAGGATGAATTTGGTATTTAAATTATGAAAAGCACATGACAAAAATTATTCACATATTGTTAAGAAATTCAGATATTCTAAGGTTGAATGCTAAAAATAAATACAGATTTATTTATTTTTCAGTTTTTTTAAATTTTTCTCTTGTATTTCTTAATTAAAAATTTTAATAACTATTTTTGAGTAATTATTTGGTAAGATCTTATATACAACTTGCATCATATTTTTAAATAAATAAAGCTGTCATGAGTCCAGGGATCTGTTTAGAGAAAAATTAGGTCCTTTAATGGACCTTTCACAATCTTTTTATTTTAAAACAGGACCCATCACAAAATTTTTCAACTTAACAATTAGCTTTACACAAAACTTTTGCATTTCCAAGCTGTACTTTTCATCACAAATTTTAAAAGTAATACTATCTAACTTGTCAAAAAAACTATTATCAAGATATAGATATGGAAAGGGTCTTGTTAAAAATGTATAACAAGAACCTGAATATAACGATAATTTCAAATTCCCAAAATTAAAAATAGATTTTTCATAAATGTGAAAAAAAAAAAAATATTCACAATTTCAAAAATAGGACCCAGAAAGAAAAATCTGGACAGATCCCTGTGAGTACAATATTTACATAAATGATCAAAGTCATTCACTACATTTTAAACCTAAAGTTAACTAATTTTTAATAAAAAATTCATATGAAAAATCACCATTACTAGAATCAATACAGTAATTACAACAGTGATGTTTTAGCAAGTTTAGAAAGCAGCATAACCTGCAATGAAAAGTAGGATTGGCACAATGTTTTTATAAACTGGGTTTAATATATCATTTAAAGATATTTAAATGCGTCTAAATTTATCAGGCATGAAAGTGGAAAACATAAAAAAAGTTGTAAAATTTTTTCCATCTATACAATATTTATTTTTGGATACATTTTAACTTATTTATACAATAAAATAAAATATTACTGTATGTATGATTTTCTTTTAATAATTTAAAATTTATTAAAAGAAATTTAAACTAACAATTTTACAGGTCTTTTGAATCAAAACAGGAAATTGAAGACAGTTTGCTAAGATGTAAAACCATAAATATCTGATGAATTTATGTGAACTACAGCGATTAATTTGTCAAAATAAATATTATTTTAGAAGGCTTGTCTGTTTAAGATTTCCCCCCTCCTTTCAAAAACAAACAAGAAAACAAACCTCCATGCTGCATAAATACAAGCAAGTCAAATTGATCTTTACTCCAGCAATACATCTCCAAAATTGCATCACTGAAATTACACAAAAGTGTCACATAATTAGGAAAAAATATTCTATTCCAAAAGAACCTTATGGAAACTTCCTTTACCTTTTAAAGTCTAAAAAAATCACTCTGGAAAGACATTTTAGAAACAATTTACACCACTTTCAGATGCTGATTCACCTTTGATTTGATGGCTTTTTTGCACAGTAATTCAGAAACAAATACCGACGATTTGAGTAAACAAAATTATTATTAAATTTCCTAGACACCCCCCCCCCCTCTCATATATGCTTCCAATATTTTCTTTGCATTTTTGCATCAATCCAGAAAATGTCCAAAATTGCTTTAAAATAGGTGGAATTCCTCCTTTAGGAGGAATTGTTTCGTGCCTGATTTATTGATAAATTGCATTTCTTATCTAAATATTTTTGTTTATTATGAAAGAGCTTTTGAATTATTAGTCTTTTCTCATTTTCAATCAACTTCTCTAGAGAGACATAATAATTACTGACATATAACTGTACATTCATCATATATTTTAACAATCATGTCAACCTTATACTTATTTTCTTAGATTGCTAATATTCAAACCAAGCGTCTGATATAATTTGTTTTATTAAGACAATAAATTTTAAAAGTTAAATCAGAACTTACTTCAATAGTTATGTTAATCCTTGGTGATATCCACTGAACATCATTTTAGAATATTTAATGCATATTCTAGCCTTTTAGATGAAATTAAAATTATATTTACGAATCCTTGAGAGCCATATTTTCTTTTCAGAAAGAGAAACAATGAAACACTAGGAAAGCACATGAAACGCGGGGAAAACACATGATACACTTTCGTGAAATAAAACATAAGTATCTAAATAAAATAGATAGTATAAAGATGAAAATCATGAACCATGTGCAACTTTATACGAAAACTGCGACTTGAATTCATCAACGATGGAATTTTCAACAACAGAATAAATGGCGACCGTCACTTTCGCTTCAATTTAACCGCCTTCGACTGGTCACGTGACCCGCCGGAGTTAATTTAGCGATTGGGCCGGTGTAGAGATGGCTGTGGCCATTCGCAGAATGACGTATGCGTTACGCACAGATATGTTTGTCCTTTATAATATAGATACTCATTATTCATCCTATCAAGTTGAAATAAATTTTTTTAAAACTTGTACTGGATGACAATTGATGTTAATACAGTTTTTTCAAATATTAATTAATTAAATTTTAATTAATTAATTTTAGTTTTGCATGGGAAAGAAAATGGCGGCCATTGGTTGTTGAAGATCAATTAAGAGGTTACCATAGGGGGGACCCTGTTCTGTCGCCAAATACCGCCAAGTTTGTCGCCAACTTGGCGATATATCGCCAAATTTGGCAGCCAAAATGAGTCGCCAAAAGTGACACCAACTGGGTGATATCGCTAATATTTCGCCAAATTCCCATAGAGTTCCATTGTAAACCTACTTGCTTATAGAAAATCAACAAATTGAGATATTTTAATGCAACAAAAACTAATATTAGCTTAAGGGATTATATTAAATTTTTACTTTCTTCTATCTTTACAAGAAGAAAGTATTGGATTCATGAAAATTTTCGAATTCCGGTTTTCGACGGATTTACACGTTTTAGGGGTCAGAGAACCCGAAAAACATGTTTTTACAAAATGTCTGTCTGTCTGTGTGTGACACAAATTTCGTGGGCGCTCTATCTCGAGAACTAATGCACGGAATTTAATAAAAATTCATAACCAGTTAGTCCCTGATACAAATTGATGTTGATTAGTTTTTGGTGCAAATCACTCAACAGGTGGCGTTGCTGTGCTGCATTTTTTACGATTTACGCAATGGCTCTATCTCAAGAACTAATGCACGGATTTTCACGAAATTTCAGATTCAGTTAGTCCCTGATATGACTTGATGCTGATTACGTGTTGGTGTAAATCGCTCAACAGGTGGCGCTGCTATGCTGCATTTTTTACGATTTCCGCAATGACTCTATCTCAAGAACTAATGCACGGATTTTCATGAAACTTCAGATTCAGTTAGTCCTTGATATGCCTTGATGCTGATTACGTGTTGGTGTAAATCGCTCAACAGGTGGCGTTGCTGTGCTGTATTTTGAACGATTCCCACAATAGCTCTATCTCAAAAACTAATGCACGAATTTTCATCTAACTTCATATTTAGTTAGATGTTAACACAAGTTGTTACTGATTAGGTTTCAGTGTTAATCGTCCAATAGGTGGCGCTGCTATGGTGGAATTTTCATGATTTTCACAATAACTCTATCTCCAAAACTCATATACGGATTTTCTCCAAACTTCAGATTCAGTTAGACTTTGACATAAGTGGTTGCTTGGTGATTTTTGGTGTAAAGCACCCAATAGGTGGCGCTGCAATGCTGAATTTTGATGAATTTACACGATTTCAGAGATAGCCATATCTCAAGACCTAATGCATGGAATTTCATATCTTTAGAATCCTCATGATTGGCATAGATTTCCGTTTAATTTTGGCAGTTTGAGAACGAATTTTCCAGTATTAACATGTATGAGATAGAAGAAAGTTTTGGGATAGGTACATCCGACAAGTTCTTTGATGACCTAAGTAGGAATTGACTTTAAAAACAAAATTTTTATATTACTTGTTTTTTATCAAGTAACTTTTTTTTTTTTTTTTTTTTTTTTTTTTTAGTGCAACACAAAATTTTGTATTTGTGAACCAACAAAACCATCAAATCAAAATAGTAATTAGAAATTTATTAGCCCCGCTACGGTATGCAATTTCTTTCTCCCAGTTTATTTTGTGCAGTCTCCAAAAAATAACGTTACTTTACAGAAGCCAGCCGTAAAACAAAGCAGTACGATTAAATACTCTATAGCAATTTTTTAAACTACACATTATACATAGCACATTTTCGATTTTTATACCGTCGTATTGGGAAAAAAAAGTACTTTTAAATGCATTTTGTTTGAAAACTGTATCTCCATTTATTTTTGAAATATATATATATATATATATATATATTTTTTTTGTAGTTTTCAGAGCCATTTGCTTAATGTTGGCAACGGAAGTACTCCATTTCTGTAGAAAGTAAAGGAAAAATAGAAATAGTAATTATATCTTTTTGTTGCCATTTTCTCATAACAACCGAAAGAAAATATAATTAAAATACATGCTATTTTGAAAAAAATATAAACGAATGATTTCTGTTAAAACAACGGAACTATTATAAACTATATTTAATTTTAAGTATCTTATCTAATAGATAGCCGTTTTTTTTTTTTTTTTTTTTTTTTTGTCGATTTTCTTGAATAACGCCATCTTTTTGCTGCACTTGTGCATTATTTCGCGATAGTGATGTGCTATGCATGCTTTACTGTAGATGTTTAAGAGTAGATCGTAAATGTGGTATTCTTAAGCGGATGCGAATGACGTCATTTTACATAAAATAAAACGTGTGCTTTAAGTCTTAGAATTGAAATATGTTTTGTACTGCCGTAGAGTCCCGCTTAACAGAGTTATTTTCTTTTGATGGACTGATGGCTTCTATTATTATGAAACAGCCATTATAAATGAAGTGTTAGGTGAAGATGAAAGAGCAGCCGTAAAAAGTTAGCACTAACTTTTTACGGCTGCTCTTTCATCTTCACCTAACGCTTCATTTATAATGGCTGTTTCATAATAATAGAAGCCATCAAACTATGAGAAGAAAATGAAGTAATGGAAATGCCGGGGGCGATACTAACATCTGAAAAAGCAGAATTCCTGTTCTCTAGTTTGTAACATTAATTTACATAAAGATTAACAAAACACAAGTATGCACTTTCAGTACTCATTTTTGGAACTGTAGTATTGTTTCTGTGTATTTAAAGTGATTAAAAAAAAAAAAAAGTCTAAGTAATCAAGAGTATAAAACAGATAAATAACATAGAGATTTAAAAATGATGTTTTTCCGCCATCTTGGAAATTTTTTCATGTCACCAAAACAGCATTTTGGCGCAATTTTTTCCGCCAAGTGGCACAGGATATGGGACTTATCTAACCGAATTCAATATTTAGATGCTAACGATTCACGTGATACTAGAGAACCAATAAGCTTCAAGATCTAACGTCATCGAGTTCTCCCGTCTTCAAAAGGCATTTCCGAAAAAAAAAAAAAAAAGCAACTCTAAAGTCGAAAAGCCATAGACTTCTAATATGATCTCCAATTCCTCCTCTAAGCGAAAAGCCGTTCAAAATTCGAGTATTAAATGTAAACCAGATCGATTACAAGATGGCGCAAAAACGTCGTTTTTAAATCTTTATGTTATTTATAAATCCATGTCTTTACATCATTTTCTATTTTTAAAAATGGTGCAAAATCATTGATTTATAAATAACATAAAGATTTAAAAATGATGTTTTTCCGCCATCTTGGAAAATTTTCCATGTCGCCATCAACCGGCATTTTGGCGCATTTTTTTTTCGCCAAGCGGCACAGGATACGGGACTCGATTCTTCCCCAGGAAAAAAAAAGTCTAAGTAATCTAGAGTATAAAACAGACATTAAATGAATATTTGTCACTACTTAGTTATTCCGTCGACCAAAAATTTATCGCCAAACTGTAAGGTTAAATGCCGATCATGGTTGATCGTAAATGTCACATTCACTTTACTTTAAGCAAGTTACACGTGTTTACGTCATCAAGTGATTTTTATTTCGATATTTTATTTGTATTTTTATTAATGTTCTACTAATTTATTTGTTCTTTCGTTATTTAAAATAAAAATTATGTCAATTTGTCTAATTTGGCGATTTATATAACTTGGCGAAATTGGTCGACAGGGTAAGTAGTACCGAATATTTTTTGTGCTTTCTGTAGTACTGTGTATTTAAAGTGTATAAAAAAGTATATATGTATATATACATATATGTGTATATATATTAGAGATCTGCACGGGCCGGCCCGTGGCCCGAGCCCGGCCCTTACTTTTTTCTGAAGTCTCGGGCCTTACTTTTTTCCTGAAGGTTCGGGCCGGGCCTAACTTATTTTTTCTGCACATACCCGGGTACTGGTTTCATTCCTAATCTTCATGGCCCAAAATTTTCATTCCCAGTTTTCACCCACCCCGTAGGAAAATCATTGTCTCGGAATGGCCTGGTCGATTCAAAGGTCAGTAAAATTAGGTTTGGCACAAATTTTTTGTCAAAAAATGCATACATTTTTAAATCGCCATTATTCTACAATTAAACATTTAAATTCATTCTTTTTAAAGAGTAGTAGATTTCTACACTTATTAAAATATAGTAAAACGTGTGAAAAAGAACCTGTCTATAACGGAATCTTGTTTTAAACTGAAAAACGTGTTGATCCATGCAAAATTAATATACTACTTAATACTACGTAAGAAAATTATAAAAATTAATAACAAACAAAATTAATATACTACGTAAGAAAATAATATGTAATACATTTACACTTGCTAAGAAGGGAACTTGTCTATAACGCATTTTGTTTTCCTTTTCTATGCAATTCAGTTTTAGATTTTACTGTATAGCATTTTTCAGATATTTAACGCTTCTATACATGGAATATGGATTAACAATATTAATGATAACTGAAACATTTACATACAAGAAATAGAGATTCATTAAAAAAATAAATATCGCACCCTGCGGCACTCCTATAAAAATGAAGATTATAAACATGAAAAGAAAAGTTAAGATAAATATTTTTGGCTTGATCTCCTCGTACGAGAAAAACTTTTAGCCAAATCGACATAAAAATCAATGTTTTGTAGAAATTCACTCGGGCCGGGCCGAGATTTTAACTTTTTTTCGGGCCGGGCCGGGCTCGGGACGAACTTTTAACTTTTTAACCGGGCCGGGCCAATAATTTTTTTCTACGGACCGGGCCGGGCTCGGGCCGAACTTTCAACTTTTTTACCGAGCCGGGCCGGGCCAATATTTTTTTTCTACGGGGCGGGCCGAATTTTTTTTCTCTGAGACGGGCCGGTCCCGGGCCTGGAAATGTCGGCCCGTGCAGACCTCTAATATATATATATATATATATATATATATATATATATATATACGGCAAATTTTGACGGCAAGTAGTTGGTATTGTCGAAAATAATGAGGGTTTCCATTCGTAAACAGCACAGGCAGCAGCCGATTGGTTTAAGATAATAAAGAAAAATGAAGAATTCACACACGGCAGTCGCTTGAAACACTATTCACTTTATTTCCACACTCACTATTGAATCTAGGGAAGATGCTCATTCCTTCAATGGTAAAAAGAATAAAGTCTATTCTCATCACACAATTAGTTTTAAAAGCATTCCATCTCTTGACTGCGTTCTATACATAAATCCGTAAACAACTAACATCTCCGTACCCATTACGATACCGTTTCTTCCTCATTCTACACACATATAAAACAGTATTCATCCACCGTATTACTACCTCCATCGAGCAGTCACATTGAATATCCAGTCTGCCACGACTGCAATCCGCTACCCTTCTCTCTCTCTTTACACTTCTACATGACATGACATCGCGTTCACCTCTACATGCTAAAAAACTAAAAAGCTAAAAGCCTTCTAAGCTCCTCTCTGGTTCCCGCCATCCGTATTTATACTCCCCTCAAAAGATTGTTCTAGAACATTCTTATATCCTGATATTTTAAATAAAAGAATAAATTGAAATAAGTAGGTTTTTTTCTTTAAGACGGAATAATATTTTAGCAGTTAAATAAAGATTTAAGGGGAATATGATATACCGGGATTTAATAGCGGAATTTAATAGGAATTTAAAGAATAAAAGTTTTATTAAAGAAAGATGAAAAGATTGAGCCCTTTTTTGATTTAGGTAATTTGGAATAAATATTAGTATATGAATTAAGATCTTATAGGGTTTAATAGAATAGGGTTTTAATTTAATAAGTCGGTATAATATACGGAATATTACTGAAAAAGGAAAATTTACATAAAATACTTTAAACTTGGCGCAAAAATTTAAATTTTGTAATATATGTATGTATGTGTGTATATATATATATGATATAATTTACTGTCACTTTTTGTGACATTCCGACGACTCTCGATATATCGAAGATAATGCAGTTTAGTAATTAATACCAGTAGCTTTGCCAACCCTCCGTTATCATATGACAACCGGAGTGCAGTCGTGGTGGCCTAATTGAAGACAGGTTCAAGAAAACATTGGAGAAATTTCCCCTTCAAGAATAATAGAGGCATCATGAGTTGAACGTGGTTTATTTGATAGGAATATATCGTAAACAATTCCAGTAACATATTCATCAGCTCTCGACGACATCGTTGATCCACTTCATAATAAATTTAAGATGTTAAAATAGTAGTTTCTCCACATTACACGTCTAACCACCAAGTGACGAGGATTATTTAGACAAACGAAAAAGCGTACAAATTATGAGCTCCTAGTCTTTGCAATAGAGATGGGCAACATCGTCCTTTTAAGGAATCGTTCCAGCCGGAATCGTTCACCGAAAGGAACGAGTTCATTGGAGTCGTTCCTTTCGGAATCGTTCCGAAAAAAGGAACGAATCCGAGAAAAAGGAACGATTCCGAGAAAAAGGAACGATTCCGAGAAAAAAGGAACGATTCCGAGAAAAATAGAACGATTTTGAAAAATAAAGGATTCCAAGGGGAAAAAAACACTTCCGAGATAAAGAGAACCACATGCAATCCATAATATTTTTTACTAATTTATTTTCTTATGTACCCATCCATTTTCTTAGGCATCCAGTCGCTTTAATTTTGTAATGTTTTGGACAGATGATTTTGTTTTTAAGAGTTCATTTCATTGATCAGTGTGTGCAATTAATTTGCAATTATTTCTAACTTTATGATTTATGGTATAAAGCATAATTCCTCTTGGAAATTTAAGGGCGGTGCAAGGTCTATTCGATTTTCAGTGTAATCATTGGTTTCTCTTGAAAATATGTCGTCAAATGACCGTCCATTTATATTATTATTTTATACAGTGTGTCTTTACTCTCAACGATGTTCAGTGGCTAAGTCCTAAACCGTTAGTCATAGACCTATAGTTCCAATTACAAAAATGTTTTAAATAAGTTAAAAAAATTATTCTGAAAGTCGTTTGGATCAATAAAAATATTTCTAAAAAAGTTACGAAATTTAATTTTTTATACGGTCCTCCGCCCTATAAGAGATATTTAGTAAAAATTTCCTGTTCTCTTAAAAGAAAGACAAAAAAAGTCCCATTCATCTAACACTAAAATTCATGAAGTTATACGAAACTTTGAAATGCAAGACTTATGCCACTTTTCTGCATCCGAATACACATGAGTTTAGCCATGCTTCTAGGTGTCGTAAACAAAGTGCTTAAAGTATTTGAAGGATTTATTTCATGTGTAGCTGCGCTTTGAAAGAAATCGCATTACGACAGATTTTTGTAAGGATTTGAAGCTGTTTCTTTTCATGATTTTTTTAACAAAAATTATGCTATTTTTATAAGCTTTTATTTAACCTATTAACGACCAAAACTATAAAGTAGGAATTTTCAAATTTCTTGTTGAAAGTCGCTTGTCACCACAAATTTAGAAAGGTAATTTCCGCTTTATTAAAATATCAAAATTTCTGCCAATAAATAAGGCAATTTTTTTAATTGTAAAATAGTGGTGACAAAGTAATTAATGTAAGCATGAGCAATTATTTTGACCGTTGCGTGCGGGTAACGGGTTAACTTGAAACGATCGTATGTATGTCTTTCCAGTTCAAACTTTGTACTCGAAATTCAACTCACTTTAAAATATGCGATCGAGGTTAAATTTTACATATTGACGTAAATCAGATGACAATGTAATATTATTATGATTTTCAGTGCTTACCATTATGTACTTATTTTACAGGGTAACACAAAAAATTTCGGATAGATTACTGCCAACAAGTTTTCTAAAAAGTTTTAGATTAGATAACACAAGACTGCGATGGTTGTGTTTTTTTATTTTCAAAATTATGATTTTTATGTATTTTTTAGCGCTGAATCCGAAAATTATCTTCATTTTTAACCATCATGTCAGAATTTTTCGCAAATAGTAAATTTCAAAATAGTAAATTTCAAAAATAGCTAATACTATAAAATAGAGTCGATGGTTGTATTTTTTAACTTTTACGACTGATTTGTATGTGCTTTTTAGCACTGAATGTAAAAATTATCTTCATATTTAACCATCATGTTAGACTTTTTTGTAAATGGTAAATTTCAAAGTTAAAAAATAGCGAAAATCTGATACTATAAAATGGATGTAAAACTTCTTTTATTCAATTTAATTTTATTTAATTCAAGGATTTACTCAATTTTTGGCTTATACTGGGATTCTTACAGCTAAACAGCTCGGGGATCCGATGATGTGGGAAGGGAAGAGGTTCAATTAAAACTTTGAACTTTTAAACTTTGAAATTTACGATTTGTGAAAAATCCTGACGTGATGGTTAAAAATGAAGGTCATTTTCGGATTCAATAGTAAAAAATACATAAAAATCAATTATCAAAAGTTAAAGAAATAACAATCACATCTATTTTATACTATCAGAATCAGATTTCCGAAAATTTTTCACTTTTTAGCTTTCAAATTTACGATTTGCAAAAAATCTGTACTTTGTGATAAAAAATGAAGGCCATTTTTGGATTCAGTGTGAAAGAATTGAGGCTGTTGCTTTTCAACATTTTATTTAACGAAAATTCTATTATTTTTTTCCTGTTATATGTTTAGTACAAGCTGTATATTTTGCATTAATATTTCAGAATGATTATAGATTTCAAATTTATAATGCAATATTAATTTTACTATCAACTATATTTTTTATATATCTGAAGATTATTTATATTTCTAGTAAATTTGTAAATGACCCCTATTTCGCAGCAAAAAATATGCTCCAAGTTGAAACAGCCAATTACTTCGGTCAGTTTTAGTCGTAGAATAATAGGACTTTTATTTGTCTTACTTGTAAGTGTAATAGGAAAGTTTTACTAACTATAACTTGAAGGACCGGGGGATCGTATAAAAAATTAAATTTCATAATTTTTCAAGAAATGATTCTATTGACCCAAATCACTTTTTAAATACTTCTTTACCCCCATTTAAAACATTTTTGTAATCGGAACTATATGGCTATGACTAACGGTTTAGGAATTAGCTATTGGGCATCGTTGAGACTGAGAGTGGACATCCTGTATAGGAAATTTTATTATTGCTCTGATATTTGTCACCAGGGTCTAGGAATTTTTAGTCTCATAGATTCCTCTTCAAAATCTACCCCTAGGTAATCTTAATTTCATTTTTCATTCTGAATCTCATTTTTCATTTGGATGGCCCTACTGGTTTGGATATGTAACTAGTTAAAGTAGATTACATTTTTGTTCCAGTGTCCGTACTTTCAATAACTTTATGCCCTTTATCGTCTTTCTCCTCAGCTCCCTAACTTTACGCACACAGGATATTTCGCATAATTCATCAACATTATTATCACCGCCTTCAGGATCTGGTTCAGAAGTGAAACAACCTATTCTATAGCAATCATCTTGTAGTGCAATTCAGTGATATATATCAATTTTAATGCATTTGAAATAGCTTAATGTCATTAAAATGCGCTGCAAACGATTTTTTCCCGTTGACCATAATGTAACGAAATACTTTTGAGTGCCCCTGTAAATAAACTATTAATGCTACACTCTTCATATTGAATACCAAACATCCCATGGTAAACATCATTAACATATATCAATTGCATGGGAATCCGAGTATATTTACGGGAGTTAGGTATATTACACACTGAGACCACAGAACGACACAAAGCGCAACATGAAGTGCAAAAACCGGTCGAAACAAAGAACGAAGTTGTTGCAAACTTGTTTTAAACCAGTTTTTCTAGCGAATTCAAGCGACATGTCTTATGTGTCGCCTTAGTGTGTGACTTGCCTTAGAGGTGAACAGACGGTCTGACGGACAGACAAACCGCATTCATAAACACTAACTTTATTGGAAAGAGTTAAAAAGTAAAGCACGTTTTTGCACACTGCCTTTCCTGAGTGACTGATGCATGTCTTGTCTTTTACCGTAACATCGCTATTTGGGAACTGCTGTTAACTACGTAGAATTTCAATAAACTTACAACTCTTTTTGAATCTCCAATTTCACGAGAACCTACAGGAATTTCTCTAATTTCACACCCTCATCCGCCGTCACCCTCTCTCCACTTATATCATACAGAACCTCAGTTCGGTGTGAGTGAATTGCAATGCTAATATGTTTGTTTGGATTGGGATCTTTGGAGCTTCATAACTCATGAAGTCATGGAACACTTGTGTTACACGAAAGGGTAGAAGTTCCTTCAGATGATTTGTAAACAGATTCATTAGCAGGGCTATGGCTAGTGATATTTATAAGATAATATTATATGCATTAATATTATAATATATATATATATATATATATATAGTAATATATATGATTTTAGTCATATATAGTACATATTATCTCCGCCAAAAGATATAGTGATTCACTAAACTTCAAAGTTCTATTTCTTTAAATTTGAAATTTGCTAACATTTTAACTGAAAAACGGTTTAGTGGTTTAATTAAATTAAACAAATTAAAAGTATGTCCATTATTATTACAGAGTGTAGTACTATATAAAGAACTATCCTTTTGACGATGTTTCGACCGTCGAATGAAAGATATCTGTTGCTAACGTGTTATAGATAATACCAACCTTAATTTTTTGAGAATTTGACTATTTTTTATTCGGAGTTAAACTTTTTATTGTCAAAACTATTTAAAATAGATAAAACATTTTGTTAAATTCGAACATTTCAGAAAACTTTATGTAATTTAAGAAAAAAAAAGAAAATAAATAAATAAATCTTCTAAGTGAAAAGAATAACAATAAGAAAGGAAAATACATAAAACTTAGTATCGTATTTGCAATAAGTTTTACCTCAATAAAAACGGAAATTTGGTATTAGGCTTGAAACATTAAATTTAGTTTAGCATGAAGGGAGCCTCGATTTGATCGAAATTAAACTCTGATATGTATTATCCATCACCACAGTAACAGGCATTAATCGTGGCATTGATTTCGGGATTTACGAGTATCAATAACGATCAAGAAATCTGAATTATTATAAGAAATTATTACGATAAACGATTTTTTTTTTTGCTTTTATTTTACGTTGAATTAAAACAAAGTCACAGTTATTTAAATTCTAATTATTTAGCAAGAAATAGAAGTAAAATAACAATTGAAAAAACTGTAATCACAACGTGCATTCTTTGGAAAACAATAATTAAATTCGTATATTGTAAAACTTTTTAAATGCAATATTAACCTTCCGCATACCAGACCGGTGCAACAGACCCGATAGATACATTCAAATTGATTTTTCACATTTTAAAAAATGAAAATTTTGTAAATATGTGACTTTTTCTGGAATGTTCTACTCAAAAGAATAGAACATCCCAGAAAAAACACACATTTACAGAAATTTCAGTTTTTAAAATAAATTAGAAATATCATTATAAATGTACCTGTCGGGGCCATTGAACCCCTCTGGTAGGCGGAGGGTTAACATAAATCTATTAAACCGAAACAAGCATAAAATATGCAGCTTTATATATGTCGCAGTGTTGGAGAAAGTCCGATAATCTATATGTAGCACGTGATTTTTCTTTCCCGTTTTTATACTCAAAACGGCCATTAAGAGAGCGAACCGCGGTTAAATTATTTCAATCCCACGCACCACTGTTGCTGTTATCTTATTATTATTATTAGACATTATGCTTTTTGAAATATTCATTATCTTAAGAAAGAAAGAAACGTTTTACAAAAATTCCTTGTTCTAACAGATTTTACTCTATGTAATAAACCTCAATGTAAGTTGATTAAAACAGCAATCTTAGGGAGTTTCGAGATTTTTTTAATCATCTTCTTCAGGAGAGAAAAACAAGACGCCAAACTGTGGAAATAAAGTGGTACTCGAGCGCTCGTAGCTGGTCATATATTTATTTTGACAAAGAGGATTCTCAAATTGAAATTATGTTTGAGGAAAAAACATGAAATAGTGAAATATGCATGAAAGTGCGTAACTCTACAATTATTAAAATAATTGAAAATCAGTTATTATTATCCTATTAAAATGCAATTTTTATGGCCTAGTGATATATTTCTTACATTATTCAAAACTGTTTCTAGTCAGATTTAATAAAATATTTTTCACTAGTAATTAAACAAGCATTTTCTTTGTTTTTCTTAAGGCTGTTCTTAAGTGATCTGCTCAACAAGCGTAAAACGTTTTGACACATTTACAAATTCATTTTTTAACGGAAAGATATAAAATTGGAATGTTTGACCATGGAAGCGATTTGAAATCGAACTGTGTTTTCCATCTTTTGATCAGTAAATTACCTATTGAGTTATAATCGATTTTGATCACGTGACAAACATGTTTTTTCACCCATTTTTGAGAAATTATACCTCTTTCGCGCGGAAATTCGGTTCAAAACGCCCACTTTGACACTATTTTCTGAAAGGCCTGTTGCGTTTGCAAAAAAACGGAATAAACAGCTCAATTACATAGTTTCTGAACAACAACACCTGTTCATTTCATGCATTTCCGAATAAAAATAAATTAAAACTTTTGCCACAAATTTATCCTTTTGGATTTGAGAACAGCCTTAAGAATTCATTTAGAAAAAATTCATTTCGTATGATACATTTACCAATTAGAAAATGTATTAGTGTATTAAAGTACACAAGGTGTTCCATTACCCTCGGGGTCCAGGTACTCAATCGGTAAAGCACGTAAAGTTTCTGGGTTCGAATCCCATCTCGGGCACTTTTTCACTCAGGTGTAAAAAATCCAATTCGTATAAAATATTTTTTTAATTATTTCTTTCAGATTAATTTAGCACAAAAAGATGAAATAGTAATGTTTATTAAACGCCCTACTCCGCCCCGCACTTTAATTTCTTTTTTCTTTCTTTCTTTACTTTTCTTTTTTTTTTGAGGAGGGGGGGCGGGAGGGGCACACACATTAGAAGGATATTTTGGCAATAAAGTCAGCTTTAATAGAATCAAAATCTGTTATTTTGAAATAAAATAGCGTATTTTAATTTATTAAAACTGGCCAGTCTACAAGAAAAGAACCGATTCCCGAGGAATCGGTCCTTTTCGGAACGGTTCCTCGGATTCGGTCCTTTTTGGAACGGTTCCTCGGATTCGGTCCTTTTTGGAACGATTCCGAAATGGACCGACTCCGAGGAATCGGTCCTTTTCGGAACGACTCCGAGGAATCGGTCCTTTTCGGAGTCGGTACATTTTGGACCGATTCCGAGGAATCGTTCCGAAATGGACCGATTCCGAGGAGTCGTTCCTTTTCGGAATCGTTCCAAAAAGGACCGATTCCGAGGAACCGTTCCAAAAAGGACCGAATCCGAGGAACCGTTCCAAAAAGGACCGAATCCGAGGAACCGTTCCGAAAAGGACCGAATCCGAGGAACCGTTCCAAAAAGGACCGAATCCGAGGAGTCGTTCCTTTTCGGACTCGTTCCGAAAAGGACTGATTCCTTTTTACAGAATGGAATCGTTCCTTCAGTTTCACTTCCGGAATCGTTCCTTTGGAGTCGTTCCTCAACAAATGACACATCTCTACTTTGCAACGCTATAAATACCCAGAAAAACAGGACGCGAATGAATACATTAACAGTGGAGAACCACTCCAGTAGAGAGGTGGGGAGGAATGGAATAGGAGACAACCCACGATTCGATGGAAAGGGGTGACGAACGCGTGACGTCGAATGATCTCTTTCGAACCGGCGTCAGAAAAACTGCGTAAACAAACTGATGGAACAAATAGAATAATAGTGCAAACGATATTTTAAAACATTCGAAGAAAAAGAATTTAGTATCAGAAATAAACTGAAAAAGTATTTTAATGGATTTTGACGAATAGAGTTAAGGTTTTTAGAATAATAAAAGAATACGGGAAAAAAATACATAGTAATACATAATAATAATAGATACATGGGAAAAAATAAGAGATATTTAAGATAGTATTAAAGCAAGTAAAAAAGGTAGCTATTATGAATTTGGAATAATTTTACTAAGAATAAAGGGTGAAAATTTTTATTATTACATATATATATATATATATATATATATATATATATTTATTTATATATATATATATAATACTGTCACATTTTAACGAAATGACAGTATTCACTGAAATTAACTTTATTAAGTTTTATTTAAATAATCAAAAAGGTGGCAATAAATTTCCATAGCTGCTTACAGGTTAGACTTGAGATACCAAGTGGCGTAGAGGTATATCTCTGAAATTGCTCATCTCCTAGGGTTACCAGTTAAAAAGGGCCATGTGTTTCTATTAATTTAACGATAAAATGGATTAGTTGGCTACCCCGCCAAACCCGTGATTATCAGTCATTGGGCCCGTATCCAAATTGAGGGACGATTCATTACAAAAACTAATCAATAGGTCCAATCTTTATAATTTTCTTACAATTTCCCCCCTTTCCAGACAAGTCCCCGGGGATGGGCCGGCTTCCATACACGAGGGTCGCCTGGAAAGTATAAAGCATTCTTTATTAAAGGGATGTTAAAATTTTGGAAGTGAATTACTTTTAATCGAGCTGCCTGGAGATGAGTTATTTCTTTCGTATAGTTAACATGTGATATCACAACAATAATAAAAATAGTAAAAATAATACAAATAATAAGAATAATATCACTAAAATTTTCAATACCATAAACAATTGAACATGATAAAAACAGTTATATTAATAAATGCAAGACACTGGTAATATTATATGCCAAATAAAATAATCAAAATAGGAAATATATTCTAGAATTGCTAAGTCCAACATTACATATAAAATACAAACTTGAATGAAAATGTCTTGACTTCATTCAGTAGAGTGTAGACTCTCAAAATACAATTATACTATACTCATAAAGATGTAAATTCAACTATCAAATATCATCCCATAACAGTTCATATGATATCTGAAACTTTACATAGATGGTGTTAACTTAAATTGATCGTTGGGCAAAAAGTACCTTAGTTTGGAGGCATGTATTACTTCATAGTCCTTCTTTGTCAACCAGTTAGGTTTATTTATTTTAAAACTTACATTAGACAACTTTTCAATAATTTGATATGGACCAGAAAAAGGCGGGCTTAACTTCCTGGTGTTCGGATAATGAAATTCTTCTGCAATTACGAGATCACCAGGTTTGAAAGGTGCTTCCACAAATTTTAGGTCATATCTGACTTTGTTTTTTAAATGGTGCTCACCAGTTCTTTGGAAAGCCTCTTTCCTGGCTTCCTCAACCGTAGGGTAATAGTTTTCATTGCCTAATACTGATGGATAAGGAAATTGGCCAAACATTAAGTATGCCGGGGGGTATTTGGTTACTGAATGCGGTGTATTATTGTACTCGTTAATCACCTCCTCCAGAATTTTGGGCCATGGAATGTTTGAAGGTGTAGCATTGATTTTAAGTCTTAGTCGAGTGCAAATGGACTGATTTACGCGTTCATTTTTCCCATTACACTGGGGCCTGTGAGATGAAGTAAGTAATTTTTTTACATTATGTTTATGTACCCATTTACGCAGTTTAGACGCTGTAAAAGCAGGGTTTCTGTCCGTTAAAATTTTCTTGGGAAGTTGAATGCTAAAAATCTGTTTTAGAATATTAATATAAACTTCTGTTGTAACATTTTTAGAGGTAAAACCCCAAACATAAAAACCCCAAACATAACGAGTAGCGTGATCAATAGCTAAGTGCATGTATTTTTTTGTTGAATTGTAATAATTGAAGCCCCCTACTGTGTCTAATGATATTATATCAAAGGGTTGTTCTGCAGGAGGTAAGGCTTCAAGAAGGCCAAATTTAGGTTGGTGGGATTTCTTGTTTAGTTGGCAGACTTCACAATGTTTGACAAATTGCGTAATATCTTGTGTCATGCTGCTCCAGTAGTACTGTGGTGAAATTAAATTTAGCATTTTTTGAATTCCTGGATGGCCAAATTGATTATGGGTTGTTATTAATAATTTTTCTCTTAAGGAGAAAGGTACGACAATTTTTTGAAAACCCTTTTTGTGAATTACCAAAATGTCATTAAATTTTTGAAATTTAGGTCCTGTTACATTATCTAACTCTTGGTGTTCTTTAATTTCATCTAAGGTTAATAAATGAATGTGGGGATTTACGTTTGATAAAATGGGATTTCTTGAGAGCATGTCGGCTTCAAAATTTGTGGACCCTTTATTGTATTTTACGGTATAATCGTACATGCTTAATTTTAGTGACCATCTGAATAATTTACCGGTTAAATGTTTTATCTTTTTAAGCCATACTAAAGCAGCATGATCGGTATGTATTGTGAAAGGTTTTCCATGAAGATAATAATGGAATTTGTCAAGAGCATCGATTATGGCTAGACACTCCAATTCTGTGATAGCGTAATTTCGCTCGTAGGGCCTTAGTTGCCTTGAGTGGAATGCAATGGGATGTAAATCTCCATTTTCATCCATTTGTTTCAATACAGCACCTAAAGCTTCCTTCGAGGCATCAGTAAAAACATGGCATGGGAGATTAGGATTAAATAATCTCAAAATAGGTCTAGAAATTAATGCATTTTTAAGTAGTTCAAATGATTGCTGACAGATTTCTGACCATTCCCACGGAGTGTCTTTCTTTAATAATTTATTTAGAGGGGCTCTAATTTTAGCATACTTGTCAATGAATTTATGGTATACGTTTATGGATCCGAGGAATCTTTGTAATTCTTTAACATTTTTTGGAGGAATTAAATTTTTAATGGTTTCGGTATTAGCATTGTCTGGTTTTATTTGGCCATTACTAATTTCATAGCCAAGGAAATCAATTTGAGATTTGGCAAAATTACATTTGGAAAGTTTTAGTTTTAGATTTTCTTGACGGCAAATATTGAATATAGTTTTAAGGTGAACCAAATGCTCGGCATAGGAGTCCGAATAAACTATAAAGTCATCGAAATAATTGGTAACGAAGTTGACCTTATGTTTATTTAGGATCCTTCTGAGAACTCTTGCGAATTGAGCCGGAGCATTTTTGTATCCGAATGGGAGGACCAACCACTCGTAAAGTCCCTGATTGGTTACAAAGGCAAGTTTTTCTGTGTCTGAAGGATGGAGGGGGACGTGCCAGTAGCCAGAGGCTAAATCTAGCGTGGAAAAATATTTGGCATTGACAAGTCTGTCTAAAAGCCAGTCTATTCGCGGCAAAGGCTCTGAATCTGTCTTCGTAATGGCATTGATTTTCCTGTAATCAATACAAAGACGCGTTTTACCTTCTCCTTTTTTATGTGCCATTGTCACGGGAGAGGAATAGGGGCTACAGGATTCCTTAATGAGTTTAGCATCCAGCAACTCCTGTACTTGTTTTTGAATTTCTGCATTATCTTTAGGTGATGTACGGTAAGGCCTAAGCGAGATAGGAAGTTCCGAGGTGAGAGTTACTCGCTGGGGTTCCCATCTGACTCTACCTACGTCGTACCGATTGCGTGCAAAAATATCTTTGAAGTCGCTCAGAAGCCCTTCCAATTGTAGGTTCTCTTCAGTAGTATAATGATTAAAAGTTATATCATCATAATCCGAGAGAGTTTGAGTATCAAGGCAACAATGTCCCTCTTGAGACAAACTTGCTTGATTTGATTTGGAAGGAAAACTAAGCGGCTTCTGGCAATTCATATCACCCGTTAAAGTTAAGGTGTGGTTGAATGAACTTTCATGAGAAATTTGACCGGAAACGTTTTGGTCATTCATAATGATGACTCCATCTTGAGTCAGAGTATTTGAGCAAAAATCCATCGAGATATGGAATTTTTGTAATTCTGGGGTTCCCAGTATCGCATATGGCAAGTAAGACCTTACTAGATATAAGGAGCTATTTTGCCTGATATTCCCTATTTGGAGGGGTACTTGAACTTTTTCGGAAATCTGTACCTGTCCCTGGGTTTGGTTAACATTAAGAGGATGGCAACTTTGAATAGACGTCATATCCAAAGCTGTAGCTAGATTTTCTGGAATGAGGGACAGAGTACTTCCGCTATCCAATAAAAAGGGTATTTGAACCTCATTATGACAAGTTTTTGGGTTTCTATGGTTTTCGTAATTTTTGCATTTGAGGTACCCGGGCACAATAAACCGTCATAAAGAATTCATGTGTATTCCTTGATCAGGGGAATACCCATGGGCGTTTTGGGGTTGAGTCTCATTACTGTGGGTTGCTAAGTTGGATGAAATTGTTGCTCCTGCATTTCCCTGAACATCATATTTATGTAGTAAAGTATGATGCTTTCGTTGGCAATTTTTACAACTCATCTTGGATGCACATTTACTTGCAAAATGGCCACTACGCAAACAATTTATACACAACTTATTCAATTGGATGGTTCTCCATCTGCTATCTACAGGCATAGTTATTAATTTTCTGCAAGTGTGGGTGGCATGCGAATCAAAGCAAACACCGCATTTACTATTTTCTAAATTTTTATGGCCTTTCGATCTATCGGAAGAATCTCTGACATAAGTTATATTTCTTACATCTGTTTTAGTTGGGTTCTCTAAAGTTAACAAGCTTTTAGCTTGAATCTCTAAAAATTTTAGAAATTCCGTGAGATTAGGCATATTATTATGGGTAAGGGATAGTTCCCATCGCTCTTTGAGATTATCGCTTAATTTTTGAACTATGGTATAAATTATCATGTTATCCACTAAAGCATTTTGAGTAAGTTTTAAAGAATCTAGAATTCGAAGTGATTCATTGCAGGTATCTATTATATCGAAAATAGCTTTAGAGGAAGTGGAACAATTTTTCATATTTTTTAAATTGTATAACTTGCCTATTTGTGCTATGGCCAAATCCCTAATCTTATCGTAGCGAGCGCAAAGGGTGTCCCATGCATTTTTATAATTGACCTCCAAAAGAGGAAATCCGGAAATCAATTTATGGGCAGAACCCTTTACACTAGCTAAGAGATATTGCAATTTAGAAACGGCTCCCAAATCTGGATTTCGATCTATAGTTGTGGTAAAAATCTCCTTAAAAGAGAGCCACTGATCAGCTTCTCCGTAAAAGGGTTTTAATTCAAATTTGGGAAGATTGACTGTTTTTTCAAAAACATTACTTGTATTTTTATTGTTATTCTCTGAACCACCCTCGTTAATGCTTAAACTCTTAGTTAATTTATTACGTGATGTATTTATTGCGATAGTTAATGCATCCAATTTAAGGGCAATTTCATTGTATTCCTCAATTATAGCTTCCGTTTCTGTTGTATCGCTCTCAAGAACGGCGTTTTCCTGATTTTTACTTAATTCTGTACTAATATCTTGCACCTGACCATGATACAAATCTAACTCTTCTAGAGTTATCGTCTGATCATCAATTTTGGGATTTATGATATTTTTTATACGGGTAATTTTTGCTTTGAGAACAGTTTTTTGTTTCTTAATATTTTCCATTTTGAATTAATTTTAAGATAACTTTTTAATAATCTAAATATTATAACACTCTTAATATCCGTCAAAATGTTTAAACATTCTCAACATAATATAAGCATGTGCATAAAATTGATAAAAAGAATAAAATAGTTAAAAATAATTAAAGAAATAAATATAGAAAACATGAATCATTTTTTTTTTTTTTTCAAAAGATTGCAATGCTTTAAAACCATGGTTTTCATAAATACCAAAAATGAAAACATCACTGGAGATATACTACTTATTAAATCACTTACCTTAAATTATGTAATCAGAATAAAAATAAAAAATAATATGGATAATAATATTATATAAAAATAAATAACACTAGGGTACCCCATGAGCTCATACACACACACACAAAATAAAAGAAAAAAAACATTCCGCAAAAACGGAGAAGGAAAAAATTTATATCTCTGTATTTAAGCAATTGTAGTGCGCACTTATCATGAAATAAAAAGCAATGACAGCAACGATGCTATCTTTCACTGCATGAAATTTACTTTTAGAGATGCTCTGAAGAAAATCACTATAAAATCATCAACACAACTGAAGAAGATGAATTCCACTTAGAGACTGCAGTTTTCATGTTGTGAAACTTTCACTGCACTGTTAAAACAAAATGCGGATATCACTGCTGAAATATTTGACTTTTAAAACGCAGAATATGTTGAAAATGATCTACATTTTGATCGATTTTAATTAAGATGATATTCTTCAAAATATAGTAGAAGAAATGGGAAGACACTTTCTATAATGGAATTGAAGAGTTAAAAGCATATCACTGCTGACAGATTCTTTGATGAGGCGAACTTCTTGTATTTACACTACTTGAAGGAGCATAGTGAACACTTTCCCAGCACCCAATTGGGGCCTCTTTGAATGTTCAATCGGAGCTTATTCCGTATCGTGTAGCACCAAGAATTCTTTTTTTTTTTCTTTTCTTCACTTCTCATGTTTTCCCGCTGAGCAGGTAGTATTATCCAGCCGACTCATAATACTGTCACATTTTAACGAAATGACAGTATTCACTGAAATTAACTTTATTAAGTTTTATTTAAATAATCAAAAAGGTGGCAATCAATTTCCATAACTGCTTACAGGTTAGACTTCAGATACCAAGTGGCGTAGAGGTATATCTCTGAAATTGCTCATCTCCTAGGGTTACCAGTTAAAAAGGGCCATGTGTTTCTATTAATTTAACGATAAAATGGATTAGTTGGCTACCCCGCCAAACCCGTGATTATCAGTCATTGGGCCCGTATCCAAATTGAGGGACGATTCATTACAAAAACTAATCAATAGGTCCAATCTTTATAATTTTCTTACATATATACAGTATACATATGCATATATAACACTGGCGCCCGGCTAACCGAAAAGTACCATTTTATTTAACAACAATAATTGATTACATAAGGTAAACGCACCGGTAGTGGGCCACGTACCTGTAGTGGACCATTAATTTTCAAAATTTAAAAACAAGCTCACAATCCATTTTAGAATAACGACTAAAAGAAATCTAATTAGCTAAAGTTCTTAAATGTTAACTTTCCATAAACAGTTTGGAATAATTGTTATTTTTCCTGTAGATATATTTGTTTATCTTCTAGAGTGTCTTCAAATACAGATTTTTTGACAAATTCTTAGGGATTTCATTAAGAGATAAGGTTTTATTTCAAGCGTTGTTTCTTTGATATTACGTTTTATTTTAAATTAAACTTCCATTGATATACTCGATTACATTGTAAATAATTTGTTAGATTAGCCGAAAACTTAAAAACTGAGTATTATATTGATTTTAAGGTGGCCCACTTCTGGAGCAGCGAAAATGTAACTTCACTGAGCTATCAGACATATGATTGTTAAAAGGAATTAATATATAAAATAATTCATACTTCAAAGATTCAATACTCAAAACAAAGGTTCAAATTTTTGAGCCATATTTAAATAAGCACAGCAGCATAGAGAAACCTGTAGTGTTATTTATGGATGGACATACTTCTCACATATCTTTGAATCTAAGCACCTTTTCGGATCACGGAATTGAATGGTAGCTTTCTTCCAAATTCCACACACCTAATGCAACCAATGGGCGTTGCTGTTTTCCATACTCTTAAAAGTGCTTGGCGACAGGAAGTAGTGAACTTCAGAATAACCCATGAAGGCAAACATATGCAGAAACACGAATTTCACCAGACCTAAAATCAGCACTAGATCGTTTAACTCCTGCAACAATTGTGATTGGATTCAAAGCATGTGTACTAGTTCAATGGAATCCAAAGAAAGTAACTGTTGACACTAATATCAAAGAAATTGATAATATCACCAATAAAGGAGATAGAAATGGTTTCTTATTTGGAAGTTCTTGAAGATAAAACTCTGGAAGAAAAAATAAAATCTTTCTTAGAAAATAAAGGGGGAAAGGCCCTGCGGATATCTTTATTACTTATGATTGGAGACGAAGGAGACTTGAACGTGGAACCAATTTTCCAAGCAATCTATCTCAAAATAATTTGGGTATAAAACACTTGAGTATATTTTTTTACAATTATTTATTTAATTTTTACATTTTACTTGTTATCGGATAGACCAGTCATATCTGTCGAGGCGGCATACACTCAAGAGTCTATTGACACTGTTGATGCCGAGACTGTTGAGCAGGAGCAGGACCTTTACATTCAAGAAGGATCAACTGAGACTGGTGGTCATTCAGTGCCTTCAAACGGTGGGCCATCTAAAAATGTACCATCTCCCTTCAAAAGGGTCTTTTATTGGCCAGAATGGGGAGGAATAACACAAAGAAAAAGAGAGAAACTTCTTGCAGTTGTGACTTCTCCCCAAATGCTTCAATATTATAAGAAAAGAGAAGGTCTTAAAAATGCTAAAGATGCAGAAAAAGAAAAAAAAAAAACCCGAAGAGAAAAAAGAAAAATTCAAAAGGAAGAGTTAAAAAAAAATAGCCGATGGGGAAAAAAGGAGAGTCAGGAAATTATCGTCCGAATCTGATGCCTCTCTTTCATTAAGTTTCAACCTAAAGTACTCTTTGTAATAAATTGGCTGTAAACCTCTCTCACATTTTAAGATTTTTTCATTTTTGGTTTTTGTTTGTTATTTTGTTTTGCAGTCATTTCAGCTTTTAATTATCCTGTTTACTATATTTGTCTTATTATTTATCACCACTTCGAAATAACAAATAGAGAAGATTTTTTTAAAGTTACAAAATATAACAGACTGTTATGTAGAGGAAAAGAAACTATGCATTTTGATAAAAAAAAAAAAAAAATGTTAAATTGTATACTGTTATTGTCGATAAAAACTGATTTTTTTTTTCTACCATTTGTATCATTCTGGTACAAAACACAGAAAATGCATTTTTAATGACAGTAATCACTAAAAATTCCTTAAATTCATCGTAGCACAATTCAGAAAGTTTTGATCACAGAATATGGGAATATTTACTGTTTAACAAGTGAAAGCATATAAGCAGATTTTTTAAATATAACTTTTAGATCACAAAAACTGCACAAAAATTTAATTTCGTAACATTAAAAAAAAGTAACTATTTTGATGGAAATGGATTTTCACATGATGAAAAACCTTTGAAATAGTTCAGCAATTAAAATTATACCTCTAAAACTAGCTTCTTGTGAATTAGCTATTTTTAAACGATAATAAAGGACACCCTGTATATAGTCTAAAAAATTACTTTGCAGCTTGTAGAACATCAGCTTATATGTAAAGTGAGATAAAATTTAAATTGATATACAGAACTGAAGTTGAGGTCCCTGATCTGCAGATTTACTAGTGAGATCGTTTTACGTAATCATCTAAACTTCTGTGTATGGTTTCATTATTGCGTATATTCAATTCTAGAACTGTAAAAAAAAGTATAACTTTTGTATTTTCACACTAAACTCAAAACTGGAGTGGCCCACTTCTGGGGGGTCCACTACTGGAGCATAGTGGAAGGTAACTTTTTTAATTTTTAATTTTTTCCGAAGAATATATTTTGAAACTTTGAATGTTTATTTCGATAGCTGAAGGTTAGGACTAGGTTTAAAAAATATATGTATTTTAGAATTCATTAATACTTTAATGATAATTAGATAAATGTCCTTAAATGGACCACTACCGGTGCGTTTACCCTATTCAAAATTAAAAAAATATATATATTTAAAAATGACATATAAAGTTATTCAAGCGTTAAAAGTAAAACTAATAATAATTATAAGGTACTCACAAAGCCTGGTTTCGCTCATTCGCATCCTCAATCAATATTAGATTGTTCTTAACAGATGCTTGTAACATCTGTAATCTGCTGTGACAATGCCTAACAAATTCAAATAAATACTGTTGAGCTTCAGTGTCTACTCTAAACAGCGGTCTACCCGTTAAAATAAACGAGCGTAAATTAGAATAAATTTCTTGAAACGCCATATTTCTTGTTTCTAGCCTAGCAACTAGTGTTGCCAACCTTTTGATCGTTTTAACAGGCTTAATGCAGACCACAGAGTAAAAGAGAGTTCTTCCTTCGTACACTAAACAACCAAAATCGCCGATTTTTCAGCAAATATCGCTTAGCCATTCAAAGTGGAGAAAACACGGAAAAACCTACTGCAAACAAAGGTTGTCAACTTGGTTGCTAAGGTGTGACGTAAGTTGAAACATAAAAATAAAAAGCTTGAATTTTTTCTGAATAAAATCCATTAGAATGTTATTTAGATGCAATTATATATTTATATGTATATATTGGGTACTTTTCGGTTAGCAGGGCACCAGTGTTATATATACATACTGTTTAACCCGTTCTATGCACGGGAGTTCATGAATTTAATTCTAAAACCTAAATAAATAATAACTATTCGATTTAGTATAATATTTTTCTACTACTGTGCCTTTTTTAATGTAAATTAATATATAATGTTACTATGGCAGTGGTCAATAAAACGACATCTTTGGAATAAGGGAATAAATAGAATAAAAAGTTTTGTTGATGTTTGCGATAAAATGCGTTTCTTTATTTTTAAAAATTTGTAATAATTAAACGCAATTAAATAATCTCTAATTATTTGCATGTGAGGTAAAATAATTATCGTAATGCTCGCAAGAGCTTCTTAGAATTGCAAGCGTGGCGTGCGTAATATGTATATCTCTAATTATTTGAATGTGAGGTAAAAGAATTATCGTAATAAACGCTACAGCTTTTTAGTGAAACGTGGCCTACGTAATACCCGCTACAGCTTTTTAGTGAAACGTGGCCTACGTAATACCCGGTACAGCTTTTTAGTGAAACGTGGCCTACGTAATACCTGCTACAGCTTTTTAGTGAAACGTGACCTACGTAATACGCAATGCGTCTTGAAATAGAAAAGTAACATTTGCGGCAGTAATTTTATTGTAGATTTTTAATTTTTAGCAACTGCTATAACGAAAAATGGTTAAATTTAATAGGAAATTAGGGTTAAATTTGCGGTTTTTTATTTATTAAAAATGAACTGTGAGTTATTGAAATAAAATTTTAAGAGGCTGCGTCTTATCTAATAAAAATTTAAAAAGCTCCATTTTTAGGTGCGTTCGTAATTATATAAATACCAAGCACCTATAGTCGTCGTTCAGTCCGTCTGTCCGTCCGCATATAACAGAGCAAAAGCTACCCAACCGAATGGTCTGAAATGTTAAATACATAATTGTTGCAAAATTTTGTCGAGTTATTTAAAATTTTATGAAAATCGGATGTATAGTTTAATTACAGGGACAGTCAAAAGTTTTCTGTTACATGACGACCAATGGGAAAAAATTATTGCAATAGCATTTTAATGATGTTGCAGACACTTATGAAGTACACTTATGAAGTACAAAAAAATATATATTCAGTACAATATGGGGTGCAAAAAATATTTATAAAACTAGTTATAGTACGAACGCACTTCATTTGCCACGTTTGACGAGCAATTTCCAACTTGTTCTTTTTATAAAGGATGCGAACTCTATTCAATAAATCAGATGTTTTACACTTCTGATTTTATTATCGTTTTACTAATAATTATCCATAAATAATAGTCTCATTAGTAAACGTGGCAGCGTTAGGCAGTACTACTGGTTGTTGATTGATGTGATTGAGAGGGATTTTCCAGTTGATGCGGATAAACAGAGCCATAGATTAACATACAAGATGGTATTAGCGTCACTAACGACAAGAGGAAGAATTAACAAGCCTCCGAAATTTACCTATGTTCATGGGCGTACCCAAGGGGGGGGGGCTGATGGGGCTACAGCCCCCCCCCCCCGAAATTTTCGAAAATGATATGAAAAAGTGCTGCTTTTTCGTCTTTCTTTTTTGGAAACAGTTTTAATTTTTTTCAATTATACAGCTGACTAGCCATTCTCACTAGTCCCATATTAGTCCAGAATAACAACAAAGAAGAGAAACGGGGCAGACGGGGTTACAGCCGCCCCCACCCCCCCCCCTCCTCCCGAAATAGTCGAAAAATTAAATGAAAAAGTAATTTTTCCTTACTTTTTTAAGATAAATCTGTAATTTTTTCTTCTGTCTTATAGCAAAATAAACATTCTCGTTAACACCATATTAGTCCACATTCACATCACAGCATACCCAAAGATGGGGAGGAGGCTGATGGAATTTCAGCCCCTCCCTCTCGAAATGGTCGAAAATGAAATTATAAAATAGTGCTGAATTTTTTCTGCTTGTTTAAGATAAATTTGCATTTTTTCCCCTATCGTTCAACAGACTATATACGCTTCCTTCACCATATAGTTCCACAGTAGTCCATATTGACACCAAAGAAGAGAAAGAGGGCTGACGGGGTTACTCCCCCCCCCCCCCAAACCAGAAATAGTCGAAAAATTAAATGAAAAAAGTGTTTTTTCCTTACTTTTTTAAGACAAATCTATAATTTTTTTCTTCTGTCATACAGCAAAATAGCCATTCTGGTCAACTCCATATTAGCCCACATTGATATCACAGTATACCCAAAGATGGAGAGGGGGCTGTTGGTATTACAGCCCCCCCTCTTCTCGAAATAGTAGAAAATGAAATGAAAAAATAGTGCTGATTTTTTTCTGAGATAAATTTGCATTTTCTCCCCTATCATTCAACAGATCAGCCGCTCCCTTCGCCGTAGTTCCATATTAGTGTACAGTGACACCACGTTATACCAAAAAGGTAGAAGGGGGCTAATGGGGTTACAGCCCTCTCCCCAGAATGTCGAACATGAAATGAAAAAGTGCTGATATTTTTCTTTTTGTTTGAGATAAATTTGTATTTCCCCCCTATCATTCAACAGACTAGCCGCTCTCTTCTCTTTAGTTCCATACTAGTACACAGTGGCACCACATTATACCCAAAGAGGTGAAAGGGGCTAATGGGGTGCCCCCTTCCTAAATAGTCGAAAATGAAATTTTAAAAAAGGCTGATTTTTTTCTTCTTGTTTGAAATAAATTTGTAATTTTTCTTCTGCCATACAGTGAAATAGCCATTCTCGTTAAATCCATATTAGTCCACATTGACATCACAGCTTACCGAAAGAAGGGGAGGCGGCTGATAGGCTTACAGCCCCCCTCCTGCCGAATTAGTCAAAAAAAATATTGCTTTTTTTTCTTTGTGTTTGAGATAAATTTGCATTTTTTTTCTCGTTTTATTCAACAGACTAGCCACATTCTTCTGTTTAGTCCCATATTAGTGCACAGTGACACCACATTATACCCAAAGTAGTAGAAAGGGGGTGATGGGGTTACAGGCCTCTCCCAAAATAGTTGAAAATGAAATGAAAAAGTGCTGATTTTTTTTCTTTTTGTTTGAGATAAATTTGTAATGCAATTGTTTTCTGCATACAACGAACTAGACTTTCTGGCTAGTCTCATATCAGCGCACAGTTACACCACAGTATACCCAATGAGGGGAAGGGGGCTGATGGGGTTATAGGGTCCTTTCGAAGTAATAATAAAAAAACCTCCTGTTTTTTTTCTTTCTTTTGAGATAAAATTTAATTTTTTTTCTGCGACGCAGTCCCATATACTAGTGCAGTGATGCCCCAGCATACACCCAAAGAAGTCGATGGCGACGGGGGTTATGAGGTTACAGCTCCATTCCACCTTCGAAGAGATAGTAGTGAAATGAAAAGAGCCGATATTCCTTCTTTTTCAGATAAATTTGTTTTATTTTTTGGCATGTCACGAATTTGTTTTTCTTGTTAATCCAATATCCTCCTCAGTCCTGCGACCAAATTTACTTGAAACCACAAAATCAATTTTCAAATGACTTAAAAATAGCTCCACGCCTGTTTTATTGGATAAATGAAAACGTATATGATCAGTTCAAGAGACCTACAAGTAAATTCGACAAATCTAAAAGTAGTTTAATTTAATGAGTTTTTTAATTTCGCTCAGAGTCGGCAGTCGCCAAGATTGTCAATGCAGAAGAATGTTAATGCACAGTAACACTACAGCTAATCACAAGTCGATTTCGGCAAAATCGGAAATCCGGTGTTGACTGTAAAAGTAGCTTATTAACTTTCATTTTTCAGTCGCATCTCCATGCCAAAATTTTTTGTATTTTCCACGGTTTTTTGACGAAATTTGCGTTTTCTCCGCAGTCCTTTGAAGAAATTCACTTTTTCTGCTGCCTTTTGCCGAAATTTGCGTTTTTTTTTTTTTTTTTTTTTTTTTTACGCACTCCTTCGTCGAAATTTGCGTTTTTACCGCGGATCTGTGACGAAATTTGTGTTTTTTCCGCGGATCTGTGACGAAATTTGCGTTTTTTTTTCTGTGATCCTGTCGAAATTTGTGTTTTTTCTGCGTTTTTTCAGCGGATTTTTGATGAAATTCAGTTTTTTTCGCAGATTTTTGCCGAAATTCGTTTTTTTTTTTTTTTACGAAAACCTTCGTCGAAATTTGCTTTTTTCCGCGGCTTTTTTGACGAAATTCGATTTTTTCTCGTCTGATGAAATTCGCTTTTTTCTGCGGCTCTTTGACGAAATTCGCGTTTTCTTTGACGAAAGTAGCGTTTTTTCGCGGCTTTTTGACGAAATGCGCTTTTTTCCGCAGCCTTTTGACGAAATTCACGTTTTTCTGTGGCCCTTCTTTGTGACCCTGCTTTTTCTTCTTTTTGCGATCCTTTAACGAAATTCGCTTTTTTCCGCTTCCCTTTGACGAAATTCGCGTTTCTTCTGTGGTCATTTGCCGAAATTCGCGTTTTTTTAATGCAATCCTTCGTCGAAATTTGCGTTTTGTCCGTGGCTTTTTGGTGAAAATTGCACTTTTTTTTCGTCTTTTTGATGAAATTTGCGTTTTCCTGCGACCTTTTGACGAAATTCACGTTTTTTCTGTGTCCTTTTGACGAAATTCGCGTTTTTCCACTTTCTTTTGAAGGAATGCGTGTTTTTTAGCGATCCTTTGTCGAAATTTGCGTTTTTTCTGCGGCCCTTTGACAAAAATTTTCATTTTTTCCGAGGTCATTTGCCTAAATTCGCGTTTTTTTACGCAATCCTTCGTCGAAGTTTGCGTTTTTTCTTCGGATTTTTGACGAAATTAGCGTTTTTTTCTCGACTTTTTGATGAAATTCGCGTTTTTTGCGATTCTTTACGAAATTAGCTTTTTTTGTCGCAGATCTTTGATGGAATGCGTGTTTTAAGCGATCTTTTTTTCGAAATTCGCATTTTTCCCGCGACTTTTTGATAAAATTTGCGTTTTTTCTGCGGCCCTTTCACGAAATTCGCGTTTTTTACGAGATCCTTTGTCGAAATTTGCTTTTTTCTGAGGCTTTATGACGAAATTCGCTTTTTTCCGCAGCATTTTGACGAAATTCACGTTTTTGTGTGGCCCTTCTTTGTGACACTGCTTTTTCCTTTTTTGCGATCCTTTACGAAATTAGCTTTTTTCCCCCTTCCCTTTGACGGAATGTGTGTGTTTTTTTAGCGATCCTTTGACAAAATTTCAGTTTTTTCTGCGGCCCTTTGACGAAATTCGCGTTTTTTCTCTGGTCATTTGCCGAAATTCGTACTTTTTAGGCAATCCTTCTTCAAATGTTGCGTTTTTTCCGCAGCTTTCTGACGATATTTGCTTTTTTTTCTCGTCTTTTTGGTGAAATTTGCGTTTTTCTGCGGCCTTTTGACGAAATTCGCGTTTTTTCTGCTTCCCTTTGACGGAATGCATGTTTTTTGCGATCTTTTGTCGAAATTTGTGTTTTTTCTGAGGCCCTTTAACGACATTTGCTTATTTTCTGCGGTCATTTGACGAAATTCGCGCTTTTTCAGTTGCCGTATGACGAAATTCGCGTTTTTTCGCAATCCTTCGTCGAAATTTGCTTTTTTCCGCGGCTTTTTGACAAAATTAGCGTTTTTTCTCCTCTTTTTGATGAAATTTGCGCTTTTCTGTGCCCTTTTGACGAAATTCACGTTTTTCATTGCCCCTTTGATGAAATTAGCTTTTTTGCGATCCTTTTCGAAATTAGCTTTTTTTTTTTCGCAGCCCTTTGACGGAATGCGTGTTTTTAGCGATTTTTTTTTTTAATTCGAATTTTTCCCGCAAGCGTTTGATGAAATTCGCGTTTTTTCTGCGGCCTTATGACGAAATTCGGGTTTTTTCTGTGCTCATTTGACGAAATTAGCGTTTCCTTCGCGAGCATTTGACGAAATTTGACTTTTTTTTCGCAATCCTTTGACAAACTTCGCATTTTATCCGTGGCCCTATGACAAAATTTCGGTTTTTTCCTTTTCGGATCCTTTAAAAAAATTGGAGATTTTTTTGCTGCGAACGATTGATGAAATTGATTTTTTTCGGCGACCATGTCAAAAATCGCGATTTTTTTAAGTCCAAATTTTTGGACTGGACAAAATTTTTCAAATTTTTGGAAAATACGGAACAAAGTCACCCCTCCCCTTCCCCTTCCACCCCACCTATTGGCAAAAATTAATTCTGTTTATAACACAATTTAACGTGTTTCGTATGATTTAGAACATTATGGAAATTTAAGTCAGCCCCCCCCCCCCCCCCCCCGAAATAAAATCCTGGGTACGCCACTGCCTATGTTGATGAAATGTGTTTACGCTCTATGTTTTGATTATCTATTCTTTCCTAAACGAAGCAGATGCAGACGATATTTTATTTATGTTTGATTTATTTAGCCTTTTTTTTATCGTACTTGTTCGTTCACCTTTAACTTACAAAATGATAATTACAATGATATAAAAAACTAGTGGAACCAGAGAGAAAAATAAAGCTCGATCTAAAAAATTTACAGTAAAATATTGGCAAATAGTTTCAGTCTAAAAAAGTAAGTAGTGCGTAGAAAAGCAATGGAACCAGATTATCCGTAAAGCTCATGAAATTACCGAAATTTTTGTTGATAGCTGAAAATGTGGACTGAGCTTTACTAGTGCCTTAAAATCAATCCGGAAAATAAAGGCATTTTTAACACATTCTGAACACCAAACATTCATAACCAGTTTAAAAATTTGCGTTCATAAGAATAGGTTAAAGGCTAATTTGGTGATGAGCGAGGTCAGTTCAGTACGAAGTATGGACCAAATTTCATTCCAGGGGTGACTGATAAGTCTGGAAGATCAAATTCCCAAAGTAAGCACAAAACCCTAAGTATGTACAAGTCAACCATATGCTAACTACTTGTCTGGTTTAAGTCTATTGGCACAAGGTTCCCTTTAATTTCCCCATAAGGTTCCCTTTAATTACAACTAATAAAAAATATCATGTTAGATGTGTTATGTCAGAAATGTTAATAACAACAATTCCTCAACAACCTGACTATATTAATGTTATACTTAAAATATTACTTCATAGATAACATTCTTTTAGCTTTGTGGAGTTTAGTTTGACTTGATGCGATCATGTCCAGAATTCTGGGCCTGACAGAAAGTTTTTAGTACATAACTACACATTCTCTTTACTATACCCAGTACTCATTTTGAGTGGATAATATGATTCTTAATATAAGACATCAGTAAAGCTCAGTCCACATTTTCAGCTATCAACAAAAATTTGGGTAATTTCATGAGCTTTACAGATAGGTTTTTATGCTGTTGGCTATTGGACTATGTTGTAAAGCACAAGAAAAAACCTTTATTTTATGGAAGAGTAGAAGTATGGGAATCTAATGATCCATGTCTGCCGGAAGTGGAGTTGTGCATAAGCCAAAAATTAATACCACCAGTGGTTAACTCGTAGGTTTATCATTGTGTTTGTCCTACAAACAAAGGTATGAAAACATGAAGGATAGTTGTAGGACAAACACAGTGATAAACCTACGCGTCAACCACTGGTGGTATTAATTTTTGGCTTATGCACCACTTCACTTCCGGCAGATATGGATCATTAGATCCCCCTACTTCTACTCTTCCATAAAATAAAGGTTTTTTTCCTTGTGCTTGATAACATAGGTTTTTGTGCTGTCGGCTCTTGGACTAAAATAATCTGGTTCTCTTACTTTTCTACGCACTACTTACTTTTTTAGACTGAAATTATTTGCCAATATTTTACTGTAACTTGTTTTGATCGAGCTTTACTTTTCTCTCTGGTTCCACTAGTTTTTATACCATTTCACACCTTTTCAGATCCTTTCAGGAACTTAATCAACCAGCTTCAACTAACCAAACAACCGCCCCAACTAACCAGCCAATGATCTCAATCAACCTGCCTAACCATTTGCCCCAATGAAAAACTAACAGAAACATTAGTTCACCAGTGTATTTCAAGAGCTCTTATGACCCCATACTTATTGCTATCCCCCATATTGGGATATTGACCTATACTTTACTCAGGACTGGCCACCAGACTAGTCCTTAGACTAAGTTTTATACATTAGTGTGATCTCTTGAACTTTTTCTGCTACGTGCCTACTCTCCTTTGGTTTAAAGGATTATGCAGTATCCTAGGTCAACCCCTCAAACACACAAACAGCTAGGTAAGAAACAGTCAAAGAAATGAATTAAAACTGCGCAAAACTATAAAAAGGGAAAATTTCTGTTTTCGGGACTTAATGGGAATTTAAAATTAAAAAAATCTGAAAACGACTGAATGCAGAAAAATGATCAAAAGGGATTGAAAATATTATACAATACACCTGTAAATAATATCAGAAATATTGGATATTTATAATAATATTTCGTAGGTCAAACTAAAATACCACGGTAATGACTAACATATCTAACTGTAACCATTGATAAAAAAATATAAGGAAAATTGGAAAGTAGGTGTCCTTTGTAAATTATGCATTAATTAAGGAGATAAATTACGTAATCGAGGGGTATTTGGTACGAATAAATTACATAATTGAGTCTACAGACAATTGGCGCATGTTACCGGGCGTCGTTTAGCACATAATTAACTTAACCGTAAGCACACGCACCTATTTTTGTAACGTTACCACACGCGTGGGCTAAATATCACCTCATTTTGTCTCCCATTAAATTTTTGACTAAATGCGTTTTAAAAGCAAGTCTACTTACTCTGTACTATAAAATGCATCAGTACTACTTCTTTTTAAGGAAAAATCAACCGTTTCATATTTATTTTCCGATTTTGTAACAGTTTCTGTAAACATCGCGTTTATTTATTTATTTTTATTTTTTTAAATTTTGCAACGATAATTTTTACGTCTTGAAACATAAATTATTTTATAAAATTTGCATTAATTACATTTAATACACTTTCATCAACATATACAGGTAGCTTTTATGTCACTCTTTCAGTAAAATTATTTTAGTGAGTGTTATCCGTAACGAATGAACATATCGAAATGAAACGTTTGTACACGCGCGGGATTATTTAATTCCAAAAGGCATATTTCTCCCCTTCTAGCCAACAAAGAAAAGACTTCCTTCACACAACCTTTCTCAACCTTGACCTTGAAAGGTAGGAAGGTCAGAAGCGTCCTCGAGAAATTTGTCATTTCTTTTTCGAAGAAAAAATGTGAGTGGGGTGAGATTTACCCCAGCGCGTGTGCTTACGCGTTAAAAAAAGGGATAAATTGATTCTGTGTTTTTAAAGCGAACCTATTCCACATTCTTATTTACAGAGAATTGGCGTACTATGGGATAAGTTTTTTGGAGACCTTTCGCTACTTTTACGTTATACCTACTCTATACTAAAATGGATGCTATTGCGCCATTTAGTTCAATCCTGAATGTGCAAAGATTTTTTGGTACTTTTCCAGTATAGGGAGCTTCGCGAAATAGAGAAAATAACCTTGGTGGAGAAGAAAATTTTGCAACATACTTTCTGGCAACCTATTCACTGTCTCATTTCATATACACAAACATTTTTTTCAAGATTTATACAATTTATTTAATATAAAGACGTCAATCTAATTTTATATAGAAACATAAGTAATTTGTATATACAACATAGGCGTAACCAGGGCGGGGGGGGGTGCCCTGGGTGCCCCCCCCCCCCCCCCCCCGCTTGCGCATACTCAATCAAAATTATTTTAAAAAATCGAAATCTACAAAGGAAAAAAGAAGTGAAAGCAGAGTTCAATTAGTTTAGTTCCGAAAACTAACAGCCTGAATTTTGAAATGTGATAAAAAAAAAAAGAAATCCACGTTCTTTTTTTTTAAAAAAAGAAAATTACGTTGTTTATCTTTTTTAAAACTACAATATTTACAAGAATCTGTATTAGTCATAGTAAGTCAAAAAGGTGGCTTTATAATCCCAATTTGACGTCTTTTGTTTGTGGGAGATTTTTTTTTTTTAACGCCGTTCTTTCTATTGCATGTTTCTGCAATTTCATGAGAAATTAACGCAAGTTCTTGATGAGGATAGAAACCATTTGTCTCTTTGGTTTCGTAGTTTAAAGTCTAGAAAGAAGCAAAAAAATTGAAAGGGAATGCAGATGTGAAACAATAATTCCAAAATGCGATTAGCCAAGGGAAAGGGGGGAGGGGTTCACAGACCCTGCCTCCTTTGAAAATGAAAAATAATAGCACAGAAAATTCAATTAATCTGGAGGTTGGTTGGTTTGTTAAATTTCGTGTTTCACGGCCATTTTTTGACATTCGTAAAAGGAATATGGTTGCAGTCTTTCAAGTCATTATAGTATTTTTTTTCCCTCTGAAAATTTTTATACGATTTTTAGTTTCTTCTCGTTTCGCGGCGTTCTTTTGAAAGTAGGAAAAGGAACCCGGTTTCAATCTTTTACCCCAGTGCAGTAAATTTTGACCAAATTTGCTATTATATTCTGCGATCATTTCATGATATTTACAATTTTCCAAACATAGTGAATGATTTAATCATTAGAATAAAATTTAAAGAAATGCACAAAAAATGGGAGGAAATGTTTAAAAAAGGGCTTAGGGTCCCAATAAAAATTTGAGGATGTTGGCTCGGGCAGAGGAGTCCAAGACTAAAGTTTAAAGTTATGCATTGAGATAGTGACACAATTAAAGAGGGTGAAAAGTGCATGGCGCAGAAAAAGTTCAAGGGGCACCGGACCGGGCAGGGTCCTAACTGAAATGTTGAAGTGGAAGAATAACCAAATGGGAAAAGAGCCCCAAAAACGAAGATAGGATTAAAAGGGGGCAATTTATTAACAATTTAGGGCACAAAAACTTCATAGGACCCTGTACCGAGCCCCACGGGTCCAGGGTGTTAAGTGGAATATAGCTCGACGTAAGAAAATTTTTTTGGTTTAGAAAGTAACCGGAGGACACTAGAACTACGTTAAGGAAAATGGCTAGAGAATCCGATAATTATTGAAGAAGATGCACCAATGGCCCCAAGAAGGCGATTAATATTCAAAATTAGTGCTAGCTGAAATCTGAGAAATTTTTTTTGTCTTTTGTGTAGTAACTAGAGGACTTAAGAAGTTATTAGAAAAAAAATCTTGTGAATTGGACCATTTTTAAGGGATCTACAATAGCGAACCCTAAAGAGGCTAACTGATGTTGAGAGCAGGACCCTAAGATGAAAACATGTTAAAAGGTCCTAGTACATAGCGCTTTAGATCTTCAATTAGTCGAAATTAAGCAAGGGTATAAATTAATTATTACAGTAAAATTTTAAAGAAATGTGCAAAAAATGGGGAGAAATGCTTAAAAAAGGGCTTTAGGACCCAAATAATAATATGAGGATATTGGCCCGGCGAGAGGAGTCCAAGACTCAAATTTAAAGTTATGCATTGAGACACAATTAGAGGGTGAATAATAGATGGCGCACAAAAAGTTCAAGGGGCCCAAGGTCCTAACTGAAACGTTGAAACGCGGGAATAACTAAATGGAAAAAGGGCCCCTAAAACGATCGGATAGAAAAGGGGCAAGTTAGTAACAATTTGGGTCATAAAAACTTAAAGAGACTCGGTGGGCACGGATGATAAAAAAAAATAAAAATCTGAGCCTCGGGTGCATCAGGACCTACCTTGGACTGCCCTTACCCAAATTTTCAGACTTCTATGTGCTATAGATTTCGCTAGCCGTCGCACACTGACGCATACATAGAGCTAAACTTTCTTTTATTAGTATGGAGTACATGTTACATTTATATTTATATACTATTCTTAATTCGATTTAAAACCTTACTTTTATTTGAAAGTCAAAGTATTTTTACACGTATTAAATACAAATAATTATAAATAAATAATGAATGATGAAATGAATCGTAATTCTTTAAGTACGGAGTACCTAGCAATATTTTCTGCAAATTGGGCGGGATTTTCGTTTTAAGTACGCCAATGGACCAGCAATCAATCTGCTGCCCTTAATATCTGTTTTTCTTTTCAAGGATTTCGAAACATTGTAGAATACAAAAAAAAAAAAAAAAAGAAGAAAAAAAAATATTGTCAAGAATTTTTTTTAACTTTCGCATATGGATGAACCACGTTTGTAGTGCCAGAAAATACTAAAGTCAAGGGCGGATCTGGAGAGTCCTCAAGGGGGGAGCGGTTTTAGAAATTTGTAAACTTCAATCTGATGCGTGGGTCGGAGCTAATTTTTTCACTGCTGGTAGTGTTACTACTTCTTTTTACTGCGGGTCGGGTTTGGGTCCGGTGAACTCCTATTTTTTTGCTGCTGGCCGTGTTTGGGTCCGGTGGGCTTTATTTTTTTTCTGCTGGTCGGGTTAACTTATACTTTTTTGCTGTGGGTCGCGTTTGGGTCTGGTTGACTTCTACTTTTTGCTGCGGATTGGCTTAACTTTTACTTTTTTGCTGCGGGTCGAGTTTGGGCCCGGTTGACTTCTACTTTTTAGTTGAGCCTAGCGCATTGGGTTTGGGTCGGATTCGGATTGGGTTTTCACTCTTGCGAGAAGAGTTCGGTTTGACCCGATTTTTGAAAAGAAAGTCTAAATATTTTTGAAGATAAAAACTATATACAGTAAAAGCTTCATAACGGACACGCCCAAATAGTTATTTAGGAATACTTTTTAATCTTCAGTATTATGTAAAAAATACTAATTTGGTATAAGACGGCTTGTCTCTTTATATCTAAGATTAGTTGTAATTCAGTAAAGAATGCTTTGAAACTTATTTAAAAACATACCGAGCGTCCTAAAATGGACTGACAGATTTTAAAATTCAGTAACTCGCAAATGGTGACAGCAATTTAAAAAAATCTTGCAGGAGGTTTTTTACTGCGATTCTTGATTTAACTTTACAATAGCAGCGATAGATGGCACTGGAAACAATGGTCGTTAAATCGGGGCCCGATTTCCGACCTACCTCCTCCTTGAACCGGGCTATTTTAAATTAAAATCAAGAATTGAAAAAAAAAAAAAACTCCTGATCAGGGGTAATTCTGAGTAAAAGGAAAAAAAATCAGAAATTCAAAGCAAATTTTCTGAAAGGCTACAGTATATGGGGGGATTCCCTCCTGCCACTAATTATTTTTGGTGCAGGTCGGGTTAGCTGTTTTCGATACGGATCGATTCCAGGCTGAGTGTAGATTCCTGCAAGCTGGGTTTGGGTTAACCTGCTTTTTTTTTTTTCAAAAGTTAGTTTAGTATATTATTTCAGGTTAAAAACTATACCTATAATAATAAGCATAGATGTATGTATGTGTGCTGTTTTCTAAAGAGACTACTGTATTTTTTCCACGACTCTTTGATGAAATTTTCACTTCTTCGACTCTTTGACGAAATTTGCGTTTCTTCCGAAAGCCTTTGACGAAATAAGTGTAATTTTGCAGCCCTTTGAAAAAATTCGCGTTTTTTTCCCGCGACCCTTTGACAAAATACGCGTTTTTAAAGCGATTTTTTGAAAGAATTTGCGTTTTCTCCACTATCCTTTGACGAAATTCCCGATTCTTTGATGAAATTTGCATTTTTTTCGCGATCCTTTGACGAAATTTGAGGTTTTTTTTTCGCTGCCCGTTGACGAAATTCGCGTTTTCCGCTATCATTCGTAGAATTTCGCGTTTTTTCTGTGGCCCTCTGACCAAATTCGCGTTTTTTCCGGGGTCCTTTGACCAAATTCGCGTTTTTTCCACGATCCGTTGGCGAAATTGAAGATATTTTTTGCGAACGATTGACGAAATACATTTTTAATGGAGACCATATGTCAAAATTCGCGATTATTCTTATGTCGGGATTTTCGGATTGGTGAATTTTTAAAATTTTCGGAACCGAATCAATGCCTCTCTCTGCGTTTTTTTTTTTTTTTTTTTTTTTCAAAATAGTTTAAAAATTGCGCATTTATTTTATTACATATTTCAAATCTGCATATATTTTAGAGTTAAAATATGTCCAAAATCTTTGCGAAAGTGTTTTTTTTTTCTTGTAGAATTAGATCATAAAAAAAAAAAAAGATCTGCTGCGAAAATTGCGGGTTGCGCAAATTTTGCTACTTTTACGTTGGCCGCGGAAATCGCGGGATGCACAGCGAGAGGATTAAATTTTCGGAAAATTCGGAACAGAATCACCCCTGTACCTGTCCTGACATCTTACATAATCCTCCTGAAAGTATTTTTCAATAGCTGTCACCATTTGCAATTTATTGAATTTTAAAATCAGTCAGTCCATTTTAGGACACGCAGTATATTCAGTAGCTATGGGATGATGGCTGAAAGAAGCATTTTTAAAAATATTAAAGCTGGCTTTGATATGTCAGTTAGAGGTTTATCGAGACTGAAATTTCCAGGCCCAAGCCCAGGTTTAACCCACACATACATAAAAAACATTGACCCGGCCTAGGTATAAAGCTAAAAAATCGACTCCAGCCCTGCCTGCATTTTGCAATTAAAATTATTCATAAAGCTCACTTACTTATGCTCATATTTTAATTTCAGATTATGTTCGAAATTCATGAATACAGAAAAACAATGATATTGATGACTATTTAGGCAATTATATACATAAGCACTACGTAAAAATAGCCTTAGAGAAAATTACATTCAAATGAAAATCCAGTAAGAGATTCAGTTTAGAATGAAAGAAACGAATGCTAAAAGAAAATCACAATTTTAAAGCTCTACAAAGAAAAAAAGTGGATTTTAAAAAATGCTTCTCTGTAACTTATCAAATCAAATTAAATTTCTAAAGATTTCGCTAAACAAATGTACAGCATAAATATTATTATATATATATTGATATAATTTTTACGAATAACAAATAAGTAAGATGCCAGATCAACTTAGGCTCAGGAGGAAGAATTTAGAGGAGTGCACAGGTCGCGATCGGGCCAATAATGCTTATCATAAAGGCTGACACGAACCGAACGTTTAGCTTTTATTCCGGGCCGAGCCCCGACCAGGAAATTTTGGCTAGAGCAGACCTCTAGGAAAAATGAAGTCCAGACCAGTCTCGATCTGGAAGAATAAGAAGTCTGGCCGACCCAAATTTTCAGAAAAATTTAAGATCAGGAAACGGTCCGGCTCTAAAAGAGAAAAGACCTAACCCATCCCAAGTCTCGTGGATTTAAACTGGCGCGACCCGGGTTAGGTGCCGCCGGGCTCGAGCTTCGTCCCAAGTCATTTCCCGTGAGCGTGCATAATGTCGTTTTGCAAACCCTTTATTAGCCTAAGGGGGGGGGGGGCAATCGCCCCCTCCCCCCCCTTTAGATCCGCCATTGACTAAAATTCCATAAAATTTAATGTAATATAAATCGGTAAATTTAAGTCGTAGAAAAAAAGAAATTTCTATTATTTTACATGCTAAAATACGGAGAAGATTTGTAAATATAGATTTCTCAGAAGTGACTTCTTTGGCTATCATTATTTCCGTACAGTAATCATCATGAAATATTTGTAAAACATTTTCAATGGAAACGTACCAGGAAGATTATTGTTTGGAAATAGTGGTAGCTGAAAAAGTAACAGATGAGAGTCTTGTAAATAAGTTTTGATTATTTCAAGATTTGAAAAGCTTCAACTGTCGTCTACGAAAAATTACAGAAAAAAAAAAAAAAAAAATCAGGCATGTTGAAACGATGTTGGAGGAGTTACTTGAGGCTGCAATATATATGAATTAAAATTAAAACTTCGAGAATAGAATTCATTTCTTTTAACTGTGTATAATAACATGTTAACACAAGGTAAAATATAATGGGAATATGCTGATTGTAACAAGATTAAAATGTAATATCTGATTAACAATGAAAAAATATGCAAATATTTTTTACAAATCTTTATTTCGCTCTTTCTATTTTTGCGCCCTAAGGATTCGTGCGCCTGGAGCAGTTTGCTCCAACTGCTCCACGGTAGCTACGCCCCTGGTTAATATCTATTTCATAATCTTTCTCTATAGTAATGGCAGATTCTATTTCATTATTTAAGTTTTTTAGCGATTGTTCTTTATCATTCAATTGTTCTAATATTTCTGAGTAATTATCAATTTCTCTATTTTTGTCATTTATTAACGTTTCGAATTTACTAATCAATTTTGTTACAGACGTTCTTAACGTGGAACGTTTCTTTTTCAATTTTTCAATAGATTCCATTTCAAAAGCTTATAATACAGCAAAGAAAATAATAAATATTTCGTACCTTATTTCCTGAGCAGACGATTTCTTTATCTCATTAATCGAAGCATACACGCTTGCGAAATCAACATTCCATAAAACTTTGATGAAAGAACTGGAGAAAATAGTTCATTTACAGTCACAGAATTTTTTTTAAATTGCGAAAAGTACCTTATCTTTCTCCGGCTGGACGCTGACCATTTTGTAGCGTTGCGTATTAAACAAATTAATAAACTCACATACTTAAGGACTATATTTCCATTTTATTGTTGACAAAGCGAAGCGATGCCTTGCACTCATGGCAAAACAAAAACATAAACTAGAAAGACGAAACGAATTACGTTTCTATGGTTACCTACATTCGCAGAACAAGTGAGTTGCCAACATTTGGCACATAATAACAAATAGATAATGTGCATGTTGGTAAACAAATGAGCTTGTGTCTAGACAACTCAACTTGTGGTTGGCAGAAACGAGGCATTTAAACGCGTGTTTATATGTGAAACTCCATAGCAATCTATCATATGTATTGAAAAACAAATGAATTTTTATCTGTATATGCACAGAACTTACGTTCTGTTGCGAAACAAGATTATTTAGAGATACTGGGGTTTATTAGGGATAATAATAGACAATATACTAGATGATCCATATGTTATTTCCAACTGGAAAGCAGATATGGCTCTTTGGCCATAGGTTTCATTTTATTTAACGAATAACTATTTTTTAAAATTCCATGAGAAGAATACAAGAACTCAAGAAATATTTCTGCTTGTTGTAGCGGGTAAGAAAAATGTTTTAGGTTTTATAATTATACCAGAAAGCCACCGTTTTATTTATATATCTTATTTTTTTCAACGTGTACGTCTAGTAAGATGCTTGAACTAATCTGAAAATGTTTACGAATTTCGTTATATTGAGATTAAAATGACATTTATGACTGCTTATTTCCTGATACACTTTTAAAATCATTCTAATGCATGAAATTGGCAAGTTTCCTTACAAATATATACTAATGAAACCTCAATTTTTAATAAAACAGGCGATTTTTCAGAAAGCATCTTCAAAGTTGGCGTTTTTTCTTTTTGCGAACTTGCACTTTGTTAAATAAACATTCGCATAACTAAGTCCCTTTTTATTCTTTTAATAATTTATTTACTTCCTTATACAATTATGTTTCTTCATGTTTGTTGAATATAGATAAGATATTTAACTTTAATTTTTCTATAATTTTTAATCAATACATTACTTTACATTATTTATTTAATAACTCATATATTAGCATGTTTTTTTTAACCCCCGGTACGATATGCTATTTCTTTCTCCCAGCTTATTTTGTGTCCAAAAAATAACGTTACCTTACAGAACCCAGCAATAAACAAAGCAGATGTATCATTGTACAATTAAATACTCAATAGCATTTTTTTTTTAATTTCTAAGCATCGCACATTTTCAATTTTTATACCGTCGTATTGGAAAAAACAGTACTTTTAATTGCAATTTGTTTGAAAAATATATCTTCATTGATTTTTGAAATATTAATTTTTTTTTGTAGTTTTTAGCACCATTTGTTTAATTTTGGCAATTCAAGTACTCCATTTATGTAGAAAGTAAAGGGAAAATAGTTGAAAAATAGCAATTAGGTATCTTTTTGTTGCCATTTTCTCATAACATGCGAAAGAAAATGTAATTAAAATATGTGCTATTTTGAAAAAATATAAACAAATAATTTCTATTAAAACATGGAGCTATTATAAACTATATTTAATTTTAAGTTATCTATATTAATTTTACAAACAAATGAAGGCCTGTGAATCATTAGATAGCCGTTTTTTGTCAAGTTTCTTTAATGACGGCATCTTTTTGCTGCATTTGTGTATTATTTTGTGATAGTGACATCCTATACATACTTTACTGTAGATGTTTAAGAGTGGATCGTAAATGTGGAATTCTTAAGCGGATGCAAATGACGTCATTTTACATAAAATAAAAGTGTTGTGCTTTAAGTCTTAAAATTGAAATATGTTTTGTAACTATTTATATATACATATATTTTCTTTTCATCGGGGGCGACACTAAATTCTGAAAAAGCAGAATTCCTGTTTTCTAGTTTTTTTTGGCTTCTCTCATTGGTTAACTTAAAGAATGTAGTACAGAGATTAAAAGTAAATATATTCTCAGAATGAATGACATATTTTCTTTGTAATTTGTTATTAATCTCACCCATTTTTAAATACTAAATGGTACTTTTCGGTTAGTCGGGCACCAGTGTTATACAGTAGAAGATCTTTATAATGCAATTCTCCATATAACGCACAACTTCTCAGATGTAAACAATGACTTTTGCAGTTAAAAAGCACCTGCATTTTCACATTGTAAAATATTGCTACTCTCTAGAGGACTAAATTTGATACATTAGTTCAACTTTATCTTCTAATTTAAGGCCTTTTTACTGAAAAAAAATGCTATTATTACAATACACATTTTTGAAAATGTCTAATATAAGGGATTGTTGTGTCAGTTATATTTGGATCATGTTTATAGAGTAAGTAAATTTTTCAATGCCTGACCTATATTATGCAAAAATTTATAATTTGGATAACTCTTGGTAACAAGGAATGCAGTATAAAGATATTCTAATGTATTTTGATATGTTTCAGACATATTTGGCCATGTTTACAAGGTGAATTTAATGATGTGATCCATATAACGCAAAATTCTATATAACGCACAACCTTGCGTTTTTAGGTTTGCGTTATAAAGATCTTCTACTGTATATACATATATATGTCTATATACATGTGCCATAAATTATGGTATATACAATTTTGTATCGAGCAACAATCTTCATTTGGCACTTTCTTCGCCTTTCATTCTGGCAGCCAGGTCCCTCTCCCAGTTATGGCACTGAAGATGAAGAATCTACAATGTATCCATTCATTAAAAATTGTGCTCTATAAGAGCTGTAATATCTTACTTATGTTTTTGGATTAACATTTTTTTTTTCTTTGGTTCCATTTTTTTTTTTTTTTTTTTTTTTTTTTTTTTGGTGGACTATGGCTACTGGCGATACCACATTAAAAAAAACGCGCCTGTGTGCCCTACCTCAAACATTTAAGACCGAGCCTTAATAAACATTATTGAATAGTTTTCTGGTCTTAATGTAAGGTGGTGTGGAAAAGGGCACTTAGATTTTCTTTATTAATTTCAGTTGTAGGCACCTATATACTACATATTTCTTGTTTTGATTTTGTTCTATAAATTTGCAGTTTGATAATTTTTATTTGTTTCTCTTCTGTAATTGTATCTAACAAAAGAAAAACTTGGAATATTCAATTCAGAAAGTAGAGAATGTGTACGCCCCAGACAAGAAGCTTTCATTACTACAGGGGAGTTGTCACTGGAGGAAGGCGTGACAGACAAATCTATTTCAGGACATAATAACTGAAGATGAAAGACAGTATGTGCTTAACACTATTTCTACCAGTATCAAATGACACCTTATAAAAGTTTTCGATTTACAATTTTCCATTTGTAATTTTTAGTTTGAAACAATTACAAATCATTTTCAATATTGAAGACTTTTTTATGCTTATTACAGTAAAAAACTGCAAGCAAAATAATCATGAATCCAAATTTTAAAAAGGTGTTACTTGACACTGGTAGAAATAGTGTTAAGCATCAATAAAGGCAATAACTCAGTGGGACAGTCTTGTGCACAGTGCCATTTCAGCCGTGCATTAGATTGTGCTTCTAAGAAAGTATTGCCTATGTAAGTAAAACTTTTTTAATAATCTGTCAAGTGTGAATATTACTTGTGCACGGAAGGTTCTGTAAATATATTAATTGATCTTGTTCAAAGTTTAAACTTGGCACTGTGCTAAGTGCGCTTCAAAAGAAAGTTGCTATGCCGCCTTGGTCTGTGCTGTTTTTTTTCCAGATAGGTGTTTAATTAACCTTTAAAGACACAGGTGGCATATTGAGAGTGGCACTCAATGCAAACTGGTCATGAATCCCAAAGTACTTATGCTATTAATTCTAATTAAATTAGGATACTTTTCGGTTAGCCGGGTGCCAGTGTTATATACACACACATATATATATATATATATATTTGTATAGATAACACTGGTGCCCGGCTAACCAAAAAGTACCTACATTAGTTTATTTTTAACAATTTGTCGTTTATTACTCTTATATTGCTACTGGGCATTGCATTACACAAATATATCATTTTAAAATGTTATCTAGGTTTTAAAAGCTGATGTCGCATAGAGTACGCCATCCGTGTTTTTATAACCCAGGGTTCGTAAATATCGTGATATTTTCGAAAATATCAAAAATATCAGATATTTTGATGTATCCGATATTTTCAAAATTGTCAGCTTACTGCTGATTCTAAAGATTTTTAGACTTAATATAAATTTGAATCTAAAACATATTACATTTAGCATGAAAACATAATAAAACAATATTCTAACTATCTTTTTTTATTTTTTCTTGCAAAATTTATGATCAAATAATTGAAAACATAAACAATCTTCTGTAAAAGTTGCTTTTTCACTCATCAAAGCACAGAATGCAGGATTCAGTTTAATAAAAATACACAACAAATTCTGAAATACAAAATAAAGTTTCTTTTATTTTTTCTATTGAAGAATTTGAACATGAATGTAAGTTTGTCTGCTTTTTCATTCCCTAACCTACTGTACAATTTAGACTGAAGTAAATAAAAACTTTTCGATTAGGCGGGTGCCAGTGTTATATTTCCATATTTATAAAAATACATATATGTAAATATGCATATATATATATATATATATATACACACATATTTTTTATATATATACACACATACATATATAACACTGGCATCCAGGTAACCGAAAAGTACCCAAAAAGAATTAAGACAGGGTAGGGAGGTATTTTTCAAAGACAGTTGTGGTAATGAGAAAGCTGCAGGTACAGTCCAAAACTAGTTTTTGGAGTGCAGAGAATATTTTGTAAGCTATTCTTTTTAGTTATTATTTACGGATGGGCTAATTTTTAATAACAGTTGAATTCATTTGCACTTCTTTTGACTGAAAATAAATATCAGATGTATGAAAATATCAAGAAATACGACATTTAAAAAATAAATATTAAATGTATGAAAATAAAAATATCAAAAACCTTGATATTTTGAAAATAAATATGATACAGTAGACTCCCTCAAATCCGCACAGCTTGGGACCAGAGGTGCAGATTTTAGAATTTTGTGGATTTCTGGTCATTGATTTGTTTACATTTTTGAAACATTAATTTGATTGGTAGTTAAGCAAGGGAAATTATAATGAATGCTTTCAATAAAGTTAAACATTAAAATAAGTAAAATATTAAAATAATTTATTAGTTTAAAAGTAAGTAATTATTAAAATAATTATGTAAAATAAAAATTTAGAAAAATATTAAATTATTACCGATGAAATAGATTCAATTCGATTCCAAAAGCCCTATGCTGCCATCTGGTGGTAAAACGATCGTAAGATCGATACGTCATTATTTTTTCACATTTTAGTAACTTTTTTCATTGTTATTTAGAGTCTTGAATGCTTTTCTTATACTGTTTTGTATGTTTAGAAATAAATTTGTCTATAATTAAAAAAAAAAAATTTCTGCGAACAATAATTTTAAAATGGTGTTCCGGTTCGTGGATTTTTCCATTTTGAACCCTGGAATTTTTGATATAGATATGCTTATTTATATCAAAATCAAAAGTAATGTAAATTTATTTAGTAATAAATCAGCTGTAATAGCCAAAAGAGAATGATTAGCAAAAAATTTAGTAAAAAAAACATTGCAGTAGTCACTGATTTTGGCCCCATCTTGAATTTAGTTCCTGCAATTTAACTGTAGATTTTATTGTTTACATCTGAAAAAATATGCAGATTTTACGGAGTCTACTGTATATATCCATTGCCTATTTGCACGCTTTTTGTCTCAACATGTAACAGAAACGCCTTCACTAACAGGTGTTTCTGTTACATGTTGAGAGAAAAAGCGTGCAAATAGACGTTCGTCTGACATTAGTCTTAAAGCTTAATATCTTGGCTAATTACTAATAATTTTTTTCGAAACTCATTATCAGCAATCCTTTTATACTTCTATGATGATAGGTACCTCAAGTGCCCCTCAACTCCCTTGTTGAGCAAAGTGAAATTTGTGTGTAATGGTAAAATGAGATTTTCTCAAAAACTATGTGAGCTAAGGTAATTGCTACAGTTCTCCTGCTAGTTTAAATAAATTTCTACTACCACTAATTTTTTCATAATTTTAGTTTCAGTAGATTCGGAAATAGAGGAAAAGGGGACATATTTTTGCATTACATTTTCAATCTATAACTATGACTAAAGGGTCAATAGCCTTTATTACTTCACCCAAATTTGAACTTTCCATGTTACATAGTTGACAAGACAAAGAGCTTTGAGAGACAGAAACACAAGTGAACACACTTAAAATATTCTTGTGTATTTCTTTTTTAGACTTTTGAAGAGTAAAATTCACATTTCTTGTCTAAAACACCAATTCTAAAAAATTGATAATGCATTTATTTAGACATTAGCATGAAATAAAAATTTTACTTGGCGCAGGTTTATTTAAGTTCATTCAAATCTGTGTAATAAATTATACATATATATTTTTTCTATTTGCAAATTAAGTTAAACACATTGTTACTATCTAAATTATAAAGCATGTCTGTGAGTAATGCTGATACATATCAACAGTGGTAACAATTTAAGCAATTCATTTCTCCTTTTCTTTTAACAAATGGTACTTTTCGATTAGCCAGGTGCCAGTGTTATACATACATATGTGTGTAAATATACAATATATGTATATATAACACTGGTGCCCGGCTAACCAAAAGTACCAAGATAATCATAACATATTTTCACTTTAACATCATCAAATAAGGTAAAAAATGAAATAAGTTATTTGAAAATTGTATTTCAATTTACTGATTTTTAAAGCACAATTCTTTTAAAAATCAATCTCCATCATATGCAGCTAGATTAACTCATTTGGACTTTTCCATACCAATAGAAGAAAATTTCAGTTATCAAGATTTTGTATATTACATCTAAAAAATCTTAAATTTGTGAATTAAACTTTCACAACTAATTCTGAAGCACAAACTACTGATGTTTTAAATAATTTTTTACAAATTATTAAACCCAAAATATTTATTTCATGTTTAGTAGTTGCTTGATATCTCTATATTTAATAATGAGTTATTTTTTATATGCTAAACATTTTGTAAATACGGTAGAACCTCTTTTAACCGAAATCCATTAAAACTTTTTTTTTTACTAATCACATTCCTTGTGTGCAAAATCCATTTTGAAAACTTTTTTTAACTATCATATTCTTTGTGTGCAAGCGGTCCTTTCTGAACTACGAGCAGACTTAGATAAAATGTAAAACTGTCTGCGAACTCTAATAATTTCTTAAAAGTTTTCTGCAAAAAAACGCTGTGCCCCTCCCAAGTCCTATATCGCCCGCTAACAGCAAAAATGAACAGTTATATGAGAGTGGAGTGCCACTAAGTGACACCACTAAAAGAAAAATATTATTCCCCCCCCCCCCCCATTTACAAGCATTATTAAAACCCAGTCAAGAAATGTACTATTGAATGGTATGCTTAATACAGACAACTAATGAATGAAAGAAAAGCTAATGAAAATGAAAAAAATATATATATTTATTAAAATGTGAAATATTTTAATCATTAACTGATATAAAGATATCAATTTATGATTGATCAACAAAACTGTTATTTTATTAATCTATAAAATAACTGAAATACGAATAAATGAATGTTAAAATAAAAAGGTTATTAGTCCATGAATGGAAGAGATGAACTCTTACTCATCAGTTTATCTACTGTTTTTGAGACAAACCATTCCTTAATATTGTGACTCTTTTTTAAAAATTTTAAAAACTTTTTTTTCTCCAGTTGAAAAGTAATCTGCAGATCTTCTCAAGAGTCTGCGATGTGCATCTTACCAATTCTCTGCCCACGTTCTTAATAATTTTTTTAGAAAGAAATTTATAAAATAAACAGACCTGCCAACCTTTGAAAATGAGAAATCGTAGCACATAAAATTAAAACTAATCTGGAGGTTGGTTGGTTGGTTTTTTGTGTTTCACAGCCATCTTTTGACATTCGTAAAATGAATAAGGTTTCAGTCTTTCAACTCAATATAGTAAATTTTTTCCTCTGAAAATTTTTATACAATATTTAAAGTTTCTTCTCGTTTTGCAGCATTTTTTTTTTTTTTTTTTTTTACATTTGTAAAAGGAGCCTGGTTCGAACTTTTTTTAGCCCAGTGCAGTAAATTTTGACAAAATTCTCGAATTTTTTTCCCGCAATCATTTCAGGATATTCACAATTCTTTTCCCACAATCATAATTCACATTTTTCTACCTCGATTCTTTGTTGAAATCTGCACTTTTTACCATGAGCTTTTGACGAAATTCGCATTTTTCACCGCATTCCTTTGACAAATTTGCATTTTTTTACCACGCAAAAATGGAATGCTTAATAATAATTCGTAAAGTGAAATGTTTAATAATAAATTGTACAATGGAGGTACAATGTTTAAGGATGATAAATATTTAATAAATTAAAATACTTACTCTCTTAGACTTATTTAAAAATAACAGGGCTGCCACAGTCAACTATTTTTTTCTAAATTTTGCTTAGGTTCTTTTAATCATTATTTCTAAACAATAATAATATACAATTATTTTTAAATAATAGTAGAAGGAAAAAAAAAAAACAGTTGCCAATGGCAGCCCAGTATTAGCTGAAATAAAAATGGTCACATACACAATAAGAAAGCAACACAATTCAGTTGGTTTGCGGTTTGCCGCTCCATTTATTGAAAAGTACAAATTATGTACATTAAAAATATGCAAGACTATTATTTAATAACATAATCACATTTTGCATACAAAGTTTTCCTCAGACAGTTTTGGGAGGCTGCTGAACACTGTCTGCTCTTTGGTTTAAAACATAATCACATTACTCATCAAATTAGAATCTTTAATGCATCAAAATTATATGCAGGATTTGCAAGCTCGGTATAACTTCATCAAGAATCCAAGTCGACAAAATGGAATTGCTCCAAGCATCTTGCTTAATTTTTCCACCAGTTTTGATAATCAAAGGATGAAATTTTTAAGATACAAAAATTGATGCTTATGCAAACATAGTAAACAAATTAAATAAAATGTACCATTTTGCGTTACTTCTGGTTTCACAGTTTAAGGGGAAAAAATGTAATTTTTCTATTTTGGCATAAGTTTGGGGTTTCATGAGCATGAAAATTTACAATTTTCCAATTAGCATGTGTTCTGAAACTCCAAAAAGCTGAGAGAAATTTTAAGAAAAACAAAAGCCAAAATGTTGCTATTACAAGGTACTTTTTAGTGCCATATTATTAAATATATATAATTAATTAAATAGTACATGTTATTAAATATACAGAATTATTAGTGTGTGGCCCAAGTTCGTTGTGTCTTAGATAAAAACTTTCTCTTTTTATAATAAAAAACAATTTATCCATGACACAGAAAGATTTTCTAATTATATAAATTTCATTCATTTAATTAGTTTTAGGTATACACACCTCGATTTATCTTTCATAACGATTTTTGTGAATGATCCTCTGTTACGCTAAAACTTTCTTAAAGAGTATTCAAAACACTTCTGCGGTTTCAAGGTAAAAATATTCTATCACTGTTAAGTCTGAAGCTCTTAATGACTACGTGAAAAAGTTTAATTATATATGCATTGCTTGCTTTATAATTTGCTTAATAACACTCGCATCTTGAGTCAGTCATAACTGATTAATTATAAACAATGAAGTTCATAGCAATAAATAGTCTAATTTGAGCCGATACAGCTCAAATCGATGAGTAATGTTGAGAATTTCTGAAAGAAGAAACAAGATTTTTGGAATACAGATAGTTATGGTCCAGCCGAATTTTCGACAAAACTCAGACTTTAGGCCAAAAACTAAAATGAATTTTCAGCGTTCTAACATAATTTTATTATGTTAAATAGCTTAATTTATTTTTTTAAATATTATTTATTTATTAATACTATTATATTTTATTATAATTATTATTTATATTATTATTATATTTTTAACTTGTTCTCATAAATCAAGTTAAAACAGCAAAAACGAAAATACACCCGCTACACATATGTCTATGGCAAAATATACCCGCATGCAATGTGTTAATTTTAAATTGGAAACAATGCCACATTTACACATACATTCTACAAATCTGATCATATGGATATTGTCTATTGCTCAACCAATTATCTGGTATACATACGACCATAACCATTCTAATTAAATGTTTCTGTACTGTATATAATTATTGAACTACAATAAATAAAAGTTGTGTAAATTTATGGAACAAAATCAAAACAAGAAATAATATGCCTTCTAAAATGAGTAAAGAAAATCTAAGTGCCCTTTTCCACACCACCTTACATTAAGACCAGAAAACTATTCATTGATGTTTATTAAAGGTCTTAAATGTTTGAGGTAGGGCACACAGGTGCGTTTTTTTTTTTACGTGGTATCGCCGGTAGCCATAATCCACAAATGAAAAAATAAATAAACTTCTGGAACCTTGTAAAAGAAAAAAAAGTTTACACAACAACATTAAAACTTGGTTTTAATATTAAAAGACATCTTTGAATTTAAAACTTTGTTTTCTGTCTGTCATTTTTGTTCATTGGCAATACCGAAAATTGCTTTGTCTGCTATATTGCCACAGTATTTTTCTTTCACCTGCCTTAGGGTTTGATGATCTCTTCAAATATTTTTTAATAACTCTGATTCTTGGCCTCTCATTGAACTTTTTTTTTTTTTTTTGACATAATTGAAAGATATTCCTCATTCTTCTTCATCAAATTTACTCTAGTTAGTTCGGTATTTCCAAGGTCATTGGATGTCTCCATTACTAATATATTGGAGCAGAGATGTTCACAGGCATTTTGCAACCATTCTATTCTTTATAGTTCCAATGATTACCAGTACAGATTTCATATATTACATTGGTTTGTTTCAAATAACAAATTTTTTCTGACGCCAATCTGGCAAAAACTTCATTTCCAAATACCAGTTACATATATATTTTTTAATTCTTTTAAAAAGGAAATAACAATAAATAAATAAAAGTTTATTTAATAACTATAGAACAAAATAATTTATATAATTAAAGTAAATAAACAACGGTACTTCTTAGTTATCCCGTCGACCAAATTACTGTCGTCAAACTGTAAGATTAAACGCCAATAATGGCCAATAAAAGCATTAATTCGACGTTTTATTTGTATTTTTATTAATGTTTTACTAATTTATTTGTTCTTTCGTTATTTAAAATAAAAATTATGTCAATGGGTATAATTTGGCAAGTGGTTTGGCAATTTATATAATTTGGTGAAATTGGTCGACGGGATAACTAAGTACCTAAACAACAATAGCCGGGTTACCATATCAGGCAAAATACATCAGGCAATTATGACGAGATTTAAGTACCCTAGTGAGTATAGGACATCCATGCCAGATTACCACCCTATATAATTCATTATGGTTACATATGTAATGTATTCATTAGATTTCATATTGTTCATTACTTCTTTACAATATGAGAGGCAGGAGTTTGATTGGAAATTTTCAAGAAAATCTTACTAGCCTGATTTTTTTTTTTTTTTTTTTTTTTTAATAAAAATCTGCAAAATGCAACATACAGTTGAAAATTGTTACAAAAAAACATGCAATTGGAAAAATAGTTAATTATTATGTCTGAAATGCATATTCTTATTTTTTTCTTTAAAATTAAGAATATAGTATATACAAAAGAGGAAAATTTGGTTATAGGATAGAACTTAGTAGTACCATGTTTACATTTCAATAATCTGGAAAGTTGCAAAAATAGAAAACTGGCAAAAAAAAAAAATAAATAAATAAAGTTTCTGAATATCTTCTATAGTTTTTTCAGATTGTCTAAAAATTCAACTTGTCCCGTCAGAAAAAACATTCTCTAGAGGCGAGTAAAATAATGAATCGCCCAACTCTAGAGTAGAAATTAAGGGTTTAACATAAAAACAATTAAAAATTTATATACAGTCTAACATGTTGTATGACAAGGAAATTTGTGAAAATGTAGCTTGTGTTTTCCAGAAAATTACTTTAAAACTAAATAAACACTCCTTGAGTATTTTAAATTCTTTTAATATTCTAATAATGTGCATAGAAACAAGACGATCTAGTTAAATAAAATATTTGTAGATGTCATGTTTAAAATAAAAATCTCACAAGGAGAAAAGCATTTAATATCCTAAGGGGAATATATATATATATATATTACAGGAAAATGAAGAATTCTTACCAGTTTGAAAACATTTATTATAAATTCTTGAGGCATGAATTGATATCTTTTCGTTTAAAAGCTTATCCACCACCTTCACGCAGTTCATGATTTCGAAGCAATTTAAACTCTTTATTACCTCCTATTTCATGTCTATAAGTGCAACCATATGCGCTACAACTCATCATCATTTTGTAAAATAGTAGGATAAGCCAAAAAAATAATTATATAAATAATAAAGCCGAAAAATAATAATAAACAGATGCAAAATACATAGAAAACAATGGTGAAGCACGCAAATGTTTTGCCAACCGTAAGTTGAGTTGTACTTTTTTATGTCTTCGTGACGTCACATGCACATTATCTATTCGAACACGTACACCACGCTGCAATACAAAGAAGCTGTGGCGGTTAGTACGATAATTCGTTTACCTCGCATGCAAATAATTTGAGATCATTTAATTGCGCTTAATTATTACCTTTTTCAAAAAATAGAGAAAAACATTTTATCACAAATTTCAACAAAACTTTTTATTCTATTTATTCCCTTATGCAACTTGGACTTGGACTTGGAAGAGATATGGAGAGGAGTACCAGGAATCAGCGACTCCGCACCTCCGGTAGTAACCTGTGGTAGAAACATTCAAACCATAGCCAATGTCCAGAACATCTGGAAACGCGTAAAGGAAAAGCTCCCCAATATAAATAAATTAAAAAAAAAAAGCCATTTAAAGGCACCAAACAAAAAGATATAAAAATACAAAAATAAAAGTTAATGAAGTTAAATGCATCATTTTATCGTCTGCTGCCATAGCAACATGATAAATTAAATTTCATTAAAAAAATGCACAGTAGTAGAAAAATAAAGCTTGTCAAAGAATCTATACTAATAAAAGAACAGATAGCTCTGTGTGTGTGTGTGCGATGGCTAGCGAAAACTACTGCACGTAGAAGTCTGAAATTTTAGATGTGAATAGCCCAAGACAGGTCCTGATGCACCTGAGGCTCAGTTTTTTAATTTTGTAAGGGCCGGGGCCCCTTTAAGTTTATATGCACTAAATTGTTAATAACATGCCTTTTTTCTATCCGATCTTCGTCTTTTTTGGGATGAATTCTCCTTTCAGTTTCTGCTCCATTTCTACATTTCAGTTAAGACCCTGGCACCCTTACAAGGAGCCCAGTACAGGGCCCCTTGAAGTTTTAGTGCACTAAATTGTTAATAACATGCCTTTTTTCTATCCGATCTTCGTCTTTTTTGGGATGAATTCTCCTTTCAGTTTCTGCTCCATTTTTACATTTCAGTTAAGACCCTGGCACCCTTACAAGGAGCCCAGTACAGGGCCCCTTGAAGTTTTAGTGCACTAAATTGTTAATAACATGCCTCTTTTCTATCCGATCCAAGTCGTTTTTGGGGTGACTTCTCCTTTCAGTTTCTATCCCATTTCTACATTTCAGTTAAGACCCTGGCACCCTTGCAAGGGGCCCGGTACAGGGCCCCTTGAAGTTTTGGTGCACTAAATTGTTAATAAATTGCTTCGTTTTTATCCGATCTTCATTTTTAGGATACTTTCTCCATTTAGTTATTCTCCCATTTCTAAATTCCAGTTAAGATCATGGACCCGTCTAGGGTGGGTCCCATAGGGCCCGATCATGGGCCCCTTAAATTTTTTGTGTGCCATGCGTTTTTCACATCCCAATTTTCTCACCTTCGCAGTGCGTAATTTTAAAGTTGAGTCTTGAACTCTTCTCCTTAGACCAACACTCATATATTTTTATTTGGGCCCTAGGGCCCTTTTTTAAACATTTCCCCAATTTTTTGCACCTTTCTTTCAAATTATATTCTAATGATTAATTCATACCCTATGCTTAATCTTGACTAATCGAAGATCTAAAACGCTAAGTACGAAAACGTTGTAGCATGTTTTCATGTTAGGGCCCTGTTCTCAACTATCAGTTGGCCCCTTTTGAGCCCCCTATTATAGCTCACTTAAAAATAGTCCGATTCACTAGCTTTTTTTTCTAACAACTTCTTATAGGTTCTCCAGCTATTACATGAACGACAAAAAAATATTTCTGACTTCAACTACCACCAATTTTGAATATACATCGTCTTGAGGCCCTTGGTGCATCTTCTTTAAAAATGATCCGAATTCCTTGCAATTTTCTTTACCATAGTTCTAGCGTTCTCAGATTACATTAACAACTACTAAAAAGTGTATTTATACCAAACTACATGTCACTTAAATCCCTCCCCCCTTGGGGCTCGGTACAAGGCCCCTTCAAGCTTTTGCACCATAAATTATGAACAAATTGCCCCTCTTAATCGATCTTCATATTTGGAACCATTTTTCCATTTAGTTATTTTCCAGTTTTTATGCATTTTTTACACCCTGATTTTCTCACCTTCTCATTGCATAATTTTAAAATTGAGTCTTGGACTCTTCCCCCTAGACCAGCACCCTCATATTTTTATTGGGACTCAAGGGCCCCTTTTTAAGCATTTACCCCATTTTTGCGCATTCCCTTAAAATATTATTCTAATGATTATTTCATACCCTATGATTAACTTTGACTAATTGAAGCTCTAAAACGCTAAGTACTAAAACATTTAAACATGTTTTTATTTTAGGGCCCTGCTCTCAACTATCAATTGGGCCCTTTTGGGCCTCCTGTTATAGCTCCCTTAAAAATGGTCCAATTCACGAACATTTTTTTTCTAACAACTTCTTAGGCTCTCCAGCTACTACATGAACGACAAAAAAAAAAAAATAAAATAAAAAAAAAAAAATTGCAGACTTCAGCTACCACCGATTTTGAATATTAATCGTCTTCTTGGGACCTTTATTGCAGCTTCTTTAAAAACTGTCCTATTCTATTGCAATTTTTTTTAACATAGTTTTAGCGTCTTCTAGCTACTTTAAAACACCTAAAAATTTTTCTTATACACAACCACATTCCAGTTAAGACCCTGTCCCCCAGGGTCCGGTCTTTCTTTATACCTCGGCTACTACCATTTTCGAACATTAATCTCCTTTTCAGCATCAACTTACGTCTACTCACTACAGCCATAAATTAAAAATCGCGTTACTTTAAAGGTAACTTTAGATAAGAGATTTCACCTTTTATTAAAAAACGTGTTAATGCTAACAGTAATTCATGAAATTTACGAGGTGAGGAGGAATCTTGCACCCCTTGGTGGCGCGTTATTTCCTCAGGTTTAAGGGCCCAATTTCAACGGGATTTGCTTCCTTCAACTTAGATTACAATTCAGCTACATTCTGTATTATGAAATTTTATCTTAGACTTTAGTTACCAACATTTTCTAACATTAATGGCGCATTTTTTTTTTTTTTTTTTTTTTTTTTTTTTTTTTGATTCTGTGGGTTTGAATCCTACGAGGTCTGGCTCACTCAACTTGGTTTTCGATTGTCTCCGGCACGTGCGGTAAATGCTGCTATAGGTAGTGGGGATCTATATTGCAGGTTCGTTCGGAAAGAAGTTTGATGGGAACACACTAGACGCTGCGGAAGACAATGGGGCCTCCGAAATTAGGTTCATTTAAAAGAATTTCCAAAGATAAAAAGTCATACAAACTTAAGTTTTGTTTAAGGTTATTATTTACAAACCCCGGGCAATGCCGGGCGGGTCTGCTAGTATTGTAGATAAAGTGAAACAAGTAGGTAAGTGTGATCACAGATCACACAGAGGGTTTCGTTTAATATTCCTTTCAAAACATTTTATCCTTTTGAAAAATCTGTTAGTTCCACATTTCGCAACCAGAGGCGCACTCTATTCTAAACAAACCTCTATCCGAACGAAACTCCCTTTTATATACTATCCGTTGTTATTTCTAACTTATTCAATCAATAAAAATGCTCCTACCTGTAATACTGGTATTCTAAATCCAAATTTCCGGGGAGCGGTCGTCTGTTTTCTGGTTCTGTTCTAGAGGTAATCAGGACTAACACTCAAATTAAATCCACAAGTATCCTTCTTGTATAAATAAATGATATTCTTGATTATATAAATGACACACAAATTAAAATATGATACATTAAAATTACTATTTACATTAAATGATTCACTAATTCTTAGTCTTAAAATTTGAGTTCTAGTAATTCTTAGTCTTAAAATTTAAGTTCTAATGTCCCATTTGGACAACAGAGGCGCTCCTAAAAAGCACCTTCTTCTTCTATTTCTAATTCAGTTCTGCCGTGCGTGGGTGTTGCGCTGGCATGTAATGAAAAAGGTTTCTCAATTGCGCAATCAGAATAATTGTTTAGGGGAGGGAAAGGAATGCTGCGTATTTCGCAACATCCTCCCACCTTGAGTTTCTCAATCCTGGAGAGGAACTCAAAAGTCTAAAAGTCCTAGTTGGAGTCTCGCAGGAGGTTTCACTAGTCGCCCACTTCTGGTAACCACGGGAGAGATATCTTTGTCTACACTGGTTCTAGTCTGATCGATTTCTGGAGTAGTCTTTCGTTGTTTATTATGGACATTAAAGTTCATTTTCTGTTGGATTATATTATCTGATGGGGAATCGCTAGCTGCTTCAATTTTTAAAGGAAACAGGCGTTGGAAAGGACGGAGAAAAATTCCATTTTCTGTTTGGACTTTAGCCAATCGTGCTATTTTGTCTTTTCCGGGAATGATATCTATTATTTTGGCTAAAGGCCAGTGAAGACGTCTTTTGTTGGTATCTTCCAGAAGAACGATATCTCCTATTTGCAAAGGTTAGGAATTCTCCTTCTTCATAGACTGTTGCCGCAGCTGTCCTAAGTACTCCGTTCTAAATTGGTTTCGCAGCTCATTTCTTATTCTTTGACGATATCTTGCGCGTCGGTTAAGATCTTGGGAGTCTAATGTATCGATATCCGGGACGCCGGATGTAGGCAGTTCTTGAAGGAACATCAATGGTGTTAAGGGTTCAGGATTTCGATTATCTTTAGAGATATATGTGATCGGTCGTGAATTGATAACATGTTCAATATCACAGAGTATTGTGCTCAGTTCTTCATAATTTAATGAGGCGCGACCCAAAACTTTTCTTAAAATTTCCTTTACCATTCGCACAAGGCGCTCCCACCATCCTCCCCACCATGGTGCTGCAGGGGGGTTAAACTTCCATCTTATCTTCTGTATAGAGGCTAAGGCTTTTATGGCTTCCCAATCTACACTGGAAAGTACTCTGCTAGTGCCGATAAAATTTTTCCCATTGTCCGAGTAAATTATGTAAGGTCTGCCTCTTCGTGCAATAAACCTTCTTAAAGACTGCATGAAACATTCGGAAGACAATGAGATAACTACTTCTAGGTGTACCGCTCTATAGACAGCACAGGTATATAAGGCTATCCATACCTTTGAACCATCGGCAAGATAAAGAGGACCGGCTAAATCGACTACCACCACTTCAAATATAGCTGCATCTCTGATTCTGTCTTCAGGTGGGGTTCCTTGTTCGATCTTTCGATCTCCATTCTAGGTGTCTGGAACCTTTGGCATTTGACACATTTTCTAAGGACATTTCTGATACATTTTCTTGATTTCAATATCCAAAAATTTTCTCTAAGTTGAGCCATTAGATTGCTAACTCCAGCATGATGTTTTTCTATATGTTTTTCATAAATTAATCTTAAAACAACTGGATGTTTAGAGGGAAGGATTATAGGATAACGAAAATTTTCTTTATCGTTTCTAAGAATTATGCTGGTTTTGGCTCTTAAGAGACCGTGTTTATCTTCCAGTGGTCTTAAAGATTTCAATTTTGGGTCGGTTCTGCCCGAAAAGGATTCTCTTTGTATTAAGTGTAGCAATATGGTTTCAGCTTTTTCAAACTCATCTACAAAAATATCAGGAACTGAAACTTTTTCTTTCATTTTCGAGTTGTTGAAGAATCTATATATCCAATCAATCATTCTGACATTTTTTCGATAAGAGGAAAAATATCGGTAATAGCGATTAAAATCAGTTTCTTCTTTATCTAAAAGAGTAAGAATTGTCTTCTTTTTCTCTTGATTTATGACTTTTTCATCAGGATATTCTTCTGGTTGTGGCCACTGATCTTCTGATAAATATAACCAATCGGGACCCTCCCACCATCTTGATTTTTTCAATTGTTCAAAAGAACACCCTCTTGATGGGAGGTCAACCGGATTCAAGTGTCCAGGGATATGTCTCCAATCTTCTATTTTGGTAAGATTTCTTATTTCTAAAACTCTGTTGTGTACAAATGTACCCCAGGTTTGTTCTCTTCTTATCCACCCTAAAGCTGTTGATGAATCGCTCCAAAATGTAGTCTTTTCTGGTTTTAATTTTAAGTCATCCGTTACAGATTTGGCGAGCCTAGCCCCAATAAGGCATGCGAGTAATTCTAGCCTCGGAGTCGTGAATTCTTTGATGGGTGATACTCTGCTTCTAGCATTTACTAACTGAACTCGAATTTTTCCTTGCGTTTGACACCTAAGATAAACACAGGTGGCATAGGCATGTTTGCTAGCATCACAAAAAATGTGTAACAAAATTTCGCTTTCATTAGCGGGAATTATGTTTAACCATCGAGGGACATAAATTTCTTTCAAAAAACCTATTTTGTTCATCCAATTAGTGAATTGTTTCTTTAAATTTTCAGGTAGTTCTTCATCCCATTTTAATCTCTGTTTCCAGGTCTCTTGAAGAATTAATTTTGGTACAAGAATTGCTGGAGCGGTGAATCCGATGGGATCGAAAATTTGCTGCACAATAGACAATATTTTTCTTTTGGTGATTGGTTCATCTATTTTAATGGTTTCATCTATTTTACACATTAAATTGTCTTGCTCTAAATTCCAGATTAATCCCAAAACGGCTTCAACTTTGGGTTTATCTTCGGATTCATCGATCATAGCCTGAGGCAAATTTGATCGCCAATACCTCAAATTAAAGTGAGCTGAAGCTAATATGATTTGAGATTCTGTAATAAATTTTTCGGTATCAGGAATTGAATCTAAACTAGTGAGAGAATTGTCTATACAAAATGAATTTCTCAAAATTTGAACTGTATCTTGCCAAAGTTCGAGGACTTCGCTCAAAAGGTGATTTAATGTAGCCATTAGTAAAAAAGGGCTTGAAGTGAGTCCGAAGAATACGCGACAATGTCTATAAATTTTCAAATTTCGATCGGAATCGAACCAAAAAAACCTAAGAAAATCTCGGTCTTTTTCTTTTATTTTAATTTGCAAAAAAGCCTTTTCGATATCTGCTGAAATTCCTATTCGGTATTTCCGAAATCTGGTTAAAATACGAGGGATTATTTCAATTAAATTAGGACCTTTGGTGAGACATTCATTCAAAGAAGGACAGTCTCTAGTGTGTGCCGAAGCATTAAAAACGGGACGTATGTTCGTCGTTTCACTGTTTTCTTTAATTACTGGTCGATGCGGTAAATAGTGAATCTTATCTTCCTTTTCATCGGCTACTTCTTCTATAATCTGGCTATCTTCCCATAGGGGCTGTTCAAATATTACGTAAGCATGTTTTTGACTATTTTTGACCCCCCCTCCCCCCTTGTCAGCAAAAATAAGCAAATCGCGAACCCCCCCTTAATAATTACGTAAGAAAATTGGGACCCCCCCCCCCCCCTACTTAAAAAAAAATTAGGACACAATACAAATTAAAAAACTCTACTCGACTAATATAACTACTAAATAATAATAAACGCTTGTTTTATTTCTTTACAATTCTATTTAAGAAAATTTCTTAGAGCACAATTTTAGAAGAACTTAGCCATTTGAAAAATTTAAATTTGAACATGACAATATCTATCCCGATGCTGACCACGGCTGCTCAAGCCATTTTTCCATATCTGTTATGATATTGGTTTCCAGTTTTACTTGATTATCTTCATCGCTTACTGTTCGGATGCAATCTTGATCAACTTCATCTTCATTGATCCACTCAACATCTTCCATATCCTCCACGAATCTTACGAAGCGCATAAGTTCATTTGCTCGACGAGCAGCAATTCTCAATTGTCGTATAAGGCAGTCCTTCTCGCTTTTTTCACTCTGTTGAATTTTTTTGTGTCTGTTTGCTGACTTCTGAGATGCATGATATTGACCACAACTTCCACAAGTTCTTGCGGATAATTGCGTGAACTTTATGGAAGAGCAAAAATAATCATACAGCATCTTTAAAAATCCCTTTTCTGTACTATTCAGATTTAAGGCCAGACGGAGACTTAAATCTATAAATTCCCCCTCTTCACTTGTAATGATGTCATTTGACGATTGTATCATTTTAATTGGAGGAGGAATGAATCGTCCTTTTAATATACGAAATAATCCACTACGTGCAGGAGAGCAACAATTCTTTTTTTCGCATTTTACAATTTGCAGCAAGTATTGACTTTCTTGTACGAGATTCGAATACCAATCCAAGTCATAACCAAGAGACTCTAGTTCGCCTGAATCAACATATGTGGCAGTAACGGGATAACTGTCAATGTTTAATGAGTTCCAGATATCTGCCAACTGTGAGAGTTTTACCAGCATATGCTAAGTTATTTTGCTCCATTTCTTCATCAGTAGTGCGACCGTTCTCATCGAGATGGGAACCATAATGGTTATGAGGGTGTATAAGACAAGACAGTTCTCGACTGAGTGGTGTCATTCGCCTTTCTACTCAATTATATGCACTTCTTCCAGGAGCATTGCACGCTATGAAAATTCCATCCAAATCATGCTTTTTGAAATGGTTAATAGCAAACGATATAACTTTCTGGTAGCGGGGATTCTCGTCTGGATCTCCATCAACCGTAACTATGATTACAGGTTTGATGAAACCCTCTTCTGTTTTCACTAATTTTTCAAAATCTTTGAGTATTAATAGAATTTCAAAATCCTGAGCATGAGTATTTGGTGTGGAAGAACTGTGTTTCCCACTTCTTATAGCTATTAACGTTGGACCAGAATAACCTATGTATGGCTTTACTTTGACCTGTCATGCCAGGAGCAATCACAATACCAGCGTAAACACATGGGATAAGTTTGCGGCGTTCAGCGATGACCCAGTCGGGATCGCTTAAGGATACACGATACTCCATATGCATCAGTATCAGAGCCTGTTTATTGGCTGCTGTAATTACCAAAAGTATGCGCGCTTTGTCATCATGTGAAAGAAGAAACACTTGCATGGGTCCAAAAATTGAAGCTAAAGTTTCTAAATAATGGATGGATATTGCTGCAAATTGGGTATCAATGTGAGATCGGTGATAATCAGCCAGAATCCAAGAAAGTTTTATCGGCACTGTGGTGACATGTCTTCGACACTCGATGGTTGAGGAATTTTTTGGAAGCAAACGAAGATATGTTCTACTCCTGCTTATTGCAAAACCAACCTTTTTCAGTTTTGCAGTCAAGTCATCGAGAGTTTTGACACTTCGGATTTGTTTCTTCTTTTTGCATCTGCAGCGCTTCCAGTCATAGCTATGTCTGCTATTGCTTTAAGTAATAATGGTTGTTTAAACTTGGTCTTCCTACTGATTCCCTCAAAGCTATTTTTTTTTTTAATGTCTGGATTATCATAGCAGATTTCTCCAAGCTTTGTTCGTTTGGTGGTTTGATGTTTTCTTTGGTATTCAGCATTTTGTCGTTTCCTTTTTAAGGATTGTTTTTCCTTTTTTGAGATCACTGGAAACCTTATTTATGTTTTTGAATTTGAGATACATTGGTTTCAATTCAATTGGGTTACATTTCATTTTTAGTAAGGTTCAAAATTTGAAAACAGTTAGAAGATTATCTGCTACAAAACTAACATATTTTTTAATTTTTTTCCCCCATGGATGCATTAATTTTTGAGTTATTTGAAAAGAAAAAATAAGGCTTAGCTTGGCTACGCCATATTTAAAAAGTAATAACTCGTTTTTTGACGTTCTTTTGGTCTTTATTTATTCCCATACTGACCATGTTTTGCCAAGGCTACACGGTCATTTTATCTTATCTATCTTTTTTCCAATTTTTCCAAGTAATTATGTAAACTTAAAGTTATGATAAAATATATTTAAAATTTTAAGAATAAATTGATTATAATTACCTTTATAAAATAATCAAGAAAGACTGATTTCTTTTTGGTTGCCTTACGCAGTTCGTCCTCAATTCTTTTTAGCACCAATACCTCTAACTCTTTGTCAGTTTTAGAAGACTTTTTGTACTGCCGCCACACATCATTAGTTTTACAATGGATATCCTTCAAAGGTTTATCTGATGCAGACTTTTTGAAACTTTCAAAAAGTTTTTTATACAAGATTTCTCGAAATGAAGACATATTTCTGATTTTATTTATTTTAAACACCACTACACTGCAGTACTGAGAGGTAGAGGTCTGCACAGGCCGAAATTTCCAGGCCCGGGCCCGGCCCGACTCATAGAGAAAAAAATTCGGCCCGGCCCGTACAAAAAAATTATTGGCCCGGCCCGATAAAAAAGTTAAAAGTTCGGCCCGAGCCCGGCCCGACCCGGAAAAAAAGTTAAAATCTCGGCCCTGCCCGATTAAATTTCTACAAAACATTGATTTTTATGTCGATTTGGTTAAAGATTTATCTCGTACGAGGAGTTCTGGCCAAAAATATGTCAACTATTTTTCTATGTTTATAATCTTCATTTTTATAGAAGTGGCGCAGGCTGCGACATTTATTTTTTTAATCAATCTCTATCTCTTGTATGTAAATGAATCCGCTATCATTAATATCGTTAATCCATATTCCATGTATTAAAGTGCTAAAAATCTGAAAAATGCTATGCAGTAAAATCTTCTAAAACGGAATTGCATAAAAAAGAAAAAAAATCCATTATAGACAAGTGCCCTTCTTAGCAAGTTGTAAATGTATTATATATCCTATTCTTACGTATTAGTATATTAATTTTCTATGGATCAACACGTTTTTCAGTTTATAACAGGATTTCGTCATAGACAGGTTCCTTCTCACATGTTTTCTTATATTTTCATTTAGCTATATTTTAATAAGCGTAGAAATCTACTTTTCTTTAAAAAAGAATAAATTTGAATGTTTAATTGTAGAATAATAGCGATTTAAAAATGTGTATATTTTTTTCAAAATTTTTTGAGCCTGACCTAATTTTACTGACCTTTGAACGGATCAGGCCACGCCGAGACAATGATTTTCATACGGGCTGCGTCAGAACTAGGACTTAAAATTTTGGGCCTTGAAGACTTGGAAAGAAACCAGTCCCGGCTCTGTACAGAAAAAAATGGGCCTGGCCCGATCCCCCAGGAAAAAAGTAAGGCCCGAACCCGGCAAGGCCCGTAAAGAGTAGTAACTAAGCCCGGCCCGCCCCGAGTGCCGTGAATGAAAATAGGCCCGAGCCCGGCCCGTGCAGATCTCTACTGAGAGGTTTTCAAAACTCACGAGACACCAGACAGTAGAGCAGTCGGTCACTATGGTTATGGGGTTCAACCACTTGACAGAGGAGGGGTGGAAACAAAAAAGATGGAATTTTACTTACGTTTTGGAAGCTTTCCCGGAAAACTCATATTGTCACAATACATCATATCGCATCGGTGCGTTCAATTCTATTCTATTCTATTCTCACAATTAGAAATAGTAGTAAGTTCTCAAAGATAATAAGCCTTCATGCATCAAGCATGAACAGTTACCTCTAGATAAAAGAGATCGTTTATGTTTTCCTTGTGCGGTCAAAATAGCTGACATCAGAACTTCAAGTTTATATTCTTTTGCTGTTTCTTTCTTTCAATTTGAAATTTTATAATTTTTTTTTTTTTTTACAAGTTAGAGATTCTGAAAATGTCTTACGTAAGCATCATTCAAACCCCCCCTCCCCCCTTGTCAGCAAAAATAAGCAAATCGCTAACCCCCTCCCCCCCCCCCCCCTTAGGTGCTTACGTAATATTTGAACGCCCCCATAAATTAAAGACTTCTTCATATTCCTTTCTTTTATTCGTTTTGATAAGTTTATTTTCGGTCTTGTAAAAATGTTTTTCCGCTAATGACCGATTATCTGTTAAGACGGAATTGTCCACAGTCCACGGTAAGGCGACTTCGTAACGACCACTTTCATCGCGTTTGACATTTTCTAAAAAGTGCTTTCTTGTTTCTTCGCTCAAATCTTCTTTTGTTTTGTCATCTTCATTACTTATACCCAAGGCGTCTAATCGCCATAAATTAGACAAATTAGCATTTGACGTGAGCAAAGACAGTGATAGAACTGATAACGAACTTTCGAAACCAATTTGATTACCCTCTATTTTCCCCATAATTGTCCATCCTAACTTCGTTTCAAAAGCTGCTAAACCCAGATCAGCGAAATATCTTATATTATCGGTAAATAGTTTCGCGGCTGTATCAGCGCCGAGTAAAATGTGTATTTCTTCGGGGTTATTTTGATACAAACATAATCTATTGTTTCTATGTACATCTGACAAAAACACCCCTTCCTTTTCTAAGATTCTCAACAATTTATTATCGCGACATAAATTCACTCCTGTACAGATTTTTTCTTCATCCAAAGCTTGTATCTTGCATTGAAAATTTTTTTCTAAACTACCAATCGTAAATTCATAACGATTATGTTTACTTTTTCTTTCCGTGCCTCCGAAAAGTCCGTGATTAATTATCTCCGTTTTTATCTTTCTTAATTTTAATTTATTGGCAGCATAACGAGTTATATAACTATGATGGCTCCCACTATCTATAATTACTCTAATAAATTCAGTTGATTGATTATTATTAGGGACTGCAACTATCAATGTCTGCAAATAAACATTGGAAATGATATTATGATTTGAGAGCATCTGTTTCGTAACATCAACATCATTATTATCTTTTAGAGGTTTCCGTTTTAAATTTATTGATTTATTACAAAGTATTTCTGAATGCTTTTCGTGGCAATTAGTACAGAATTCCTTAGATAAACAATTTTTCCGTATGTGACCGAATTTTAAACAAAGACCGCACATACCTCTTTTCCGCAATAAATCAAGTCTTTTCTCAAACGGTAAATTACGAGTGATAAAACATTTATTTGTCTGGTGCCTACCAAAACAAAATCCACAAGTAGTCTCATTTTCGTTCTGAACTAATAAATCACTCGTTGTTGGTAATTTTCTATTCTGATAATCAAATTTATTGACGCGAGGGGGGGGGGGGGGGAGTATTTCTCTAAGTGGTTGCGTAATATAATTACTTTGCGTGGGTCGATCATTCATTTCATTTGACGTTGACGCAAACATTTTTTCTCGGATGTTAATTGTTTATTTAAAAATGAAATGATATCTTGTACTTTAAAAACATCGTCATGGGTTTTATTAAATTCTAACACAAGATCTCTCGGCAATAGCTTAAATAATATCGGTTTTAACAAACTTTCATAAGATTCCAATGAAACATTAAGGGACTCTAAACTTCTAATATTTGTTTGAATTTCATCGTAAATTCTTCTAAAGGATCTGGTATCATTTGAATGTCTTAGAGGAGAAATATTTAGAAGTTTATTCGTGTGCACAGATATAACCTCCTCAGACCCGATGTATCCTATAGGATACACATCTTTACGATTTTTTTTCACGCATATAAATAATGTTTAAAAAAAAGAAAATTGGTGTGTATGGAACCTTATAGATAGCAGAACTAAACAAAATAGCAATTTGTTTCTTATAGTGCTTTTTAGCGAGATACGTGTTATATCAAAATGGCTTCCAGCAAAAATGCACGAAATGTACAAAAACGAAAACGTAAATAGTTTTTCAGTACATTAAGATACCATTTGTAGAGCCCATTAGAAATAAAAAAATATTAAATGTATAATTATTTCACGTTTTGCGTTGTTTTTTCAATGCAATGCAAAAAAAAAAGTAAAATAAAAAATCCTAACAAATTGTCAAAAAATGTATTTTTGAGGTCCACATGTATCATCGAATTTTATGTACAAAAAATACATTTTAATTTTTTTCGCTTTTCAATCTTTCCTAGTTATCGGTTTGTTAATATAAATTCATAACGGAAGTAAACGAAAATATAATAATAAACCCTGGGGTCTGAGGAGGATAAGCAAATCCGTATTTTCATACCGCCCCTTCAGAATCTCTATCGCTTTTAAATAGTTATCTGATGTTACGGAAAATCCGTCAATACTTTTTAACGGGTTGGGAGTCAAAAAAGATCTTAAATAGTTGAATTTATCAACTGGTTCTAATGTATCATTGTTATGAATGGCTGTTTCGTATGCCGACCAAAATGTCAGCCATTCTGATACGTCTCCAGAAAACTTCGCGACATTTAATTTCGGTAATTTAATATTTATGCTCTCCTTTAAAAAAGAGTCTTGTTTAGAAATTGAATCGCTACGCGTTTCCTTTTTATTTAACTCTTTTACCTTTCGATTGGCTCTAAAACGCCAAGAACTAATTTTTTCCCGATGTTCCTGAGCATTTTGTAATTCATTGTCTAATTGAACTTCTTGAATTAATTTTTAGGGTTTCGTTCATCTGACGAAACCCTATTCGTCTCGCTCCTCTGTCTGTCTGTCTGTCCGTCACAGAGCCCGTTCTCAGAAACTATACATGTTAGAGACATGAAATTTTGGGTACTTATAGCTGAACACCTCACATCATACGACAAATCATAAAATTTTGAAAAAGTCGTACATTTAACCCTTTAGGCTCCCGCATGTGTATTTTAAACAATTCTTTCTAAGTGAGCTCCTAATTAATTTGGAGGCGTGAAATTTTGCATGCTTATAGCTGAACACCTCACATGAAATGACAAATCATAAAATTTCGAAAATGTCGTAAGTTTAACCCTTTGGGGTCCCACATGTGCATTTTAAACAATTCTTTCTAAGTGAGCCCCTAATTGTGTTGGAGACATGAAATTTTGGGTACTTATAGCTGAACACCTCACATCATACGACAAATGATAAAATTTTGAAAGGGTCGTACATTTAACCCTTTGGGTTCCCGCATGTGTATTTTAAACAATTATTTCTAAGTGACTTCCTAATTAGTTTGGAGATGTGAAATTTTGCATACATATAGCTGAACACCTCACACCAAACGATTAATCATAAAATTTTGAAACAGTTGTACATTTAACCCTTTGGGCTTCCGCATGTGTATTTTAAACAATTCTTTCTAAGTGAGCTCCTAATTAGTTTGGAGGCGTGAAATTTTGCATACTTATAGCTGAACATCTCACATCAAACGACAAATCATAAAATTTTGAAAAAGTCGTACATTTAACCCTTTGGGCTCCCACATGTGTATTTTAAAAAATTCTTTCTAAGTGAGCCCCTAATTAGGTTGGAGGCGTGAAATTTTGCATACTTATAGCTGAACACCCCACATCCAACGATAAATCATAAAATTTTGAAAAAGTCGTGCATTTAACCCTTTGGAGTCCCACACATGCATTTTAAACAATTCTTTCTAAGTGAGCCCCTAATTATGTTGGAGACATGAAATTTTGGGTATATATAGCTGAACACCTCACATCATACGACAAATGATAAAATTTTGAAAAAGTCGTACATTTAACCCTTTGGGCTCCCGCATGTGTATTTTAAACAATTCTTTCTAAGTGAGCTCCTAATTAGTTTGGAGGCGTGAAATTTTGCATACTTATAGCTGAACATCTCACATCAAACGACAAATCATAAAATTTTGAAAAAGTCGTACATTTAACCCTTTGGGTTCCCACATGTGTATTTTAAAAAATTCTTTCTAAGTGAGCCCCTAATTAGGTTGGAGGCGTGAAATTTTGCATACTTATAGCTGAACACCCCACATCCAACGACAAATCATAAAATTTTGAAAAAGTCGTGCATTTAACCCTTTGGAGTCCCACATATGCATTTAAACAATTCTTTCTAAGTGAGCCCCTAATTATGTTGGAGACATGAAATTTTGGATACTTATAGCTGAACACCTCACATCATACGACAAATGATAAAATTTTGAAAAAGTCGTACATTTAACCCTTTGGGCTCCCACATGTGTATTTTAAAAAATTCTTTCTAAGTGAGCCCCTAATTAGGTTGGAGGCGTGAAATTTTGCATACTTATAGCTGAACACCCCACATCCAACGATAAATCATAAAATTTTGAAAAAGTCGTGCATTTAACCCTTTGGAGTCCCACACATGCATTTTAAACAATTCTTTCTAAGTGAGCCCCTAATTATGTTGGAGACATGAAATTTTGGGTATATATAGCTGAACACCTCACATCATACGACAAATGATAAAATTTTGAAAAAGTCGTACATTTAACCCTTTGGGCTCCCGCATGTGTATTTTAAACAATTCTTTCTAAGTGAGCTCCTAATTAGTTTGGAGGCGTGAAATTTTGCATACTTATAGCTGAACATCTCACATCAAACGACAAATCATAAAATTTTGAAAAAGTCGTACATTTAACCCTTTGGGTTCCCACATGTGTATTTTAAAAAATTCTTTCTAAGTGAGCCCCTAATTAGGTTGGAGGCGTGAAATTTTGCATACTTATAGCTGAACACCCCACATCCAACGACAAATCATAAAATTTTGAAAAAGTCGTGCATTTAACCCTTTGGAGTCCCACATATGCATTTAAACAATTCTTTCTAAGTGAGCCCCTAATTATGTTGGAGACATGAAATTTTGGATACTTATAGCTGAACACCTCACATCATACGACAAATGATAAAATTTTGAAAAAGTCGTACATTTAACCCTTTGGGCTCCCGCATGTGTATTTTAAACAATTATTTCTAAGTGAGCCCCTAATTAGGTTGGAGGCGTGAAATTTTGCATACTTATAGCTGAACACCTCACATCCAAGGACAAATCATCAAATTTTGATAAAGGTCGTGCATTTAACCCTTTGGGGTCCCACATGTGCATTTTAAACAATTCTTTCTAAGTGAGCCCCTAATTATGTTGGAGACATGAAATTTTGGGTATATATAGCTGAACACCTCACATCATACGACAAATGATAAAATTTTGAAAAAGTCGTACATTTAACCCTTTGGGCTCCCGCATGTGTATTTTAAACAATTATTTCTAAGTGAGCTCCTAATTAGTTTCGAGGCGTGAAATTTTGCATACTTATAGCTGAACACCTCACATCAAATGACAAATCATAAAATTTTGAAATTATAGCTGAACACCTCAGATCTCACGTCAAATAATAAATTTTGAAAAAGTTTTATGTTTAACCCTTTCAACTCCAGCTTGTGTATTTTAAGCCATTCTTTCTAACTGAGCCCCTAATTAAATTGGAGATTTGAAATTTTGCATACTTATTGCAGAACACCTGAGGCCTGGCGACAAATCATAAAATCTTACGTTTAACCCTTTGAGCTACCACATATGTATTTGAACAATTCTTTCTAAGAGAGCCCCTAATTAAGTTGGTGACATGAAATTTTGCATACGTATAGCTGAATGCCTCAGACCACACGACAAATCATAAAATTTTCAAAAAGTCTTTTATTATTTACCCCTCTGGGCTCTAACTTGTGTATTTTAAGCAATTTTTCTAACCCCCGCTCTTTTAACCCGGGGAGAAATTTTCCAACTTTTGCCGACACCCCTTTGACCATTCTTTCATATTATGCACCGCCCCACCAGTGGACGAGAGGTTCTGCTCTCGAAGCTGGTAGACGGGAGGTGCTGGGTTCGATCCCAATCGCGCCCGTCGGCCTAATCGTTCGGAGTTTTTCGTGGTTTTCTTCGAACCTTGGCTCTCCAAGCGTTAATACGGGTTAGGTTCCCTTAGAAAGACCTCCACGGAAGGCACTCCCCCCTTAGGGCCTATATCCCACCTGCAGATAATTGGCCGACATAAATACAACCAACCATATTATGCACCATAACCTTACATATTTTAGTTCCATTTTTTTCCGCCAGGTGCGCCTACTTATCTCGGGTGCTATGGCCCAATCCTCTCGACTAATTATAATCTACGGATAGTATGTAAAACGGATTTTCGTTCGGATACAGGTTTGTTTAGAATCAAGTGCGCCCCCTTGTTGTGAAATGTGGAACTAACAGATTTTCAAAAGGATAAAGTGTTTTGAAAGGAATATTAAACGAAACCCTCTGTGCGATCTGTGATCACACTTACCCACTTGTTTAATATCTGTATCTGCTCGCTTCAGCTCTATCTCTGCCATATTTAATTGCTCTAATGTTTCCTCCAAATCTAGGAGATCAGGATCGGAATCCTTCAAAATCGATTCAATTTTATTTATAAATTTATCAATACTCTCGCGAAGGACTGCCGTCTCTTTCTTCGCAATCACTAAACTTTCAGTCATGATTCTTGACAACAAATACAGTTCTTTAATTTATGTCAAATATTCTAACTCTAATACTTTAAGCAGAATGTCTTGATAAATAAACTTATATTGATTCTAATTAATAATCAATTCTGACAGACAGGCGAGGGATGCCACTAAATGTTATTTCTAACTAATTCAATCAATAAAAATGCTCCTACCTGTAATACTACTAACACTCAAATTAAATCCACAAGTATCCTTCTTGTATAAATAAATGATATTCTTGATTATATAAATGACACACAAATTAAAATATGATACATTAAAATTACTATTTACATTAAATGATTCACTAATTCTTAGTCTTAAAATTTGAGTTCTAGTAATTCTTAGTCTTAAAATTTGAGTTCTAGTAATTCTTAGTCTTAAAATTTAAGTTCTAATGTCCCATTTGGACAACAGAGGCGCTCCTAAAAAGCACCTTCTTCTTCTATTTCTAATTCAGTTCTGCCGTGCGTGGGTGTTGCGCTGGCATGTAATGAAAAAGGTTTCTCAATTGCGCAATCAGAATAATTGTTTAAGGGAGGGAAAGGAATGCTGTGTATTTCGCAACATCCGTAGATATATTAGTCGAGGGGATTGGGCCGATAGCACCCAAGATAAGTAGGCGCCCCTGGCGGTAAAAAGTGGAACTAAAATATGTAAGGCTATGGTGTATAATTTTAAAGAATGGTCAAAGGGGTGTCGGCAAAAGTTGGAAAAGGGCGGAGGTTTGAAAAATTGCTTAAAATACAAAAGTTAGAACCCGGAGGAGTAAATAATATGACTTTTTCAAAATTTTACGATTTACCGTATGGTCTGAGGGAATACGTATGCAAAAATTCATGTCTCCAACTTAATTAGGGGCTCTCTTAGAAAGAATTGCTTAAAATACACATGTGGTACCTCAAAGGGTTAAACATAAGACGTTTTCAAGATTTTATGATTTGTCGCCTGGCCGCAGGTGTTCTGCTATAAGTATGCAAAATTTCAAATCTCCAATTTAATAAGGGGCTCAGTTAGAAAGAATTGCTTAAAATACGCATGTGGGAGCCCAAAGGGTTAAATGTACGATTTTTTTTTAATTTTATGATTTGTCGTATGATATGTGGTGTTCAGCTATAAGTATGCGAAATTTCACGCCTCCAACCTAATTAGGGACTCACAAAAAATGGTTTAAAATACACATGTGGGAGCCCAAAGCGTTAAATGTACGACTTTTTCAAACTTTTATGGTTTGTCATTTGATATGAGGTGTTCAGCTATAAGTATGCAAAATTTCACGCCTCCAACCTAATTAGGGACTCACTTAGAAAGAATTGTTTAAAATACACATGTGGGAGCCCAAAGGGTTAAATGTATGACTTTTTCAAAATTTTATGATTTATCGTTTGATGTGTGGTGTTCAGCTATAAGTATGCAAAATTTCAAGTCTCCAACATGTATAGTTTCTGAGAACGGGCTCTGTGACAGACGAACAGACAGACAGAGGAGCTAGACGAATAGGGTTTCGTCAGATGAACGAAACCCTAAAAAAGCTCTTAAGGTTACTTTTGAAACACTCACAAGTCACCTAATCTTTATAGGCGAACGAATCCACAACAGAAAAAGTTTCCACACTTTTGAGCATTACCCGAAAGGAAGAACTCTGCTTCGTACTCTTCTTCCACCCAGCATCCTCCCAATAAGAGATAATTCAATATTACAGATTTTATGTGCACATACATGGCACATACACAGCAGTGTGTGATCGAAAAAAGTATGGGGCAGTTAGTTCTCCGGTTATGAGTTGAACCACTGCGGACCACCTCGCCCTTAAGAAAATGCAAAGGCCTAGAAACAAGAATCCCGCATCAGGAAAGGTAGGCAACCCATTTTTTTCAAAACGCGGTTCGTGTTCAGGTTCAGGCCGGGTTGACCATGTATTTTAATATCTGAGGTAACTGAAAAAAATCAATTGACAAATCCCTATCGAAAACGCATGACGTGACCAAAAATTATTTTAATTTAAAATTATTTAAATTTGTTAGTGAAAGTGTCATCGTGATAACTACCAGTTAAACGTTACACCTAACTAGGGTCCTGCCCGGGTAATAAATAAAATTTGCAGCCCCTGCAAATTTCATTTAAAACCAAACTGGAACCCGAACCGAACCCAACCAAAAATATTTCGTCTGTCTACCGCAACCCGAAACATTTAATTCCAATCCCCAAAATATAATGTAATTATAGAAAAATAGTCTGTAATCATATCTCCAATACTAAAAAATAAACATGTCATGAAAAATAAACATGGGCAGTCATTGTTGTGTTTGGAAGACAGGAGGTGATAGAATAATATTGTAAAGTTATTTTGGATATTGAAATTCCAAATCATTTTTTTAGGATCGATCGTATAGTGTATATTTAACATTTTGTTGTGGCCACAAAAGACCACTTTGACATAACAGTCATTAATTAAAGAAAAATCTGAATTTACTTATCATACATTTGGAAATTAAGAACAAAAAAAAATAAAAGGTAAAATCATTACCTGCATTGACCCGAAAGAACAGAAAAATGATGGGTTGGGTTGGGTTGATTTTTGACGGCCAGTTATCTACACGAGGGATATAGGCCCGGGGGGAGTGCCCTCCGTGGGGGTCTTTCTAAGGGAACCTAATCCGTATTAACGCATGGAAGATCCACGGCTCGAAGAAAACCATGAAAACTCCGAACGATTAGGCCGACGGGCGCGATTGGGATCGAACCCAGCACCTCCCGTCTACCAGCTTCGAGAGCAGAACCTCTCGGCCACTGGTGGGGCCAGAAAAATATGATGGAGACATTTGCAGAAAGAAAATAAACAAATGAGAAATCTTCCTTGCAATTTTTTTTATTTGTGAAGCAATTTTTTTTGCAGAACATAGCGCATTATCATAGAGTACATATCTTATTCTTTTAGATGTACTTTTTTTATGATCGACACATACATCTACGTTCATTCTACGTTCTTACTAAAGAAAATAAAATAATTTCTTTCCTTTGGGGAGTATGGAGGCACAGGCATTTAGATGATTTTTATAGCATCATAATTCTACGACTTGAAATAAAAGCAACACTTGAATAAAAAATAATAATAATGCCGTCAACAGAATTTTTATCCACATCCTATTGAAGAATCAGAAGTAACTGATCAAAGAATCTCGCCACTAAAAAAGACGAAACTATGCAGCCGAAATATTCTTGCACTTTTAATATTTCTTACTGTAGATACGAAATTCGTTTATTATTTTTTTGTTGAAGGGGAAGAGGCATCCACCCATTCTCTGCGTTCGTTGATAGAATACTCATGCAGGCGCAGACATAATTTCTTCGCAGAACGGCAAAAAAGGCAGCCATTCTGCATTGAAATCCCAACTCAACTGCACTACTGAATGCGCACGAGCTCTCCGAGAAGAGGAGTAAAGGGGGTTGCTATAATCCTTGAAACACGCCAACTTTGGCTGAACGAACATACAGGCGCCTTGCATTGGCATGAAATGCAATGCTAAAGTATATAAAAAACTGCTTTAAAAAAGGAAATTTGATAGATTTCACTGAGATAAGATGCCAAATAGTAGTAAAGAGTTACAAATTTTGAAATTACGAATTAAACTGATTTACATATTATTGGCTAAGGGGTGGAGCTTCAAAAGGATATGACTTCACAAATAGAAAGATATGGAACTTTCCAGATAATTCTTTTACCGGAAGTACAGCTTTCAAAACGACGTTTATGATTTTAAAATGAATGAAATGCTATGCCAGAAAGAAAAACTTACAGGGGAAAGTTGAAAAAAAAGGGAATTAAAATAATTTTGGAATGCGAATATTAAAATTAAATGAATACAAGATTAATAAAAATATTTTCTAAATGAAATTAAATAAAATATGGCAGTGGTTCTAAGTAACCACAACAGTCATCTATATTCAAATACGTGTAGCTTTTCATCTGAAACAGATTCCTGCGCGGGTTCGGTTATACCCGACCCAAACGTTCAACTTAAAGTGAAACCGAAACCTACCAAAAAATTTCCGTTGGCCCAAAACTTGACCTGAACTCGACAACAATTTTTCTACTGACCCTAAACCGAAACACTTCAACCTGAACCCGACTCTACACAAAAAGTATCTATAATTTAATACAGTTATGAAAAAATAGTCTGCAAATATATCTCTGGTATCAGTTCTATCTTTTATGTAGAAAATAAACATGTAAAGCGACTCATTCATATTTAAATATATAATTTCTCATCTAAAACAATAGCTTAGACTTTCTTTTTGTAAAATTGAGCGAACTCGAACTTGGCTTGTAAGTAGTGTGTCAGGTCTATTAGCATAGCAAAAAGCAGGACAGAGAGGGTGGGTAAAAAAGGCGGAACAGGCGCTTGAAAATCGGGACATCCTAAGCACTACAATAAAACATGTTAAAACGGAACCAGTGTAACGGAATAATGCTTTAAACTGAAAAATTTCGCAATATCGGCGAAAACAGTACTATACAATCATAAAGGAACAGCATACTTGCTAAGATTAAAACCTGTCTAAATTGGAAATTTCTTCCGATTCTTTGTCGTTCCATCTTAACAGGTTGCTGTATTAAATAGCTTCCTTTCTTCGTATTGAATCTACGTGGTTGGTTGGTTGTATTGGGTTTTATGGCGCAAAATCCCTATAGAGACTGAATCTACGTGAATTATACTTTATCCATAAAGGAATGGTGTAAAATTAATTAGACGAACTAGAGTTTTTTAAATATTTAACAGTAATTTTATGACAATAATGCTTATTCTATGAATACCGCGTTTTATTACTTTCTTCTATCTTCAATAGAAGAAAGTATTGTAATCGAAATTTTTTCCGACTTCCGGTTTTCTACGGATTTACACGTTTTAGGGGTCAGAGATCCCAAAAAACATGTTTATAAAAAATGTCTGTCTGTCCGTCTGTCGCCATTGTACCATCAAAAAGTGAATGAAGTTATGCATAGAATTGAACCAAATTTTTATCGTAAGTTTTTGGCTATGGCAAGCAGATCCTCCCTGAATTTGGGAAAAATCGCCGGTAGGGGGCGCTGCAATAGCGATTTTGAATATTGTACCATCCAAAAGTGTATGAAGTTATGCATAGAATTGAACGAAATTTTTATTTTAAGTTTTTGGATACGGCAAGTAGGTCTTCCCTGAATTTGGAAAAAAATCGCCGGTAGGGAACGCTGTAACAGCGATTTTGAATATTGTACCATCCAAATGTGTATGATGATACGCATAGAATTGAAACAAATTTTTATTTTAAGTTTTTGGCTATGACAAGCAGGTCCTCCCTGAATTTGGAAAAAATAGCCGGTAGGGGGCGCTGTAATAGCGATTTTGAAAATTGTACCATCGAAAAGTGCATGAAGTTATGCATAGAATTGAACCAAATTTTTGTTTTAAGTTCTTGGCTATGGCAAGCAGGTCCTTCCTTAATTTGGAAAAAATTCGCCGGTAGGGGGCGCTGTAATAGCGATTTTTGTGCCATTTTGAATATTGTACCATCGAAAAGTGTATGAAATTATGCATAGAATTAAGCCAAATTTTTTGTGTTTGTTTTTGGTCATGGCACGAAGGTCCTCCCTGAATTTGGAAAAATTCTGCCGGAAGGGGGCGCTATAATTGCGATGTCTGTACCATTTTCATCATTGTACCATCGAAAAGTGTACGAATTTATGCATAGAATTGAAACAAATTTTTTGTGTACGTTTCTGGCTATGGCAAACAAAGTCCTCCCTGAATTTGAAAAAAATATGCCGGAAGGGGGGCGCTGTAATAGCGATGTTTGTGTTATTTTCCTTATTGTACAATCGAAAAGTGTATAAAATTATGCATACAATTGAACCAAAATTTTTTTTGCATGTTTTTGGCTTTGGCCAACAGGTCCTCCTTGAATTTGGAAATAGCGCGCGGTAAAGGGGCTCTATGATAGCGATTTTAGTATACTTTTCTTGATTTTTCGTAGTTCTGTTGTCCATCGGCGGCTCGTGCAAATTCGGGAACTCGCTTCCTGCTAAGCCGGCTATTCGCAAACATCTGATAACAACAGAATAAGGAAAAACTATTAATTTTAACAAATATCATGATATAGATTAACTCGTTTTTAGTTCATTTAATTGACTGAAGCAGAAATTTAAGATGAAAATCAAAGTTGGTATAATATTGAACTAATAACATGTGTAAATAGTTTTTGAAATATTAAGATGTATAAGATAGAAGAAAGTTTTGGGATTGGCACATCCAACTAGTTTTTTCATTATTTTGCATTTCGGCCGTTTTTGAAAAAGCGCATTTATTAGTACGTACACTCTCAAAAAAACATTTTGTGAAACGTTAAAAGTACAGGCAGCAAGTTGCTGGAACGCACTTGTGGTTGGAGCAGATTGTTCTGTTATTTGAATAAATTTCCGTCTTTTGACTGAAGAATTAAAAGAAAAAAAAAAATGAGCTTCGAGTTGCGAACTTTTCGTGTTTTGGAGGAAAAGGGACATATGTAAAAATTCAGTTTATGATACAAAAAAGTAACATGCAGCACAGGGAATACCCCCCGTGATTTGACGAAAATGCAACTTCAGATAATTCTTACGTTAGATTAATGAATTTTCTGTATTTTGGAGGGAAATAGGAAAATCAAAACAGAAATTTTCGTGTTTTAATAATAATAATAAAAGCAATTGAAGAAACACCTCCAACTCACGTACTTTTTTTTTTTTTAGAGTGTATGCATATTGATCGAAACCAGACAGCATGGTCCTCTAACTTCTGATAACATACAGAATTTAAATCCGAGACTAAAACTGAAATACAAAATTCTGAAAAACATGTAAATTAAGGCTGTTCCCAACTGCCCTGTTCAACAAGCGCAAAACGTTTTGACACATTTATAAATTCATTTTTAACGGAAAGATATAAAATTAGAACTATGGAAGCGATTTGGAATCGAACTGTGTTTTCCATTTTTTGAGAAATAAATTACATATTGAGTTAAGTTATTTTGATCACGTGACAAAGACGTTTTTCAGCCTTCCTTGAGTGGTTATTCTTCTTTCGTGCTGAAATTCGGTTCAAAACCCCCACTTTTACACTATTTTCTAAAAGATCTATTGCGTTTGAAAAAAAAAAAAAAAAAAAAAAAAAAAAAAAAAGAACAGTTCGATTACATAGTTTCTGAACAGCAACACCTGCCAGTTTCATGCATTTCCGAACAAAAATAAATTAAAACTTATGTCATAAAGTTGCCATTTTGGGCTTGAGAACACCCTTTAAGGATAATATGTAAAATAGCTTAGCATTTAAAAGCTCATTATTTTATTATCAGCTCAATCATAAAACAATGTCTTGTTGATGTTAATTTTTTTTTTAATTCATGCTTATTTCGAAAGAGCCAAAGTTTAGAGATCTGCACGGGCCGGGGTCGGGCCTGTTTTGATGCATGGCACTCGGACCGGGTCGGGTCTGGACGGGCCCAGTCACTACTCTTTACGGGCCGGATTCTGGCCTTACTTTTTTCTGAAGGATCGGGCTGGTCCTAATTTCTTTTTTTCGTACCCAGGCAGGTTTCATTCTTCCTAGGTCTTCATGAAAATCTTTGTCTCTCGGGATGGCCTGGTCCGTACAAAAATCAGTAAAATTTGGCCCGGCCCAAAAATTTTTGCAAAAAGTGTATATATTTTTAAATTGACATTATTCTACAATTAAACTTTAAAATTTATTCGTTTTAAAGAATAGTAGATTTCTAGGCAATAATATTAAAATACAGTAAAACGAGTGAAAAAGAACCAGCCTATGGCGGAATCCTGTCTTATATGGAAAAATTTATTAATCCATGCAAAATGAATACAGTAACACGTGAGAAAAGAATACAATACACTTACACCTGATAAGAAGGGACTTATTTATAGCGCATTTTTTTCTTTCCTATGCGATTCCGTCATAGAAGATTTTACTGTATAGCATTTTTCAGATTTTTAAATCTCCAATATATAAAATTTTTTGATTAAAAATATTAATTATAGCTGAAACATTTACATGCAAATAGAGATTCATTAAAAAAATTTATATCGCATTTAAGAGCGCTTCTTTAAAAATGAAGATTATAAACATGAAAAAAAAAAAAGAAAAGTTAAAATAAGTATTCTTGGTTAGAACTTTTAAACAAAATCCACGTAAAAATCCATGTTTTGTAGATATTCTGTCGGACTCGGGCCGAGATTTTAACTTTTTCCGGGCGGGCTCGGACCGAACTTTTAATTTTTATACCGGACCGGGCCATTAATGTTTTTTGTACAGGTCAGGCCGGGCAAAGTCAACACCCCATATAGTCACTAAAGGGGTGTATAGGTGTATAATACGGGGCCGGGCCGAACTTTTCTTTCTATGAATCGGGCCGAGCCCGGACCTAGAAATTTCTTCCCGTACAACCCTCTACAAAGTATTAGTAAGTTATTAATTAAAATTGTTCAGTCTAATAATGCAATCAGGTTTAAATTATCAAGTAAGTCGGTATTCTGTTTTACACGATTTTTTTTTTATTTCTAAATACGAACCTACGACCCTAAACACGAATTGTTAATTACAACCCTGCACGGTTCGAGTTATGCCCGACCCGAAATCGACAAAATATATTTTCTCGAGCCTGCAACTTGATCCTAAGCATGAAATGAAAAAAAAAAAAAATCAAATTAAAATGTAAAACAATTCAGAAAAATAGTCTACAGTCATACACCTAAAATAATTTTTATATTTCGAAAAATGAATGCTTACATTTACTAATTCATATACAAGTATTTTTTTTATCATTTGTAACAATAATCTGCACTTTTCTTTGGAAAAATTTGGCGTACTCGAATCGTCTCCCGAGAAACAAAACTCTAATCTGAGATGACCAGAAAATGGAAACACTAACCAACCCGATCCGCAGCAAAATTTTAGAGCCAATGGTCAACACGTTCGGGTAGAATCGGGTTAGTTGACCCGATTCAAGATTTTAGTTGTCACTATGTATACATCTTCCGACAGTTTACAATGAAGTTATGTATGTATATAATTGTTTTCTTATTTATACCTTCCATTTCTCTTCTATATATTAAATAGAGATTAATACCCATATTATTTTGAAATGAGACTACTGTATATTGAAATAATTGAACAAAGAAGAAAATTTTTGTTTGATACTAAATTAGCTTGAATAATTATACATAACTCTCTTTTTATTTACTCATTCATTTATTAAAAAAATACTTAGCCTACGCTTTCTAACCCCTTCGCGATGGGAGCCTTTTACGAAATGTTTATTTCTTTGCTACCGGTTTTAAAAAACAGAAGTTTGAGCCTATTCAAATCGGGAAAATGCTCGGATTAAATAAGGCGAATTTTACAGTAAAATTTTACTGGTGAGGATAAACGAGGATCCTTAGGCCTATTTCCGGCACGTATACGTGTCGCTCGTCCCCAAGGGGTTAATGAGAAGATCGAAGTGAGCAGATGAATTTCCACATCCTGTCTCTTTTTAAAATCGTATTTCTTATAGCCGCCCAAGTTTGCAGTCAATCGAATAAACATCGAACAGGAGTACACATGAATGAGTTCAAAACAAAATGTATAAGGTTTTCGGTAACATCCGGCCGTTGTGACGACAGACTTTAACCTACATGTGGTTAAATTCTTAAATTTTCTCGTCCCAGACTAAGGAATAAAATTTTAATACTCGTAAAAATTTGACGTAATTTGGGATCGGAAATTTTCGGAAAAATCGGGACACCTGGTAACAGTACTCGTAGAGATCAAAATTCAACCCCAAACCCATGCGAACCCGAAACAAAACCCAACCAAAACGAAAAAATTTATCCTCAATCCGAGCCGTGAATCGGGTCGGGTGTATGTAAAATCGGGCACCTTGAATCTATGTAGGACTCTAGTTTGAGATATAATTCTGGGCACTTTTTTGAAAAATCAGTGCCGTAACGACCGACGCGTAAAAATCAAAACTCATCCTGAAACCGAAAAATTTATAGCCAAGCCACTCCGACTTCCAAAGGAAAAACATCAGGGGGTCGCATTTTCTATAAACTAACCTAAGGTATTTTTTTAAAAACTAAACTGCACCCGACTCGACACGACTGGGGTCGTGTGCAGGAAAAATCGGGTTACCCGACCCGATGCAGGACTCTAGACTCAAGTCAAAAAATTTTTCCCCGACGACGGTTAAATTTGACCCCGATGGGGGGGGGGGGGGCGCCCTTGCCATCACAACATCAAAAATGGATAGTATTGAGTACCAACAATATTGCAAGACCACTTTATCCCAGGGCTGTAGGAAAGGTTTTCTGCGCCCCCCCCCCCCCCCCAAACATATTTTTTGCACCCCCACTCTAAGATTTTCGAGAAATATCTATCAGGGTTCTTACACAATTCTGGCAAAAAAATTCCCTGACCTTTCTCAATAAAAATTCGGCTTATATACTGTTGTAAAATCCCCCACAATGACAACTTTAATCTAGAAAAATGCTAAAAAAAGTATGTGCTGTAAAAATTGCCCGATTTTTAAATATTTTTCGAATTATGTTATTGTTATTAGTTTGCATAAATTTTATATAAAAATTTTAGATTGTATGAATAATTAATTCAAAATTTCTTCATTTACAACGACAGTCGAAATTCTGATGCAAAAGCAGTACATAAAAAAATCCCGACTTTTCCCTGACCACTTCAAATATTTAAAAAATTACCTGACTTTTTGCCTAAATATTCGAATTCCCCGACCCGTAGGAACCCTGTCTATATTTAATTTTCCACCCGAGTTCCATTTTTATAACACCAGCGGAGTTTCGCTGGTCGGTTTGTCCAAAACGAACTTCAAATTGAGCGAATTTCTAGTTGGGCTGCACTGCTTTCGACAATGTACACCCATACCGGCTATGTCCGCTCCGATCTCGAAATAAACGAACCTTGAATTATTGTAACTTTTTATTTCGACCCAGATTAAGTTCAAATTTTTACATTTCGTTCACGTTGCTACAGGAACAGATTTGGAATTCTTACAATGTGAATTTAATCAAAGCACTTTCAAAATTTAACTGAGAATTCTTCCGCTTCGGAAAAAAAATTGTAAAAAAAAAATCACCGAAAAAACGCGAAAGAACACCAAAAATTGCATAAAAAAATTCGAAGTTCACAGAGATTAAACTTTACTACAAAGGGCGTTCCATAAAAACTGAGAGTATCATAAAAAATCAAGAAATATATTTAAAGCAAAAAATACATCATTCTTTTTCAAATGACCTTCCCTCAGATGAAATGCAATGGTCCCATCATTCAACACACTTTTCAAAACAAATAGAGAAGCCTTTTCTGGAAGCTGCTTCAAAGAACCCTGCACTGCTGAAATAACTTCAGAATCTGTATTAAATTTTCTGCCACGGAGCTTTTCCTTCAACATCGGAAACAGGCAGATATTGCATGAGGCGAGATCTGGACTGTAAGGGAGATGTGGCCTGATTTTAATATTGCATTTATTAAGATATTGCTGAACAGAAGTAGCGACATGGAGGTGAGCATTATCGAGATGTAGTGTCCAATTCCCTACCAGTTCATAATGCTTTCTCGATATGTGTTGTCGCAAAATTTTCAAAACTGGAACATAATATTCACCATTCACAGTAGTTTTTGGAGGCACAGCATGCTGATAGATTACACCTGTATGATCAAAGAAAATATTCATCACGACCTTTCGAACAGATTTGGTTTGTCGAATTTTTTTCGGCAACGAAGAATCAGTGTGTTTCCATACACTTCTTGTGGACTTTGTAAGAGGATAAAAATGATGCACCCAACTTTCATCACCTGTTATTACAGTCCTTAAGAAATTCGGATCATTTTGAAGCATTTGTTTCCGTTCACAACATTGGTGAATTCTTGTTTGCATTTGTTCTTTAGTATGACGATGAGGGACCCATCTGGATCACACATGGCGATGACTGTACATTATTGTGTAGAATAGGAAATGCCGACGTTTTCAAAATATCAGTTGATGCTGCTATCTCCTCACATTTCATTCGCCGATTTTTTGGCAAGATTGCCCACACATTGCTAGCATTTCGATCATCCAGAACACTTTCTGGTCGGCCAGGCTTAAGAGCCAGTTCTGCAGACAAACGTCATTTTTTGAAATCACCAGGCCATCTAAAAATCGTAGACTCACCAAAACATTTGACTTTGTATAAGCTTCTTTCATTAACTTAAACGTTTCTGGAGCTGTTTTGTCCAAATGATTGGAAAATTTTATGGCACAACGCATTTCGTTTTTTTAACTCTGAATAACTCACCTCCATTTCTGTAGGGCGAATAAAAACAGTTCTTTAAACAAGCACGAAAGTAGGAAAATAAAATCGCCTGCTTCATTGAGAGTACTTATATACGTACAGTTACAACAGTGTGAAAAAAATCGCCTGCAGTTTTATTTTTTATTTTCGCGGTGTTTGCACTATGCAAAAGAATAACTCTCAGTTTTTATGGGATGCCCTTTGTATATTGGGCTAAAAGATTGAAACCGGGTTTATTTTTTTTACGAATGTTAAAAAAACTACCAGAAAAAGTGAAAAAATCACATAAAAATTCTCGAAAAATTTAGAAACAGCAGAGGACAAAATTTGGCAAAAAAAGTTTGAAACTCAATTTCTTTTACAAATGTTATAAACCGCTAAATATTGCTCATAAATAAAATAAATATATAAAAAATATGGAAGTCCTTTTCGTATTTTCAGTTTTCTCTTCAGTTTGACAATGCCATCCATGTGGCCAGACAGATTTTTTTTGAGCAGAAAATACTCACTTATAACAGTTTTTTTCCTGCTCTGACTTGGTGCCTTTTATTAAATATATATACTATATGTACAGATTTACTAATTAAAAAAAAAAAAAAAAATACTTTTGGGATGTTTTCATATTTTCCGTTTTTCTCTAGTTTAAAATTGTCACCCAAGTTCAGATTTAAAAAGAAATACCTTTGGATAGAAGGTAACTTTCTGTGGGCAACAAAGACGGGTTTCCTAGTAGATAATAATAAAGACAGATGTTTGTTTGTTTGTTCAGAGTTTTTCTTTGTCTGAACTTTTTCTGTTCAGGACAAAATTTGACAGGAAGGTTACCTATGTATGCCTGAAGTTATGCACCTCGAAACAGGTTTTTAGATTTTTTTATTCGAATTTTTTGTATTTTATCGTGTTTCGTGCTTTTTTCCCCACATTCATAAAAGGAATCTATTTTCAATCCATCTTTCCATTTTAGCTGAATATAGTAAAGTATTCTTTGATTTTTAAATATTTCGCGAATTTTTTATGTGATTTTTAACTTTCTTTTGCATTCTGACGCAATTTTGTGACATTAATAAAAGGAATCAGGTTTCAGTCTTTAGTTCGAACTAAATTTCGTCCTTTGCTGCGATTTGTGAATTTTTCATGAATATTTTTTTTCTTTTTTTCAGACCCCTGTGATTAGAAGAGATTCTTTCATACATTTGAAGAAATATTCGTCTTTAGAAAGGAAAATTTCTAGAAATTTTGATCTTTGTTTCGCAACTTCTTTGTGTTGTGGAGGAAAAAAGTCATGTGTAAAAGTCAGTTTCTAATAAGGAAAAATACAATGATTTGATTTGACGAAAATGCATCTTTATATTTAGTAAGGATGTTAGGTAATTTTTACATAAGATTGGCGAGTTTTCTATATTTTAGCGGAAAATGGGCAAATCAAAGCTTTTTTTTTATGTGTGTTTAAACGAAAAAAAAAAAAAAAACGGAAAAAACCTTCAATTCACTGATTTTTTTTTTTTTTTTTGGAGAGTGTAAAAGGAACCCGGTTTCAATCTTTTATCCCAATATAGTAAATTTTGCCCTCTGCGGTGCAGATTTTTGACACCCCTAAAAGGAATCAAGTTTCAGGCTTTTAGCACAATATAGAAAATTTTATCCTTAGCAATTTCTGAATTTTTCACGAACATTTTAGGTGATTTTTAGCGTATTTTTGTCTTTCACGGCGATTTTTTAACATTCCAGTTTCAATCTTTTGGCTCGATATAGTGAATTTTCTCTCGGCAATTTTGGGATTTTTGTCCAATTTTTTATAAGATTTTACATTTTTTTTTGCGTTTTGTGAAGTTTTTTTGACATTTTTTTTTTTTTCTGAAACCGAAGAATTATCCAGTAGATTTTTCTGCTGTCATAATTAAGCTGAAGTGGAAAAATAACATATTGGTTCCTGTAGTAACGTGAGGGAAAAACGTGCTGGAAAATTTCACTTTTATCTGCAGACTACTACTTTTATCGAAAAAAAAATTACAATGATTCAATGATTGTTTGGTTCAAAATCGCAGTGGGAATATCCGGAACGTGTTTACGCTGCGGAAGGCACTGAAGGCCCCCAATGGAGAACTCCAAAAAATAGGTTCTCTAAAAAAAAAAACAACCAGTGAAGCTCTGCTAGTAGATTAAATAAATACACAATATAATTTATGTATCGCTAGCATAAGTAATTTATCGAAACAAGAGAAATGAAATATTAAAAAAGAAACAGGTCGAACATAAGTGGATATATAGGCGGCATATGCAATGCACATAGATGATCGCTTATTGGGGTCCCCAACGAGATTAAAAAGTATATATTCTTTAAACACAGAAAAAAAATGAGGCCTAAAAGTTTTGAATCTTGAGTTTCAACTTTTCCTCACCTTTAAGAGGGTCCCCAAAAAAGAAAATTTATAAAGAGCCTACAAAGTTTTTTTCCTCTGGGCACCTTTAAAAAAAATGGTAGCTATAGAAAGAAAGGGCATGTCTGTTTTGGTTAAAAGAAGTAATAGTATTAAAACAGTTTTGAACCTTATTGGGGCCCCCCAAAGAGATTAAAAAGAATATTTTTAAATCATTTGAATAATAAAAATTGGGCCTAAAGTTTTGAATCTTGAGTTCCAACTTTTCCTCACTTTTATAGGGGGCCCCAAACAAGTCGATTTAAAAAGAATTTAGAGCCAGCAAAGTTTCTTTCATCTGGACACCTTTAAAAAGAATGGCGACTATAGAAAGAAAGCACATTTGGTTGAAGGAAGTAATAGTATTAAGGAAGTTTTGAAACTTACTGGGACCCCCAACGAGATTAAAAAGCATATTTTTAAAACATTTGAATTAAAAAATGGGGCCTAAAAGTTTTGAATCTTGGGCTCCAACTTTTCCTCACGTTTATAAGAGGGCCCTAAAAAAGACAATTCAAAAAGAATTTAGAGCCAGCAAAATTTCTTTCATCTGGGCACCTTTAAAGAGACTGCTGGCTATAGAAAGAAAGTGCATATCTGTTTTGATCAAAATAAGTAATAGTATTAAGAAAGCTTTGACTTATATTGGGGCCCCCAACGAGATTAAAAAGCATATTTTTAAAACATTTGAATACTAAAAATGAGGCCTAAAAGTTTTGAATCTTGAGTTGCAACTTTTCCTCACTTTTATAGGGGGCCCCAAAAAAGTCAATTTAAAAAGTATTTAGAGCCTGCAAAATTTCTTTTATCTGGGAACCTTTAAAAAGAATGGTGACTATAGAAAGAAAGCACATTTGGTTGAAGGAAGTAATAGTATTAAGGAAATTTTGAAACTTATTGGGGCCTTCAATGAGATTAAAAAGCATATTTTTAAAACATTTGATTAATAAAAATGGGCTTAAAAGTTTTGAATCTTGGGCTCAAACTTTTCCGCACTTTTATAGGGGGTACTATTATAGGGGTCCCTAAAAAAGACAATTCAAAAAGAATTTAGAGCCTGCAAAATTTCTTTCATCTGAGCACCTGTAAAAAGAATGGTTGCTGTAGAAAGAAAGTGCATATCTGTTTTGGTTGAAGGAAGTAATAGTATTAAAGGAGTTTTGAACCTTTCGTTTCACCTTTTTCGCCCATTGATTGGCGCCCCCCCCCCTCCCCCCCCAAAAAAGACTAAAATGCCATTTTATTTTTTAAATAGAATTTAGAGCCTTCAAAAACCTTTATAAAGAATGGTGGATATAGAAGGAAAGCACATATCTGTTTTCTATTTCTAAATCTGACCAAGATCTTTGACAAAAAAAAATGAATTCTGATGAAACAAAACAAAATGTTATTAAAACAACATAAAAAAATAATTTTAAAAGTTAAAAAAAAAACATTTTTCAGCTGAAAGGTACAATAGCTTGCTACTAGGCCCCTGACATTGCCCAGCCGCCCCCCCCCCCCAAATGGGGCCGGTCGCTACGGCCCTGCCTTATCCCACACCTCCGACGATTAAGGATAGTAAAATTCACTTTTCAGCACAACAATGCCTCAGTACATGTGATTGGTTGAAGCAACAACAAGTTAATGTTTTGAATTGGCCAACTTGTTCCCCAAATTACAAGTCCTATGGAGAACCTGTGGGGAATGTGTTCATAGTTTATTCTGTGTAACTAACTTTACACATAAGATTTAAAGTTAGGAATTTTGAATTTAAAAAAAAAAAAGGTTTATATTTTATCCTGTTATATATGTCAAATGTAGATGATATTCCCAATTAACTAAATGTTTGAAAATATTTTTTGTGAAAATGGAACATTTCTTTTTCACTCCAAAAATAAAAAGGAACATTTTTATTTTATTTTTTTACATACAGACTTACATATACAAGTTTGAAATGATATTGCTATTTACATGTATTAGCATGATAATGAAAAGCTCCACAAAAGAATTTCTTCCAGTACGTAGAGTCCAGGTTTTTATTTTGTTTTAAATGAAATCTTGAAATGGCATCAATATGAGTTAATCCTTTTAACAATGCAGATTAAAATGCCTAAAAATTCAATCAATAAAAACTGTACATTTCACTTTCATTAATCCTAAAACAATTATGTTTTCTCAATTTTCTACCCGGCATCATCTTCAGAACTAGAACTCTCATCATATTTTACTTGAAGCTGTTTCCTTAGTCTAGTAGTTTTTTTCTTGTTTTTAACCGATTCCTCTTCACTCGATGAGTTCATTTTTCTCTTTGTCTTTCTAAAGGAAAAATATAAATTTAGAAATAAATAAAAGATAACTTTAAAGGTACTAAATTGTCGGCTGTTATTCTATTTTAAGTAAAAACATTTTTAAACTTCTACAATAAATAGGTATCATTTATCAATAAAATTATACGTATTATTTCTGACATCCATTTTTCTATGTATTTACAAAACATTCATCAACAAATAAGGTACCGTTCAAAAGGTTTTTGAACTAGCTTCTGACATACTACACTGACTTTTGATTAAAAATTGCAGTTTTAAAAAGCAAAATTGAAATCTTTCGAAGAAAAAGACACCATAGATCAATCAATCAATTGTATTTCATGTGTAGCCTAAAAGCTATGCTTTGTTATGTTAGGTAAAATTTTATTTTTATATGTATTTTTTTTTTTTTAACCCTTTGGAAAAATGGTTATTGTCCTCGGTCAGGGTAGGAAATCAAAAACATATCGGAAGTGTTTTATTAGTTGAATCCCGCATTTTATTCGTTTTCTGATGGGTCTATACAGTAATCTGTATTTTTCCTTTACTTTCAACAGAGATGGATACTTCTGTTGCCACTGTGACAAAAAAAATAATAACTACAAAAAAAAAAAAAAAAAAAAAAAACTCAGAAACAAATTGAGATACAGCTTTCAAACAAATTGCAATTAAAAGTACATTTTTTTCTCTATACGACGGTGTAAAAAGTAATATTGTGGGATGTTTAGAAGTTTAAGAATGAAATTTCATTTAAAATTGGTCCAGGAATATTAATGTTTAATCCATGGCGTACGTAATGTATGACCAGCTCCATAGAAGTTTAAAAATTTACAGTACCGAAAAATGCAATCATGGCATACATAATGTATGATCAACTCCGTGCGATTTTTTATATCTTAAATTTTAGTCTTTGAAAAAATCATTTTCCAAATGGTTGTTGTAACTTGTTAAATTGCATTTTTTTTTTTTGTCCAATGTTTTTACTTAAGTGGGTGATGCTATCCTCTAATGCAGTTAAAATATGATTGTTAACTTTTTGCGTTTGGGAGTGTCTTCTTTTGAAGCCCCTGGTTCAAATTGTGATTCAGATGAACTGCCTACTTCAAAGTTCCCACTATTTGACTCTTCTGAGAATATCTGTATTTTAGAGCAGAAAAATAATTAACATCCCATCTTGCAGTTTCTCCCACCTACTATTTCCTTATTCTCCCCTCCTTCCAGAATTACTGTCAAGACATGCTGTGATCCATCATCCAAATATGTGACTCTGAACGCATCGAAAAACAGAAGGAAGAGCAAGAAATATAATTAAGACAAAAAAGAGAAATCGACGAACGAATAAAACAATACTTACAATTTTGTTTATTTATTTCACGAAAAGGCTATAAAAATCACCTAATTCAAAATGTACATAATTTTTAAATAATACATAATTAGAGCTTATTTAAACATTTCGTGCACGAAACATGACATTTCAAGAAAATTCAGCTAAAATAAATTTAATTTAACAATTTTAAAATTTTTGCTAAAAAGGTTCAAAAATCAGCATTTGAGCAAAACTTCAAGCCATTTGTGGCAAATGAAGGAAGTGTCCAAAAAACGTCAAATTTTTTGTGTGAACTTCGTGTGACCAGTGGCAAATTTTCCGCACTACCCATCATCGAAAATAAAAAAAAAAGTTTTTTTCGACCCACCCTACTGAACAATCTTGACAGATTTCTATAGCACTTAATTTCTACAATTCTTTGATTTAAAACTGTTTTCTTCATGTTTATAATACATGTATTATTTAGGCTAAACTATACTGATTAGTCAGGCATAAACTTTATAGTCCAGGCATTAGGTGCTCAAAAAGGACAAATAGGGGAAAGTTTTGGTGTAGTTTTGATATTTGGTGCCTTTATGTTTTGTGGGTCACTGAACACGAATCTGTAGTTTGCCAACAAAATTTATCCCGGGAAACACGTTTTTTTGGCAAAAAACAGGAAAAAAACCGGGATTTTCTTTGTTTTTTTCCAAATAACTTCAAAATTATACATTTTACGTAAAAGTCCTCAGTACATAAATTAAAGAAGGTAAAATTTCTTACATTTTATGTATTAAAAGTTTTTTTCTCTGATCTATGGTTTAGCCGTGACAACGCCACAAAAATGGGAGTGAAAATCAAAAAATTCAGAGAAAACAGGAATTACGCCGCTGTACGTAGATTTAACATGAAAAGTGACCATTTTACACAAGAATTGACTATAAATTATACTGAAGATTATATGAATGACTACATTTTACAATGAAGTTGCTGATAATAAATAGGACGACTCATTACGAATCATTATTTAATTATAAATAAACATGTACATTAGTAAGCACATTTATTTAAAAAACAAAAAATATTATTTCCGCTTTCTTTTACTTGAGGGTCCCTGCTTTTCACCGACATCTACAGCATAGAAAATAGACGTATAGAATTAGTGGGTGTTTTTATTACTACCAACAGTATAAAATAAATGTTTTTTTTAATAAAAAATATTTGATACCTTCTCGCATGACTTTTTCTTGACATTTTAGTTCAAGTACCATTTTTTTTTTAAATCAAAGACAGCAGAATTTAAATTAGCCACATAAACTTTTGCACCATTATGCAACGGCAACAAGAATTAAAATGTAATTTAAATGTGAATTTGGTTCAAAATATTTTGTTTATAGAGGAAAATTACAATGAAGAGCACATGAAGTTTTGCAAAAGCGAAATGTTTAAATTTATGACCAAATTTGGACAAAAATTGCCAGTTGTATGTAGATATATCGGGACAAAATCATTTAAAATATATTACTTGGCTGCAAATTCTGAGTGGTTACAAAATTGATCCAGACAAATTCTCCAAATTCAGATTTGATACAATGCAAAACATAATGTAGGCATTTTCTCATGATATATTAATCATGATATCTTATGATTCCCTATCTTTACACAAGGTTCCTGTTAGGTTTCCTGTAAGGTTTGTGCAGAAATAAATATGAATATATAACAGAATATGCAACACAGCAATTTTCATTAATGCTGTCGAATGTTTGTCTCGTACCTTAAATTTTAGAAAAAGAAATTTCAGAATTTGTTATAATAATACAAAAATAGTTTTATCATTTTAGCTTCCATACCGTTAAGAAAGTATCATTAAAATTATCAAGAAGAACGTAAAATCATGCGCCAATCAGATTATGGAACATTTTTGAAAGCATTCGGGCTACTATAATAAAACTTCATAGTTTAATAACGTGAAAAACGATGTCTAAGTAATAATTTGTGAAACATATAACACATTTGAAAACAAAATTTCAACCAAAATCGAAAAAATAGCTGAAAATTTTGTAGATCCCTGTATATGAACTATAGATTTATCATATAATTCACAATATGCTAAAATTTAGAACTGTTAGTGAACGCATAGCACAGTTGAAAATTCCTCGTTAGCAATTTCCGGCAATAAGCGGGTATATAGATGTCTTGTGCAGCCCTATATATGATTTATAGAATTTATACACGCTAAATAGTATGCAATTTTTAAAATTTAAAAAGTGTTCCACAACTGAAAATGCACTTCCATCAATTATTGTTCATACAGAGAAAAATATAACTGATTTATTTTGTGTGCCCCTGTATATGAAAGATCAATGGCACATCATATTAAATAGTAAGCATCTTATACAGCACCTCGGAGATATATATCAATTTAAATACTTTTGAAAAGGTGTAACATGAACAAAATACACCACAAACAATTTTTCTCCATAGACCGTAATGTAACATAATTCTTTTTAGTGTCCCTGTAAATGATCGATAAATACTAACCATACCATATTCTATAAGAAATCATCTTGTAGTGCATTTCATAGATATGTATATAAATTTCAAAGTGTTTGAAATTATGAAACATTATTGAAAAAAAAAAAAAAACACAAACGATTTTTCCCCATAGGCCGTAATATAATGAAATACTTTTGAATGACCCTGTAACGAAATTATGACTGCTACATGCAACATTTTATAATACCTAACATTCAATAGTGAATATGAATAACATTTTTCAATTTCATGGCGGTGCGACTATACTGACGCCAAAAATATATTTTTTATTTTCATACCCATTTTTGCACATTGTCACGGCTAAACTATTGATCAGAGAAAAAAAGTTTTGATACGTAAAATGTAGGAAATTTTATTCTCTTTAATTTATGTATTGAAGACTTTTCCGTAAAATGCATAATTTTGAAGTTATTTTGAAAAAACAAAGAAAGAGTTTTTTGCCAAAAAAACGTGTTTCCCGGGATAAATTTTGTTGGCAAACTTCAGATTCGCATTCAGCGACCCAAAAAACATAAAGGCACCAAATATCAAAACTACACCAAAACTTTCCCCTATTTTCTACCAAATGACTGGACTATTACTGTAAGTGGATTAATTAAGCTAAATTATATTCAATTAGCTATACTAAAAATGCCTTTTTTTCTTTGTTTCTTTTTTTTTTTTAAATGGTGTAAAATTTCTGAGTATTTGTCATAAAACATGCATATTTTATCGCTAAATTTTGAAACAACATTTAGCAGTATATCTTAATGATTTAACAACATAGAAAAGTAATCAGTATCTATGCTTTGTCCAGAAATCTCATTCAGAATTGGCAGAATGAAATAGACATTTTTAACTTCTATGTTAAATGTATGAGTAAATGATTGATGAAATAAATTTTACACTATTGAAACACATCTAGGAAAACTGCCCATTTAAATACAATCTCCATTTAAATATTTTAAATGAAAAAAAAAAAAAAAAAAAAAAAAAAACCTAGAAACTTTAATAAATATTTTGAATGAAAAAAAAAATTCTACAATCTCAGAATTAAAATAAAATATCATCTACACTACGTACCTTTCATCTTTCTTTATAGTTTTTTTCTTGTATGTCTTTTCATCATCATCTTCTTCTTCATTAGAAGAGACAGACATGATGGGTTTTCTCTTTCTTTTTTTCTTATCCATCTTATCATCATTATCTTCATCCGAAGAGACAGAAATGATGGATTCTTTCTTTCTTTTTTTCTTGGGATGTGCAAAATCATCTGATGAATCAGATTTAACTTTGGTCTTAGATTTTGATTTCTTTGATTCTTTCTTCTTTTTTCTTTCAGAATCTTTAATAATAGATATGTATTTAATAATATATAAATATGGATTTAAAAAATAGTTGTATAGTTATAAAATGAATACAGGACAACAATTAATCAACTACACAATTCAGAATTATGGTAGAGTAATATTCTTCACTAGCACTCCAAAAACTGTATTTGATATCTGGTACAATTTTTTTTTTTTTCCCTACCAATTGTTTGCACATTGGTAGTGATAATTGATTGTGCTGGGAAATGTAAAAGTACAAAATGTTCATTCAGGTAGTGAAAAAATGTTTTTTTGACCCTTTGTGTTCAAAATGTCCTTTCTTCCACAACAAATGCCAAATTTATATGGCGAAAAAGACAATGTAATAATGAATAAATTTTCATACTTTGAAATGACATAATTTTAAAAGAATGATGTAGCAAAAATAATTCACTTCCATGATAGGTTCACTACTATTTAATTGTATAGTGACTGATGCAGCGTGTCTGGCCTTAGCCCTAATATACAGTGTGTCCGCGTATAACCTGACTGACCTTTATTTTCACAACCGTTGGTCCTAGATGCATACTTCCAATTACAAAAATGGTTTAAATAAGGTAAAGAATTATTTTTAAAGTAATTTGGGTCAATAAAAACATTTATTTAAAAATTACGAAATTTAAATTTTTATATGGTCCCCTGGTCCGATAAGTGATATTTAGTAAAAATTTACTGTGACACTAACAAGTAAGACAAAAAAAGTCCCATTCATCTAACATTAAAATTGACCGAGTTATGAAACTTTGAAATTCATGACTTATATCAGTTTTTTGCATATCAAAACAGATGATTTCAGCTATGCTTTCAGGGGTCGTATATAAAGTACTTAAACTTATTTCAAGGTATCTGTGCTTTGAAAGAAACCTTACAAATATTACAATTAACTTTTATTAGTTAAGTTTCAGATTAGTTAAAATAATTGTATTTCAACAATTGTTTGTAGTTTTGGTTGTAGTTTTATTTTGTAAGGATTTGAGGCTATGATTTCTTTTAACTAAAATTATGTGATTTTCATAAGGTTTTATTTAACTTGCAACGATCGTCTTTCCAGTTTAAAATTTGTACTCAAACTTTAACTCACTTTCAAATGTCCGATCGAAGTTAAATTTTACATACTAGCTTATGTAAAATTTATAAGTAAAATTATAATTACATACTGGCTTATATATAATTTATGTAAAATTTTCGACGTTTATTATCTTATACATACTTATATTAGAGGATAACACAAAAAAATTCGGATAGATTACCGTCAACAAGTTTAAGAAAGAGTTTTAGATAAGATAACATAAACCTTCGATTGTTGTGTTTTTTTAACTTTTATAATTACGTTTTATGTATTTTTTAACGCTGAATAAAAAAATTACCTTCGCTTTTAACCATCATGTCAGGATTTTTCGCAAATCGTAAATTTCAAGGTTAAAAAATAGCAAAAAATCTGATACTATAAAATAGATGTAAGACTTTTTTATTCAGTTTAATTTTATTTAATTCAATAATTTATTCAATTTTTTCGCTTATACTGGGTTTTTTACAGGTAAACAGCTCAGGGGTCCGATGAGGTTGGGAGGGGAGGGGAGGGGGGATCAATTTTAACTTTGAGCTTTTTAATTTTGAAATTTGCGATTTGAGAAAAATCCTGACGTGATGGTTCAAAATGAAGGTCATTTTCGGATTCAGCGCTAAAAAATACCTAATAATCAATTTTCAAAAGCAAAAAAAAACATGGCACAACCCAAAATGTGAAAGACGGTGTAATCTAACAGCATTTAAAGATATGTATATTTTGTAAAGAATTGGGGCTGCTGTTTTTCATCCTTTTATTTAACAAAAATTCTGTTATTTATATCCTTCAGTACGAATTGTATATTTTGCAGTAATATGTCAGAATGATTAAAAATTTCAAATTTATATTGCAATGCTAATTTTACTCTCAACCATTTCTTTAATATATCTGACAAAATTATATTTCTAGTAAATTTATGAATGACCCCTAATTTGCAGCAGAAAATATGCTCCAACTTTAAACAGCAAGTACTCGGTCAATTTTAATTGTAGAATAATGGGACTTTTTTCGTCTTACTTGTCAGTGTAACAGGAAAATTTTACTAAATATAACTTATAGGACTGGGAGACCATATAAAAATTTAGATTCTGTAATTCTTCACTAAATTGTTTTTTCGCTTCAAACTTTTTTTTATCTTAACTCTGCACCTAATTTTGACCACTTTTGTAATTGGAAGTATGCATCTAGGACCAACAGTTGCGAAAATAAAGGTCGGTCAGGTTATACGTGGACACACTGTAGACACATGGGGACGATGTGCCTTAGCAACATTTCAGGGTATTCGCTATGATGCTTCTGCTGACCTTGTGACGTGTTGTTTATAATAATTAATATGACTACAGATCCATCTTACCTCTCTCCATAGAAGAATAAACTAGATTACCATGATAGAGCTATGGATACTACGGACGACTGGTGACATTGTAGAAAATGAAGTAGAAGACACAAAACTTGACGTTGCACAAAAATATTTATTAATGGATTCAGGACATCTTGAATTTGGGACGGGCTGGTTTTAGACTCTCACAATAATTTTTACAACATAAGAAGTTTTTAAGATACGATATTTTATAGACAATATTCAGCAGACTAGTCGCTCCCTTCGTTTTAATTCCATATTAGTACACAGTGACACCACATCAAATCCAAAAAGATGGAAGGGGGCTAATTGGGTTGTAGCCCCCTCCTAAAATAGTCGAAAATGAAATGAAAAAAGTTCTTATTTTTTCTCTTTTTGTTTGAGATAAATTTGTACTCCCCCCCCCCCCCCCCTCCCCTATCATTCAAGAGACTAGCCACTCTCTTCTCTTTAGTTTCATATTAGAGCACAGTGACACCATATTATAACCAAAGAGATGAAAGGGGCTAATGGGGTTCCAACCCCCTCCCAGAACAGCCAAAAATTAAATGAAAAAAATGCAGATTTTTTACTTTAAGTTTGAGGTAAATTTGTAATTTTGCTTTCTGAAACCCTTACTTTTTTAGATAAAGCTGTAATTTTTTTCTTCCGTAATACAGCAAAATAGCCATTCTTGTTAGCTCCATGTTAGTCCACATTGACATCACAGAACGGGAAAGAAGGGAGGGAGCTCTCCAAAATAGTCGAAAATGAAATGAAAATATAGTGCTTTTTTTTTCTGTTTCAGATAAATTTGTATTACTTCTCCTATAATTCAACAGAATAGCTGCTCTCTTCTCTGTAGTTCCGTATTAGTTCACAGTGATACCACATTATACCCAAAGAAGTGGAAGGGGGTAATGGGGTTACAGCCCCCTCTTAAAATAGTTGAAAACGAAATGAAAAAATAGTGCTTTTTTCTGTTTGAGATAAATTTGTATTTCTCCCCCAATAATTCAACAGAATACCCACTCTCTTCTTTTTAGTTCCATATTAGTGCACAGTGACACCACATTATACCCAAAGAAGTGGAAGAGGGGGGGGGGTAATGGGGTTACAGCCCCCTTCCAAAATAGTCGAAAATGAAATGAAAACATAGTGCATTTTTCTGTTTGAGATAAATTTGTATTTCTCCCGCTATCATTCAACAGACTACCCGCTCTCTCCTCTTTAGTTCCATATGATGGAGGAGTGCGTTTGATAAAGCGTGACACTGGCGAGAGCCATTGACGGCATCTCCCGTGTCAGGGCGAACTACTCTAACGAAAAATATCACCTACCAGGTGGAAGTTTCTAACGATACTGACTCTTCTGCTCAAAAAAAAATTCCAAAGAAGGCAACGCGCACTGTTTGGCAAATCGATCGGTGATCGAACAAATCAGCACGCACGGAGCAGATTAGCCACGCATGCATAACGCCAAAAGTGAGCGAGCGATGCACGCCAAAAGGGTGATAACGAAAGCTATCTGAACATGCTCCGAACGGCAACTGATCGATGAATAACCATTTCCCCCCGTGTCGATCCAACATGGTGAACTGCTGAAAATGACAGATATAAAACTGGAAATAAATAAATACTTACGATCGTAGCGATGGGGCATGAAAATATGAACGAATTGCTGTAGGAACAAAAGTGATATACCAAATTAATGGGAATCGCGAATGCTGAACAATGGGAATATTGAAATAATTAACTATTAAAGATAAATTACTAAAAATAGTTAAAATTACGTTAATTAATGGGAGATACAACCATGTGCAAATGCCCGATCATGATTACGATAAAAATGGTGCATTCACAATGTGACAAATGATAAGTAAAAGGAGGAATAAAGGGTATGTTTACTTTGGATAATAAAAAATTAAAATATCGGGAAAAATATTTGAAAATTGAATTCCTTATATCATTAAATACATTTTTACCTCCAAAGTACTGCTAGTATACTTACAAGGTCCCCATCAAACTTACTAGGCTTAATAAAAAAATGAGTTTCCATTTTAGCAAAAGATGGTAGATCAACCATCGTGAAACAGAGTGTGTATGCCTGAAAGATTTATGACATGATTGTCATATGCAACAGTTGGTCCCCCCCAGATCACTCAAAGTTGCTATTGTAGTAACTGCAAATATCAGATCTTATTCTTTCTCCTGTGGATTGTAAGGTTTTACTGTGGAAATTGTGATGAGCAATTCTAAACGAAAAATGTGTGATGCTTTGAACAGGTGTTTGCTTGAAAACATACTGATCATCGCACAACATGATTTCTGCAGGAGTTCTGCTGTGAAGTGCTTGAGCATCCATCCTATAATCATGATATTGCCATAAATAATTACTATCCTTCTTTACACCTCAAAAAATTCCTGTGGGTGGGCATTTTCAAAGTGACGAAGAGGTGTAAATCGCTGCTGCATGATAGTCCTATCAAAAATGACACACTTCTAGGGCACAAGATTACAAATGATGATCCCAATATATGACAAACGTTTCAGTTCTGGTAGTTGAATATACTAAATAGGTAACTCATAATTGTTTTCATGTAAATATGTTTTCTTTCTGCTTACAGCCAAGCAGAAACTGATTTTTGGATAAGCCCAATTAGAAGGGTTAACGAATAATGATGAGCTTTTATTTTTTAAGTATGTCGTGTTTCTTAGTACTTTTTTGGAATTTCTAAATTGGTTAAAACTAGTTTGCTTGGATACAAGTAAATTTAATACTATCCATAGTGGAAAAAATGGAACTAAAAAAATAATATAAAAAAGAAGACAATTATTGCTGTAGTGTTAACTACATTCTTGAGTTAAGAATATAGTTTTCTAGGATTTTAATATTGATTTATGGATAAAAATTAATATAAGATAATAACTCTTTATTTTTCTTTTAATGACTAATCAAAAACTGATTTATTTAAATTCTTAAGGGATAGAAATTTGAAAGTATCAACATATTATGTTATTTTAATAAACAAAATAAAACAGCCTACCATCAGAATTTGATCTATCTTTATGCAAACAAGTTATGTGATTTGGATTTATTTGCAATTGAATGTATTATATAATTGAATTTATATTCAACAAAATGTTCAAGCAGATGGCACAATTTTTTTGATATTTGAATGGATTTACAATAAACTGTATATAGAATAATTAAAATATTTACAGGCTATAACAGACACGGGGTGAGAATTTTCTACTTTTATAAAAGTATCATCTGAATCTCTCCTTGAAAATTCTTTTTCGCCTCCAGTTTAAATTAAGGATGAGATGAATATTCAGCCACTATTTGGTATTTGGCCCTTTTGCCGAATATTGAAGGCTTGTTGATCGAATTCTTCAGCCAAACATTTATAGATATCTCGCCGAATAGTGAAAGATACCTTGCCAAATAAATGCAGGATAAAAAAAAAAATTTCATTTCTTGCAATTTTTTTTTCTCTAATCGAAATTGGCTACTTTCTGGCAATTTTATGAAGTCATTCTCATTCTTACTAGCATGTACAGTTATTCAGATACTAAAAAATATACAGCCTTTCTGTATTTCCTATAAAAGTTAGGGATCTTTTAGAAAATGCTACCCAAATTGGAGATTCAATTGTCCAGGAAATGTCTTCGTTAGAGAATGACAGATTACAGCTCAAGATATAAAAACTCTTACAGAAAAAAAGAAAAACATTGCCTTATTCTAAAACACTTGAATATTCATTAATGTCTTCAAATTCCATGCACATATATAAAAAGGCTCTTATGAAATTCATAACTTACTTTCTATTTTCTATAAAGTAGGAAATATAAAAATTCATCCATTAGGTGCATTAGCTCAGATTCATTTTCAAGGTGGAATATCAAATACAGTCAACTATGAAATCCGCACACTTACGGTTTACGGACAGAGGGTTTTGTGGATTATATAATTTTGCGGATTATGGATCATCCCTTTGTTTACATTTTATTTTTAAAATCTGACTATAAATTGAGAATAACTGCACAAAAATTACAATTACAATGGAAAATAAAAACATAGTGCAACATTGGTTTAATATATTTAATAACTAAGTTAATTTAAAGAAAAATTAAATTATATACAATACTTATTTTACTGATTATTCATTATTTTAAACATTGACAGAACAAAATGGCAGCTTCAGTTGTGGTTTGTTGTCAATAATTTTTTTCTGTAGTCTATGAATACTCATTACTTTTTGCTCTGACAAAAAATTTTGTTTCTCAAGGAAATTTAAATATTTATATCCAATTTATATTGAAATATTTATTCATTGGAAAATTGATAACTGAAAAAATATATATGGGGTATTCTCACAATCTTTTGACTTTTAAGTCCCTGAATAATAATTTTTATTATAGTACATATTCTTGTATTTTTTTTTATTTCATGTACTGGGAAATATCCCACTGCATGATTGCATAACAATATTAACAAGATAAATAAGTTTTGGACGATGTTGGGGACCCAAATACCAGGAAAACTCCTGTACCGTCCCGTGTCCCTGATGCTAATTTTTAAGTTTGGAGCTGTCTGTATAAAATTGTTTCAATAAAAGTAATTCAATGTAATTTTTTTTCTGAAACTGGGACAATTGTTTTATATAAATATGTAGCAAAAATTAACCTGCACATATTTTTACGGTTGATATTATTTTTTTAGTTCTGTCCCTGGGTTTTAGATTCCTTACCATCCCTTTTGCTAAACTTATACAGAAAATCACTTCAGATGCAGCCACAGAATTTTTTTCAAGTTTTTCCTCATGCAGAAGTATGCTAGAGAAAAAATGACTAAAATTCTTTGACAGGAAATTTACTGCAGAATTTAAATCAGCATTTAAATATCAATTTCAAGCATTGCGGCTTTATTGGTAGTCTTACCATCCCCAAGGTTTATTCCTGAACTTGTCGAGGCAAATTTTTTTAAAATTATTTATTTAATCCAATGTAAATATGTGTTTCTAAAAATCAATGAACATTGTGGCTATCACTTAGTCTTAACATGATTTGCTTAAAAATAGTGGTGATTTTCCTTACTGTCCAATCCTTACCATCCCCTTTTTTTCCATTACTGTCCATTTTTTCCTATACCATCCCCCCTTTTTTTTCCTTCCGTCCCTTCTTTAACACCCCTTTAAGACAATGTTATTCTAAAATTTTGTACTAAAAGTAATACATTGTTATTATTTCTTATTTGAATGTCCTGTGGGTACTATGAAAATTGATTATAAGTAAAAATTTAGAAGAAAATAGAAAGTTATAGTGGTAAAATAGTAAGGAAAAGTTTAACTAATGGTAACTACGCTATGGTAACTAATGGTTAAACTAAAAGTAAATGGTAAAAGTTTAACTAATGGTAAGGTAAATTTAACTTAAACCTCAGTTAAATAAAAAAAATTTCACTGCTGACCATTTATTTCGCTGCTGTTGACCATTTATTTCACTGCTGACCATTTAATAAAAAATTTTTTGCTGCTGACCATTTTTTCTTTATTTTGAATCATTAAGGCTATCATTAAGATTATTTTGAATCATTCGTCTATCAGATTAAAATGTTATTTTAGCAAGTTTAATTTCACCAGATTTTTATTCCCAAAAGTCAAAAGCTTGTGAGAATGCCCCATATATCAAATTTAACTTTGTAAGTTTAACTGTTTGTAATATTTCACGTTCGATGTCGGGATCGCAGATTGATTACCAGAAAAATAAATTTAAAAATTACAATTAAAAATGCTACTGAAAAATCTGGTAACCAAAATGCCATTCCGACACCACGTATGGCCGTGATCGTACATCGCGATTATCTACATGGCAATTAAAGATTAACTTAACTGAAATAATTAGGATGCTTTAAATATACTACATGCTGAAAAGGAAAATAAATGAAATAACTCACCCATGGAAGAAACACATGAACTTAACTTACTTTAAATATTTATTAAAATAAACACATAAAAAGATAAGGTACTGCGCAGACCCCTACAATCAGTTCAGTATTAAAATAGCTGAAGATATATATATGATTTATCACTTAAAATATCAACTTCTAAATAAGTGAAATTTTCATTTTGTGGATTTCATAGATGGATTATAGAAAGCACTTAAACAAATTCTGATATCATTAATATTGGAAGAGTTGAACTGCAATTTTATTAATTTATAATAGGAGATCGTCCGATGATATGTTTTGAATGGTCCATCAGTTCATCATTGGAACAGAAAGAGTTCGACTTTTCTGAGAAGCTAACATATGCATTCTCAGGTGATAATAATCCATTCTGAATCATATATTAAAGTTCGCCAGCAGGAAAAGGGGCTGCCTTCAATCTTTCTCAAAGATATTTTCGTGATGCAATAATTCAAAGAGAAAATTAACATTACCATTTCCAGGCAGGCAGAGAGACACAGTTACCTTCCAGAAATCAACCATGACACGTCCAGGCTTTTGAAAATTCTCAGAGTAACTTTGGCCATGTTCCATATTAGCTGCAGCGTGGCACTATCTCCCAAATTGTTTTCTTGCAATATATTTTTATGTTGGACAATGATATTTGGTTAAAGTGAAGAATTAAATAAATTCAATTAAAATGACTGGTCTTCGACCCATATAGCCAAAGATCCGATCATGAAAAAAAATTATTGTTGTTTCTTGGAGCGATGATGCACACTTGTTCGCACATCAACGTCCAGATTCGAAGAGAGGGAGAAAAACCCCGTAGTATATTTCGAAAAGGACGCTCAAAATTAAGAGAACCAATCAGTGTTCCCCAAAAACAATTCCAGCGTGCGGTCACTGAACTCATCATGAGAACGCAGCTCCCCCGAGCAAAAATGGCGTCTTGTGTGACGTAGCGATGTGCTTTGCATCGGTAAAGGAACATAATCATGGCGATTTTCAGTGCATCTTAAAATGGATGGCGCGCGTATTTAAAAGAAGTGAAAGTAAATAAAACTTAAGATTCGGATTACTCGCGATCTATTGCATCAAAATAGATGAAATTTTGTCTGCTGAAAGTAAATAATTATTTAAATCAAATAAATATATTTTGCAATGAATTTAATAAATATTTAAGAATTTTTAAAAGGTTAATATTAAAAACTTAGAACTTTTTGTAAACAATCTAGAAATCACTGATAAACAAATAATTTAATAGATATTAGAATCAAATTTTAGTAGTTAAAAATATTAACGTAATATAGATATTTTAAATTGTTATTTGGAAAGATAAATAAAGTTTCTGAATTGATTAAATTTTTATTAATTAAATAAATAATGGTTAATAGATTTAATATTGTTAAACTAATGGGAAAGTATGATGTTACGTAACACTGTTAATCACAATTTTCTTTGTTTTCATTCCAACGTGTAGTGTGGATAATAGACGTTTGCGGATTTCACAGAGTTGACTGTATCACTATTCCAAGTACAACAGTACATCTGAAAACAGAACTGGTGTCAAACTAGATACTGACTAGATAGCACAACTTGCTTTATGAAGATGGTTTTATAAATATTTAAATATAAATTCTAAATATTGAACAAAAATTTTTAATTCTACAGTTTTCATTTTTAATTAATTATTTGTATGATTACTGGCTTCAATATGTAACATTATTATGTATATATTTTTCAATTTACATCTTTTTTCATCCATGTTGTTATCAGTTTCTGCTTATGCTTTTATTGCTTGTTGGGTAAGAAGAATATTGGTGAATATTGTATGTGTTGGTTCAAATGTCAAAGATTTTGTTAACACATGTATTCTACTTTAACCATACCCTTTTCTTTAATGTAATTTGCAATTTAAGGCTTGGAAACTGATTTCAGAACAGACTCATTCTTACAATTTTTTTTATCGTTAGGGACACAAATTCTCAATGAAAAAATTTACTTGATTAAAAGTTATTTCAGAAAATATCGCCTTGTGAGTTATAAGAGAGAGAGTAAGAATATTATTGATTTTGAATGCAAAAGTGGATAAAAGTATCATTTGATAGTAAAAGTGATGCAAATTCTTTAAGTTTTAATGGAAATAATTTATTTACCATCCTGACATATTGAAAATCAATTTGATATACCTTAGAATAAAAAGATATAATGAAATTTCATAATTTTTTTGTGCTAAAATAAGTTTATCAAAATTAAAAAAAAAATTAATTATATTTAAGAGTAGTGATAATTAATGAGTTCCTATTTTTTTTAATTATATACAGTAGAAGATCTTTATAATGCAATTCTCCATATAACGCACAACTTCTCAGAGGTAAACAATGATTTTTGCAGTTAAAAGGCACCTGCATTTTCATATTGTAAAATATTGCTACTCTCTAGAGGACTAAATTTGATACATTAGTTAAACTTTATCTTCTAATTTAATACCTTTTTACTGAAAAAAAATGCTATTATTACAATAAACATTTTTGAAAATGTCTAATATAAGGGATAGTTGTGTCAGTTATATTTGGATCGTATTTATAAAGTAAATTTAACAATGTCTGACCTATATTATGCAAAAATTTATAATTTGGATAACTCTTGGTAACAAGGAATGCAGTATGAAGATATTCTAATGTATTTTGATATGTTTCAGACATATTTGGCCATGTTTACAAGTTGAATTTAATGATGTGATCCATATAACGCAAAATTCTATATAATGCACAACCTTGTGCTCTTAGGTTTGCGTTATAAAGATCTTCTACTGTATATATATATATATCAAAAGTTATTTTTTTTTATTGGAAAAAAATGTTAGTATTTGGCTGCCGAATATTCGGCTTAAAATTTGGCTGAATATTCGGTATTTGACTATTCAGTCAAATCACTATTCATCTCATTCCTAGTTCAAATATCTTCAAAACTCTTTACTTTTTTACATTTTTCTACCCTATTTATTACTCATAACTAACAATATATAAATAGTCAGTATTTTTTTTTTCTTAATTAACCCCTCTCCCTGAAATTTTTGCTTTTGCATCTCTCCCTCTTATACACAAATCAAAAATTTTAAAACTCTTTGCTTTTTTTTTTTTTTTTTTTTTTTTTAATCTCACTTTATTAGTCAACAAAAATTAAAAACATTTTTCTAAATTCCCCCCCCCCCCCTCCCTAAACCAAGAAAAGAAAGTGACTTTTTGTGTAATAAAATAATAAGTCATCTTAATAATTCCTGAACATACCCCCTCCCTCCTCTCACCAACTCACAAAGAATAATTTTTAAAACTCTTCATTTTTACAAATTTGCTATTCTATTTGATACTTTGTATTAACAATGTGTAATCAATCATCTAAAATTACCCCTCTCACTTAAATTTTTGCTCTTTCCCTTATCTCTACTTGCTCACCAAAAGATTTCAAGATATGAAACACAGAAAAAAAAAAAATCCCCTTTTTCTGTTGTTTGATTATTCTCACTTATGTTGAATGCAAACAATATTTCATGCACTTAAAATTGCATTTAAATTCAAATAAAAATTCTAAATAAATTTTCAAAGATACTTACCAAGAGATTCATTATCACTTGGAGATCCTCTAAAGCTACTGTCAGAATCGTTTTTACGGCTTTCACTTTTGGATGGAAGTTTTTTTTTCTGAAAATTTGTAATCAGTGAATATTAATGTATAATTGGTTTCTTTGAAAAGCATCTAAAGATTATTAAGTTTTAAGTTTACAATTTATTTAAAAAATATTCTAATTTAATTAATACGACCACCCCCCCCTTCCCACACACACATACACACACACAAAAAGTGTTTATAAATTAGTTACGCTGTTTCAGTGCATAAAAAACAAAAATCATCCAGCCTTCGACAATTAATCTCGACTTTAAAAAGTCCTTCTGACATGTACTGAGAGGGAAAGGTAGCTTAGCTTCTCTATTCCTTGGTTATATAATTTTACTGGAAAACATGAAACTAAAATGTCTGAAACCCGAATACAGAAGATTCATTCCCTGTATTGGTCAATACTCAATTTTAATGAGAATTTAGTGAAGCTCGTCAGCAATAGACAAGTTGACTTCATTTATGACAACCTATTTTTGTTACCGAATTTGGCAATATTTTTCAAAGTGTTTCCAAGCTTGGTGATAATTTGAATCTGGCAGATATGAATATATAGTGTTAAACATATAAGAGTTAGAACAAAGATTACAACAATGAAAGAAGATTTGTGAGAAACCATGCTCACTAAAACCCAAAAATTAAAACCGTTTATGGAGGAATCTTGATGTGTTGTTTCACAATCTCAGACACCTTAAAATTTCAAACTGTTGGATCTCACCCATTTTTTAAGATAGTGATGAGATAAAACAGGCTCCGGAATCCTTGTATCAAGGCCGAACAAAACAGAATAAATTTATTTAATGGAAAAACCTTTAGAATTTCTAATTTTTTTGTACACCTTTTTTAAATTTGAAATTTTTAAGTGGCTGCCATTTTGAAACAAGAAGGTAGATAATGAAGATGGCCAGAAAAAAGAACAAAATCTTAGTCGACACAGCCTAGAAAGAATAAAATACAGGGCAGCACTAGCATGAATCTGCAGAAAAGAATGTAAAACCTCGGGCTTGTCACGAGAAAAAAAAAGTTCAAGTCCATCCTGAGTTTTTCTGATAAATATTAAGCCTACACAGAGTTTAATGAAAGAAAATTTCTCTGAGGTCAGGTTTTAAGTTAGGCCTGGGCAGACATCTAATATATAATTACTAATTCAGTCTCCCCACCCAGTAAGACTATTCCCTCTACCCAGACAAATTTTGCCTCAGCTCCTGTTTCTACAGCAAATATTCTATTTCTGATTATTCTGAATTGATAACTAAATGTATTAACAGTTAACAGGTCAAATATTGAGTCAAACTGAATATTTGATAACTAGTATATCACACTCAAAATGACGGAATGTTGATCTGTGCTTCATTTTCATAAGACTTCATACAACAAACAGCATAAAGATTTTATCATTGTAAGATTTGTATCATAGTAGGGTTTGAAATGTTTTCCAGCTCGATTTTTGTGCCAAGTTTAATATTTTTATTTTATTTTGTAGCTTTTGACATGTAGATTCTAAATATCTTAGGTGCCATTTTTTTCTTACGCATTTTTTAGTTGATTTTCAAAATGGCGTCCAAGATGGCTGCCATTTACTGACTTTTTTTAATATTTGTGGGATATTATTGACCAGTATATCAAATTATATGTTTTTGGGGTCAAAAAATGCAAATCTACAATCAAAATACACATAAATTATGTTATTTATTATTTATTTATAAATTTATTACAAAATTACTAATATACTAAAGGCATAGATTTTCACATGACTAACGTTTTGGCATGCTACAACCTTCTCTTTGAAACACTGCCACATTCTACAGAGATTATTTCCCTGCAAGAAAAATGCAACTCACTACGTGAGAAATTGCACAATTGTGAAGTTGAAGCTACAACTTTGTTTGAAGAGATCAGAGGACTAGTTGAAAAAAATCTTCCACATATTAAACAAAGCAGTGGTGATATGGCAAAGTTCTTACTACAGTATATGAACCAATTTGGATCTTTGTTATGTTTCATCCGTGCCACTCGTTAAGGAGATTGTGCATTGCATCTCGCGTCATTAAAGGAACAAATCAAGTATTATTTTGCTCATGACTTGTTTCATTATGCTAGACTCATTCCAGTATAATTAGCACAGATGAAGGACATTAAAACAACATATCCAGAAATATGGAATGCTCTCGAATCTGGTTGTTTTGCAGTATCCAAAGTCAATATTCCGCTTATGAAACTATTTTCAGAACAGAAGTTGGAACAGAAAATCAAAGAACTGAAGAACATTGGTGGAGTTATTGGTTTAACTCAGAATGAAAATGCCCTTGAAAGGTATTTCTTGTGTGCACCAGAAGTATTACGCATTGTTTCAACTTACTTTGAAAAATACTGTCCATATGAAGTCTCTAAGCAGCCCAGGAAACACTATCAACTTTGAACTTCCATATCGCTAAGAATTTTTCACAACACAGCCATCGTCAAGGAGAGTATTCGGTATCATTGTGGAGGAAACCCTTTCCAAGGTAATACCACACTAATGAATACTGCATCCTCTTTGAAAGTTCCAGAATCTGCGAAGGATGATATTCTGAATCGTCGACAAAAAGGGCCAATTGGAATTCAAAGAATTTGTAAGAGATAGACTAATTCGAGAAGATAGGAAACTTCTTTCTTGTTTTCTTGTTGTTATGGAATCAAGACCTCAAATGTCTACAAACCTAAAAGGTGCAATTGGAAACTACAAGATTTTTGTAATACCAAGATCATTATTTTCCTCTGATGGATATCTTCATATTCCATCTGACAAAGTTCATTCATTGCAGAAATAGAGCAATATAATCAATCACCCAAACTTGAATCATTAGCATCCTCTATTATTTCTCCGATAGAAAAAGTTTGTATTATAGATGGAATGGCAATCTTACAATCAGTATAAAAGACACCTGCCATGAAAACTTGTGAAGACTTCGCAAATGCTTTTACTGAGATCATTATGAAAATGACAAGCGGATACACTGAAGGGAGAATAATATTTGACCAATACCTTGAGCATTCATTGAAGGAGCAAACTAGTAAGAAAAGATTGGGGGTGACAGAACCTATTAGATTTACTATTACAAATAGTACCAATATAACGCTGGTTTCATTAAAGACGTTTCTTTCACATAATGAAACAAAATCACAGCTGACTATCTCGGAAATAAATTACTACAGGTTTTTGCTGCTAGTGAGAAGAAAATTGTTGTCGTTGTTGGCAGTAAGGCATACAGTAACCATGCGAATGTTTTCGATTCAGAATTATGTGATCATATACATAAAGAAGCAGACACTATTATACATCTCCATGTACTTGATATAGTGAACCATCATGATAATTATGAGATGGATGTATTTTCGCAAGATACTAACATTTTCATATTGCTGTTTGAATTGGTTTCAAGTCATCTAGTAAGCAGTGAAATCAGTTTTGCTACTGGTCGAGGCAACAAACACAGAAAAATTAATATTAATGAAAGATGTCGAGCAATAGGTGCTCATAAAAGCAAAAGGTTTACTAGGTTTACATTTATATACTGGTGGAGACTGGGCAGGAAAATTTGTAGGCATTTCAAAACAGAAGTGGATAAAAGTGTATATCAATCTTCAGTGTGATGATAATATTATAACAGCTTTTCAAGAACTTGGGGAACCTAATGTTGATCCATTATACAATCTCTCGTTGTCTGAAAAATTCACCGACTGGACTTAATTCAAAAATAGTAATTTTTAAAAGATTTCAGAGTTAAGATGGCACCTTTTCAGAACTAAAAGTTTCGAGGGGGAGAAATTATCATCAACCCTTGGAGCACTGAAGTCATATATTCTAAGATCAAACTTAATTTGCACCATTGGAAAGGGCTACAGAAATCCTCGAACTACAATAACCCCACTTATTGGCAATGGTTGGGGAAAAATGGCGAAGGAGTAATTTCTCCAGTAAAATGCCTGGAGTTACCTACGCCCAAAGGAGTTATTGAACTTGTGAAATGTGAGTGTAAGAGAACGTGTACAGATGGAAAATGTTCTTGCTTAAAGAATTCTCTGGTTTGTACTGCCCTTTGCAAATGCAGTGATTGCAACAATACATAGGACTATCAATACCATCACAGTGATAGCAGTGATTCAGAAGAGGATACATAACATCCCAGTACCGTATATACATATAAATGCTGTTTTTAATAATTTTTTTCAATATCTTCAATAGTTTATGTTATTTCATTTAAATACTTTGGTTGTGTATAACTGGTTAATAAAACACTAGTACATCTAATGTCTTTCATATTTTTGTGCTTTATTTGCATCTTATCGCTTAAAACACTTCAAAAACTCAATTTACTCCTAATTTTATTATATATTTGTATTTCCAGACCCTGAAAATATATAATTTGACATATTGGTCAATAATATACCTCAAATATTAAAGAAGCCAGTAAATGGCAGCCATCTTGGACGCCATCTTGAAAATCACTTCCAAAAATGTGTATAAAAAATGGCACCTAAGGTATTTGGAATCTACATGTCAAAACCTTTACAATACAACAAAAATATCAAACTTGGCACGTCAATCGACCTGGAGCCACATTTTACGACATTTCAAACCATACTATTATAGGAAAATACATTTTTTGAAAAAATGACAAATAATTTCTACAAATACAAATGATGAGCTTATTTTTTTTTAATTCAATATTTAATTTCTGAGATAGTTCAATGATCAATAATGGCCCTGATTCTAATCTTTATAATCAAGAAATGAAAAATCTGTGAAAATTATGTCATGTTCATATAATCATATCAAATTTTCTCCTTAGTTTTATTAATGTAACAAGTAATATAAAAATTTTGTTTTTAAAGTCCATTCCTACTTAGGTCATCAAAGAAAAATTTAATATAATCCCTTAAGCTAATATTAGTTTTTTTGCATTAAAATATCTCAATTTGTTGATTTTCTATAAGCAAGTAGGTTTACAATGGAACTCTATGGGAATTTGGCGAAATATTAGAAATATTGCCAAGTTGGCGTCCCTTTTGGTGACTTATTTTGGCCGCCAAATTTGGCGATATATCGCCAAGTTGGCAACAAACTTGGCGGTATTTGGCGACAGAACAGGGTCCCCCCTATGGTAACCCCTTATTGAAAATACCTTCAATTGCATACCTTCAAATACATTGACCTTCAATAACCAATGGCCGCCATTTTGTTTCCCATGCAAAACTAAAATTAATTAATTAAAATTTAATTAATTAATTAATATTTGAAAAAACTGTATTAACATCAATTGTCATCCAGTACAAGTTTAAAAAAATTTATTTCAACTTGATAGGATGAATAATGAGTATTTTATTAACGATTGAAAATTTGAACAAGATAAATATATAAATAAATAAATATAGGGAAAGTGTGAGTAGTAGGAATTGAAAAACACACATCAAGCTAAGCATAACGTCATCGGCACAAACTTTTCAAATGTTCTTTTATGCTCAAATATTCAAATAAAAAAATATTTTCTATTTAATTGTTAAAGTCATAATGAATAAAAATAAAATAAACACAATAGACAATATGCTCGTGATGTCGCAATAAATAAGAATTTTTATTTGCTTATAAAAATAAAGTATATGTGCATAATTTTTTTTTACTCTAAACAACTTACAAATGAAAAAATACGTCGAAAAAGGCACGTGTCAGAATATTTTTCATTACAAAAATTTAAAAAAAAATTAAAATATAAAGATGGGAATTTTTCAAAAAATAGTTAGTGAGAGCAAATCTACAAATGAATAGCTTTCATTAAAAAAAAATAATTAGCAAAATTGGTTCAGTAGAAATCTCAGGACAGATGACACAAAAAAACAGCCTTGTGTTTTAAAATATAGAGATGGCACGGTCACACCAGAATGGTTACCTATACTTTCCTAAACTTGGATTTTATGTAAGTAGATATGGAAGAACAGGCTAAATGCTGAATCACGGTTCATACTCACTTTTGCAAAAAAGACTGAGTAATTTTTCAGAACTAATCATGCCAAATAGCAATGATTACTGGCTAACATGATCTCTAAATATAGACCGGGCACTTTTTTAGAATAGCTGGACAGTTTTACAGGTTTTGGGAAAAATGATAATAATAATTTTCCTGAGTTTTCTGTAACATTTAGGTTACCCCAAGTAGCATGAGCCCTGTTAATATTCGATACAAATGAAAAAAAAAAAATGCATATAATTAATTGTAAACTTTGTAGAACACATATTTTTACTAAGTTTCAAGTGAAATCTTTTAAAACTATCAATATCAGTTTTAGCTTTTGATAATACAAAAAAAGATGCAAAAGAATTATTTTATATGTTATATTTCATTATCTTAATAATTTAAAATATAATATATTTTTAAACCTTTTCCAAAGAATCCTCTTCTTCAGAATCAGAACTTTTGCAGTATTTCACTTGTTGTCTTTTTCTCAGTTGCTTTCCTTTTTTTCCACTTTCATCTGATTCCTGTTCTTTTGACACGTTTCTTTTGCTCTGCCTTTGTATGAAAAAATTAATAAAAGAGATATTTTTCAAATAAATTAAACTATTATTTGTTACTTAATTTAAAATAAAAATATGAGCCATTGAATTTGAAAGTAGTACATTGCAGTTGACTGGGTTTAAAAATATTTGTAAGCAGTAATAGACTTATTTTATACATTTTATATTTTTTGTAGTCTTGTTTCATGTAAATTTAATGGAAAAAAATCATGGTTTTGCTATGTGGCTATGCCTCACTTTCAAAAGCAATGTTTTTTTCAAAAATGTTGATTTTCAAAAAATTAATTTTTCATTCAACATTTCAACAATCGATTTGAAATCAAATTGTTAGATGCTACTTAATTTTAAACAGTAATATACACTATAGTCTGTTTACGGAAACCAGAGAACGAAAGTAAACAAACGAGTTGCTGGAACATCGCCAAAGAGCTACACTTTTGGCTAAATCCCTAGTTTGGCGAGTTTTATTTTTTTCTCTCCTCTTGTTAGTTTCTTGTACATTTATTTTGATAAATTTTAAAGCATTTACATCACAAATGACTCTCGGAAGATGGTGTTGAAGAATTCGAGTGGGGATTAATGACCTTGCAACTTCTGTTATTGAAACTCGCAATGCCAAAAATATTAAGCTAATAGAATAAGAAAAAGATTAGGAAGATCTAAAAATGACTTGGAACTTGCACGAATCTGTGCTGTACATAAAGCTGAACTAGTTGGATGTGCCAATCCCAAAACTTTCTTCTATCTTATACATCTTAATATTTCAAAACCTAGTTACACATGTTAATACTTCAATATTATTAGTTCAATACTATACCAACTTTGATTTTCATCTTAAATTTCTGCTCAAGTCAATTAAACGGACTAAAAACGAGTTAATCTATATCATGATATTTGTTAAAATTATTAATTTTCCTTATTCTGTCGTTATCAGCTGTTTGCGAATAGCCGGCATAGCAGGAAGCGAGTTCCCGCCGCTGCATGAGCCGCCGATGCACAATAGAACTACGAAAAATCAAGAAAAGTATACAAAAATCGCTAGCACGGAGCCCCTTTACCGCGCAATATTTCCAAATTCAAGGAGAACCTGTTGGCCAAAGCCAAAAACAAGCACAAACATTTTGGTTGAATTGTATGCATAATTTTATACGCTGTTCGATGGTACAATAATGAAAATGGCACAGAGATCGGAATTATAGCGCCCCCTTCTTTCAGAATTTTTTCAAGTTCAGGGAGGACCTGTTTGCCATAGCCAGAAACATGCACAAAAAATTTGGTTCAATTATATGGATAACTTCATACACTTTTCGATGGTACAATAATGAAAATGGTACAGACATCGCAATTATAGTGCACTCTTCCGGCAGAATTTTTCCAAATTCAGGGAGGACCTTCGTGACATGACCAAAAATAAACACATAAAATTTGGTTCAATTCTATGCATAACTTCATACACTTTTCGGCGGTACAATATTCAAAATGGCACAAAAATTGTACAAAAATTGCTATTACAGCGCCCTCTACGAGCAATTTTTTTACAAATTAAGGGAGGACCTCCTTGCCATAGCCAAGAACTTAATTTTTTTTTTTTGTTCAATTCTATGCATAACTTCATACACTTTCCGATGGTGCAATATTCAAAATCGCACAAAAATCGCTATTACAGCGCCCCCCAAAGGCGAATTTTTTCCAAATTCAGGGAGGACCTGCTTGCCATAGCCAAAAACTTATAATAAAATTTTGGTTTAATTTTATACATAACTTCATACACTTTTTGATGGTACAATGGCGACAGACAGACGGACGGACGTACGGACAGACGGACACACAGACAGACAGACATTTTCTATAAACATGTTTTTTGGAATCTCTGACCCCTAAAACATGCAAATCCGTCGAAAACCGGAAGTCGAAAAAAATTTCGATTACAATACTTTCTTCTATTGAAGATAGAAGAAAGTAAAAAAGGGGAAAATAATGAGGAAAAAGTTCCAATTAAATGGAAAGTTTGAGGATATTTTTTCTCGTCTCTTGAAAGACCATTTTTAAGTGCATTCATAATTATATAAATATGTTGCACATATAGTCATCATCTGGTCCATCCATCTGTCTGTCTGTATATAATAGCACAAAAACAACCTAGCTGAATGGTTTGAAATTTAATATATGAGGACATCAGAAGCCAAGGGGTACAAGTGACAAAATTTTGATTTGGAGTAAAATGAGTTCAAAGATAATTGACGTTAAAGCTGAACATCAATAATAATTGACTGAATTGAAATAGGAAACTCCTGCTTGTTTTACAGTGGTCTTTGAACTCTTATTTCAATAAATGTGAAAAAAGTAGAGTGCAATTTTCTTTAAATTTATAATTAATCAATATTGATCATTATTCGGCAAAAGTGGTTGATCTCTAAAGCACAACACATAATTAGAAAATCATATTTCTTTACCTGAAAAGAAAAAAGCATATTTCCAGGTCGTCTGTGCACTTCATTCATTTTTTCCAATTTTGTCACTTATACCCTTTGGCTTCTGGAGTCCTCATATATGATTGTTGCAAAATTTTGTCAAGTCATTTCAAATTTTATGAAAATTTAATCAAAACTTTAAAAGATATTAATAAAAGTTTACTTCATTCTACTAAATCCTATCATGCATCATTAATTCAATGATATTCTGTGATAGATAATGATTCTAAGTTGCCATGGTGATTACGTCCTATTTAAGATGGAGTCTTTTCATTTCCATATTACTAAATTTAATCTATATAATCGTAATAAATTTTGTATTCATGCATTTTTGCATAAGAGTGCAACAGCTATTGCATGAATGTTTATAAAACTAGTTATACTACGAATGCACCTCATTAGCCACGTTTAATGTACAATATCTGACTTGTTATACTCTCACATCACTAAGAAAACAGAAGGTTTACTTAGCCCCTGTTATACCAGCAGCTTTATCGGAAATCTGAAGTTCTTCAAGTGTCGTTTTATATATGTTAAAAATCATATCCTTTTCAGTCTCACTCAAATCTTTTCTTGTTACTTTCTTCTTTGGTGGACACAAAGAAATTTTTTCATTCTCTATTTGGGTGCACAAAATACCAAATCACTCGAAAAAACCCTTAATTTTAGCATTCAAAAGCAATAACAAACTGCAGAGATGAAATAAAGCAGAAACTCAAGTTGTGTGTTTGGCGCTCTTGGCAAAGTGCCAGATGCTTAGTCATCGCCAATCTGCATGTGCATTTTGTTTAGTTTCGTTCTCTTGTTTCGGTGAACAGAGTACACATAGCCTGATTTTAGTGTTTCCTATAGATCGATGACAAATAATAATAACTTGATAGACTGATAAAGTATCATTTAAATACCCTTTTTGTCTTTTTTTCTTTACGGTTTTCCTCTTGTCTTCCTTCTCACCTTCATCTTTATCTGAAGTGATAGAAATAGATTTCTTCTTTCTTTTTTCCTTGAGAAGTACAGAATCATCTGATGAGTCGGATGTCACTTTTTTCTTAGATTTTGATTTTTCTGGTTTACTCTCCTCTTCACTTTCAGAATCTTTAATAATATACATGAAAGAATAAGAAATTAAAATTTTACCAAAATTCAAAAATTAAATTAAAATTCAAAATTTCAAGTTAAAATTCCTAGTTTCTTTTTCCTAGTTTTTAATTCTAATACTCAAAATTCAATTTGACCCTATTAAGTTTGTTCCTCAGTTTGACATTTATTACTTTAAGCCTCAAATTCAAATTTATTTTAAAATAGAAATGGCTGAAAATAGCACAATTTTACTTTATTTGTGGTTTGTGATGAACCTAAGTCTCGGTTGCTTCATCCCAAGACTTATAGTGTATACCAGGGATGCACCAAATATTTGGTATTCAGCCATGCTACCAAATATTTTACCAAATAGTTAGGCCGAATATCAAATTATTTGGTCTTCTGAATATCACACTATTCAGATATCGAAATATTCGACCAAACTGAATATCGAAATATTCAGCCAAATCAAATACTTAAAAATTACTAATTTTTTTTCTAAAAACTGTACAGTCTTGCGGTTTACTTGCTCAACCTTACACTTAGAACAGAAAGTGTATATTGTATGGCAAAAACATGAAAGTTGGCAGTTATGAACATACATATGATACAAAATGCGCAGGTCACAATAATTAAAATGCTTACAGGCAAAAACTGATTACAAATATATTTTCAGTAACTTTAATTTAGACAAAAATTTTAACTAAATTTATATAGATACTTACCCAGAGATTCTTTAAATGTACTGTCTGAATTGTTACTGCTTTTACGACTTTTAGTCCTGGATGGAAGTTCCTTTATCTGAAAATTTGTGAATGCACAATTGTTTTATTTTATAAAATATTCTAATATAATGAATAATAGAAAATAAGAAAGTTAAACATAATAAGCACTTATTAATAATTGAACCGTTTTACAAAATAACACTCAAGCTTAGTGGAAATTATTTTCACAATAAATTTCTATGCATAAATAATCATGTTATTAAATGACAATTTGTCTCAATTGTATAGGCTAGACTCTTAATTATCCCTTCAACACCTGACCTAGACTCTTGGTTATCCCTTCAAGACCTGACCTAGACAATCGTGCAGGTGATCCTAAAGGAAAAATAAAAACAAATTTTCTTCATTTTGTACAATTTAAAGTCGAATCTGCACCCACAGAATTGCATGGATATTAATATTCATCTCTTCAAAAAAAAAAAAAAAAAAAAAAAAAAAAAAAAAAATTCTGAATGCCGGTTTTATGTTTTTTCTTCAGATTTAAAATTTCATATCCGCTTTCCAAATTAAAATAAAAAACATTTATTCCTAGTACTTTTCTGGTTCCAATAATGTCTGGACTTAGAAAATATTAATATTTACTATTAACAGGCGTGCAGCACACGCACTGGAAAGTCTGAAGAGAATCATAAGCTGAGAAGAACCAATTCCCGTTGAAATAAGGCCCATAGAACCCAAGAAAATAATGCAACGTTACTGTTTGAAAATGGTGATAACTAAAGTCATATTTGGGAAAACATACTTTTAAATGTAACCAAATGGGGAGGTGAATGAACCAACTTCCACTGAAATTGGGGCCCATATATAGGTGCAGATTCACGGCCGCCAGTCACTAAATTTTCGACTAAATTTTTTGCTTTGGAGATTAACTTTCGGCGTCTAAGTCGCTATTCTTCTTATAGGGATGCCCTTTTTTCGCCGAATGATTTTCATTTTTTTTTAAAAATCAATCGCGGAATTAGGGGAAGGTGGCCTAAAATGATTCTAGTGGACAAAATGATCCACATAGGTTTTACAGGTCACACTATCTACAGTGTAACACATAAACTAGTCGTGCCAAGTGAAGAAGAAGCAATGACAGTATTCAAGCGATCGCAGTATTACGCGTCTGAATAGAATTCTTTGAAAAAGTGGTTTTTATAACTTCTCTTATAAGATAAGCACTAACTTTCACATTTATTTAGATATACAGTCTTTCATGCACAGAAATATGACTTGGTTTACTTAATAGGGTGTGTTTTTAGATGTGAATTACACTTGCTAAGTTTGTTATGTTTCTCGGCGTCATCCAGTTATACGACCTAAAATGTACGGCCATGTTGCCGGGTAAAATGATCCATTATGTGGATCGTTTTACAACCAGTTCATTGGCTGAAGAAAATCTGGTACCACATCCTAGCCATTATGGGAGCCAAATGTGTGACTGCCCCAAACCTTTCTCTTTGAGCCCACGTGTGGACCGATCATAATTTTCAAATATTCTATTTTATTGTTCTTTCAAAATTATTTGCGACACTTTATTATTTTAAAATTGACATAAAATAAATTATGTATGCTATTTGATATCAAAGCTTATTTTATTTCATTATGTATTGTCATAATTACTTTTATATTATTTATTTTGCCGAAAAAAAAAAATTACAATTATTTTTAAATGAAGGATCATTTTGCCCTTGGGTGAGGGCAAAATGATCCTTTGGACACTTTTTCAAAAATCTATTTTTTTCATTACTCGATGTGGGTTTAAAAAATTATTAAAATATGTTTATAATGCGAAATATAGTGTAAAACATATTAGCATAGGGCCAAAGTTTCATTTAAACAATTATGTTATTTTACACAAGTTTTCCCCTTAAGGGGATCATTTTAGGCCACCTTCCCCTATATCTCCTCCATAACTCTCAATATTTAGCACTTCTCTTTTTTTCTTATTGTCCATAACTAAAAAATATGATTAAACATGATGCCGCATTTCCGCGGAATCGTAAATTTATTGCTTTCTTCTAAAAAACTGCAATGTCTGCGGGATCGAAAAAAAATTATGTTTGACGTACATTGCGAATTAATTCAACAGCAAAGGAAACCACAGTTAGCTTGTGACACAAAAAATTTTTAGACGAGAAAAAAATACCTTTGGGCCCCATTCATTAAATTTGTAGCACTGGGATTACTCTAGATATGTTCTTACAGGTAGACACTAGATATTGGCATGTGATTTTCTTACGGATTAGCAAAATTGCTCGAATTAGTATTTATTTATTTAGCAGATTTCTGCAAAATCAGTTTGTCAATCGGTCTTGAAAAGAAATCGGGAATTTCCTCGATAGGCCATGAACTTTATAAAAAAAACACCATGGAAAAATCCGGCAAATTTCATCGATCGCTAGCTAAATAAAACCCTGCAAATTTCGTCAATCTGTCGTGAAATAAACTGTGATTTTCGTCAATCGATTGAAAGGAAAAAAGATAATTTTTGTCAATTGGTCGATAGGAAAAAAAAACATGATTTTTGTCAATCTGCCCATAGAAAAAAACATGAATTTTGTCAATCGGTCAAAGGAAAGAAAAGGCAAATTCCATCTTTCTGTCCCCAGAAAATGCACAAATATCAACAATCGAAAAAATGGAATTTCGTCAACCAGTCGGAGAAAAACAGGAATATCGCGCATTTTTTCCACGATCATTTGACGAAATTTGTGGTTAGTTTTTTTATGATTCTTTCACAAAAGTCACGTGTTTTCTGCAAACTTTTGAAGAAATTTGCGTTGTTTTTGCTATCCTTTGACAAAATTAGCATTTTCCCCGTGGTCCTTTGATGAAATATACGTTCTTTTTTCCACAATTCTTTGACGAAATTCAGAGCCACTGGCTCCTTAAAAAATTTTGGGAATCTGTACCTATAGGCCCATAGCAAATGCGGATCTAGTCCTTCATTTAGAGGATGCAGGGTCCATGGTTCTTTTTTTTTTTTGGGGGGGGGGGGGGGTCACATCTCTTCATGAGAAATTTTTAAATTGAAGGCTATTATACCAATTTCTAACTCAGTAATTTTCTCATACTTTCACAAAGACATTTTGATTCGTAAATACAAAAAATTTGCATTAATATTCATAAAAATATAAAATTTTCAGATTATATTCAGATACTAAGAAATTTAAGTGCTTCCCATTTTCTTATAAAAGCAAAGAATTGTTCAGAAAATGTTGACAAAGTTAGCATTTTTAGCCAAGTTTTAGGTCTTGAGAGCAACAGAAATGTCATCATGAGGAAGCAGTTGGCTGTCGCATCTGGAAATTCAGTTTAAAATGCCAAATTTCATGGAATTTTTTGAAATATTCTTTGTTCTTATCAAAAATGGGAAACACAATTAAATCACATACATAATCACAGATCACATAGGTTCTCTTCCAAATGTTTTGGATTCGAAATTAAAAATCACTTCATGAATGCATCAGAAATTATCTAATTTTGATTTGAGTTAAAGAGACAGAAAGAGACAGAAAGATTCGCATTGTTGAGCAGGGGGAAAAATTGAAAGAATTTAATGTACATTTCATTCTTTAAATGACCTTTAGAAACTTTTTTTTTAAGAAGGGGGGTGGGGGGACCCTCCTTACCGCCACATTGGATTCATCACTGGCCCACAGAATCAGAGTAAAGAATGCAACATTACTGTTAAAAAAATAGCGGTAACTGAAGTCTATATTTGTATACACCTATGTAGAATATGTATTCACCTATGTAAAATATTTTTCTACTCATGCTTACCAATTATCAAATGTATATCTTAATTAGTTTTTGAAAGAATGTGTCATGATTGTTCGAAGATGGTGGCAGTTTTATCATTAACGAGGTTTTTAATTTATGGTTGAAATTCCTTTCCCCCTACATTAATGCAATCATTAAAAAAATAATTGCATTTTTCTGATAATTAGAAGTTAACAAAAGCACAACGCAAAAATGGCCACCAGATGTCTCCCCTTCCCCTCTTTAAATTCAAATCTGTATTTTAAGTAATTATCTTAATTATCGCTCATTAGTAATTCCATCCATTACCAATTTGCTTCCTCCATTCACTTCGATTTTTACAAATGCAGAATAAATTTCTTTTTGCATAATTAATTTAGTTTTTTGCTAAAATTTGGTTAAAAAAATTCAAATATTCAGATGCAAGATATTTTTCTACATATGAATGCGGAGTTTCAAATCTATATCTTAATTTTTTCTAATTAGTAAAAAATAAAAGATTTTTTTTTCATTTTGGTAAGTAAATGGAGACTTTAGGGTTGCCAGATTGTACGTTTTTCCTGTAAGTTGTACGTCTTTTAGGATTATCGTACAGAGTACGTTTTAATTTGTCCCGTACAATGATTTCTTCCGTTTTTCTATCACATCTTTCCTTTGATAGTTTCAAGAATGTTTTTCTTTTTCATTTTAAATTTCACCTTTTGCCGATAAAAAGTTATACACATGCGCACCAAATGTAAAAATGGCTTGTTTCCAGTAAGGATGACAAAAATCTTGGGAGTGTTGTGCTAACTGCATGATCGCGAACTCTTGGGTCACATTAGAACATCTGAACTTGACATTATTATGGACTATAATCAATCTACATTATAAAAGTTTTAATTTAGTATATCTGTATCTTAAGTTTTAATATTTTGTTTGATATATTACTTCTCTTTATGCTTAAATACAAACAATTATTTTTGTAGGGTGCCCATTACTAAAATTTTCGTGATCATCATCGAATCGTAGGATGTTTTGGTTTAGTTTTGCTCTTACAATTCAATTAATTTTTCATCTATAATGGAATATATGACAGCAAAATTAGTTAAAAAGGTTAATAGAATAATGTAATACAAACATAGTTGGAAAATAATGATTAAGTTGATTAATTAATAACCTCTTTTAAAAGAAATTAGTTACCAAACACTTTACTTGCACATTCTACATATTTTAGCATGTTATAAAAAAAGATGGTAGCCGATAAAACTGAAACTAATCAATGTCAATCAAAATCTTCCATTTTTTTATAAGATAAATCTGGCAACCCTAGGAGACATGGACATCTGTTGATTTTAGTGAAAGTCAAAGCCAACACCATGTCTGGGTAATTCTTTTCATTTCTGGATCAGTTTTTTTGCAAAAATTAAGGAAAATTACTGGCTAATTTTCACAAAAATTGGATTTTTGGATGCAGAAAATTTTTCTTCATATATATATATATATATTGTCAGTTTCAAATGAATACCACAAATAGTTTTCTTAATACTTGCTGATTAGTGAAAATTCCATTGTCTGCTACAAAGCTTCCCTCGCTCAGGGTCCAAATCTATTCAGTTTGTGGTTTTGGGAAAGAACTACTTTTTTAATTAGGCCGTTTGATTCTGAAAAGCTAGCCTTGCTCGAAGGGTACAAATCTATTCGGTTTGCAGTTTTGGGGAAAAAATCTTTTTTAATTGGGCTGTTTCATAAGTTTTTAATTACTATCTCAGCTAATTATCAAAAATTTATAATATCCGAGCCTCAGGTGCATCAGGGACCTGCCTCGGACTCGCCCAAACTTTCAGCCTTGTACGTGTGGTAGATTTCGCTAGCTATCACAGACACATAGACAAAGAGAAACTTTCTTTTATTAGTATAGATTGATATCGTTGTTAAAAAAAATTACAGAACCTGTAGTCTTAAAACATATAAAATGAAAATTGGACTGACTGAACTCATTAAATACAATTATAGTACATTTAGTCAACTAAATGTATTAATCATTTTACATCTTTTGCAGTTCTTTTTCTTATTATTATTTGGCATACTGAATATTCATTTCAACTGAATATTTGATAACATAGAAAAATAGTTTGAATACTGAATATTTGATGCATCATCAGATAAAATGCTTGTAACTGTGAACTTTGTAGCAAACATATTTTAATTAAGTTTTAAAATTTTTTTAAATTATGAATATAACTTTTTGCTTTTGATAATACAAATTAAGATGCAAAAGAATTTTCTTAAATGATATATTTCATTGTTTTAATAATTTTCAAGATAATATATTTTTAAACCTTTTCCAAAGAATCCTCTTCTTCAGAATCAGAACTTTTGCAGTATTTCACTTGTTGTCTTTTTCTCAGTTGCTTTTCTTTTTGTCCACATTCGTTTGATTCCTGTTCTTTTGACAAGTTTCTTTTGCTTGTCCTTTGTATAAAAATATTGAATAAAACAAGAGATATTTTCGAATAAATTAAATTATTTGTTACTTAATTTTAAATAACTATATGAGCCATTGATTTTGGAAGTAGTAGATTGCATTTGAGTGGGTTTAAAAATACTTATAAGCAGTAATAAACTTATTTTATATTTTTTGTAGTCTTATTTCATGTAAATTTAACATGCAACAACAGTTATCCGTGTTAGCTGGGGGGAAAAAAATCATGGTTTTGGTCTGATCATTGGTAAAATGTTCATTTTCTTTGAATGGAATACAATTATAATGAAAAACTTAATATTTTACTTTATTTATATATTTGATTACTTCCGTATTTCATTCTTCTTTAGAAAAGGTACAATAAAACAAAATATAAATTAAATTTCATAGCAAAAAGTGGAAAAAATATTCAATAATAAGTTGTATGCATATAATTCTACTTTTTAATTTAAATAGTGAAGATTTTCAAATTATTCATGATGAAATTCTGATGTGTTTGGGAATATTATGCAACATAAATGATAATTCAATTCAAAGTGGATTTGCCCCACTTTCAAAATCCACATTTGAAAGACCATTGACCAAATAAATTAGTAGTAACAAATTTATATATTTATTGTGCATTGATTAAAAACACAAATTTTATGTTAATTTGTAATAGGGATGTGACAAACAGCCCAATATTCAGCCAAATTTTAGGCTGAATATCAAGTACTTGGCAGCCAGATACCTACTTTTTTTTTTCTTTCCCTTCAAAAGAGAGAATAACTTTTGATTATATGTACATTTCTTCATAAAAAAAAACAACAACAACAACAACAACAAAAAAAAAACACAAATTGATGTTTATTTAATTAAAAAAAAAAATATTTTGATGTATTTCTTGTAATATTTCAAACACTATACAAAATAACTATTCCTTCCACACTATTCAAACACATATTTCATACTAATAATCAAGCAACTTTTAAAACATCCAAATTATAACTGCATAATTTTATCCACAGGAAAGTTATTCATAAACACTGTTTCTAAAATAGGAACTCATTAGTCATAGACTGAGAGCTGGCAGCCCAGACAATCACCTCATCAAGGTCACGGATGAAATTCTAGGAACAATTAAATCTTGATTCGCATATTAAAGTGCAATTGGTCTGCCAACACTAGAAACCTGATTTTAGTGGCTGACTCGTAAGTTTACCATTATGTTTTCCTGCACCAAAAGGTATGAAAACATGGAGGACTGAGAGCAGGAAAACAAAATGGTAAACCTACGAGTCAGCTGCTAAAATCAGGTTTTCCAATGTTTTCCACCAAGATATGACTTGGCAGACCAACTGCGTTTTAATATGTGAAACAGAATTTAACTAATAGTAGAACTTCATCCATGAACTTGATGAGGTGATTGTCTATGCTGCCGGCTCTCGGTCTACTACCACCACTGTTGAATGTACTTTTAAAACTTATTTTTTAATTTAGAAAATTTAGTTTAACAAAAAAAAAAAATAATAATAATAAGAAGATGCATTTTATCTTTTGTATTTAAGTATGTTAAATTGATTTTCTATAAATCAGGATAGTAAGTTAAGTAATTTCCATTACAATATAAAGAATGCTCTTCATTTTCACTACCCAATTACACTTTTATATTTTAAAATCTATGATTACTTACTCTTTATCATAATTAATAGTGAGGTATTTACTGAAATAATGTTTAGTCAAGTAAATTTTATAGTGATAAGTTTATGTCCCTTGTGAAATTTGCAGACATGAATGAATGTTCAAGTGATTTAGAATGAAGAAGTGTTTTTATTTTTCTATATGAGAATTTACATCTTGAGGTGTAATCTATCATTATCTGATGAAGACATTTTCCTGAAAGACAACTTTTGAGAAAAGCTATAGGATTTTTCAGTATCCAAATAACTAAGCATTTAGTGCAATGCAATTAAGAATGAAAATGACGACTTCTTGAATGTGTCAGAGAGTAACCAGTTGGGATTAGAGAAAAAAAATTGCAAAAAACAGAATTATTATCCAGAATTTATTTGGCGACATGTAAGAAATATTCGGCAAGGTATCTTGCAATATTTGTCTGAAACTACAAGTCGAATATTTGGCCAAAAGCACCGAATATTTGTCTCTTCCCTAATTTGCAATAAGATTTAGCTTTAAAATTGATTTGTTTTCACCTAATCAGGGCAGCCACAAGCGACTATTTTTTAATTCTATCTCACACCACTTGCTCAGAACAAAAATGTTTCACGTACTGTTTGACAACATTTGCAAGAGAAATATACTATAAAATTTACTTTCTTAAAATAGTGGTGTGAATAGTAAAGAAAAATAGTCGCCTGTGGCAGCCCTGTCTAATGGACTTGCATCAAAATCAATAGCTCATATATACTAATTTTAGTGCTATATATAAATGGGAGATTAATAAAGATCCATTAATAGGCTGATTAAAATAAATTATAATTTACATACCTATTTTCTCTCTTTTTCGCAGCTTTTCCTTTGTGCTTCTCATCTTCATCTGAAGTGATAGAAATACTAGCTTTTTTCTTTATTTTTTTCTTCGGAAGTACAGAATCATCCGATGAATCAGATTTCACCTTTTTCTTAGATTTTGATTTTTTTGGTTTACTGACTTCTTCACTTTCAGAACCTTTAATAATATATATATGTATTCAGAGAAGTTGTATAGTTATAAATGAATACCAGACAAGAATTAATCAAATACAGACTCACTATAGAGCTATATTCTGCATGAGTATCCAATAACTCTATTTGTAAATATTATTAACTGTGTTGGGAAGAAAAAAGGCTAAAATGTTCATTTAGATACTGAAGTGAAATTGTTTTTACCTTCAAATCTACAACATCCATTCCTTTAGAATAAAGGCCAAAGTTACATTGATGGGTAAACAGTAATGTAGAAAGAGTAAATACACGGCACCTAGGTATTTATTTTTGGGGTATATACCTGGGTATTTTTTATCCAAGCCTGGTGTAAATACTAAAGATGAGTTTGAACTCTTTTTTTGGAACCTGAACCCAATTATTTGAAATCCTGGCCCTTAACATCCAGTGGATGGACAAAAAATTATTAGTTACATGCCTAAAATTTACACTGTGATGAATTTAAAGTTATATATTTTTATTTACTGGTGGATTGTTAAACAATTTTTGGTATATTTGGATAGAATACTTATGGGTTAAAAATAAAAACAAACTTTTGCTTATAAAACAGAAAATTATTGTGAAAAGACTCAGCACAAGTGTTCCAAGACAAATTTCTCAATATTTCGTCGAATCTTCCTTAGCGTCGATTACGGCCTGTACTCTTTTGGCATGCCCTGTATACATTTTCTTCCAGTTCCACATCATGGTGCCAAACCTTAAGCAAGGCTTCTGTGAAATTTCTTCTGCTTGTCATGTTTTCTTTTGATACTTTTTGCTTTAGAAGCTCCTGCATGTTTACGATCGGGTTTAAATCCAGAGTATTGCCTGGCCATGGCAAAACATTCAGTTCCTCCTTAGTTAAGATTTTCGTGATTGTCGTCACTTTATGACAGGGTACTGAGTCATGCATGAAAATACATTTGGAGGCATCGGGAAACCATTCCTTCAGTTGAGGGATCAACCTTCCTTCCAATACTTTTATATAATGGACCTGATTCATCACCAGGGCTGCGGAGTCAGAATCAGGCCCATTTTTGAACGAAAGAGTCTGAGTCGGATCTGTTAAAATTACCAGAGTCGGAGTCGTCCATTTTCCCCACCGACTCCACAGCCCATACCTTGATCTTAAGTGGGTGCTTGACGGTCTCTGCAATACAGTTGGGTTGATATTTTTTATCTTTTCTGCACCGAACAAATGAAGACTTGTCCATCTTTATTTTGATGTGAGACTTGTGAGAAAATTTTCAAAATTAGTTAGGAGGAGCACTGTGAAGAATTGAAATATGTATAGTATGCAGATGACAAAAATGAAAAACTTCTCTATTCACATTTTTTCAGTCTTCAGCAGTCATGTGTCAATGTTGTTTGATCCAATCCAAAAGCTTCAACTTGGAGTCAGTTTGGATTTCTTGACTCGTCTGTGGCATTTAAACCCCAATTCTGGAACACGGTGCCTTGTTGTTCTGGCAGAAATAGCAATGCCAACTTCATTTATGATTCTTGTCAATTCTTTTGTGCACTTTCATCTATTTTCAAGGCAAATAAATGTCATCGATTTTTGATTCATCTCGAGGCACAGTGATGCATTGGCACACACAATTTCCATTCCTTTTTCTCATTATGAAAGCTTTTTTATCAAGTTTAGATTATTTAATTTCCCCTATCACAACAGACATGTCAGTCCATGATTGCTTTGTATGTGGGGAAAAAAAAAAAAAAAAAAACGATGTTTACAAAAATTTCTTAATGTTGCAGTATCAAAAAGCCATTCCTGTCTTTTGACAGAGCTTTGATTAGCTTTAAGAGTGTTAGGGGTAAAACTGGTATTCGAGCTATTGTCACCTCCTCCCCACTCTACTTTATTTTTACTACAATTTGGAGCAATGTGGCTCCTTTTTTACATTTCTTACAAACATCACATTTCAAACCCATCTTTACTGCTACTCCTATTATACTATTTTGTATTTTTGCAGCTACGTTTATCAATTTTAGATTTAAATGTAACAATTGTTTTATTTAAAGTTGTTTTCATTAAATTGTATTGTTGCAAGAGGCTTCCTCTAAGAGTTGTTCTTTAAGTATAGTATCAAATTTAAAGCTAGAATCAGTGTAATGAAAAATATTAAGAACAACACTGGAAAAATTTTCAGGTAAAAAGCAAATAAGCTGGAAAGCCTGATAAAGGTCTTCTAATGGGTGTCCCTGTTTCATCAATTTTTTAATAAAAGTACGCAATTGTGGCTGGAATCAAGCCAATCCCTTCCCCCTCTACATACTTGGCAGCCAAAAAAGGTCCAAGAGGGAAATTACTCCAGCTCTAGTTTTAGGGAAATAAATTTTCCTCAAGGATCTCCCATGCTTTCTTAACATCAGTTGTTTCTGCAAGTAGTAGTCGAAGCTCTGGGGATATATTTAAATATATAGAACTGAATGCTCTGTCAAAGATTAAATTATAGTCCTGCTTTTCTTCATAGTTTACACTATCTTCAAGAGTTTTTCAGTACCTTCTATAAATCCCCAACAACTAAGGTCCATGCCTTCACATCTGCAGACCATGTTGCATAGTTATCCGAGCTTAAAAATTCAATATCTCCCATTATAATATAAATAATCTGTATTAATTAGTTACTGAAAGAAAGATAGTTATATAAACATTTAAGAAAGTACAACAATTTCTGAATAAAAAATTTCTTGCTTGCTATGTTTGCAATTAAATTCTAAATTCTAAGAAAACAGAAATGAACAACACTTAAAATTCAAAATCACAGTAATAGTTATAAAAGTCCTAAATAAATTCTGTAGAAAGAGGATCCGTACTCTATTTCAGTTCATGAATAACAGAAAATTCTTTTTTAACCTTTTAGTTGTAAACAACAGAAGTCTATTTGACATAGAAAGAGAATTAACTCGATACCTGGAAGGAAAGCACCATGTCTCAATATTCCAAAAAGGAGCGTTTTCTAATTAGGGTGTAAAAAAAATCATGATTTTTTTAACAAAAAAAAAAAAAAAAAAATCGGGTTTTTTAAATTTAAATCGGATTTTTTATATTTTTTTCCTTGTGTTAAAATATTAAACATCTACTAAGAATTAAGCATTTCAAAAATGAAAAACCAACCAATTACTAACATAATCTATTTTTTTTGCTTTAATTAATAAAATTTTAATTATGTAATTATAGAAATTACAAAAAACTGCAAATTAAAAATTTCTTTAGTAACATACAACATTATGTGCATTAATATTTTGTAATAGTTATGTAAACCAATATTAAATACTGCTTATATTTTTAAGTTATTGATAAATTGCATTTAATTTTAAATTGATGATACAGATTAAATTTTTCATTATTAAACAATTAACTGTTTAATTAAGAACACAATCTACATTTTTGAAAAAGTGGTTGAAAAAAGTGATAAATAATAGTTTGATAAATTGATAAAGCAGCTAGTAATTTTACACAGAAATTCTTTTAATTCATTTATCAACAGAAAATAACAGATTGCACTTATTTTATATAGTAGAAGGAATAATTTAACTAATCATAAGAAGTTATGAAAACATATGTAGAAACTATAAAATATCCACTTAAATAAAATATAGTTTTATGATAAAAACTTTGTCAATTTTTAAAGAAATAACTCATTTAAAATATTTAAAACAATTTTATTTTTTAAAAGAGCTTTTATTTATTCAGCAATTAAATTATGTTATAAACATTATAAATCATTTTCATTACTGATTATAATGCTTTTTCACGCCATTTTAAAAATATCAGAAAATATGTGATTTTATCAACTGATTTAAATCAATTGATTAAAATCATTGACACTCTATTGCTATGTTTATTGTACCCCTGATCATGAGTTTTTTTTTTTACTGAGATTTTTAATTTTAGTTTAAAATAGAAATGACAGATGACGCTGCAAGCAATAGGCACTAAATCAGTGCCTGACTTAACGACTATTGTTTGCAGCGTCATCTATCGCTGCTATTGTAAAGTAAAGTCGAGAATCGCAGTAAAAAATCTCCTGGCATCTTACATAACCCTCCTGCAAGATTTTTTTAAAATTGCTGTTACCATTTGCAAGTTACTGAATTTTAAAATCAGTCAGTCCATTTTAGGACGCCCAGTATGTTTTTTAATAAGTTTCAAAGCATTCTTTACTTTACTGAATTACAATTAATCTTAGATATAAAGAGACAAGCAGTGTTATACCAAATTAATATTTTTTACATAATCCTGAAGATTAAAAAGTATTTTTAAATAATTGTTTGGGCGTGCCCGTTATGGAGCTTTTAATGTATATAGTTTTTATCTACAAAAGTATTTAGACTTTCTTTTCAAAATTTGGGTTGGCCCGAACCCTTCTCGCAAGAGTGAAAACCCAATCCGAAACTGACCTAAACCCGAAATCATGTATGTGAATCTGCCCCAAACCCAACGTGCTAGAGCGCAGCTAAAAAGTAAAAGTCAACACCGCCCGCAGCAGAAAAGTACAAGTCAACCGGACCCAAACCCAACGCGATAGAGCACAGCTAAAAAATACAAGTCAATTCGACCCGCAGCTAAAAAGTACAAGTCAACCCGATCCGCAGCAGAAAAGTAGAAATCAACCGGACCCAGGCGCGACCCACAACAAAAAGTATAGTCGACCGGATCCAAACCCGACCTGCAGCAAAAAAGTATAGTCAATCGGACCCAAACCCGACCTGCAGCAAAAAGTAAGAAGTAACACGACCCGCCGTGAAAAAAATTAGCCCCGACCCGCGTATCATATTGGAATCTCCAAATTTCTAAAATCGCCTCCCCCTTGAGGACTCTCCAGATCCGTCCTTGTTTCAAACTAACATCGGCTCGTGACGCACATTTATACTTCTCGCGAAAGTAACCTTCTTTGAAAATAGCTCATATTTTATTGGCTTTGATTAAGTTTAATTTTATTTATCGATCCGGCCCGGCCTGGCCCGTTTATTCTGTTTCTTGGCCCATTAAAAAGATTGTTCTAATACTGCAGGCCCAGCCCGTTTGAAAATTCGCCTTCACTTCGCCAGCCTGGGTATGGGTCTCGGGCCAAGCCCGTGCAGACCTCTAATACAGCCTTACTTAGAGTATGATTTATTTTTACAGAAATCTACATTTGCATATTATGGGCATGGAAATAAGGTAATTTGAACAGATCAATCAAAATGTGCAAAGCATAATAATTGAAATGCTTACAGGAAAAAATTTAATGCAAATATAATTTCAGTAATTTTAATTCAAATAAAAATTCCAATTAAATTTATATAAATATTTACCCAGAGATTCCTTATCATTCAGAGATTCTTTGAAGGTAATGTCCGAAGTGATGCTGCTTTCACGGCTTTCACGCTTGGGTGGCAGTTTTTTTTTCTGAAAATTTGTAACTAATTAATAAAATGCATAATTATTTTATTTTTGAAGCACGTAAGATAACTAATTTTTGAATTTACAATTTTTCTCTATAACATATTTTGATTTAATTTGAAGAAAATAAGCAGACTCAACATGGAAATTAGTTACTCATAGCTACAGTGTCTTATTGTATGAAATATTAACTTTAATGAATTTTTAATATTTTTTCTCATTCATTATGTAGAGCAAGGGTCTCTAAAGTATGGCCAGCGGGCAAAGAACAGCTCTTGAGTAACATGGATATCTGCCCCATATCAGCTGACTGGAGGTACATACAAATGAAAAATAATCAATGTATAACACATCCTACACTTATAGTAAGAAAACATAATATAATTAATGATATTTATAAATGTTGCTTTAGTGCAGATAATTTTTTACAGTTGTTGACAAAGTTTACAAATACTGATAATCAAATAAGATAAGGATATTCATCTGCAGACACCTTTGTATTTAGTAATTTCAATTTATAGAAAATACAAATATATGTGTCATCATCCCTTAAAGGTGCATACAACACAATATAACAACATTTAAAATATATTAAAGGCTTTTTAAAATCTAAACATGTGAGAACCAAAGGTTGTTGTGTCTCTTTGTGCCTTCTAGATTCACCTGGGAGAGACCATTCTACTTCAACGGTGATATAGAGTAGAAGGTGGCATGGAAAAGGTATTCAAAATTTGAACAAACACAGGTTCTACCTATTATGCAATACAGTAGACTCCCTCAAATCCACACAGCTAGGAACCAGAGGTTGTGCGGATTTTAGAATTTTGCAGATTTCTGGTCATTGCTTTTACATTTTTTAAACAGAAATTTGAATGTAATAATGTGATCAAAATTATAATGAATGCTTGCAATATAGTAAAATATTAAAATAATTAAGTAAAGTAATAAACTAAAATGATAAAAAGTAATATAATTTAAAAAATGATTACATTATTAAAAGTAAAGGTCAAATAAATAATTAATAATGTATAATTAATTATGCATGATAAAGATCGAGATACTTTTTCTTTAAGTCATTCAATGAAACTTTCCTCATAAAGGTAACCTATTAATTCTCATCAAAATGATAACGTAAGGAAGTTTTATTTAAGGTTTAGCCAGTCTTAATACCAAAAAAGCTTGATTAATACATAAATATATTTGGTAAAAAGATTGTGACTACTGGTGATATCAGCAATATCTTGAATTTTTTACAAATGAATTTATACTTCCTTCAAAAAAACAATGAGTGCAGTCATATTATTAGGAATCATATATTAAAATACAAACAGAATGATATAAAACTAAAAAATTCTGTAATTTTGCCCTTACATCTGAACTGAAAGTTTCATTGTTTACATCTATGATGGCATGTGGATTTTAGGCATTTGTGGATTTGAGGGAGTCTACTGTAATTCCTTCCAGACCGTGTGGATATCATATGATAATATATCATTACAAGCTATTTCTTTATTAGATTTTATTTCCAGAGATTATCTTACAATAACTTCTCGATAATTACTTGTACAGAAGATAATTTTGGATCTGCTTCATGTCAGATTAATCAAGGTGAATTTAGCACTGAAATTTCCGACTTTTTATTTAATAATTTCATTTTGAAGAAATATATATTTGCTAAGGAAAAAAATTGTCTACTAAGACATCAGGGAAAAAAAATTACTTTATGGGAATTTTACAAATTTTGCTTTTTTAAAAGTTAAATACTTTGTTTGGTTGTTAAGAATAGAGTTTTTTTGCTAAAAAATAAGCGTTTCTTATACAGGCATCTTGTCTGATAGTTTATTTTTATAAGTATACTGTAATCCCTTAATGTTCGACAGTTTTGACTATTCGTGAAATAAAGAATGCGGAACATTTTAACATTCGTGAATACTCAATTTGGTTATTCGTGGATTTTGCTTTATAAAGAATATTTTTTTTTACAAAGTAAACTGGTCTTGTTTTACCAATACGATAAACTACTTAACATTTGACAGGTGCACTGTACCGTACAGCCTAAGTTCCGAGAACTTCAACTCCTTGATGAAGTCTTATGAGGTAAAATATAGATCAGTAATTGCGAGAAACCTGAAACATGACCTAATGCCAAAAATAAAAAAATCCTAAATTTTCTAAAATTCAAAATTTTTATTGCAAGTGAAAATTTTTCTGTAAAATTGTATGGGAAATTTAAAACTTTAAGAACTTGATTATCAACAGCAATCTTACTACATTAGCAATCTAAAATTTAAAAGAGAAGTAGAGACCACAACTTTTCTTTATACGGAAGCAAAAATCAAACAAAAACAATTAACAAAAGATATGGTCTTCCAAATAATCATATATCAATAAATCTTTTCAGAGATCGACTAAACTTTGTTCAATAAGTTTATAATTATCCAAATTCATTTACAACATGTACTTTTTAATGCTTAATAAATATATTTTTACATTTCAATTCCTTTTTTTCCATTAAAACAAAATCTTAAAACCCTAACCATACTTGGGAGAATACACGGGAATATAGTCTCAATATTTGCAGAGGTTTCTGCGAAAGGGATTACCGTGTTTAGACAAACAAGATGTTTCAAACACACACACACACACAAAAAAAAAATAAGCCAGGAGTAAATATCTGCAAAACATTCTAGTTGAAGTTATGGATTCATAATTTTTTTTAAGTGTTTGTAAATACATCAAATAATTTGGAAGGAAAAAAAAAAAAGGGATTTTTCAAATGTAAATTGAGCATTTTTTGACACTATTCATAAAGCCATTTTCTTTCTTAAATGCAAAAAAATTTCAGCTATTCTGATTCAAATACTACGAAATCACATAGAATTTTCTGAAAAGGCTCAGGATCTTTAAGAAAACGGAGTTGGAGATTTAAGCCAATTTTTTAGACATTACTGTCAGGGAAGGGTCTTCATTGGGGAATAATCAATTAGTACAACTTAAGATGTAGTAAAATTTAAAATGCTATCCGATTCTAAAGGACTTGGTTATTAATGTCTGTAAAATTTCATCTGCTTATAAAAATGCCTTTGTGATTGTGTAAGAAAAAATTCACATTATTCAGCAGATTTTTTTTTAAATGTACCTTTTTTAAACAACAGCCTTAAATATATTTACTGTAAAATATTGAAGAAAATTCAAGATTATTCATACTGTTGGTCTCAATTTCTGTGTGTACTTTTAATAGGTGTTCAGTAAGTTGTAAAACTTCCAGTTGTGCGTATGCTAGCTCCTCTGTCAAAAGTTTTGCTAAATATAGTCTTTTCTACCTTTTACAATTTTTTTAGACCAACAGCAACACAAACATCTCACAAAAAAATTTACTTGACTAAGAGCGATTCAGGAAGTGTCTCATTGTGAATCATATAGTAAGAATTGTGAAAGTTTATTAATTTTGAGTGTATGAAAGGATAAAAGTAGCACTAAATAGTAGAAGTGGAGAAATTTTTTTACATTTTTATGGAAAGATTAACATACCATCCTGGCCAGAAATTCAACTTGATATGTCTAAGTATAAAAGGATGAAATACCAAATTCTTAATTTTTTTGCGACAAAAGAAGTTTTCTAAATAAAAAACTTAAAATGCACATTTAACAGTCGTAATGAGTCTTATATTAGATAAAATGTATGAATTATGCAATCAGTAATTTAGACTTTGTAAAAGTCATGTTTTATTTATTAGGAAGTTTTTTGTGAAATTACAAAAATGCATTTCAAAAATGCATACAAAAATGGCCCAGGAGGAAAAAATGGGCTGCGAAAAAGATCACAATGCACATAGGCAAAAGCTTGCATGCATACGAGCCAAAAAACTGATGGTGATAAATGAAAAAAAAAGAACGGCAAAAATAATGTGAGAATTTATCTCACACTGTATATGATCTACAGATTTTTATACATAATACATATTAAGGTAAAATTTAATTCAGCTATGAAACGTATAGCACAACTAAAATTGCACTTCCAGAAATTACTATATAAAATTTTTGTGTATCCCTGTATATGAGCTATAGAACTTATACACACTTCATAATATACTAAAATTTCTTTATATGCTTGGATCAGGAATGCACTGCCAGCAATTATCGATCAAAGACAATATTGTGATCATACTCTTTTTTGTGTCTCGGAAAATAAACAAATAAATGAAATGCACATTATAAATGTACAATGCACATTATTTCTTTGTATTATATAGTGTAACATCTTTAAAATATACTGCTAATGATTTTTTCCCATAGGCTATATTGTAACAGAATTCTTTGGTGTATCCTTGCAAATGAATGATAAATGCTATGCACTCCATATTCCATAGGAAAAATGTTGTATTGCATCACAATAAAGCATATCATACGGTTGAGGTTGAAATAGGTAAACTTTATTAAAATGCGCAGCAAACTATTTCCTTCCATAGTCCATAATGTGACAGAATTCTTTTGTGCATCTCTGCAAATGAACTGCATACTCCATTTTCAATAGGGAATGTAATCTGAATAACATATACCAAGTTTATGGTAATCCAAGAATCATTACACAAGTTAGAAGTCTCTGCCAGGTTTAAAAAAGGGCATTTTTTTCATTCTTAAGGACACTCTTAAAAAACATTCTTTTGACATTTAAAAGTCTGGTCACTCTTTTCAAGACAACAAGAAGTCAGTTTTTACTACAGTCCTCAGCAAAAGTTTAGGCACTGGTGATATTCCTTTAAATAAAAAATACGAACACTTGGGTTATACAAATGGCTGTACTTATTTTTAAATGTATTTTAAACGTTTTAGGACAGAAATAACGGTTTTAATGTAGATATTATTTAACTGAAAAAAGTGAAATTTGCATATTGCAAAAGTTTAGGCACTTTTGTGATTTTTGGCTATTTTCACGGAAAAACACAAATTTCAAACTTATGACGTCACATGCATGAAGTATTTAAGTGCACCTCGCAGTAGTATCAGTTAGTGAAGATGCCGCAAGCTAGAAATTTTCAGTCAGATGAAGCAATTAAAGCATGGAAGCTGAAAGCCGAAGAGAAGACTGTTGCAGAAATTTCAGCTACTTTGAATCGTCCAAAGAAGTCTGCCTATTAAGTACTGTCTAAGGGTGACTCTTTCAAAGCAAATCTAGAAGGCCTCGTGTGGCCAGAAAACGAGATTATAGAAGGATCCATAAACTGGCATCTAGACAAATGATGATTGCTAGTCGCATTAAAAATGAGTGAGAAAGATGAAAAAGAAATAAATTAGTTTACATGAAAATGATAAAACGACCAGTCGACAACAAGGAGGTGACTCTTTAAGTCTTTCCGTTCTGTCACGGAGTAATTCTGTTTATAAACTGATGAAACAGTGGACTGACACCAGAATTTATAAACGAATTTATTAGAAAATATGGACTTTCTTATTTTCCAATACTTTATAAAAGGAAAATTTTAATTAAATATTCTTGGTGCTGTTTGTCAGTTTCGGAATTAAAATTGTATCCTTTTTTTAAGGACACTGCCCTCGAAAGGGTTAATGATATGGGCCTCACTTTGTTTTAATTCTCAAGTATCTCTGGAGTTTCTCAATGGTCGCTAAGCAGTGTAAGACTACACACATACATTGGCAAACAATTTAAAGCCATTTGGTGAACTTTTAGCTCTTCCAAAGTATATATATGAGCAAGATAATGCATCTATTCATGTTGCATACAAATAAAAAATTGGTTTAACTCTCAAAATATTACTCTTATCGTCTGGCCCACATGTAGCCCTAATCTGAGCTTAATCGAAAACTTTTGCAGCATCATATCTCATACAGTTTATGCAATTTTTTGACAATACTCCTCTGTAAATGAACTTTGATCTGCTGTTGAGCGCATTTGGTACGAAATAGACCCCCAAGTGATGCAGGATTTAGTTTTTTCAATGGAAAGTCACATTTTTGCACTAATAGCAGACAATGTAGGTGCAGTTCGATTTTAACTTATGCATATTTTTCTGTAAATAGACAGATTGTCTATACTTTTGCCACAATGTTAAATTTTTTTTTTGTTGTTATATATTATGTAAAGTGTATAAATTAAAATTTATTGTTTGTGAATGAAGGATAAGTCCCCAGTAATATATGACAGTTAAGTTACAACAATTCATTACATACTTCTCAGTACAGAAGCATAATCGATCATTGTCTAAACTTTTGCTACACACTGCATGCAAGAAATTTTTTTAATATAAAATGAAGAGTAAGGGCACTTTTCTTTTACTGTGAGACAGGAAGGATGTTAGTTTATAAACCAAAGAACCTGCACCTGTTGAAACTGTCTGAGAGAAACTAAGAGCATGGGCAGGCATACAGTAAAAAAAAAACAGAAGTCATAAACACTTTTCAACTATGTTGGAAAGTGTTAGAAATGGGAGCAACTTCTTTTTTGCTGAGCCAAATATGTGTAAAATGCATATAACTATAAATTGAGTAATACGGCGTTTAATTGAGATTTCAATGGAATCTTCAAGACCATCAGTATCACTTTCTGTTGTTAATAATAGATACAGATGCATAAAAATTATTTTTAAAACATTCTCTTTATAGGGCAACTTTATTAAAACAGGTTAACTTTAAAATAAATAAATATATCTTACTGTCATTTTAATTCTAAAATAATTAAATAAATAAATTAATTAAACCTTTTCCAAAGCATCCTTTTCTTCAGAATCAGAACTTGGGCAGTATTTCACTTGCTGACGTTTTCTTAACTGTTTGCCAACTTTTTCATTTTTATCTGGTTTCTTTTCTCTTGACAAGTTTCTTTTGAATTGTCTGTTTAACATAATCATAAAATAAGATACTTAAAAGACTAAATTGCAAATTGCTACTTAAATAATAATATACACTATGTAGACCAATTTTAGTGCTTTTATAATAGGAGTCCCTTACACAAATGGCTGATCAACAGAATGGGAATCTGTTACTGATCAAAAGATTTGAAATCAAATTCTCGTGTACGCTTTGCCATGAATGGCTTAAGCCAATTATGGCTATTCTCAAAACCCCTGCTCAAGAAACATGAAACCAAACTTTCTGACACATGTAAAGGAGTAAATTGGCAGGGCTTACTATTGAAGTGATTTGGAATCGACATTTTTCCATATATAAATTACTTATTGAGTTATAAGAGATATTTGTCACATGATGACAGGTTTTCCTCTTTTTTCTTGCTATCACATAAAGAAAATCAGTTCACAATGCCAACTTTGACAGTATTTTTTGAAAGATCTTTTGTAAAATGTCTTTTGAGTACATAGTTTCTGATTAACAAAACTGGCCAATTTTGTGCGTTTCAGAACAAAAATGTATTTAAAAATGTATCAGAAACTAACCCTTGGATTGAGAACAACCTTTAGTGAAACAAAATCTGTTTCAAATACATAATTAATGTCAGTAGAGTACCTTCAGTATTTAAATAGAGGAATCTGCCCCCTGCATCTTTTGTGTACTAAACCTCAGATCAGCAGCCAGATCAGAATGACAGAAAAATTAATCTTGTATACAAGGTGACCACTAATATCTTGTGTTAAAAATCCCTGATATTTCCAGGTTAATCTCATATTTTCAGGTTATCATTGTTATCAGGTTATCATTGTTTTAAAACAATGAAATTTTCATAGATAATTTTATAACATTACTCTGATACATACACTTACTATTTAGTAAAAGTTTATATGAAAAGAAAATAACACTACAAGACATTTAAACTGGAATAATTTAAATCACATAATTTTTTTTAAAGAAATTATCAATTTATTCAATTTATTGTAGCCAATAAAAAACCTTAACATTGTGGATATGTAGTACTTACTAGAAGAGCCATAGGCTTTGTCAGTGTTAACCACGAACGCCTTTGCGGTAAAATACATAAAAATGCCAAAATATGGTATATTTTAATGACAGAGTCATTGAACTCTGTCAATTCGTGTCCATAAATCGTTAAAAAGACGATCAGAAAAAAATGAGGCTACTTTGACATAATCAAAGTAAAATCCCTCAGCTTTATAAATGAGCATGCAAGTTTTCTTTGGTGCATGTAACAGAAAAATATACGACCACCCTCGCAATACAGGAAGAAAATGCAAAACATTCAACCAAATGATGTAGCACTTGAAATTCTATTTTATATGACGTTAGTTTGAAACAAAATTTTCATTAGACGTTTTCAGTCATGGCATCAGTCAGTAAATTTTGTTTGAAAAAAGAAAAAACAGACTAAACAGATGCTATCTTTCATTTCCTATTTAATAAAAAATATAGAAAATGTTACCACTGCATCTCAAGTATTATAACACTTAGCTATAAGGTATAGCTATAGTAGCTCTATTATAAAGGATAAACGTGTCTGTGCATAATGTTGATGTCATTTTGATGGTGGCAACAGCAGAAGATTAAATTTAACTTTTATTAAATTTTATTTCAATTTTTTAAACTTCTAAATACTACACATTTTCAATTTTTACACCATTGAATAGAGAAAAAAATGTAGTTACAAATGCAATTTGTTTGAACACTATATCACAATTTATTTGAAAACTATATCACAATTTACTCAATTTTTATATTTTTTAAATTAATTTTCAAGCAAGAATTTTTTTCAAATCTATCTCTATCGCCTGCAGATGATTACAAAGGTCCGTTTGCACTTAAATTAATAAAAATAACTCATCATTTTATTCCAGCTTATATTCCATAACAAAATTAAAACACCCATCAATCAATAAATAAAACAATAAAATATTAATAAAACACAAATGTAAGACATGTAATCTAATTTCGTGCTTAATCCACTAAAATGAACATAATCAAAAAGGCTGATTGTAAATAGCGATCTTTGGAGACTTCTTCGGATGTTAACTCCTGATGTGAGGACAATATAGAATATCATTTTTAATACGTTTCAAAACTTTATTTGAACACAATATTGCTATTTTTCATATAAACATGATTTTTAGTATTCTTAGTGGGCATTCTAAAAAATATATTAAATGTAAAAAATCTATTAGAGTTATCAATTAAAAAATAAAGAAAACCAGTAGACCTGTGCGAGGCTTTCTCACTGCAACCTTTGAGATTATTTGCTGATATGTTTTTCATTAATTTTGATTAACTGCAATTCTTTTTTATCAAACATGTTTTAATGATATATACGTATGCTATGTCAAAAGCCGCTTGCAGAACCTTTAGAAAAATATCATCATCACTGTGCCTTCAGTATGTGAAGAGAAAAAAAAAGATGTTAACATCAGAAATAATATATATGATGGTTTTATTCTGCAACCCGGGAAGCACTGGTTTATCCCCTAGTATAAATAAAATGGGAAATAAAACCTAGCAACTGTTTAGTTGAAGTGAGTTTGATACTTCACTGAAAACATCTCATAGAAAAAAAAAAAAAAAAAAAAATCATAATTAAGAAATTATTTTTTAATTTTGTTCGAGAATATCTTTCTTAAAATCGAAATGTAGCTTTGTATATGTTTTAATCCCAGGCCAAAACATTCAAATAAAGATTCAATGTCATTTTAAGCCACTTACAATAAACTTTTAAAACCTTATATACCAGAAATGCACAATGACGTCAGTTTTGAATAAGAAAATATAGCAAGTGAGTCAAAAAAATTGTATAGATAAATTTGAATGGGATGATGGGGAAAAAAAAAAAAAAACGAGTAAAGAGCAGTGAGAAAATTTTCAAATAGTGAGTAATTTTACTTTTTTTCTGAAACGTATGTAGTATGTTGAGTCTCGTTCAAATCTGTCAAAATTGTAGATTTGTATAAGGAACATACACTCACACACTGATTTTTGTATAGAGAGATCAGCAGAACTACACAGCTTTTCCAGTGTTAACCATGCAGCAATATCCTAAAAATATGGTGACCACAATAATAGAGTTATGTGCATTCATGCCCAAAAATTTTTAAGACATCCAGGAAAAAATGATGTTACTGAAACACAATCATAGTAAAATCTCTCAACTTTATAAATCAGAATGTATGTTTCTGGCACGTGTAACAAAGAAATATATATACTACTTCTTTGACAATACGAGAAAAAAATGCGAAAAAGTCAACCAAATTAATTTATTGAAATTAAGTTTATTTTAAATTACATTTCCATTCATAAAACTAAATGCACTATGATTAAATGAAAATGACAACATTTTCTAGATGCTTTCAGTTGTGATGCCAGTCACAGAGTTTTGTTTTAAAAGAGAAAGAATGGCCTCTAAAAAAATTATTACTATGCTTAATTTCCTATTCAATATAAATCGTAGAATAAGTTACTACTGCTTCTAAAATAACAAAACCACTTAGCTGTAAGGTAATAGATATAAGATATAACTGCAGTATACAAATGAAATAGAAAATAAAACACAACAACCGTTTTTTTTTTTTTTTTTTTTTTTTTTGTTTAAGATGATTAAGTTTGACATTATACTCAAAGCATTTGATTTTAGTAAATTATTTCTTTATGTTTGTATTATAGTAGATAACTCTAAATACACTAAATGAAGCTACTATGTTTTTTTAAATATGAAAAACATTTATTATCTACTCAGAATAACGTCGTTTTCTTATGAAAAAACATGGGAAAGTGGGTATGAATTTTATTAGCTTATAAAAACAAAGTACATGTTTTATTAATTCTTGCAGTGTTTTATACGCTGTGGCAACAGGAAAGAACAAAATGCATTACAAAATTAAAAAGATTTGTATAAAATATGGGAGGTGGTTGAAAAAAAGTGTAAAAAGTGGTCTAAGAAATTTTCTAAGTAGCGAGTAATTTTACTCTTATTCTAAAACATATGTATGGATCATTTTCAGACAAAGAAAATTTTGGCTTTTCAAAAAAGATTAAATTCTATTATTTTAATTCCTAATTTTTAGCTCAAATTACACTATATATAAAAATAATTGGAATTTTTGCTAAGGAATAGCAAAGAATTTTTATCAAATGTCTAAAATTGTCACTATGTCCCTGAAAACATAAATCCAAAATGCCTTAATGATGACCGTGGTAAAGACATCTTTTTAACGTTAAACCTACTTCAGAACTAAACTATAACAATTGCAAGCTTATGGGGTACTTATTCTGTAAACAGTCTCAAACCTTTTTTTATAATTCATTCGGCAAAGTTAAATCTTATACTATAATGCGAGCAAAAATTGTGTGTGTGTGTATGTAAATTTTATCTTGAAAACGGCTCTAACGATTTTGAAAAAATTTTGCACCCTACCGTTTTCGGGCACGAAAAGACCATTGGGATGGGTCTCATGTTCGAGAAAATTCGATTAGTGGGTCATTTTGGGTCATAATGGGTCAGGGTCAAGCTAATTATATCTGGGGAACGGCTCAATCGATTTTGACTAAATTTTGTACCTAACCGTTTTCGGGCACAAAAAGACCATTAGGATGGGTCATGTGTTCGATAAAATTCAGTTAGTGGGTCATTTTTGGGTCACTTTGGGTCAAGCTATTTTTATCTAAAAAACGGCTCTAACGATTTTCACTAAACTCTATATTCTACAGTTTTGGATAACGAGAAGACCATTGGGCTAAATCACATGTTCGAGAAAATTCGATTAGTGGGTCGTTTTTGGGTCACCATGGGTCAGGCTAAGTTTTTCTAGATAACGGCTCTAATGATTTTGACGAAATTTTGCACTCTATTGTTTTCAGGCGCGAAAAACCCATTGGGATGGGTCTCGTGTTCGAGAAAATTCGATTAGTGGGTCATTTTGGGTCATAATGGGTCATGGTCAAGCTAATAATATCTAAAGAACGGCTCAATCGATTTTGACTAAATTTTGTATCTAACCGTTTTCGGGTACGGAAAGACCATTGGGATGGGTCATGTGTTCGAGAAAATTCAGTTAGTGAGTCATTTTTGGTCAAGCTATTTTTATCTAAAAAACGGCTCTAACGATTTTCACTAAACTATATATTCTACAGTTTTGGATTACGAGAAGACCATTGGGCTAAATCACATGTTGAGAAAATTCGATTAGTGGGTCATTTTTGGGTCATCGTGGGTCAAGCTAAGTTTATCTAGATAATGGCTCTAATGATTTTGACAAAATTTTGCACCCTACTGTTTTCGGGCACGAAAAGACCATTGGGATATGTCTCGTGTTCTAGAAAATTCGATTAGTGGGTAATAATGGGTCAGGGTCAAGCTAATTATATCTAGAGAACGGCTTAATCGATTTTGACTAAATTTTGTATCTAACTATTTTTGGGCACGAAAAGACCATTGGGATGGGTAACGTGTTCAAAAAAATTCGATTAGTGGGTCATTTTTGGGTTACCGTGGGTCCAGCTAATTTTATCTAGAAAACGGCTCTACGATTTTGACATAATTGTGTAATTTATTGTTTTCTGGTACAAAAACACCACTGAAATAGGTCACGTGTTCGAGAAAATTCGATTAGTGGGTGATTATGGGTGATTGTGGGCGATTATGGGTCAGGGTCAAGCTAATTATATCTAAAAAACGGCTCAAGACATTTTCACAATTTATTTTAATATACGGCCGTTTCTGGTCATGAGATGACCCTTGGGCTAAATCACATGTTCGAGAAAATTCGATTAGTGGGTCATTTTGGGCCACAATGAGCCAGGGTCCAGCTAATTGTATTTAAAAACGACTTAAACGATTTTGACTAAATTTTCTATTCTATCGTTTTCGGGCTCGAGAAGAGCATTGGGCTAGGTCGCATGTTCAAGAAAATTTGATTAGTGGGTCATTTTGGGTCACAATGGGTCAGGATCAAGCTAATTGTATTTAAAAAGTGCTTCAAAACATTTTGACAAAATTTTATATAATACCGTTTCCGGGCATGATAATTGACCATTTGACCATTTAGACCATTGGACAGGGTCGCATGTTTAAGAAAATTCAATCAATGGGTCAGTTTGGGTCCTAATGGATCAGGATCAAGCTAACTGTATCTAAAAAATGGCTAAAAAGATTTTGAGAAATCTTTGTACTACACTGTTTCTGGATAATATAAAACCATTGGGCTGGGTCGCATTGCTCAAGAAAATTCTATTAGTGGGTCATTTTGGTGATAATGGGTCGGGATCAAGCTAACGGCATCTAAAAAATGTTCAAACAATTTTGAAAATTTTTTTTTATATACTTTTTTACAGTACAAAAAGTAATTTAAAATAGCTCACATGTTCGATAAATTTCCGTTAGTGGGTTTTGAATCAACATGGGTCAAGCTTATTTTATCTAGAAAACGACTAACGATTTTCGCTAAATTTTGTATTGCATCATTTTCGGGCTCAAAAAGAGCATTGTGTTAGGTCGCATGTTCGAAAAAATTCGATTAGTGGGTCATTTTGGGTCACTATGTCTCAGGGTCAAGTTAATTGGATCTAAAACAGCGAGAATAATTCAGTGGGAATAATATATCGAGATAAACATAAAGCTAATTTTGACCGAGCTTGGCTCGGTCATTCCTGCTAGTTATTAGTTATGAGGTATATCCTAATGAATTTTGACGAAAGAAATTGTATAAAAAGGAACTTTTGCACTGCATCTTTAAAAATCTACAAAATTAATTATAATAAAAACCTCTTTTACATTGATTAGTCTAACTCTTAAAACAAATACTATTTTATTCTAATATTACCAGAACTTTCCATAAATTTCAACTGTTCAAATTATTGAAAAATTAAACTTACTCGTATACGCAATCAGTAATATATAATCAATATAAGTAATTATTATGAATAAATATATCAAAGTTATCATCTGAGGCTCTTATGCTTCATATAACAGAATAAAAAAATCAGTAAAAATAATTTCACTTTGACACAGTCATAAAGTTTTTTGCTTCCATGAAATCTAATTGAAATGCCATTTTCACAGTTTCAAAATTTACATGTGTTATGTAAGGAAAGAAAAATAATAAAAAGAAATTAATAGTTTTAAAAAGACAGAAATTTAAGATAAATTGAATTTTAAGGCTCGTGATTAAGTGGGAAATTAGAAGTACATTGCATCATTGTAAAGATATAAACGATAAAATTATGCAGAGTTTTCATGATGGAGTATAAAATAACGAACAGATTATTACTCATTTGAAAAATGTAAATGGATATCCATATTTACATCAGAATATCTAAACAGCATTTCAATTATACCAAAGTGCCAAAATAATATTTTTAGTATATTATTTTTACTAATTAAAAATTGGTTCTCATAAGATTATTAAAAGCAATAATCGTTTATATTTTCTTTTATTAAATTTTATTTATCTTTTGTAAATAATTCCTATATTTATACCTGAAATTAATTTAATTCATTTGGCACCAAATTCTTATATATAATAAAATACACATTAGACAAAAATCATTAAAGACACAGTACATGTGGGTCAAATTATTTATTAAGAAATATGTATATATATGAATTAAGATAAGGTAATCTGCGCAGAACCCCCTTAACAATTTTATTTCAGTACAGATTCATTCTTTTGCACTAACAAAACATTCAGAAATTACTGAACATCATCACTGACACAAAATATGTGATATTTATATCAAATGATACAGAAATCTTTATTCATTGATTATTATCCCTATTAAATTTCATTATTCCTTTGTAATTAAAGTATATTAGTTGTAATGACTCAAAAATTTCAATGAACAATGTGTAAAACCAGCTAAAGTTTTTACATTATATTTCCTTTGCAATAGTATGTATGGCAATCCCAACTTGGTTGAACATCAGAGTTTACCAGCTTATGATTGAATCAAGTGTAAAGTTTGTTAGGAAGCATCATTTACCATGGCTGAAGGAAAGTCTTGAATATATAAAAAGATATTCTTACCAAAGGGGAACTTGTAAATATGTGCACCGGAAGATGGATGTTACTAACCTTTGAAGTCATTCTTATTCACCATGATAAATCAGTAATCTTCCGATTATTCGGAAAGTGGACCTGTAGATCACATTCCTGCCAAGATCTCTTATTATATTATGAAGCATTCGTGAGATTCTCCATACGATGAATCGTAGACGGTAATTCATATTCCATTTCAGCAGAGGCAGAGCACAAACTTTGTTCAGTTGAAATTTTCTTTGGTGAATAAGTTTTTTTTTTTTTTAAATAATAAATCCATACTATCTGTTTTAGTTTAAGGGAAGATGAGTAATAAATTATCAGAACAGAACAGGCCCATCCACGGTGTACTGATTTAAAAAACACAGTACACCGGTGGGGCTATTCGTCCTATCTCCATGAAGTTTCGACGCCAAGATGAGTCAGCGCGACGCTGAGATTGATCTTAGCTTCCGTTCGAAAGCACCCATTTGCTCTCCAATCGATGCCACAGGAAGTGATTAAAGTTTAAATGAAAGACTGCTGGGAAATAATTTGAATTTTATATTAAAAAATTATTATAAAAATTATTCTATTTTGGCTGAAAATATAAAGATTAAGATTTTTATTTTATTATTGATTATTTTTAACGATCTTTTCTGGAGGAATGAATTAAAATTGTTATTAGGTAAGGATTAGCTAAAAACGAACTTTATGAAAATTAATGAATATTTAAAGGGATAATTTTAAATTTTAAAATAAAAAAAAGTTTGATTTAAGTTAAATATTTTAAAATTTATTAACAATCTTTTTTATTGAAAAGGATGTTATAACTTAACAATATGCACTTCTCATATCCATTATCAACATTTAAAAAATATTTCAACATAAAACAGTCTATTAATAAATATATTTCCAAAATTTGAAGTCACATTTGTCAGCTACAACACTCCACAGGATGCGAACATTCACAGTCTTGACTTCAGGTTTTAATGTCAGTACCGTAAGTAAAAATTCCATGATTTTATACATATGCAGTTCTCATATCCAGCATCAACATTTTAAAAACATCTTAACATGAAATAGGTTATTAATAAATATACAGTAGAACATCTTTTATCTAAAACTCTTTTAACCGAAACTCTCGGTTCAGCGAAATCCATTTTTAAAGTTTTTTTTTTATTTTAATTTTTTTTTTTAAACTATCATATTCCTCTTGTGCAAGCAGTCCTTTCCGAGCTACGAATAAATACAAATATTTTCGATCCCCTTTCTTAGAGTTCCTTTGAATTTAACATGAGCTCCTGTAAGCTGCGGTGTTGGACGAAGAGAAACAAGCAAGTTAGCAATCCTGAAGCTTTTGAATGTTTTGCGAAAGGTTTGGCATGGCTGGAGCAGCAGAAAAACTGCGATACTGGTGAACTAATAATATTTAAAAACTGTGTGATAGAGCTTCAAAGAAAAAACAATCGAAACTGCGACAAGCGAAACATTTTTTTTAAACCCTTGTGATACATGTAAAAGGTACTTAATTTCTAAATTAAAATTCAAGCAATTTATTCTTGTTTCTATTTTGCTATTGCTTTATTTTTATTAAGCACTTATTACCATAATAAGAAATATTGCATATATTTCTCCTTAATCTTAAAATTGAAGCATTCTCGATTATCTGAAAATTTCGATTTTCCAAAAGATGGTCGGTCCCAATTATTTTGGATAATCAAGGCTCTACTGTATTTGCAAAACTTGAAGTTGCGTTTGTTAGCTACAGCACTGGATGCAAACATTTAGTCTTGACTTGAGGTTCTAATTTCAGTAATAGCGAGTAAAAATTATATGTTTTTTAGACGCATTTGTTGTAAAATATTTAGTTTTATCAAAGAAAATAATTGTTTTCTTGTAAATATGATATCATTTTTATTCCCTGAAGCATTTTGCCTATGCCTCAAACTCAGTATCAGAAGAATGAAAAAAGATTGGAATATAACAGCTTTATGAGGGAATATGTGTGTTGTTTTTTCTTTTAAGCATGACATAATTTTCTGTTCAATATTTAAACAAAAAGTTTTTTTAAATTGTGCTGAGAAAATGGCACCAATAAGGATATAATTAATAAAGATAAATAAACACAATGATTTCTCTTTATTTTTGTAACAATGGGAATAATGCGATTACCACCATTTTGAAGAAATTACTTAAAAATCAATAAGGAGGAATATTAAAAAAAAATATCTAGAACAGGCACATCTACAAATGAACAGCTTTCATTATAAAAATAATTAGTAAAATTGGTTCAATAGAAAATTCAGGGCACATGACTAAAAAACACAGCCTTGTCTTTTAAATACAGTACAGGACCCATTATCCGGAATTCCAAAATCCGAAAGGACCCGAAATCTGGAAAAAATAATTTTGAAACTTTTCTAAATATGTAAATTTTTACTAAAATTTTGCTATTTCTGAAATTTTTCGAAAATTTTACAGATTTCTAATCCTTTTTTTGGTGTATTGTGTTGCAATGTGTAACCACTAAAATATGTTACATCAGTGATGGGAGAACGCGGTGCCCCCCCCCCCCCCCCAACCAAAAATTAGAAAAAAATCCTTTTTCAGTCAAATTTTAGTTTACAATTAATTTATATTACGATTCGTTTAAAAAAAAAAATTGTCAGATATTTCACACCCTCCCTCTCACTTCGACAAAATATTATGGCTACACAATTGTGTTACAAGAATCAGGGGTGATTCTCATTAAAAATAAAAAATCTGAAATTCACAACAAATTTTTTGAAAGTTTACAGAAGAGGGGGGTGAGGGTGACCCTATCGGCACTAATTATGAGTTTTTTCTGCGATACTTTAATGAAATTCGCGTTTTTACGAGATCTTTTGACGAAATTAAGGGTTTTTTTGCAATCCTTTGAAGAATTTTTTTTTTTTGCGCTATATTTTGACGAAATTTGCGTTTTTTTCGCGAGATTTTGACAAATTTTGCTTTTGTTCCCCTGCAATTCTTTGACTAAATTTGCGTGTTTTTCTCTATTTCTTTTACGAAGTTTCGTTTTTCCGTGATATTTTGGAAGAAATTTATGTTTTTTTTTTTTGGCGATCTTTTGTCGAAATTTTGGGGATCTTTTTCGATCCTTTGACGAATTTTTTTTTTTTTTTTTTGCTACATTTTGACACAATTTGCGTTTTTTTGCGGTCTTGGAAAAAATTTGTGTTTTTTCGTGAGTCTTTGACGAAATTTGCGTTTTTTTCCCGCGATCCTTTGACTAAATTTGTTTGTTTTTTGCGATCCTTTTACGAAATTTCGTTATTTCGCGATCTTCTGACGAAATTTGCATTTTTTTCCGTGATCTTTTGACGAAATTGCAGGTAGCTTTTTTGATCCTTTGAAGAAAGTTGTGTTTTTTCGCGATTTTTTGACGAAATTTGCGTTTTTCCCGCGAATTTTTTTATGGAATTCGGGAGGATCCAAAATCCGGAAAGCCCTCGGTCCCGAGGATTCCGAATAATAGGTCCTGTACTGTATATATATGTTTTAAATACACAGATGTATTTCAGCGATAATAACCTAAGTAATGATAAATATTAAATATACTGGCTGCAGTTTTGGAATAAAAGGCACAATTAATCAAAAATAGATATTACTGCTCGTAAGAACATCTGGCACTGTACAATCTAAGACCGTTGTGATATCAAAATGACATAAGTGGAGAGCTGAATGAATATGCATATTAAATTTTACTTGGAAGAAGTTTATATTTAGACTATCAATTTCAATGAAGTATTTTAACTGTTCAGCAAATTTAAGCACAAATAAACCATGTTAAATATTAAAATTAAGAAAAAAACTATAGATGTCTATGCATGTGACAAAAAGTTACTACAAGTTTCAGAATTAAAAAAAAAAAAAAAATGAATCTACATGCCTTTTTTGTCTCTTCTTGTCCTTCTCATCTTCACCTGAAGAGGCAGAAATGCTAATTTTTCTTTCTTTTTTTTTCTTGGGAAGAGTAAAATCTACAGATGAATCAGATTCCACCTTTTTCTTATATTTTGATTTTCTTGACTTTTTATTTTCAGAATCTTAAATAATATACATAATAGTATTTCAAAATAACTTCAAAAAATTATTAATGAATACAGAACAACAATTATGTAAATGGTAAATATAAAATAATAGATTAAATGTTTTAGCAACACCACAATAACTTTCCAGGAAGAAAAAAAAGTTAAATTTTTAATTTACGCAGCTCATACACAAAAAGTTGTTTGATGATCAGAATTTCCTTTACTAAAAGAATGCCAAACAATGTTTAAAATTTATATGCTTTGTTATTAATTTACTAGCCAGTTTTCACCCATCTAGATAGACACTTGCAGTACCCAGATGTCTTCTGCAGAATATAAACTAGGCTTTATCTAGGCCCCCAAAATTAATTTATTTTAAAGGTTTAAAATTTTGTTTGCTGGGCATCATGGTAAATTAATGGAAATTTAATTTGAATATTTAAATGAGCTCATGGCTTTCTTAACTGGATTTCAAAGAGTATTCAACTAGTTTTAGGTAGATTTTGTATGAAATACTACCTATTATATTCTCCCCTAGGAATTTCTGAAAATTTTTTGCAGATCTATACTGATCATGACCTCTAGAACCCAAAACCACCCTCAGTAAAAAACTTTATATATATCACTTTTTTTATGGACACGATAACTTCCATAATTCTGCACAAATCTCTTCCAAACTGATACATAAAATCAAGGGGCATAAAATCTTAGTCAAATTCGTTAATGGGCAAAATCGGATCAAGGGGTGGAAATAGGGAGGAGTTTTGCGAAAATCGAAAAAAACCCATAACTTCTTAATTATAATACATATCGAATCAGTTTAAAGTTATTATTATTCCTAAAAAAAGGGCCAAAAATTTATGTATGACAGATTTGTGATAAAATACAAAATGGGTTCAACAGGTGCAAAAAATAGGGTTTTGGGGAGAAAAAAATTTATAACTTCTTCAATTCTCAAGATATCAAATCCAATTAAATTTATTATAAATCTTCTTAATATTATCTGAAACTTTTATATTGACAAGTTTTTTATAGGACCAATTCATACAGCAAAAAAGTAAATAAATAAATAAAAACAAAAAGGGGAGGGGGCTTGAAGAAAAGAATCCACAACTTTGTCAATTTGCAAAATACAAAATCTGCATTAATTTATTATATATCTTCTTAATATTATCTACAACTTTTATATTGACAAGTTTTTGATAGGACCAATTTTTACAGCAGTAACAAATTAAAAATACATAGTAGTTGAAGAAAAAAATTATCGTATTAAGGGTCAAATCATATCAAATCCAAGCTACTTATTTTCTGACTAATTTTTAAATTCATTTTTGCTTTCAAACGCATCCAATTGGTGGGTTCTCTTATTTATATACTATATAATGTACCGACTTTTTGATAGAGGCAGAATATATTTCAAAAAATGTCAAAGTGGGCATTTTGAACCGAACTTCCCGAAGCAATTATGTTGGAAATGAAAAATATTGTCCCACTGAGAAAATAGTTGTTAATAAATCAAGTTCTAATTAATTGAACAAAAAATAAAAACACAAGTTTCTTATAAATCTCTTCAATAATCACGTCAGCAAGTTTCATGTTTTTCTTTAAAATTAATCGGAAAATGTGTCGAGTTGTTGAGCATGGAAAAGTATTTTTTTTAATACTGCCTTAACATGATTCTGATAAAACCAGCTTTTATATAAAAATGAAATTAAAAACTCGTCAAAAGTGGCCAGATAAAATTGTTAGTGGGTTTATCTCTAGTCATGATTTAGTTTTTGTTGTTGAAATTAGTACTTAACTTCAAAATCTACCTGTGCCTGTAAGCCTAGCCGGCAGGGATTTTTTGTTTTTTTTTTGTTTTAGTAGTCATGGGAAGTGTCTGAACTATGTTAGAGGTTGGTTAAACCATCAAATTTGGCTGTGCATGATATCTGTCTCAATGTTATGTCGCTCATTGCTTAATATTTTTATGTGTAACATGTTTTTCTGTAAATAAAAGAAGTGTATTATGATTGAACTTATCAGCACCTTGATCTGCTTTTAATATTTTTGAATCAGGAAGTGAAAAAAACGCCTTCTGAATATGTCAATAATTGGAGTTTAAGTCAGAAGTAAATTGCTCCAGATATTTCATATCTACAATGCAAACAGCAGCAAAGTTGAATTATTTAAAGTTGTTATATAAATTTTATTTTGTTTAATGTGGTGTTTAATTTGATTGCAATTCCTCGATTCTTTAGTTTTTGCCATTGCTTATTTTTAAGAAGTTTCTTTTAAGATGTTTTTGAAAAATAAGTTAAGCTAAGTGTAATGACATGTTTTATAAGTCTTCACCCAATACTTTAAAGCTCTGCTAATGTAAGTATGGTATTGATTAAACTTCATTTAGGAAATGTTAGAATTTTGTTTAGTTTTGTTAATAAATTTAAAAGTTGCAATAGAAGATATTTCTTTTATTAATTTATTATAAATTGCAAAACATTAAAAACACCTGTTCAATGATGTGTTACCTGATGGATACTAATACTTTTAGGGTTTTTAGTTGGATACTAATACTTTTAGGGTTTTTAGTTGGATACTAATACTTTTAGGGTTTTTAGTTGGATACTAATACTTTTAGGGTTTTTAGTTGGATACTAATACTTTTAGGGTTTTTAGTTGGATACTAATACTTTTAGGGTTTTTAGTTGGATACTAATACTTTTAGGGTTTTTAGTTTAGCTATTAATAAAAGTAGCCTACATGAACCAATTTTTTGTTGTTATTTGTTTGCTCCTTATATATCTCATAAAGGATTTTCTAAAGTACTTAATTTTTTTTGTAATTGTTAAAGTTATGTTTTAAAGTTGGAGGAGTATCTTTAAGATGGCTTGCTGGTTTTAAATACAGAGAGCTTGGAATGTTGAAGAAAAGTGCAAATGAACATATTTCGATGATTTGTTATTATTATTATTTATTTTTTTTTTAAATAGAAGTTTTGAGATTTACAGACAGATTTATGTTCAAATTTAAAAGTTGCATAAATTTTTTGAAATGTTAAACTCTGGAAAGGCGAGGAAGATCATCTTTCTTAATCTGACCTTTTTTTAATAGTTGCCTATTTTTTAGAGATGGGAAACTGGCTTTTGCCAATTGAAAAACAGTTTTTTTTAGAATTGGACCAGAAAGTTGAATTTAAATAGATTGAAATTTGTTTAATGTTGAAAAAATTGGTAAATCCTTTTTCCTCTTAATGTTAGAAAGAGGGAAGGAAATGATATTTTAGCTGAAAGATCCCAATGTTTAATAAAGATAATTTTTGTGTAGTGATCAAGGTCATCCTTCATGGCAACTTGTAAGGTAGATACTTAACAGGAAGTTATTCCTGGGTTACTCTTCCTGTGATAAAGTGTTGAAAGCAGTATACTAAGGAATGTCACTAGATTGAATGAAAAAAAAAAAAAAGAATCCTGAGTCAAGCATAGTTTATGAAACCCTTTTTGACATTTCCAGAATACTTTAACAAAACTATGGAAAAGAATATACCCAAGTAAATATTTTAGAAAATGCATAATACATTTTAAAACCAGATTCCAGCAATTTCCAGCCATGTCCAAATAGATACTCCTTTTGTGCAGTCCTATATATGATTTATAGATTTGCATATATTTTATGTATTATACTAAAATTTACACATAGCACAGTTGGAAATTCACATTCAGCAATATCTACCAATAGCTATACACATACTTGAATACTTTTGTAAAACCTGTATATTACCTACAGATTTTTTATACATACCAGATACCAAGCAAAAATTTAATTCAGACAAAAACAAGCTGTAAGTTATACTGAAACTAGTTCCTGTGAAACAAGTTATGTTTTTAAATGATTTAATAAGTGCTAATGTCTTTTAAACTCTTTTTTTTTGTAACCACATATAGTATTGCTTTATTTTCAATAGTTATTATTCAAGTTTATTTTAAATACACATTTATTTTTCAGACTTCAAATTTTTTTAAAAAGGTTCAACTAAATATGTTTTCACTGCATATATTTTAATCTCCGCTAATTCGTTTTCAAACGTAAATAAATATAATGATATAACATTTCTTCTGGCGAACATACACCTTTATTTAGTTTAATGTCCACTGCCAAGTTGGGTCTGCCTCAAGATTAGTTTTCCCACTCAATGCAAAGAATCAATGATGAACTTTTCCCTTTAAAGTATGCTATATTTTTTGACAGAATTTTTAAACATGTCTAAATTAGTTACAACCAGAGTCAGATAATATAGACGAACACACGAACGCCGTTCGCAGAAAATTTTCAAAGTTTGCAGACAGTTAAGATTTTTTTTTTTTTTTTTACAAATTTTTCATAAAAAAAATTATTAAGATCCCAGGCGGAGAATCTGTGCAATGCCCATCGCAGACTTGTGAGAAGGTCTGCAGATAAAAAAAGCTATCTAGAAATTATTTGCCATGTACCATGGAAGAAGCGCCGTGGCATACATATTTTTAAAACTTAAAAATATTGCTGCAGATTATTTTAGGCTTTGCAGATTAATTTAACAGATTAAAAATAAATTTTGTGTTGAAAAGTAAATGTTAAATGTTGATCTTTTTTAAATAAAGTTTATTTGGTTGGAAATTTTAGCGAATGTTTATGCGCTTGTTTAGCATTTCTCTGCGATTTGCAGTGACTTTTTTACATTCGAAAGGGGAATTCGGTTTTAATATCTTAGTAAACATTATCCTCTTTTCAATAAAGTCTAATTCAGAAAACTGGAGGGGGGGGGGGGGGGGGGTTGAGAACATGTAACGTAATGTGAGGGATTGGAAAGAGGACTTTTTCACTTTTGCTGTTAGCGGCGATATGTGACATAGGAGGGGCGTGGCGTTTTTCTGCAGAAAATTTTTAAGAAATTATTTGAGTTTGCAGACAGTTTTACATTTTATCTAAGTCTGGTTACAACTAGTTTGTTTGTAAATATAGGAATTAATCCCCAATAATATCCATAAATGTAAAATCTGAAATTAAAATAAAAAATATGATAGAGCCATTTTGATTTGAAGGTGGGAAAATAATAAAAGCAAGATAATATTCCAGTGCATTAATAATGATCACAGAACAAAAATGAATACCAAATATACCCCTTTTTAGACTAACTAATCAAAAACTAATTTAATTATTTAAATTCTTCACAGATAGAGATATGGAAGTATAAACGAATTACATAATTTTAATTAGAAACTAATATAACTTTTTCTAGAACATGACTTACTTTTATGTGTGGAAAATTGAATTGCCGTTTAACAAAAGGAAGGGGTACTTCAAATCAATCAATAATAAAATGCACAGATTATACAGAATTTTAATAAGCAAGATAGATAAGGATGTACTTTTATAAAAATTTCTGATAACCCGTAATCAAATAATTTTACATTAAAGTTTAAGCATAATAATTAAAATATTTACAAGCATCAATTAAATGGAAACATTTTTCCAGCATTTCTAATTATGCTCATATTAAAATAAAATTCTAAGTACGTTTACATAGACATGAATACATTACCCAGAGATCCGTTAAAGCTACTGTCAGAATCGACATTTCTTTTACGGCTTTCACTCCTGGATGGAAGTTTCTTTTTCTGAAAATTTGCAATTAATGAATAAAAATGTATAATTGATTTATTTGGAAAAATGTATGATTACTAATTTATAATTTTACAATTCCACGCTCTACAAGATATTCTAATTTAATTTAGGATACTTCCTTTTTATAAGGCAAGATAGAGAAACTGGCCTGGGCAAGAAATGAAAAAGTTTTATAAACCATTTGCGACAATCCATTCAATGTTACATCAATAACAGCAACTTGTTCAATATTTACACCATTTAATATAGTTAATTACAAGCAACTTATCTAATATATATATATATATATATATATATATATATATATATATATATATATATATATATGCACACACACACAAACAATTTTTTAAATATATAGATAAATAAAAAATATAATAAATACTAATTGTAGAACGTATTACAGGGTTCATACTCATTTTCCAAGAAAAAATCCCCTGAGAATCCCCTGAAGTATTTTCAGGGATGCATAATTTTTCCATGTCAACAATTAATGACATTTTTTAATCCAGTATCACAACCCCTCGCCCCCCCCCCCTCTCCCCTTAAAAAACAAACTAGATAATCTCAAAAATACAGTTTATATATCACCTATATAAACAATATGAACAGAACTTTAAAGGAAAAACATTAATTTGTGTACAACAGAGATGAAGTCTGCATACCTTGTGGGGCTCTCCTTAAAAAACTTGGTAGATTGCTGTAAAAATTTAATTTCCACTTTGGGATTTTATTACCTCTTTGAAAATATCAATTTTAAAATGCCCTTTATTTTTCTTAAGTTCTTCTTTAACAGTTTTCAAACCTTACGGTGTTAGAAGGCATGTCTAGTGACTGAATGGATGATGCCAGACGTTAGAAGTAGTACAGATTAAATATAGCATATGTTATATCTAATCTGTACGAGGGAGTGGCTAATTTCTAATTCTACATATCACGATGTTAGAAGAAAGGTCTTAGTTTGATTTCATTATCACTACACAAAACACGCAAACAGCAGCGATTGCCCTCAATTTCCCAGAGTAACCAATCATTTTGCCAGGTTTTCCCAGGTTTGGGGATTTTTTTGCATTATGTTCTGAGATTCCCATGATTTTTTAGGGTCAAAATTTATCCCCTGATTATCCCAGGAATCCCATAATCCCCTGATGAGTATGAACCCTGTATTAACAATGTGAATACCTTTCTTCTTTTTGAAACTGTTTACATTATTTTTTCAGATTTTTTTTTTTTTTCTTTTGGTTTCATTTTCTTAAATAGTCTTTTTACAGATTCTTTCAGGAAATGAAATATCTTCCTCTGGGCAAAAAGCTATACCATCTTTTTATGTGGATGAAAAATTGTAAATAGTAAAAAAACTGGAAATTTTAGAAAATAAAAATGTTATTTTAGATGAGATAAATTGCATGAGCTGAAGAAACAAACTGCTTGCAGATCAGAAATTTTGTTCTTACTTATAGTTTTATTTTTCATTGCTATTTATAACATTTGGCAAGAAAGCACACTTCTTTAAGAATGAGTTAGACCAAGGCCCCTATAAAAAAGAAGTACCTAATTTGGAAAAAAAACTAAAATATGAAAAAAGGATTACAGTACTTTATCAGATGATAAAAACGCATAAGAATTCTATTCAAAATAAAAAAATATTCTTTAAGCTATAGTTTTAAAAATATTAATATTTTTAAACCTTTTTCAAGGCATCTTCTTCAGAATCAGAACTTTCGTAGTATTTCACTCCCTGTTGTTTTCTCTGTTGTTTTTCTTTTTCTCCATTTTTAACTGTTTCCTGTTCTTTTGGCATTTTTCTTTTGATCTGCCTTTGGAAAATTAAAAATAATAAAATCAGAGTTATTTTTAAAGACATTAAACTATCACCTGTTATTTGATTTCAAGAAATAATTGCCAAAACATCAGTAAAGGTTTATTGTGGAGACACAAAAAGTTTTTGGTTTACATCAGTCTGTCCGGCTACAAAAAACATCTGATGAATCGAAATTAAGTAAGCATGTTGGTGAGGTATCCGGAATTACAGCTCTATAATTTTTGGCTACATGTGGCTCATTTGCTCAGAAAATATAGAACATTTTATTTTGCACCATAATAATTTTCTGTGGCAATTCAGATGACTTTCAAATTTTCATTTCTCGAAAGATAATGCTCACTTGATTAATGGACTTCAATGGTAAATTACAGATTTGGAAATTTCTCAATAATAGTATTAAATTATTCCTATTATTTCAAAAATTTGTTAATACATTTGTAAGATTTTTTAAATTAGGTGTATATCTTTTGGTAAAAAATTTATACATGTGTTCCAATAATATAAAACATTTTGTTTTATAAATTTACTTATTTGAAATGTACATATTTCCTTTTCTTTCATCAGTTACCTAGCAACTGTATTTTATTCCAATAATATTATTATAAATGTGAATATGTATATACGTAATGTTTGAGTCAAGGCAATGTCAAAACAGATGAATTAATACATTTGTATCTTAGCATATAGATGGATTTTACCCCAGAAATGAAAATAGGCTATGTTTTATTTATTTTATTCAAATATTTTACTTATAAATTCAAAATTTCATTATTTTCATAGAGAATTATGTGACATTTTTCTATAAAATGTAACACTATTTTTTTAATTGTTGCCAAGAAAATCAAAACCCGGAATAGTAATTTCTCTTAAACAATTTTCAAATGAAAGATTTTCACGTCAAAAAGGAAAATGAAATAAAAAAATTAAGAATTAAAGAAAAAGATTGATATGGCATCATACTGGAAATAAAAATGAAACTCAAGTATTTCTTAACATTACAATGTGGAAGGATTTGAGTAAGTATGGAAAGCAGGCGAATCTGACATCATTTATCGAAAACAAAGATGTCTAAATAAAATGGTCTTAGGTTATGATATTACCTTGCTGAAGAAGTGCACTTTTTTATCAAAAAAATTTACCAGAATAAGCAGCTTATTAGAATTTCAGAATGACATTGCAATTATATTCAGAATATCATTGGGGGGGGGGGGGAAGAACCTCCCTGAAGAAGTGCACTTTTTTATCTAAAAATTTACCAGAATAAGCAGCTCATCAGAATTTCAGAATATCATTGCATAACAATGTGTTTAATTTAACACTTCCTTCTTTAACCTTCCTGAAGAAGTGCGCTTTTTTATCTAAAAAATTTACCAGAATAAGCAGCTCATCAGAATTTCAGAATATCATTGGGGGGTGGGGGGTGTACAAGAACTTCATTGAAGAAGTGCACTTTTTTATCTAAAAATTTACCAGAATAAGCAGCTCATCAGAATTTCAGAATATCATTGCATAACAATGTGTTTAATTTAACACTTCCTTCTTTAACCTTCCTGAAGAAGTGCACTTTTTTATCTAAAAAATTTACCAGAATAAGCAGCTCATCAGAATTTCAGAATATCATTGGGGGGTGGGGGGGTGTACAAGAACTTCATTGAAGAAGTGCACTTTTTTATCTAAAAAAATTTACCAGAATAAGCAGCTCATCAGAATATCATTACATAACAACACGTTTAATTTAACACTTTTAATTTCTGAAACTTTTCGGAATATTTTTTATTGTTATAAATATTTATGTAATTTGAAAACTTCAAATTGTGATTTGGAAAGAAATTGAATATTATGCAAAGTGAGTTAAAAAACAATGACTTGCAAAGCTGACATTGAGGCTCCTGATCTGAAGATTTACTAGTATATACCAAAGTGTTAGATTTTATAGGTGCTGCTTAAAGGACTCAAAACAAGCCAATTTTATGAATCAAATGATTGGTAAGAAGTGCACAGATTTGTTTTGTTGTGATCCTAATAAACCAATTATTTAACACTAGCTGCCTCTGGCGACCAGTTGGTCGCTTTGAAATACATGCTAAGCATTGCAACATGTTACTTTTATTTACAATTTAATTCATTTGTTTAATCCTTCAACAAATCAGAAGATTGTGACAGAGAAATCAAGAATTCCTTACGATCATGGCAGCATTTCGTATCTTGCTTGTTGTTATACATTTCATATTTTTTGACAAAAACTGCTTAACTCACTTAGTCATTCATGTTTCATGTCCATTGGTGATATTTACGTATGTTATGATATTAATATTGGATCTTCTGGAAATTGGCACATTTTAGCTTATTAATACGACACCCAAAAGATCCAGTGCCAGTTCAACAAAATTACTGTGGATTTAACATTTAAATTACAAAAATTTACTGGGAAAAGTTCGTAACCTGCATCTCACCAAAAAAAAAAAAAAAAAAAAAAAAAAAAAAAAGTATAAATTCCATGTTACAATTTTGATGCAGGTCTTTCCTCATTAAGTAAGTTATAAATGATAAAATCCGCTTCAGCATCAGCGGAACATGCAAGTTATAGCTTTAAAAAATTGTCCATGTTCAGTGAACATTGAACAGAATGCAATTAAGAACAGAATGCAACAACAATCTCTCAATGTATGGTCCAATTCTAAAACTAAAATTAATTTTGTTGGTTTACAGGTGAATGACATTGGGGATAAAGTTACATTTTGCCTCGCAGTTTGACAGCTATAAAAACCACAAACAGGTTAATTCTTTTTAATTACTCCCTGGAAAACTCGCTGTACGAGGTTACATGGTTTAATATTTTTAATCACTCATGAGAAAGAATATCTATTGTTTGTTTACTTTGATGGAATGAGATATTTAGATGTCAGCCTAATTTCAACTGAAGTTGTCTCAGAATATATCCATATCTGAATGTAATTTATCACTCAAACATTAATTACTTTTGAACGATCTTTCTAAAAATGTAACTTTTATGCAATTTTATCAGAAAAAATAATTTTCATTAAAAATGGCCGCTTGGCATATATGAACAGATTGGAAATTGCTCATCAAACGTGGCAAATGAGGTGCGTTCGTACTATAACTAGTTTTATATATATTTTTTGCCCCGCATATTGTACTGAATGTATATTTTAGTGTACTTTATAAGTGCATAGGCTGTAACATCTTTAAAATGCACTTGCAATATTTTTTTCCCATTGGTCGTAATGTAACGGAAAACTTCTGACTGTCCCTGAAATTAAACTAAATATCCGATTTTCATAAAATTTGAAACGACTTGGCAAAATTTTGCAGCAATTATATATTTAAAATTTCAGACCATTCAAAAGGCTGTAACATCATGAAAATGCACTTGCAATAATTTTTTCCCATTGGCCGTAATGTAACGGAAAACTTTTGACTGCCCCTGTAATTAAACTATACATCCGATTTTCATAAAATTTGAAATGACTTGATAAAATTTGGCAACAATCATATATTTAAAATTTCAGACCATTCGGTTGGATAGTTTTTGCTCTGTTATATGCGGACGGACAGACAGACGGATGGACTGAACGACAACTATAGGTGCTACATATTTATATAATTGTGAATGCAGCTAAAAACGAAGTGGACAGAAAGTTTTTGTTTATGACAGTCACATGATTTAGGCTTTTATTATTAGATCAAACATGTGTATTTTAAATGTATCTGATACATATGTATTTTAAATGAAATTAGTGATAGGTTTACATTTTAAATGAAATGATGGTGATAGAACCCTACTTGGCAATTTAATCATCTGCACCCAGGTAACATAAAAGTAGCAAAATGGTCGCTTGGCATATAAAAAGTGGTCAGCCCAAAACTGTTGATGACAGTCACCTGACTTAGGCTTTTATTATATAGATTAAATCTATTTCTCAAATGTGAATAATGTCAGATGTACCTACTGTATAGATTATAAAAGTGTAATAGAATTAGAACAAATTTCCAACAATAACGGATTATAGATAGCAATTTATCTGATTTTTTTAAGCAAAAAATTGTAAAATAACAATACATGTTATAAAATACATTTTTAGTAGAAGACAGTTTATGGTGTACTTCAATAATATGTCTAAGTTATACAAAATAATGAAATTAAAATGCATTTCAAACAATTAGTATTTATGTAATGTATTAAAGTTTCGTTGAGAGGCTCTGTAAAAGAACTATAAATACTGTATGTGTTTAGTTGGAAACAGAGTCTACGCAGGTTGAGTACCACCAGACTCGAAAATTCCATTTGAAGTCAACTCACAACATCGATCCGAACACGGCAAAAAATAATTTTCCTTGACTTGCAACCTGACAAAATAATTTTTAGCAACCAGCAATCCGACCCAGACCTGACATATTTCAACCTGAACCCAAAATGAAAGGAAAATGAATCATGTTTCCATGCAATTATGAAAAGTAATTTACAATTACAGTGAAATGTGCTTAAAACGAAACTGGAGGGACCAAAAATTTTTTTGTGTTAAAAGAATTTCGCATTAAAAGATTCATAAGAAAAGAACAAAGCTCACAAATATTTTCGACATTGTCAAATTTTATTTTGATTTTCTGTTCAACTATTAGTAAGTTGCATCCATTAGAATAAAAAGCAAATTTTAAAAATATTGTTTTGTGGGGAAAAAAACATATCTTTTTTTTTAGTGTCTTTTTCAGCATTCTGATATCTAGCTTGTCTGAACCAAATAAGCAAAGCTGCTCTATATCTTTGTGCTTAGCAGTTCTCTCTGGCTTAAACATACTGCGCTCAAACATTAACGTAATGGTATCCCTGTTTTTTTATTATTGGTGATAATGTAGAATTGGCAATGCCAAACTCTTTGCAGATTTCTGTTTTCGTTTTTCTTTTTCATCAACTGCATTAACCCTTTCAGGGGTGCGTTTGCAGTCTGCAAATGCTTAATTTAAAATTTTTCCCAAACTGACAAATGGCACCAGTAGTTTTTTAGTACAATTTTGATCTCATAATATATGTGAAGAAAAGCTTTTGATTATTTTCAAATAAATTAATTCGTAAACTGCACTGTGAATTAATTAATTGAACATTTTTGGATCAGAAATGTCTTGCCCCTGAAGGGGTTAAGGAGCTTCATCTTCATTTGAAGCATAATAGCAGTTTGTTTTCGCACCGATTTCTCAGTCATTGTGCTCATAAGACATTAAGTTAATTTACAAAAAACATGAAATTCACCAATTTTCACACAAAATCCAGTGGTTTTAACATAAAATTCACCAATTTCAACTCAAACTAACTAGATTAAAAGCAAATTTTTTCATGTTAAACATTTTTTATTCGTGTTAAAAGCAAAAAAATGTATTCAATTGCATAGTGTACTGTCCGGACCGTATATCATTTCATGTTAACCGATTTTTCATGTTAAGCGTATTTCCCTGTATATCTTTAATACCAATTTTATGTTTTATTTAGAAAAATGGACAAATCAATATTCTTTAATATTCAAATATAGTAAAACAAATGAATAGCTGAATAGCAGACACCTCGGGATCGTTGAATAGAGTCCTGCATCAGATTGCGTTGTCCCTAATTTTCTTTTCTCGGGTCAAGATGACTCTAATTTTATTTCTACAGGTCAGGTTCACACTAGGACAAGGTTGTCAAACCTATGGCACGCGTGCCAGAGTTGGCACATGAGCTCATTTTTCTGGCACGCAAAAAATTTAAATCTGGCAATCATTATACAGATAAAACACATTTTTTGTTTATGTTATAACCAACAACATTTTGTTCCATACAGGCAGATTACAATTATTTTTTTGCATCAATTAACGCATCAGAATAATTTTGGTTCCTGTCATGCTATACAGAGTTTTTGACACATATTTTGCGTTTTTATATGAATTAAAAAAGCTGTAATTTTCAAATAAATTTCGTTTCACAGTCACTCCAATAAAATGGCAAATGGATCCAATTTAGCTATTTATATTTGTAAATCTAACAAAATATGAACTATATTTAAACCATTTTTCATCAAACGTACAACAGTAAAAAACTCATCGATACATTATTAGTGCAATGTTTAATGTAACTTGGAAAATTATAACGGAGATCTTGCATTAATAATAATTTAAAAATTAATTTTAAAAAGTTCATATTTTTTTCACTCATTACAGTACATACCGCATAAATAAACCCTATATACGAATAAAAAATTCATTCATTTAATGGCTGATTGCAGTATACAGAAAAAGCGCATTTTGATTTTTAACATATTTTAATTATTAATGGATGAAATCAACAAATTTTATAACCAGCATTTTGTATAAACATCAAACTCTTCAAAATTATCTTTGTGTAAGTTTGGCACGTTACATTGTTGACAAATATTGTTTGTGAATTTTCGGCACACGCACGAAAAAAGGTTCGCCGAGCCTGCCCTAGGATATTCATTACAAATCATATTTAAGTTTTTTGCAAGTCGGGTTATTGGGATTTTCACAAAAAATTTGATCAGAGCTATGTTTAAGATGAAAATAAATAAGTATTTGAATATGAATGAGTACATGGGTAGGAAATAGCGCGTTACAAGTAGCAAAACTACAGTATTCACAACTTTTTCTAGCATTTTGTAGTGTAATGCTCTATATTAAAAAAAAAAAAAACAGTGTAGTGAATAACATGGCAAAAAAAATCAGTAGTTTGTGGTTAATTTTCATGCTACTTTTAATACTACTTTAGGATAGGAGGAAAAAATGTCATTCTTCTAATCACGTAAACGTAACTTACTTCTTTTGTATAAAATGTATTCTGTGTGACAATTTGCGAAAGACATGTGTCAGTTGCAGTGTAACAGATTTTTCCATTGACTCTTGTTGATAAAACAAACCAAGTGCTAATTTAGGAAAAGAATAAATTTTCTTCATGGAAACATTTTCAGGGCTGCCACTGCCAAAAGCCACTCAAAATAGTAGCTTTAGTAGCTTTAAACGAAAAAAATAGTAGTCAAAATAGAAGCTTTTGTACAGTAGATTTGCACTTGCCAGCAAGATTAAATTATTCCTTTCCATCTGATACTATGTGTGCTGTGTTAGATAATGAATATAGGTGCAAATTTCCAAAATTTGGAAGGAGCTGGTGGTTCCTAAACCCAAAAAAATCCAGTGGCCACATTGTGAAATAAATTCATAAAAACAATAGTGTTTAAAAGGGGATAGGGCAGGGGAAATCTTTCACGAATTCAAAGTTAAAAATAATTCATTTAATATATACACATGTACTATAAAACACAGACTAATTACATTAAAAGTTTATATTCAATTAAATCATAAAATTCTTGAAATTTGAATAATAATTAAGAATAATATAAATCTTAAGCTATGTACAGTCAGAAGATAAAATTGGGCAAGATACAGTTAAAAAAAAAAATGCATGAACTAAGCAATCATGGTAGTGGAGAATAATAGGAAAACAATATTTCTTATTTTCATTTTGCCATACAAAACTACATATTAAAAAAAATTGAGAATGAGTAACATTATTTTGCATTATAAAAATCAAAACATTCTTCGAACATTTCTTTTGCAGTTAAAAACACATGGCGACTTAGAGACTGAAGGAATGGCTACAGCAAAAAATTTTGTCATTACGTGGCGACTGTGAATCTGTAACTATACTAATGAGATACAACAATACACACAACAAAGGAGGAGGTGGTATCAAGTAATTTGATATAGCAGAAGTAATTATATGCTATTGCAATTCTCCCCGACCCCTCCCCCACCAAAAAAATTTCTAAACTAATAAAACAAATATATTTGTGCGTCTCTTTGCCTATCTTCTGCAATAGCTAGGAAAATATGCTACATACAGAGATCTGAAAATTTGGATGAGTTAAGTCCAAGGTAGATTAATTATATGCTATTGTAATTTGCGAACCCCCCCCCCCCCCTCCCCCAAACAACAACAACAAAAATTCTAAACTAATGACACAAATATGTTTGTGTGTCTGTGTTAAATAGGAAAAAAGAATTATTAAAAAAGAAAAGGATATTAATAGTTTAAAAGGGAGAATTTTAAGAAGATAAATTATATTTAAAGGAAGTGGCATGTGATCTAAGTAGAAAAATAAATAAAGTACATTGCATTAAAAGAATATATACATTATGGATAAGTAATAAGAATTAAAGTAGAACTTACCCGAACTGTGTAGTATACATCTATATTGAGATATTTAAATTGTTTATCTTAAAATCAAGGGCACAAATACCTAAATACTCATGATAAAATATTCCATGTAACTTAAAATAAACAACAATAAGGACACATATTTAACTAATCAAATGTTTTTATTGATATTTCCAGTATGTGTTATTTTAATAATTTTAGTGAAAGTATTGTGCACAAAACCTCACAAATACATCAAATAAAAGGACGATTGCATTCTATACGAGAGCATATATTGTAGATACCATATTTAACCATTAATATTACACAAAAGCTATTTCTATATTTAAACAATAATAATTGACGTTATACCTAATTTCTCTGTCTCAATATATTCCAATAAAATATTGGTTAAAGAGATTCCACATATTCTAAGTAGTTCTAAAAGTTTTCTATTTGAAATCGCGAATGTTCATTGCTCTTTAGATGAGAGCATCTGATTTCAGTACGAAAATTCAACATACCTTGAAGAGTCCAGTTACCAAGAGTCTAAGTGTTAAACATTATGCGACTGACTTTCGATTGTTCATTTATACAATCGACATTCACATGGACTGTCTACATCCGTTTTAAGTACTCAAATCTCACTGCTGGAAATAAGTAATAAAAGATGATGTAGATCTTCAAATATGCGATTTGGAAAATTGCATAGTGACAATCTGCAACAATATCGTGTACCATTCCACAGGATGAATACTCCTCATGAAAAACACTTAGACATGACAATTCAGCAGGCATGGAGGGAAATCTCCAATACATAACTTGTATGGGCTTGCTAGGGCACATTCCTTTTGATTTGATTGTTTTGAAATGCAGATTATTTTTATAATTAGTTTTATTCAAATATATTTAGTTTGATCTTAAGGCAAGGCAGGGCAGGGCTGACCGCATAGTTGAGATAACCTTTATTTCAATGGCCAGCACGTTGAAAAATCACAGGTGTCCAAAAGAGAAGCGAGAGAGAGACGCTCACATGAATTGTCGTTGGGCGCAAAAGTATCTGATTGGCTGTTCTTGTTCACTGCCACAAAGCGTAATAAAGATTTAAATAAAAGATCGTTATGTGATAATTTGAATTTTATATTTGAAAATTATTATAAGAGATATTTATTTTGGCTGAAAATATTAAAATTAAGATATTATATTTTAGTATTGATATTTTTTAACTATCTTTTCTGGAGAACAAATTAAAATTGTTTTTAAGTAAAAATTAACTGAAAACGAATTTTGAACAGTTAATATTAATTAACTAATTAAATATTTTAAAGCTGCCATTACCTAACAGCCTGTTTGTCTAGATATCTGTGATAGCTAGGAAAATATACTACACACAGAGACCTGAAAATTGAGAATCCAAGGTAGATTCTGATGTACCTGATGCTCAGATTTTCCATTTTTGTTAATTAATCGGAATATTAATTAAAACCTACACTGAACATCATAAAACGTTACGAAAACTGGCAGCCAGAATACCATTCCACAGAATGCAAAAGAGTGAAACTGGCTGCCTCCTTCCTTTTCTAAATGCGCATTGGCTGAGCCATTTGAAATACGGACAAAAATTTTTTTCTAAATTTTGTACTTTTTACTTTCAAGCACTGCAAACCGCATAAAAATCTTTCAATTATATCAGTTTTAGAGATATGAAACATACCCACTTGATCTGTATACCTATATATCTGCAACCCATTTAAAAAATTCTGACAAGAAGTCACTTTTCACCTTCCAGCAACGCTTATTTTATTATCTTAAATGTAATGAAATGTCAGTATTTTAACACAATGTTTTTACATATTCTTTGTACACTCAATTTTCATCACATATAAAAATCTCAAAATATTTGGACGATTAGAAAAATTAATAAAAAAAAAGAAATAAAATCTGCAAAATTTTTGCTCAGAACATGAATAAGTAGGTAGTTTGTGTTCATGTTTTTACAACTTGATATTCTTATTTTTGTATGAAAATTATACGCAGGCTTACAAAACATTTGTTTTATAACTTGTAAAAATTTCAAAGAGTTCGGGCGCTAAGAACTATTTTGTTTTTAATATTAAATGATCTGACGCAGGAAAAAAAAGATGAAAACACAGATCTTTTTACAACTAAACATACATTTTTTCACAGGCTTCAAAAGCATTATATTTATAACTAATAACAATTTCAAAGAATCTGGTAAATAAGAATTATTTTATTAAACTATTAAATGACTTGATGTGAAAGAAAAGGTCTTTTTACAAACACCTTTACCACTAAATACCATTATTTTTTTATGAATTTTTTATACAGGCTTCGAAAACCATTAAATTTGATTAATAAAAAATTCAAAGAGTTTAGACAAAAGAATTTTTTTTTTTTTTTTTTTTAATTAAATAACCCAATGTAAAAAAATAAATAAATAAATAAATAAATAAATAAAAAGAACACTTTAAAATTTTGAATTTGCTATTTTTTTTTTGTCTAAATGCAGAAGAGAATATAACATCCACTTAAAGAGCACATATTGTAGTTCAAAACAATGCAATTGTTTTTATACAATAGAAATGTTGTGAATCCCCTGATACAAGCTTTATTATTTAGAAAGATTTTTACTATAAATTCTTACAAAAACAGGTTAAACATATAAATAAAGTCACATTAATTTGAGATTTATCGACAGTTATTATCACAGTCCCAGGTAATGCCAGGCAGATCAGCTAGTGAATTAGATAAAATTGAAACATCAATTTATGTTCAAACAAAAAAAAAAATAAAATTCAGCATTAAAATAATTTCATTATCATCTACATACCTCTTTTTATTCTTTTTGTCTTGCTCATCATCATCATCTTCTTCATGTGAAGATACAGAAATGTGCATTTTTCTTTCTCTTTTTTGCTTGGAAAATATAAAATCATCCGATGAATCAGATTCAATCATTTTCTTAAATTTCGACTTTGCTGGCCTACTCATCTCTTCCTTTTCTGAACCTTTATTAATATACATATAGCTTTTCAAAATAATTGCATAATTTTATTCAATACAGTATAACAAGAACTCAAACACTGAATCAAAATAATTATTCATTAATTGCCTACAACAGTGGTTCTTAAAAGTTTGTGATCCTGTAGATCCCTTTTCATGTGATATAGATTTCAGGGACACCCCAACAATATTTTTCTTAATGTAAGATAAGAAATTAGTTTAATATATACACATAATTTATTTTTCATCATATATATTATATGTTTACAGCATTGGATAAAATCAGCTATATTATTAAGAAATATAATTATAACATACAGTTTAGACATTTAAAATTGATACTAGTGTTATATATATTGTTAAATATTACTGTTATATACTGCTATATACTATAAGACAGATGCTACTGCTTTTTTTTTTTTTTTTTTGCTTCTAGATGCGAAATATCAGATTCAATGTTTGAAACATGTATCCATAAGTCTGGTTCAATATCCAGTAAATTTCTACGTTTGTTTTTCCTTTGAACAAGGTAAAGAAAACTTTTCATACAGCCACATAAGGAAAGTAATTGCTTGATAGCTTATTCTGCTACCCCTGCATACATATTTCTCACACACAACTAAAAATTAGGATGGCTACTTTTTTAAAAGCAATTTTCATGGAACCATGGCTTGTTAAATTTGCAAGTTGTTTCTGCTCTACGATATTCAAGGCTTTCATTTTACTAATTTCTTGGAAATGAAATTGATGCCTCATCCACTCTTTTTCTGACTACGAAGGATGAAAATCGTCTGAAAATTTATTTCAAGTGCTTCAGATGTGCAAAAAAATTTTTATATAACATCAGGAGAATTGTATCGGCAGATATTTGAAAAATATCGAATAATCTTGGGAATGATTCAAAATGATAATTTTCAAGCCGATTTTCACACAAATAAATTATTTTATTGTTACTTCTACTTTGTACTGGACTATGAAAATGTGTGCTGATATTCACTGCAAGCTTAAATTCAGTTTGTTCGAGGCTTTAAAAATATCTGTCAAATATGTCACCTTGACAAATTCTTTAATTCAAAAATTTAAATTCTCTGCAATTTCATGTGGTTGTTGCCTCAGTATTCAAGTTCTTATGGTTTTACAAGAAATGCTTTCACTGAATATACTTTATTTCATTCAAGATTTTACTTACAACTTTTGTAAAAAGTATGGGTATACCCATTTTACCATTAATATAGATTCAAGTATATTTTCATGTAAAATAGAAATACAGTGCGACTTCAAAAATCCGGCATCAAAACCAACTGTATATTTCCTTTTTCATTTACACTTTCAAACTATGAGAGACAAAAAATAGTAATTGCTTATGAATTAAAAAATTCAAAATCGAAAGTAAAAATGCAGAAAAAGAATAAATATTTGACTTTTTTTTAATTTGCTAAAGTCGATTATTTTCTGAACAAATTTTCTCTGTGCAACACTTTGACGAATGTATGGTGCAATATATAGCCGGAACGAATTTTCGCCAACGACGACATCAATGATGAGGAAGAATTTTCATGCTTTCACATTTCCCGCCAAATAGCCGCCATTTATGATCTGACTGAACACGCAAAATCTGAAAATGCATTAAGTGTTGAAAAAACAGAAAAAAGATGATTGCTAAACATCGACAAAAATGCACCAAAAACGAACATCTTAGGGGGCTGCGAGATCACTGACGCTGTGCTAAATAGAATCGCTGATAACTCTAGTAGCGAGTCAGAAGAGGAGGTTGAACAACTGGCAGAAAAAAAGGTGTCATTAGGAAAAACGTAGATTTGACTGGATAAATAACATCTGCTTTAGAGTAACAAGACTGTATTTCCAAAATAGACATTTATCATTTGTGTAAAATACAAAAAAAAAAAAAAAACTTGTTAAAGAACGACCAAAATATTTAAGCAAACAAAATTGACATCAATGTTTCCAAAATTACACAAGAAATAATTTCTCTCTTTATTAGATTTTTTCCCCTGTAACATAGAAAATATCAGTTAAAGTACGTTTTTTTTTATTATATAATTTTCTCTTTTTCTTACATAATTATCACTTAATAATGAATTATGGCTAAAGGCACCATTAAGAATATAGTACTACTTTTGATACTCCTTCAAAAAGCTGTAATTTTCAAAAATTCGGCATAGTCTGGGTCCCAATGATGCCGAATTTTTTAAGTTATACTGTATAGTATGTATAAAAATGGGTACGTTCTAAAGGAGGCTGTATTATTACACTTATATAATTTGCTGATACTTTTAATTCTCTGCCCTTGGAGTATTTAAATAATTAAGTTTTTCGGTTAGTTCTTCAGAAAAGTTTTGATATGTGATGCTAAGAGTTATATGGAATGTTTAGATTATGCAAATTTTGAGAAGTTGGTCTATACTAGACTGAACAAAATATTTCGCAATAATCAGTAAAAACATAATAATTAAAATGTTTACAAGTATAAACTGAATATAAAATTATTTTCTAGGTATTTAAAATTACATTTAGACTAATATTATATAAATTCTAATGAACTCTACTTTGATATTTACCTACAGATTCTTTACAGCTGCTATCTGATTCTATACTTTTTTCATGGCTTTCATCCTTAGATGTAAGTTTCTTCTTCTGAAAATTTGTGATTGGTGAATAAAATTATATAATTTGATATATCTGAGAAGCTCATATGATTAACTGATATTTAATTTTATAATTTTAGCATATAATAATGTTAGATTAATAAAATAAATAAATAATAATAATAATAAAAAGTATGAAAAACCATACAATCAAACCCTAATATTAGTTATCATAGAAATAGCCACTTACAAAGACATGTTTCATCGTTCCCTGCTAAATTCTAAACATATAATTTTACTTTACTTGCAAATTCACTGAGTAAATACGAGGGTAAGTCAAAAATTACCTGCAATGTTGTTATAAATTTTATTGCAATACAAATAGGAAACTAACGTTAACAATATTTTTCAATATAGTCCCCTGGCTTTTCAACGCACTTGGTCCATCATAGAACGAGCTTCCTGATGTCCTCAGAAAAAAAGATTTTCAGCTGAGCAGCGAACCACGCATGCACCGCGTCATTCAATTCTTGGTCCAAGATGAACCAATGTAAATGCCTGTTTGAGCAAACCAAACACATGGTAGTCTGAAGGGGCAAGATCAGGAGTATACGGAGGATGAACCATTACTTGAAACTTGAGTTTACGGAATGTTTCAGCAGTAGCAGTGTGGACAGCAGTATGTGGATGGGCACTGTCATGCAACAACACCTTTTGACAGTAGTCCAAGGCATTAATTTCAAATTGCAGGCTTTAGCCTGTCAGTAAGCATCTCACTGTAATGCGCACTGTTTATTGTTGCACCACACTCCTGATAAAGTTCCAGTACTGGCTCTTTTGCATTTCAAAAGACAGTAAGGATGCTCCAAAAACTCAAGTTTGAAGTAATGGCTCATCCTATGTATAGTCCTGATCTTGCCCCTCCGGACTACCACTTGTTTGGTCCACTCGAAGAGGCATTAAGGAGCCGTCGATTCACCTCAAACCCAAGAACTGGAGGATATGGTGCATGCTGGGCTCGCTGCTCAGTCAAAAACCTTTTCTGAGGCATCAGGAAGCTTGTGCAACAATGGACCAAGTACGTTGAAAAGCAAGGGGAGTATATTGAAAAATTATGTTTACATGAGTTTCCTATATGTATTGCAATAAAATTTATAACTACACTGCAGATAATTTTTTACTTACTCTCGTATTTCCTTTTTGTGTTCCTTAGAATGAAACACCATATGAGGCTTTGACTGTAGTTGCAGTGTTTTAGTTTACAAAATAACTATAAAGACAAATTTTCTACATCATTTTATCAGGGTGTCTAGCACAGCTCAGCTACAAACTTTCGACTTTTCCAGGTTTCCATACCAATTTTAAAAAAAAATTCCCGGTATCAAAATGTGATATTATATTCAAAATTCTTTAAAGTTGTATAATAATTGCTTGACATTCCTATATTTCACAATGAGAATCTTTTTTAACACACTAAACATTTTGCACCAGGTTCCATCCATTTTGTTCATTTAGGATGAAATTCTTTATCATCCTGATAAAGAATTTACCATTCTTAAATAGTCACAGAATGCTTTGATAGCTGATCTATAACCAAATTTAAAGATTATAAATATTCAATTAATTAAACAAACGAATGTTCTCAAACAAAGATAAATAAGCAAACTAAATCACCTAAGTAATCTTACAAAACTGAACAAAGATTTAGAGGAGAGAAGCTAGTATTGAAAATTTCTGAATTACAAGGAAAGACTGAAAGGGTGTAGACAAAAGGAATTGCATGAGAGTTTGAAATACAGCAATTCCTTAACATTCGCGAGTTTTGATTATTCGCAAAATTAAAAATGAAAAACTTTTCAACAGTCGCGAATACTTAACTTGGTTATTCGCGAAATTTGTTTTATAAAGAATATTTTTTATTAAGTAAACTCGCTTTGCTTTATATTGGGAAATACAAAAGTATTTCCCAGGGATTAGGAATAAGCAGAGCTACATTTAATGCAGTAAAAGCGTTAAGTGCTGATTTGTAACCCCACATTAGATATAACTATTAATTAAAGAAATTACTAGAAATAAAGATAACTTAAATAAATAAATGTGGTGGTGTTAAAGTAAAGATGACGTAGTTAAAATAAACTAACGCATTTAACATTTAAAAAAGACAAAAATAATATACATATACTTTAAATTAAAAATAAACTTTTAAACAAACGAGATAGATCGTTAAGTTTACTCAAGTACAATTGAAAACGATATTAAACTTATCTGATTGACTATAAGATACTCATGACATGATGAACACAATATCTCTTTATCACACATCACATAAAAAGGTATTTAACGACTGGAACTTTAAAGGTAAATTCGGCTGGATCCAAGAAAGTATTCAAGTCCTTATAAAAGAACTACTTCACTTGCGATCACAGTCAGACAGGAACGATGATTTAACTACATAAGAAACTTCCATGAAAAACTTCAAAAGGAAAAACAGGAATGATACTAGTACAGATGACAAACTCAGTTCAGCAGAACACACTGTATGACGACAATCATTTATCCTTACACAGCACGACACTAAGTACTTTATTCAAAGGGCTTCATTACACAAACTCAACTGTCGTAAATATATTCCACCGAAAAGCTCCTTTGATTTATATTACACATTATGATTAAAGGAAAGATGACCTCGAGAAAAACCAACATCACCAAACATCGCCAAACAGCCACACACACCTCTCAAGGTACTCAAAGACATCAATTGTTGACAGAGGCTGAAGGTAAATCCTTTTATCCTTCGCTGATGTCCGAAAACGGTCAATACGCATGACCAAACTATTTTCCACCTGTTTCCAGATTGTCATATGCAAATATTGATGGAGCAATGTAAATCACGGAACAAGCTGCGATTACGTCATCCCTCAACGCCATCTATCAGCAATAACAGTAACCACCAGGAAAAACAGGTGATCGAGTTGGACATGCAAGAGTTACGGCGAAATATTGATGTCAGCATTCATTGTAAAAAGGTAAAAGAAACTAATGAGTAAAAGTACTATTTGCTTATATTTAGATAAGAAGAAAAATGATAGATAGGGATTTATTGTGAAAGGTAAGTTTATTTTTCCTTACAGATAAAATATAACTTAAACTTAGTAAAGATAAATAAAGTAATTGGTTACCAAGTGAAAGATTAGAGGCAGGAATATTTATGCATACATGCAATACAAGCCACATATAATTATGGGCAAGTATGCTAAAAGTATGCCAATAAATATAATAAATATATGCAAGGTGATAAGACACAAGGACAAGGCATCTTATTTTGCTAACACTTTAAACCAATTCCATAAACTATTTGACACTGGACAGCTGCATTGTACTGTACAGCCTAATTTCTGAGATTTTCAACCTTTGTATTGAGGAAAAATATAAATCAGCGATTCCGAGAAACCCGAAACACAACTCGATGTTAACAATAAAAAAATTCCTAAATTTCCTAAAATTCAAAATTTTTTTTGCAAGTTAAAGTTTTTCTTTAAAAATTATATGGAAAATTTAAAAGCTTCAATAACAACTTGATGAGAAAGCAGTAGAATGCGATCCTTCACTGGTCAGGAGTTTTAAATTTAAAAGAGAAATTGAGAGCGCCACTTTTCGTTATATGAAAATTAATAAATAAAACATATGCTCTTTCGAACAATTGTATATCAATAAATTTTTTCAGCCATCAACTAGCAACTAAACTTTGTACAATGGTTATGTTATAATTATTTAAATTTATTTACAGCATGCATTTTTTAATGCTTAATAAAGATATTTTTACGTTTCAATTGCATTTCCATTTTAAAAAATCATAAAACCTAACACCGTTTTATGCAACGGAAGATAGTCTCAACATTCTCAATTGACATTCGCGGAAGTTTCAGTGAACCTAACCCTCGTAAATGTTAAGGGATTACTGTACTCTTTACAGTACTTATGAAAAACACATTATTTGAAATTTTAGTTTTATAATCAGAAAATTTTTCCTGAATTTTTTTCAGAAGTTCAAAATTTCTCTGACTTTTTCTCAGAAGTTTCAAATTTTACTGACTTTTCTTCAGAAATAATAAATTTCCATGACTTTTTTAGTCCATAAAAATTTCTCTGACTTTTCCAGGTGGCTAGACACCTTGTTATATCTTATTTTATTAGAAGCCAGAATGTAGGTATAAAATTTTGCCTTTACAGTTAAAATAAATAATTTGTTACACATAATTTCAAAAAGGCAATCTGTTAAGAAGATAATTAAAACTTCGAATAAACACCATAAAATATTGTATAAATATTTCATAAGTTATAATTATGCATTTTGTGAGATAAAAAGTTGGTGATAGTGTCATTATAATAGAAATTTTTTTTAAAACCCAAAATAACTGCTTAAACAGAAAAACTGATACATACCAAAAAGGAAATTTTTGTCCATCAAAATAATTTCTTTTTAACCAACAAAAAGATAAAAATATATTTGTATTTTCAATTGCAGTAACTATATCATTAGATGTATTATATCTTTTATAATATTATCCTTATAATACATAAAAAATGCAATATCTTTTATAATAATAATATCCTTTTCTATATCTTAAGAAATATAAGATATGAATTTTGTCAATCTTCCATTAATAAGTAGCTGATTCACCCGACATTAAGTATAATAATAGCTTTAAATTTACTTAAAATAAGTGTTGAATGATTTTCATTTAAAACAAAAATCTAAGTAAAATGGGCTTGTAAGAAGCGTTCTTTTAAAAAATTTTGTGAAAAACAGTGTTTTTCTTCTCACTTTTCCCCCTCTGCATCAAAATCCTTACAAAAAAAAAAAAAAAAAAAAAAAAAATCTGAATTTGTCAAAGGTGACTTTCTGAAATGAATATTTTTTAAAGGGTATTTCAATTTGTATTTTTTAAAACAGACTGCACTGTTGGAAAGAGAAATATACGTACATGTGTTTCAGTATTTTTCTTTTCTCCATACTTTAATTTATCAAGCCAATCCAAAATTTTGAAGTTTGCCACAAAAAAAAAAAAAAAAAAAAAAAAAGAAGGGAGGAAAGAGGTCAACGGGCATATTAGATTTTTTTTTTTTTTTTTTTTTTATTAGTCATTATTGTCTAAACTTTTTGAAATTTTTATGTGTGAAAAATACAATGTCTCTAAAGCCTGTGAAAAAAATTAGTGTTTAAATATAGCATATTTAAAAATTCGTTTTTAAGTATAACAGTTTTGAAACCTGTGTATAAATTTGTGAAAAAATATTGGCAGTTAGATGTAAAAGAACTTTCTTTTCACCTTTTCCCACTTCCTCAAAAACTGTTGATGACTTCAAGTGGTTATGAACAGCAATGTGGTGTAAATTAAATATACTGTGGACTCTCATTAATGTGTCTCTGCTTAAGACTTATCTCTGGTAAATGAGGACAAATTTGTTTCCCCCTTCGTATTCTAATTAAAGTTAAGGGCATCGTTTAATGTGAATGATAAATGGCCTCCCACGGAAGTCTGCACTAACAGGAGTTCATGATATATTGATGATTGTGGAAATAATAAATATAGAAAGTAATATTTTAATCCAGAAATTCGTAATACTTAGGCTATGATCAATAAGTAGCATTATGTTGTGGGATTAATAAATTATAGACTGCAGTAACACTTACAGTTATTCTTTGTAAGTCAAACATGGAAGAAAAAAAATAGAACAAATATTACAAGGCTTTTGTACTACTGCAATTTTTTAGATTACTTGCTAATATGTTTTTCCATTAAATTTAATCAACGTGTTTTATTAACAAAATGTAAGTGTACTATGTAAAAAGACTGTTTAAAAACCTTTCGATTGATATCTTATTCATCATTGTCCTATTTTTTGTCTCTGGATAGAAAAAGGAATGTTAGCATCAGCAGTAATATATATAAGATAATAGACTTGCATAACATAATAATGGACAAATTAGATTTTATTAAAAGAGCAGAAGTGACAGATAAAGAAGCCCCTATTGAATTCATCCAGATAGATAAACCATTTTCATCCCCCCCCCCTTTTTTTTAACCCATCATAAGTAGTATAGGGCAAATCTTGTAATCATTTTAAAAATCGAAAAAAAAAATTTTGACGAATTTTATATTAATTATATTTAAGGGTTTCCAAGCAAATAACTTATGAATAAAAGTAACATGATACAAGTCTTAGCATGCTTTCCCAAACATAAATATTAAGGGAGACCAAACTGGTCGCCAAGGGCAGCTAATTTGTATAATTTTGCGAGTACTTTGGCAATTTATATAATTTATCAAAATTGGTCGACAGGATAATCAAATAGTACCCACAATTCAGCAATAGAGCATTACTATGTATTAAAAATATTTAAATATACATTTAAATTTTATTTTGGAATTGCAATGCATTTTATAAATAGTTTACATATGTTTTATTTTCATATTTTATATTATGCAAATTGAAGATGGTTAAGTATTATGATGGCCCGCAACGACTAGTTTTTTTTTTTTTTTTTTTTTGGCTAAACATTTTTTTTCTTTTAATAAAGTGACAATTTAGACAATAAACTTTTATTCTATCTATTTCAAAACATACTGAAAATTAAAACCTTGGCATAAAATTCTGAAACAGTATCCTAGGCTTGTAATTAAACATACTCATTGAATGATGAGGAAAACATAATTAGATTGAATACTTGTCAATCTCCAGGATTTTTTTCATCAAATAAACATACATGAAATAGAAATTTTATTTAATAAAGGAAATAAAAAAAAAGTAACATGCAAAAACAAGATTAATAAAAATTATATAATAAAATTAATAAATTTTCAGGGTTTATTCAACGTGGAAAAAAATAGTTGGCAACTGTGAGATTCTATGAAAATTCTTAGGAAAAAAGGACACTTTAATACAATAATGAATAAAGAACATAAGTAATAAGGCTAGTTGAATTAATCTTAATATCAAAAACAAAATTTGCATTGAAGGTTATTACATAGAAGTTCTAAAAGTTATTTCAAGTAAGACTGAAAGTGAAAGTTATATCTTTCATCACAACTATAGCAATTAACAAAAATAAACACAAACCTTTTTTTTGTTATCTGTGAATTTCTTCTTCACACTCAACGAAGTATTAATATTACTACTTTTTTTCTTAAGATCATTTGTAAAATTAATGTCATTTATGTTGATACTATCTGAACTAAGTTTAGATCCAATGTCGCAGAGAGATACAGAACACCTATAATCAAATATGAACAAATATTTTATTAAAAGTGATATAATAAAAAAATATACAGTCATTCCTTAACATTTACGGTTTTGACATTTGAAAACTTTAATTATTTGTAAACTTCAAAAGTAAGCTGATAAAATTTTACAGAGATTTAAATAGTATAAAGTTATTAAAATACATTGCACTCAGTAAATATCCATCTGCTGTAATGTATCTTTCAAGCGACCTTGTAAATCAGAGGTTCTCAAACTGTGCTTCGCGGAGCCCTAGGGTCTCCGCATGAACTTTCCAAGGGCTCTGCCATGCTTTACGAAAATAATGAAAATTTGAATGAAACCAACACATTTAAAGCAAGGTTTTTCTTTTTTTTTTTTTCAAAAATGGGAACAGATTCTTTTGTTACAAACGTATTTATACATTGATGATAATTATCTTCAACAATCTGCTCTTTTAATTAACTAAATTTTATTTTCTTTAAAATTTCTGGTGCAAATATTAATTTATGCTCTTTTTTTACATTTTCCAATCAAAAAATGCGATAAATGGAGAAACAAATGCATATTTATTGTAAGAAAGCCACAAATTGTATTTTGAAAGAAAGTTTGGATTTTGAATTTTCCAACTCCCCCGCTTAGTTTGACTTGAGGTGAAGTATTATCCAATGACTCCACGTTTCATGCTCAACTACGTCATCATTCCAAAATAAATTAGTCTGATTTGAAAGATAAACTGCCTGATTTTTTTTCAATATGAAGGGCAAAGTAATGTATGCATGCTTCAAAAGAAAATATCACAACACATGTTAAAACAAATATGAAATGTCCTGAACATAGGTGCAGACTTCACGGGTGCAAAATAGCCAATAAGATATACTTCTACAACTAATTTAAATTTTTCCTTTTGCCCTGTGAGGGATTTCAAAGAACACAGTTGAATAAAAAAAACTTTACTTCGGATCAGTCATATTTCACATCAATTTAATGAAATAAAATGCAGAACAATGTTTATCTATTCAAAGTAAATCAGCACTCAAATAATTAAAAGCTCGATGAATTGAATATTAATATATTTATTATTATTACCAGGCATTCCTGGTTCAGGTCACATATAGCGGTGATCGCTCGCTTCAAACTTTAAATTACATCTACCTTAATAAACAAACTGAAATATAGTAAAGTAAAAAATAGGGTTACCATAATTCTTGGCGATGATTAATTTTCGCCAAGTCAAACAGAAAGAAAGGGGGGTTTTAACACCCTGCTTAATCACTGTGATTAATTAGAACAAAAATAATGTTTAATAATCAGTGATAGAAGTTTGCCATGTTAGACCCCGTCGCCCTACTAAGCCAGCGCTTACCTGGTATTTACGAGCCTCTTGAGTTTCGGAAGATCATATAATTGCAAAGACTCTTACTTAATAAACCTCGTAAAATTGATATTGTCACGAATTTGCTTTATAAAAAAGTTGTTAATTTAGTGTCAATATTTCCATGTCAAATAGATGATTTTTTAAAAATTAACTCAATAACAGGTGACGTAAAAGAACACTTTACAGCATCTTCAGATGTACAAAATTTGCACTACAAATGAATGAATCTACTGACGTCATTGGATTAGCAGTTTTGTTAGTATTTTTCAGTTATATATACTAATATCCCGTTCATACCAGGGAAGTTAAGAGTCTTAACTGACTTTTTTTAAATGGGCACCCGGAACTTAACTTTTCTATTATTACGGTGTTTGAGTACTGTTAAGTATGATTCCGGGATACGTAAATTGAAACGAAAATTCGAAAAGAAAATCTGATCGAAACAAATTCAATTCACATTCCCCGAAATCACACTAAGGCCATACGTATAGTGGTTAATAATACGCGTCGTAAATAAATAAAATTAAATCTGAAGATAACGAATTTCTAAATAAATAAGAAATGGTAATTACTCACCCCATGTTGAACATCACACATAAAATACACTCGCAATTAAAATGAATGAAATCAATTGCATAATCAAGTATTTTATTGTATAATAGGAGACACATTGAAATCTATCTGGATCCGGAGCATGTTATACTTTATGTTGAGAATAAAATTTTAATAAATTATTGAAAAAGGTTAAACGTTATTTCGTATTACAACAGTCTTCTTTATGTCAATATTGATTCTTGTAAATAAAAACAGTTCTTGAATGGAATACAGTTTGTGAAAGTTTATAAAACAAAGTCGGAATAACTGGATGGTAAAGAGTTCTGTAGGTAATAGAAGTGATGATTACATAATATAATATTGTTATGGCATTATGATGATTGTTGAATTTAGATGTATAAAAAGTGCAATATTAAAAGAATAAAATTCTAATTAATGACGAAGGATGTAAGAAGAGATGTATATTGATGATGGAGGATGCAAAGGAGATGTATATTGATGACGGAGGATGCAAAAGGAAACGTATGAGCATATTCACAATTCGTTGTATACTTGATGCGACGCTGGTTCTCAGGTTTTAGATATGGCAATTAACGGATGATGGTGGAAACTTAACAACGAGAACAGGAAAAATTCCATCTTCTTTTCATCCAAATTTTGAGAGATAAGAATTAATTATGGTGGTGGTTAATAAATTAATATTACACACGTATATTTACTTTGCAATATCTAAATCTCCTCCTATGGTGCGCTCACCAGGGCTTACGCCCAACGGTGAAAAAAATTAAAAACAACTCCCGATTCGAAAAACGGTCTGGAGTCTTCTCATAAAATTCTAAAACTGACTCTTTTTCAAATTGCCTGCCGAAATCTGGAAACGATCTCTGCAACGTCAGCCAATCAGAATATTTTTAAAGATGGCCTGTCGCTAGCACTTCCGGCGAAAAAGATTTTGTAGTAGGATTATGACCATGGAATGGCAACGCACTGAAGAAGCGGGGAGAAAAGGAATGTTTGCTATGTGGGAGTTCCTATGACGTCGAAAGGAATTTCCTGTCTGTTTTGAGATAAGGAATAAAACCTTCTTAAAAATTGCATCTTTTGGGATGCGAGGTGAATGGAAAGCAATAAAATTTAAGGGAAACTATTGGAGTAATAATTTCGTTTCTCTGGCAAACGATTTCAGTAATTTTATGAAAGTTTACCAGAGAAATGGAAAAAGAAAATAGAATATAATAAATGTAATTTTAAATGAAATCATAAAAAGTAAAGATTTAGGATTTAATATTTAAAACTTAATAAAATTTTGCTGTCAAAATTGAAAGATGGTGAACGGAAGTAGATTATTAAAATTAACAGAATATACAAAATTAAGTTTATGTAAATTTAAGAAGGGGAAATGTTATGTAAAGCTTTTACAACATAACAAGTACATTAACTTGATTAAAATGAAGCACCTTACTAATGCAGTCTGAAAGATGTTTCACAGAGCTAAGATCACATTTTTGTAGATCACTGCAAACAAACACACTAATCAAAAAATAATTTTTGATTAATACATAGGAAAACACATGTGAACATGAATGCACTGATGATGTGAAAGTAATAATGGGTCACAATGCCATTGCAAAAATTAAAGGGATGATAAAGCACCGTAGCACCATCTATTGCATTCTTTATAGATACACGCCATCCCCGGAAAAATGTCTCCTGAACTTGTGAAAAGGTTAAATGCTACCATCAAAATAATAAACTAAAAGCAAACTTTTTAAACTTATGTATGAAGTTACTGGATGCTGGCACCCGCCCCTTTTTACTACATACCGAAATAAGATGGTATTGTCATGAAGAGCATTTATATGACTGTTGCAACTGCAGAGGTGATACTAGAAGAACCATAATTCTAAACTGGCAGAACTTTTAACTAATGAAGATTGTGAATTCTAATTGCATATTTTTCCGATATGTTTAGCAAAATGAAGTAAATGTATCTATCATTGCATGAGAATCTGACACAATTTAAATAATTATGATGTTCTTATTATTAATCTTTTATTCTATGTGCTGAGTATTCATATATGCAATTACCACATTAAAAAGATAATTCAAATAATAATAATAATAAAAATAAATAAATAATGGTGAATTTATACTATACTTTTTAAGTTGCATGCTTGTGGTCTTATCACAATTTACAACTTTCAGTGAAGCTAGAACGAGCTGAAATTAAAAAATACATATATCATTTAAAAAATAAAGAAAAAGTAATGAAAAATCTAGAAACTAAGATCCTTATTATAATCAACAACATGGATTATCATACAATTTTAGAAATATTTGGTAAATTCCCGTTAGTGTGGATTTCCAAGAATGGTCGGTTTTTGTCTGCCCTAATCGGCGTCTGCATTAATCAATGTAAACATTCTAATAAGTAAAAAAATCCTTTGTTTGAATACTATTATAATTTTCAAAAAATTCAGTTTTTGAAAAATATAAATAGAATATATTTTTATGGGAATACAAACACTTTTTCTTTTAATTTAGTGAATTCAATAAAACAAATTAATGAAAATATTAAATAATTAATTTCTTACAGAAAACGAAATATGAAAAGAAATTACCGCACTTACATAATTTAGATTTATTTAAAATAATTTAAAATATTAAATAATTAATTACTTACAGCAAACAAAATAGGAAAATAAATTACCGCACTTACATAATTTAAATTTATTTAAAATATTCTCACACTTTTCTTTGAGATAATTGAACAACCGACACTTTCACTACATCATTTTCTAATTTTGCTATAGTTTTGAAAATCTGATCTGTTGTATCAGATTTTGAGCCAAAAGCGTTGTTTGAAGATCTCGAGTTGTTTGTGGAAAACTAGCTTCCTTTTTATCATTATCACTAGCAATTTCTTGATCTCTTTACATTACAGAAACCATGATTTTGTTGTCCGAAGGTTTTCCAGAAACAATCAAATTATCATCAAAGCAGGCAAAGGTTTTTGCATCTATTATGAGATATTGCATCTAGCTGCAGCTTCTGACGTAGTTTGAAATCAGACAAGTCATTATTTTCTAGATTCAAATCTATTTCTTACCATTTTTCAAACTCATAATGATGAAAACAATTAAATATCCTTTTGGAGGCACTTTAGGCCGTGGGGGCCATAGGCATTATCGTTCAACTTCGTTGCAACATTTGGGGGGCAACTTAATTCCTGTATGATTATTATTATAATCTTTAAAACTTTAAAAATCACAAAAATTCTGCATCTGAAAGTTGCACATTAATTAATAATTAAAATAAAAACATGGAACTCTTTTTTAAAGAAAGCTATCTGAGATTGGCACATTTTTACCCAAAAGAGCCAATAAAAACAGATCTTTCAGATGTTTTGCATCGCCGTGTTTTGAATGTACACAAACTATCTACCGAGTTAAAAAGAACAAATGTATGAACTTATATTTATCTAAATTTGATTAGATTAGCTGAAATGTTAGACATTAATGGATATTAAATATGCAGTTCTTGCGAAGTAAAAATGCCGTAATTGTCAGGATTTGTTTTTCCTCTTTTTAATTTGTAATTTCCAATCTTTTTTTTTTTTTTTTTTTTGGTGCCATCTAGCGAGGGTTTTTATGAGTGAAAAAGAATGATGGAATTTGTCTGAATTACCTAAGAAATGAACATTTATTCATTTATTTTATGGATGCATAGAAAGGCGAGTCACATTTTTAATCTCAAATAAATCATTTTATAGCAGTAAATTTTATTTATTTCATACCAGTTCTAGAATAAATTAATGTAGTATTTTTTTTTTCATTTCAATTCTTTTATGTATATATATGTTACCGACCAAACCCGATTTTAGGCCAAACTAAATTGGCCTAGGCCAAACTAGTTTATCATAACGTGCATCGGATAAACTAGTTTTTCCTAGGCCAAACTAGTTTATCCTAATGCCCATAGGATAAACTAGTTTTTCCTAGGCCAAACTAGTTTGGCCTAATGCTCATAGGATAAACTAGTTTAGACTGCATTCATTAGTCCGAACTAGTTTATCCTAGGTCAATTCCATTTGCCGTGATTTTATTGATCAAAAAGACCGCTTGGCGCCAACCTTCTAGTTTATCTTAGGTCAATGGAATTTGGCATTCGTTGATCTCAACTACCGCTTCGCCACAAACCTTGTGCAAAGTAGTATTGCCGTCACCCCTGTGTAATGTATTTTATTCGATGGGGAGTGAGATACTGTCCCCTATCTTCCTCATTTTACCGCCGCCGGTACTTACAAAATATGTTCCATATGATCATTTGTGTGCTGGAAGACCAAAGAATGGGATAAGAGGTTCTCATAAAATTTAGGAGAGAAAGAATTTAGAGATATCAATTTTTTTTCTGACATAAAGATCCCTAAGATTTGAATTATTTATGAATAAATGCACCATTAAGAATATCAGAAGAACATTTGAAATTCTTTTAGAAATCTGGAATTTTCAAAGTTCCGGTCCCAGTTTGTTCTAAAATACATATACTTTTAAGCTACCATTATTTCATAATTAAAATTCTCTTTAAAGAATAGTACATATACATTTATACAGATGGAGATACAGTACTGTAAAGCCTGTTAGAAGAATCTGTGTATGACAAAATCCTGTTTTAAAATTTGTTTTTTAAGCGGTGCAAATTGGATATAATAATCCGTTTGAAAAAAAAAAAATAATATATTTTCTAGAGACGACGAACCTACTAAAAAAGGAACTTAACTATAACAAAGTTTTTTCGCTTCTATGTGATTTCGTTTTAGAAGGTTTTTCTATCTAATTTTTTTCAGATTTTCAAGTCTCCAAGCGATGTAAAAAATTAATGGTATTAGTAATTATTCAGATATTTACATACAAATAGAAATTTATTAAATAATCAATATAATTTACAATAGAATCCTTAATATCGTTAATCCACATTCTACGGCTTGGAGATTTAAAAATTTTAAAAATTCTATACAATAAAGTCTTCTAAGACGGAATAACATAAGAAAGAAGAAAAATCCTTTATACGCAGGTTCCCTTATCAGAAGGTTCATCATGTGTTGTAAATGCATTATATTCTTTTTACAAGTACCAATATCCTCATTTTACATACAGTAGCGTTCAAAAGTATTTTGACAAAGATAATAATTCACTTAATTGAAAAGAATAATAAAATACAAAAATCAATCATTTATTTTATTTAACTTATTCAGTGTTTTAATTTTAATAAATTAACAATAAATATTAATAATATTAACAAAATTATATATATATTATATATATAGATTTATATCGATAGATAGATAGATAGATAGATAGATAGATAGATATAGATATCCATATATATATATATATATATCATGCAGTAACTCTCGAATTTTTGAACCGATTTGGATGAAATTTTTCATATGCATAGTACATACTAATGACTCGACCGCGTTCGTTACTGACCAGACCAGAGATCCTGCCGGTCCAATTCAAAATTGGACTGAAAATTTCTGTGCAGACCCCAAGAATAATGCAGTCCACGACTTGAGACGGAAAAAAAAAAAAAAAAGCCCCGGTCCATCTCGGTCCAAACCTCTCAAAAAATGTAATCCCCAAACCAAGCCCATACCAAGTGTCTGGAATGAAAATTGGGTGGGCCCGTAAAGTCCCTTACATCGAATAACCTAAAGACTAGCTCACAAAATTTTGTAAATTAGGACGCTAAATTTCTATTATATTAAAAATAAATAAATAAATAAATAAAAAAAACGAGTTTTTAGTGAACTTTGCTCAGTTCCTTAGATGTGTTTGAGTTGATCTAATTTGTTTGAAAGATTTTGAATTTGAGCTTGAATTTGACTTATTTTTGAGAAATTGAATTTGGTTTTGAATTAGCTCGTTTTTTTTTTTCTCTTTCTTTTTTTCTTTCTCAGCGTGCTCAACACTGGTAGGCATCAATTAAAGCACATCAAATTGAATTGGCCTAGGATAAACCAGAATGTTGGCACAGAAGCGGTCTTTGGGATCAATAAAAGCATGGCAAATGAAATTGGTCTAGGATAAACTAGTTCAGACCAATGAATAGCAGGCTAAACTAGTTTATCCTATGAGCATTAGGCCAAACTAGTTTGGCCTAGGAAAAACTAGTTCATCCTATGGGTGTCAGGATAAACTAGTTTGGCCTAGGAAAAACTAGTTTATCCTATGGGCGTTAGGATAAACTAGTTTGGCCTAGGAAAAACTAGTTTATCCGATGTGCGTTAGAATAAACTAGTTTGGCCTAGGCCAATCTAGTTTGGCCTAAAATCGGGTTTGGCCGGTAACATATATATATATAATGAAATTGTTACATAAAAAAATACAATGTAAGAAAAAATAAAATTTATATATTTCATAAGTGTATCAAAAATGCTACATAATTTTTTTAAAATTTTGACCTATGTATTTTCTTTGAAGAATAAGTCTACTTTTAAAATGATTTTTCCTAAATTAAAACACACACATATACATATGGGTAAATAATTACAATACAAGTTAAGAAATAACTGCATGTATTGTATTTCACTTAAGTATACTATCATTTTTTAAATGTTTAACTGACAAATATCTGGAAACAAAAAAATTAGTATGGAATGAAGATTTTCGTGTTCAAATCTCTTTTAAATTCATGATATTTTCCTTAGAAAGTAAATCAGTTGAAACGTTAAAGCCTGATATAAGAAATCTGTTTATTCTATATACAGGGTGTCCTGGTTAAAAGTATCCAAAAGTTATGGCTTATTTTTACAGAACTATCCATTAAATTTTTAAAAAAAATATTTACATAAAAATAGCATCTCACAAACTTTTAATATCAATAGACATCGATTTGTGCACCTTTGGTAGCACGACAAACGTCTAAACGGTAATCCAGTTCTCCCCAAATGTTTCGTAGCATATCAGGAGTTATTAGACAAACTGCTTCTAAGATACACTTTTTCCACTCATCCACAGTTTGTTTTTTGTTTTGTTCAATGTTTTAAAATCTCGGAGGTGTTTCCAATTCACAGAGGTGAAGTGTATTATATTCTGATGTGTAGTTCCATAATAATACGCCATAACTTTTGGATACTTATAGCCCGAACACCCTGCATTTACAGGACTGTGTTTATGCATGCATTATGTCACCAGATATTAAAAATTTGTAAAAAAAAAATGAAAGTAATAAGTTTTTATATAAGAATACATTTTTTCTAGAATATTATTAAGTATATATGTAATAGACCAGTGTCTGGTTAGCAAAACAGGAAATCTGGCTGTTTTCATTTATATTAATACTTAAAGAAGTCACAATAAGTAAAAATGAGATGAAATTTAGAGTAAATAAAATGATAATAAAATCAACCATGGTATACTTTTAAAATTGCAAATATGCTACAGCATATGATCATAAAATAATTTTAACAAAATAATTCATTCTGGATAATTGTAAGTTTGTTTTTAAGCAGAAAAGTGAAACTTTTGCTAGTTTTTTACACTATCCAAACTGAAGTCATAAATGTACGCTTCAGATTGACTAATACGTGAAAGGAGGGAGAAATTGAGCCAATCAGCTACTAGATGTCGTGAGAAATTTCTAATTAATATGCAACTTTTGCATCCAGAACTTTGACAATTTCAGTGTTTTAGAACTTTTATATAACATAAAAGTTTAAAATTAAGTTGTCCCAAAAGTTGCAATGGAAGTCTGTTTCTAAGCTTCTTTTCCAGCATCGCTCCTTGACCATGCTCATTGATTACATTCAATTACTGGCAGTTTGCTTATTTTTCAAGATTTTGAGTTATAAATTACCTGGATTGTGTACAAAGAGCACCTTTCTTTGTGTGCTTTCAAAGACTTGATATCTTAGTCAATAAATTAAAAAACAGAGTTATGTGAAGAAAAAATTTCAATTCAGGAATCTGTGGTGGGTGAGCAGCACAACTGTGCAAAATAAAAGAACTTGGCTTTTTCCATTAATGTTCTTACTCACAATAAAATATGTTCTAGCTCACGAACATATTTTTCAAAGATGTTTTTCTTCATCCATGCCCTAGTGAATGCTTTGATATTTCGTTGGGAAGCTTTTATTGCATTCAAAGCATCTTGCCTTTCTCGATTTGCTAATAACAATGGCCCACTAATTGAAATGTTTTTATACCACGCTTATTTGAAATACAGGATAAGAACACTTTTAAGTACAGGATCTCTTTGATTCCCTTAATTGATATCTGGATCCCAAAACTACATTAATTAAAAAAAAATATTTTTCTGCAAGCCGAATTTACTGTTGTTCATGTAAGTCTGAATTCTTTGCTAATATGAACATCGGTTTGTTTTCCCTCGCATCAATTGATCTGATGAATTTTATTGTCTAATGACAAAACATTTTTATAAAGCGACATGACTGGAAAAAGTGTTAGAGTAAAGCTTTAACGATGCAAAAATGACCGTCTCTGTCAGACAATATTGTTTTAAAAATCACGGGAAAAAAGTACAAAGAGCAAACTTTCATAATTTTCATCCTTCTCCTATTCAAAATTACTAGAGTTATTGGACAGGTGTTACCATTTCATATCCAAACCACATACATAGACAGGGGGGAAAAAAATGTGGTGCTAAAGTAATTTTTGAAGCATTAATGTATAAAAACACTTTCTATTGATTCTGCTCCAGATCAGTTTTTAAAAAAAAAATCCTGCATTATCTAATGATCAGTATGCATTGAGATATTTTTAACATTAATTTCAAATAAGAATTGAAGGGAAAGCAGAATTATCCTCATTAATCAGAGGTACTAAGCAGACACACATTAGCAATAGTCTGCTATATTTACATTTTAAGTACAGATTGATAAAATAACTTTAATATCATATTAGTATATAATTAAAATACATGATAAGACTTTTTACCTCTTCTAAATCACTGCTAGAACTGCTCATTTTTTTGGTACTTTTCTGTGTTCTTGGAGGTATGTTTTCTTCTTTGCCATAATTGATAGATTTAGAAGAATCACTTGTCTACAATAAATATACATGCACATTATTCTAAAAAAAAAAAAAAAAAATACCCAAGCAGTAAAATAAAAAGCATGACAAAAAATGAAAACATTATATACATAACAAAAGTAGATTTAATCTTACTTCTTTCTGAAAAGAATCCTGTTCAGCGATAGAACTTTTCCTTTTCCCCCTTCTCTTCTGTTTTCTCGGCAGTTTTTCGTCTACATCATTTTCATCATCAGAACTTAAAACTGATGATTTATGATATTTTTTATTTCTTGCAGATGATGAGATTTTCGTCTTTCTTGCTGATCTAATTGAGAAGAAAAAACTTATGCATTGTTATATTTATAGCAAAGAATAAGCCAATTATACAAGTCTGTTGTTGAATAGTAGCTTTTCTTATACATTTATGCCAATTTTTATCAGGCATTACTTGTACCAAAAAATGGGGTATCATGCTTGTCTGTGCTATCCCTTTAAGAACAGAAGATTTTTGGTAGAAATGAAAAGTTTTGGTGGTTTCCCCTAATTAATAGGATAATATTTGATTTTAAAAAATACCCAATGTCAAGTTATGCTAAGGGAGGATCCACACAATTCTGTGGGTGCAGGCTCAACTTTAAATTGCACAAAAAGAAGAAAACATTTTTTGTTTTTCTTTAGGACCACCTACACAATTGTGTAGGCAGGTCTTAAAGGGATAAACTTGTCAAACAGTCATAATTTAGTTACTTATATACCTTTTAATTCAACATTAAAATAATAATAATAATAATACATCCACTATTGTTTCACAGAATAAACATGTCATTTCACACTTCACTTGCAAAATCAGTACTTTTGTGTAATAAAAATCCAATATATTTTCCAAAAACACTACTCATATATGCATCTGTGCTAAAAAAATTCTTATGATTATTTTTTGGAATCTCTTTTTCAGAGCTCATTTAAAAACATTAAAAATTCATAAAAAAATCCCATTCATCTTGATCGTTATTAAACACATTCTGCCTTGCCATTTTTGGAATAACGTTTTCACCTCTTCATCCAAGGCATCTTCAGTTCTGAATAAAATTAATTTTATCTTTTTGGCCGAGATTTTAAGCTTTTCCTTTTTCCTCACTCGTTTATCTAAGATCTGGCACCATCTATTGCCAATTATCGCATGGGCCATATCATTGCACAATTTTCTCTCCATTTCATCCTTTAATATAGTAATTTCAATGACCTCTCTAATTAATGCATTGTGAAAGTTGTTATAGTTAACAATAATTTTGATCAATATTGTATTGATTTTAATGGGGGGGGGGGGGGGGGCTCTATATTAATTGGTAACTATATAAATTAAACAGCAGTTAATAATGCAAGAAATCTTACAGATTTTAGTGTGATACACTCCACTCTTCGATCATAGCATCAAAATGAGAATATTCAAATTTAAAAATAATCAAAAATCAATATTTTTCTAGAATTGGGGCTTTAACATAGCTCTTAGGATCACGCGGGGTAAAATAAGTAATAGAACAGGTAGGTTTCAAAAGTAAATTTATAAAAATACAAATTGCAGTATTTTGTAATTGTTGTGTCAAATTTGTGTGTTACAGGTATAATTTAATAATGAATAACAGAATATTTGTTGTTAAATTATTATTAGGTCTGGGCTTTAAATCGATTTAAAGACATCGGAAATCAGTTTTAACCATTGGTCTTAAAAAGATTTAAGCCTTAAATCTATGTAAAGCTAACATCGAAAATTCGATTTAACCCTTAGTCTTAAATTGATTTAAAACTAACACGAGAAAACTGATTTATCTATTGATTTTGAATCAATTTAAAACAAAGTACCGATTCAGAGCTAACATCGGGAAACTGATTTGCCTACATTTATATATCTACCATTGCATAATACAATTATGCAATTATAGCAAATCACTGCATGTGTTGCATTGCTAATAGGTTGCTGTCTACTAGTAAAGTTCAAAAGCTTAACACATCTATAATGCAATGTGAAAAGAAATTTGCGGGAAAAACAACAAAACAATGACTGTGATCCTCCAGAAAAGAAAGATTGATAATGTATAGAATTATTGAGGAAAAGTAGAAATAAATCCAGAAAATTTATGAAACTTGAATAAATGAAATAGTAAGTTCTAGAAATAATTTTTATTATGAGAATGAGATAAATGAACAAGGTTACAGATAATCCCTTTCACAGGCTAACAATCATTCCTTGTCATTTATATAAAAGAAAAAGAACTAACTACAAAAGCAGTAAAAAGGATTAAATAAAAAAAACATGCCATGAATACATATATATTTTACCAAACCAATCAAACAAAGAATGTACCATTCAAGCTTATCCAGTTTTTAGTACAGTAACCCCTTGTCATATTGTGCCTTGGTATATTGCACATTCAGGTATTTCACTTTTTTTAGTAGTCCCCCTATAAATTTCCAGTTTGCTGGTAAAAGAATATACGGAATAATCAGCGGCATTTCTCTTTCTTCAGCATTTGAATGGAATAACCCAGTGTCTAGCCATTCAACATTCCAAACAAAGAAAAGGAGTTGACCTTGTAATAAAACTTGTTCGCGGGCTGATAAGAACGCATGTACAGTTGTTTGTGGTTTTTTGATTTCTCCCAAACTGCAATCCTGTGTTCTTGCTATTCATTCAGACATTTGTTTGTAATGGAGACCAAATCTTGTGTCAATTAAAGAAAAATTGAAAGTTAGTGATGAAATTAAAAAAGGATAAAAACAAATAAACACGGTGAAAGAATTCTGTGTAGGTTCAGCAACTGTTCATGGATGGTTAAACTACAAAATTTTCTGCAAGCTGTGAATGAGTTGTGAGCCGTGCCCAAATTAGAAAAAAAAAGAATGAGAGTCAGCGATTAAAAGAGAAATTGACGAAGCTTTGCTTTTGTGGTTTATGGAGCTAAGAGCCACTTGGAGCTTCTTTATCTGGACCTATCATCAAAACTAAAGCAAAACTTTTGGCTAAAATGATAAAAGATGATCCAAACTCAAATTCACAGCAAGTGATGGGTAGTTTGGGAGATGGCAGAAACGACATGGAATAGGACAACTTTCAATACACGGAGAAAAAAGATATGCTGATTATGATTCTGTAGAAAAATTTTCTGTTGATTTGAGTAGCATTATAAATAAAGAAGACTCCATAGACGAACAGATTTATAATGCTAATGTAGCAGCTTTATTTTAGAAATGCTTGCTAAAGAAAACGCAGGAAGTGAAAAATGCAACTGGAGCTTCAGGTTAGAAAGAAGTAAAGGACATATTTACTCTCTTACTTGCTGCAAATAAGACTGGAACTCACAAACCAAAGTTGTTTTTGATTGGCAAAAGTAAGTCACCCAAGAAAATTGAAAAACATACCAGTTTTGTATGACTTCTCTCAAAACTGTTGGATGATACCAAAAATATTTAAGCGGTTGTTCGATGATGCGCTAGTTTCTTCAGTTTGGTTACACCTTAGAAACAAAGGATTAGAAGAAAAGGTTTGCTCCTTCTGGACAATTATTGCAAAGCCCATCCTGACGAAACAGAGCTCATTTCCAGGGCTAAAAAATTCTGCACTATTTTCTTATTAGTGAGCTCAACAAGCATTTTACAATGTCTAGATCAAAGTGTCAGCCAAATTTTCAAAAGAAATTGTTGTTGAGAGTTATTAAACAAGATACTTTTAGAAGTTGAAGAAAAGCCTTTTTATCATATGCTAAAAAATCTCACTATTAAAGATGCAATGTTTTTGTTGGGAAAGCATGCTCCAAAATTCTAGTCCAAGAGCTGTTAAACATTTTAGGGAAGATATTTGAGGCACCCTGAAAATTTGTGCAACACTTCTTTTGTAATGGCTGAATACAAAATCGAATGTCTGGCTGAAGGATCGTGGCCCAAAAACTATGCCAGACACGTGTCAAGTGCCATTTTTTGACTACCCACAAAAAAAGGTATTTGAGGCACGCTGAGATTGAGACAGAATAATATTTATACTTAGAAAAAAATATTTTGAAAACGACAGACACTTTAGTTGGCCCAAAAACTGTGCCAGACACGTGTCAAGTGCCATTTTTTTGACTACCCAAAAAAGGTATTTGAGGCAGAATAATATTTATGCTTAGAAAAAAATATTTTGAAAATGACAGACACTTTAGTCGGCACAAAAACTGTGCCAGACACGTGTCAAGTGCCAAATGGCACTTGACACGTGTCTGGCACAGTTTTTGGGCCACGATCCTTCAGCCAGACATTCGATTTTGTATTCAGGCATTACAAAAGAAGTGTTGCACAAATTTTCAGGGTGCCTCAAATACCTATTCAAAAATGTTCAACAGCTCTCCTACTATTCCATCAAACTTCATCAAAAATTTTGGTATAAAGGTTTAAAATCAGTTTTCATCCCAGAAGATAAGTTCCAAGAAAATAAAAAACAGTGGAATGGATAACACAAAGTGACTCATAACCCTTTAAGACCGGACACGCACAATCGTGCGGGTTAGGCAATAACTAAAATTCTATCTTCCTGGGTTATCTATTCCATAAATGCCAGTTGGTTGATTTTTTGACAGCTGATTATCTACACTAGGGATATAGGCCCAAGGGGGGGGGGTGCCCTCCGTGGGGGGTCTTTCTAAGAGAACCTAACATGTATTTACGCATGGAAATCCATGGCTTGAAGAAAACCACAAGAACTCAGAACGATTAGGCCGACAGGCGCGATTGGGTTCGAACCCAGCACCTTCCGTCTACCAGCTTTGAGAGCAGAACCTCTCAGCCACTGGTGGGACCCATAAATGCCGGAACTGAGTGATTGTGCTGGTTAACAGAAACTATATTATATGAATTTTATCAACAGATACTGAATTATCAGTTACAAATTTCAGTTATATCATTGTTTAAAAAAAAAACTCAAAAAGCTGCCCGGTCTTAAAGGGATGTGAGGAAAATTTAGAAGACATCGTTGAAGCTGCCAATCAATTAGGCATGGAAATTTCTGTAAATGATACGTATGAATGGATACATTTTGATGAAAACGAAACCATATTTCAAAATTTGACTGAGGCAGAAATTATTTCTGCAGTTCAAGGAAATAATAGTTCTATGGTCCAAGAAGAGAATGACAAAGAGGAGGTATCTGACGAGGATTTTGTAGTTCTGATGACCGAAGCTGTTCAATTTTTCAAAAAAGCATATAAAACTTTTGAAACGTTGAAATCTAAGCATATAACTGAAAAGCAATTAGTTCATTTTTACTCTTTAATTTCCAGTGGCAAGCAAATAATCCAAGAAAATGAAAAGCAAACAATTCTAGATTCTAATTTTCAGAAAATACAATAAGATGTAAGTAAAAATGTATATTGTATAAGTACGGTTTTGTATATTTTTAACGTTTTACCACCTCTTTTGTATTCAACTTGTAGCTTTTTTGATAAAGTATTAAATCCAAAACCTCGTAGCTTAATTTAAGGCTCTTTATTTTTCATTTATAAACACTCTTCTTGACCCTCCCATTATATCAGTCCCCTGGGTATATCATGCTTTTTTTTTTTTTGTATTTCCCAAGTATTGAAATATATCGAGGGGTTATTGTATTAACAATATATTAGAAAACAAATTCCAGTAAACCATGATAAAGATTTCAATTAACATTTAACCAATGTCAAAATTTCAGCCCATGAATATAACAATTCAAGAAATACTTATCACTGTAAAACAAAACAGATATATTTCACTAAATTTTTGTAAAAATATCTAACAGTTACACATTTCTTTCATAAATTTACTCTAAACCTCGATTTAACCGTTAAATGCCTAGAGTATCAAATTTGCAACCATTAGATGTATATAGAAATATTAATCCTGTAAAAAAATTGCATAAATATGCTACTAAATAATTCAAGCCAATTAAGGATTAAAAGACATATTGAATAATATAATAAAGTTTTAACAACAAAATCAACAATATAGTCGTTAAGTTCCAAATGCAAAACATTTCATAATTTGATATTCAATTAAAAATTCTAATTATTACATTACTGAATATTCTCCATGTTTGTACGTTATACCAAATCCCTGTCAAAAAAAAAAACTTTACAGTATTTAAATTATACATAATGCTTTTCTAACAGGTAACATTCAGCTACAGACTCAAAAGGACACCTGCACATACCTTATGGTATGATTACATAACAAAAAAAAAAGTTATATATATCATCATTTGGAAAAAAAAAAACCATCATAGCAATGTGCAACGACACAAAATAGTTTTAACTGTTTCAAAAATAATGTTAGTATATACCATTAACATATCATATATATGCACAATGCTCACAAGTATATCTTTCTTCAACTATACATTTGATACAATTTTCCTCTATATGTGGGTCCATATTTATTCACACCATTCACACATTAATTAATATGATATGCTGAAATGCATAAAATAAATACCGTTACAAAAACTTAACCCTTAACTGGAAATGTACGTCTGTGAGATGTTTGCGTCTACATATCTGCCCTTAATATTTTCTCTCTCCGACATTCCAAACTTATTTTTATGCTGTTATACAGCCAGTACCGGATATATGGTCACCCCCTTATAAGGTCACCCCGCTTATAAGGTCACTTTTCGTAAGTCCGGACTGATTGAATAGATATTACATGTTAACATACGGTCATATGGTCAGTTATGGTCAACTATATGGTCAGTTTCCAATGGCTATTATCGGATATACGGTCATTTTGTCTCCTTTTTTATTGTAAAATATCTTATAGTTTTATGCTTTTTCCTTACCTATTTTAGGGTGTAAAGTACCAAATAGACGTATCATTCACATTCAAGTATCTTCAACTGTCAGCCTCTTTCAATTGGTCACGTGGTGCTTTCATTTTTAATAGCTTTAGAAAAAAGTGGATGGACATCCTGAAGGAGGGAGGAACTTCTTACCTTCTAGTCAATGGTCCCCCTTTTCTATCGTTGAATCTCCCGTGCGTTTGCTAAAATCCACAAGTACGAACTTCCGTATGTTAAAGAAAAGCCAGTTGACATTTTATAGCTTTAGAATGATAGGGAGACCTTTTCCTTTTTAAACGGAGCCTTAGAGATAGCGATAATATTGCATACCACGTGACTAGATGTGCATCGACACTCGAGGAAGGAGGGAGGGGATCTCCTCTTCCCGGCTGCCGCCTATAAGAGAAACTCTTTCCTGTTGGTAAGAGTTTCCAAAGCTCTGGAGATTTCTCCCTCAACTGCCGCATTAGATACCGATTCTTGGAGAATATGACATCACCCCTTGCTACTGAATGAAAATTGTTCTCCGTGCAGAGAAAAGTTAAATCACGCATTTTTAGTTTTTTGTATTTTTCATTACTTGTCGCTGCGTCTGAGTTCTTGATTCATTTGTTAATTATCATTTGTGAAAACAAGATATCAGCAAAATGAAAAATTTGACAATTGCGGAAAAACAAAATGGTAGAAAACTTTGAAAAATCGAATGTATCGAAAGCAGATTTCGCGAAGGCTGATGGAATAGAGAGAGCCACACTGAATAACGTCATAGGGTTCAAATCATGTTAAACAGAAGATGTGATCAACCAAAAGAGAAAGCGAGAACATGTTTCAACATTTGAGAATGTTGAGAAAGATCTTTTAACTTGGATAAAATGTGCCAGATTGCAGAATGTTCCAATACATGGATTATCGTAAAAGAAAAATCTCTTAAAATTGCTGCAAAACTAGGAAAACCGAATTTTACTGCCAAAGAATCTAAGGAATGGCTGTTAACGATCTAAGTGACATTCTCAATAGGTACAGACCTTGTGATGTTTTTAATTTTGATAAACTTTGGCTGTTTTTTTAATGTTTTGCCAGATAAAACTGACACTTTTAAGAACGAAAAATGAAGTAGTTGGAAGGTAAGCAAAAAAAAATTTGAAAAACTGCAAATCTTTGCATGTATCTTACGATGCGAACCGAAAGGTCTGGATGACAATAAACAAGCGAAAAAAGTAAATTTGGCTTTTAGATAAAATTTGCACAGACAAGTGGCTATATACCGCTCATTGTATGATTCTCAATTTAAATAAGATTGAACTTGTTTTCTTGCCATCAAACTGAATCAGTATCGTACAACAATTAGATCAAGTGATTATTAAAAATATTAAGATAAATTATCGAAAACTGCATCTAAAAGACGTCATTGCTGCCATTGATAAAAAAAAATAAGTTTCGCGTGACTGTGTTAGATGCCATATGTTACGTAGATAAGAGTTGGAATATGGTATCAAAGAAGACCATTGAAAATTGTTTTCGGCATTCTTGGCTTCCAGAATGTGAAGAATTATCATTCGAAGATAACGACAATGATGTTGATGGTGATGATGTTTCCCTATTTGAAGTTTCACAAGAACTACGGAATGCCGTTTCCACAATACATGACGAACTGACATATGCAGTTGTTGACAATGAGATCGTTACTAATGGACTTTAACCACGAGGGGCAAAAGTCACGCCTTTGCGGGTATGTACCTTCCAAAAAAGACTGCTTTCTGGACGAAGGGGAAGCCGTGTTAAAAAATTCTTCACGCCTATTGGTGTTTTACTTCTAGATATCCACAGCTGAAATGACATCGGTAAAGTCTATGGTGAAGCTTCTATGCTGGAAATAGTTTTGGATAAATACACTGGTTTCCAAAAATTAAGGAAAAATAACAAAAGTAGCGATTTCTCAAAATGTTACAAGTAGATTTTAAAAAAACTGAGCCACAATGTACAACACATAGTAAAGTATAAAATAGCATTAAAATAAATTACCAGACGATTGAGGTGTTTCAGAAATTAAGACAACTATAAAATAAACAAAATAAATGAGCCAGTTTGGTATAGAAAAAGTACCTTTAAAATGAAGTATGATCATCCCTAGAAGTAATACAGCACATACAGGAATGCGTGATACTATCAATTATGCGATCGATAAGTTCGCTGGGAAGTGCAAGCCATTGCTCTTGTAAAGCTGTTATAAGCGTGGCAAGGGTCTGAGGAGGGGTATTGAGAGCAACGACACATCTTCTAAGGCATCCCAAACATGCTCGATGGGATACAAGTCCAGTGATCGAGCTGGCCATTTCATGCGCTGAATTGTTTGGTGCTGAAGATGATCTTCTATGATGTGAGCCCTGCGTGGTCTAGCGTTATCGTCGTGTAACAGGAAATCATTAACTATTGCACCGGCATAAGGGCACACATAAGCATCAAGAATGTCATCTCTATAGACGTGAGCATTCACAGTTCCACGTGGAAAGACTTGGAGGTTTGTACGTCCGCCCAAGAGATACCATCCCACACACAGACACTGCCTCCCCCATATGGATCACTTTCACGAATGTTTGATGGATGATAGCGTTTTCCATGTTCTCTCGAAATCAATCAAAGCTAATTGTCGCTTTGGAGGCTGAAGTGGAACTCATCCGTGAAGAGAACACGCCTTCATTGATCAGCTGTTCAGTGGACATGTGGACATGCCCAACTTAAACGTTCCCTCCGGTGACACGAGGTGAGCGGCACACAAATGTCTGGTTGCATCGCATAAAGACCACCTTCATGAAGCTTTCTACGCACAGTAGACCTTCATACCAACCTTCCAGTGGCTGCAGCAAGGGAGAATCTAAGATGAGAGGGTGTTGCTGTTCTATTCCTTTGTGCACATAACCGCAAATATCGTCATCGGTGCATGTTGTACCTCTTGCTCATCCTTGGCTAAACCTTCTGAAGGGCGAATCAGTGGTTTGAAATTGTTTCCAAAGCCTATGAACAACAGAAAGGCTCAGATTTAGCCATCTGGCAACCTCTGTCTGACTTCGACCTACCTCCAATCTTCCAATAGCTCTATATTGCAGTTATACGGACAAATGATACCTTGAGGTCATACTAATGAATTGGCTATCTCAGTTTTCTTATATCATAATCACAGCGACCCCAACGGCTGTACTCTCTAGCATGCATTTTTATGCTCCTCACATATGACGCAATCTGATTGCAGCGCCACTAATTTGCATTTTGTAATTTTATTCAGTATCTTTTAGTTAACAACATATGCAAATTTCACACGGATAGGTTCATTTTTGAACGAGTTATCGCTCTTTTTGTGATTTTTCCTTAATTTTTGGAAACCAGTGTATAAACATTCATGGAAACGATGATAATGACACTGAATTCGAAGCTCTAACCCATCCCAAAGGCACTGAGGAACATTTTAAAACTGTTCATGAATTTTTACTACTACGAGTATACTCACCAATTCGAAATTTAAAATGTAAAGCAATTCTTTTTTATACATCTTGTTTTATAAATTATATGTTCATAGCTTCTTTGTACATTATTGTACTAATATAACTAACTTACTAATAATATTTTTTTGTCTAACATAAAATTCCTGCTTACACCGCATATAAGGTCATATTTTTCAGGACCGCATGGGTGACCATATAACCGATACTGACTGTTTTAAAAAATTGGTCCTGTTAATGCATTACTATTAAAGATTATATGTTTAAGTTCACTATTTGGTAAATTATTAAGTGTTCTGTTTGTGCACGGTATTTTCACGTTTCCAGTTAAGGGTTAAATATCTGAAAATTATAGGGGTTCAACAAAATTTCTAATAGAAGTTAACGCAAAAACGCAACATTAAATACAGTAAATTTAATAAATTGATAAGTATTGCATCAATAAAATATATAAAAGAGTATAACATAGACTTTATATTAAACTAAATAAAAAAAGGAGAACAATTTATAAATAAATTTTTACTAGTTCAAAGAGTCATCTCCTTTACTTTATGAAATGGCTAAATGCAGCTTTCATGCTACATGGCAGTAGTGCACATCACAATGTAATTTGATTAATTATCGATAATAATAATATAACATATATTTTTTAAACCAATAATACCAGCAGTAAGGAAAAGGTACAATGAATAAGTGGATATTTTTTTGTTGTTGTTTATATTGACATTGGGAAGCAGATGTGGCAGTTTTCAAATGTAGTAAAAACAGAAAACTCTGAAAAGAATCGGGAAATATGCAAACCAAAAATGGAATCGAACTTTGGAAAATATTTTTTGAAAATAACAAACATTAATATTTATTAATATTTGAAAAATACACCATTAGAAAGGTAAAAGAACCCTGAAAAAGGTATTTTTTCCTTTTCTGTATTTTCATCCTGAAAGCAAATACAACAGTTGCAAATAGAATTTCTTCTAAACTTGAAAACTGACACAAATCAAGGTCAAATAAAAAGAATTTTTAGAATTGTAAATATCAACATTTTTTTAAAACAAAAGATACCATTGGAACAGGAAAGGTAAGGCAAAAATTTCAGTGTTTTTCTTCATCTTGTACTCTACAGGAGACTGTGATCACTATTTCAAACTGCAGGAAAAGAAAAAGAGTGCTATGCTTTTATTTGCAGGAAGAATTGAGAAACAGGTGGAGATGTGCTTTGCAATCGCCCCCCCCCCCCAAAAAAAAAAGCTCACTATTTTTTTATGTTTATTATGCTTTTTAATTCATAACACATCTTGTTGGCGCCACTGTATGTTGTTATGACGTCACAGTATTTACCCTCCCACAGATGTTTCATAATTCCTTCAGTAGTAGTTTTGTACGCCGCCAAGGCAGTCGCAGCTCAAAGAGCACGCATTTATAATCAAAATAAACAGTCCATTATATTAAAGTTAAAGCTATCGACTTTTAATTTATGTTTAAGCTCGCAGTTCGCAACATTGGTTAAGTCGAGCCTCAGGTATTTATTTTAAAAAAGAATTTAGTCTGAAATAGTGAAAAAACATTGCAGTTGAAAGGAAAAGTTCCCCTTCTTTCGATTGCGCAAGCTTCCGTAATGGATTAAAGCGAAAACGAAATCGTCTGCGTGAAACAAGGTAGGAAATATTTGATTATTCTTTTGATTATTGCATAAGTTTTTTATAAAATGGAACCGCTTGAGAAATTAAAAAAGAAACGTGCAGCTTTAAGAACATCCGTTACCAAATTGATCACTAAATTTGAAACGTTAATAAATGATGACAATAAAGAAACCGATGACTATTTAGAAATTCTGGAACAATTAAATGATAAGGAAGAGTTGCTAAAAAACTTAAATAGCGAAATAGAAGCTGCCATAAGCATTCCTAAGGATTATGAAAATGATATTAACACTAGTGAAGAATACAGTGAAAATATTATAAAAACTAAATTCAAAATAAAGAAACAAATTAAGCATTTAGAAGTGGGTAAGGTTCTCAATGAAAATCAATTAAAACCTACTCTTACAAACAATGCGCTAAACATTAAGTTACCGGAAATACCACTTCCTAAATTTTCCGGAAAACCTGAAGAATGGAGCACATTTAAACTACAGTTTGATAATATTATAACATCAAACGAGCAGTTGTCAGAAGCGCAAAAACTGCATTATCTATCAGCTGCATTAGTAAGTGACGCAAGAGCTTTGCAAACAACCGAAGATACTTTTTCTTCTTTATTTCAAGCGTTAAAGGACAGGTACGAAAATGAAAGAGTTATAGTACAAATACACATAAACTCACTTTTAGATGCAGATAAAATTACACAGCCTTCCGCAAAAGATCTAAGAAATCTAGTAGACAGCGTTAAAAAAAGCATTCGCGCATTAAAGGTTTTAGATTACAACAGAAACAATCTCTCCGACGTTTTAATGTTAAATATCATTCTTGAAAAGTTGGATAAAGATACACGGAAAAATTATGAAATGACAATAAGTTCAAATGAAGTTCCAAAGTTAGATGATTTAATTTTATTTTTAGAAAAACGTTCTCAAATTTTGGAAAACATAAGTAAAACCATTGCAGTAAAACACAAATCAATTCAAGATCGTAATTTTAAGCAAAAATCTCTCTTTGTTAAGTCAACAAATTCCATTAATTTCTGTGTAATGTGTAAGCAAAATCATGCAATATATAAATGTGACGCATTTTTGAAATTAAATGCTTTTCAGAGAAAAGATGTAGCAATGAAAAATAAGCTTTGTTTCAACTGCTTAAGTAGTCAACACGCGATTGCTAATTGCAAGTCTAAAAGTTCCTGCAACATTTGTCAGGCAAGACACAACACATTACTCCATAGAAATATAAACAATTCTTTTCCGAGCAAAGTTGATGAAGTTAACCCCACCGCGCAAGGTCATAAATTGAATCCGAACGCAGATGAGTTTTACGGACAAACAGAAACTAAATCACCTGTATCATCTTCTTTATCTTGCGTTAATAACAGAAATAAATCTGTCATTCTCTCCACTGCTTTAGTTTGGGTCTTTAACCCTTGTTCTGGAAGTTATTTACAAGCACGTGTAATAATGGACTCTGGAAGTATGTCCAATATTGTGACTTCAGAATTCGCTAATCGATTGGGAATTCCACTAAAGCGATTGAACATCGCCATCTCAGGCTTAGGTGGAAAGGAAATGAACGTTAAACACAAAATTCAGGCTAAAATTATAAACGGAAATGGATCTTTTGAAACGTCTTTGGATTTTCTTGTTGTCTCAAAAATAACGGATTCACTCCCAGTTACAAACTTAAACATTGATAACTTAAAAATTCCTCATCAGTTAGCAGATCCGAAATTTAGCATTCCTGGCAAAATTGATATGCTTCTCGGCGCTGAATCGTTCTTTCATATAATAAGAGATGGAGAAATTCGCATTCCAAACAGTAATTTAGTGTTTCGCAATTCAGTATTCGGATACATCGCAACAGGAAGCATAGAATCTGTCAGCCAAATGCAATATTGTGGTTTTGTTTCGCAGTCACAAAGCATTGATGAATGTTTAGAAAAGTTTTGGAAGTTAGAAACCATTGATGAAACTTCGAAAAACCTTAGTAGAGAAGAAGAATACTGTGAAGAGCATTACAAAACTACGCATACACGAAATGACGCAGGTAGATACATCGTACAGATGCCAACCAAGGATTTGGAAAAATTAGGTGATTCTAAAGAGCTTGCGAAAAAACGTCTGAATCAGTTATGGAAAAGATTAGCTAAGGATAAAACTATGAAAGCATTGTATCAGCAGTTTATGCAAGAATACTTAGAATTAGGTCACATGGAGAAGGTTGCAGACCCTCATTCCGAACATCCAGAAAATCACTCATGTTACTACTTGCCGCATCATGGTGTTCTCAGGCCAGACAAAACCACAACTAAATTACGTGTGGTGTTCAATGCATCAGCTGCCACTACATCTGGCTTCAGTCTCAATGATTGTCTGCTGAAAGGAGAAGTAAAAGAAGACATATTTGAAATTATGACAAGATTTCGTGTTTATAGGTATGCTTTTACGACGGATGTTCAAAAAATGTTCAGACAAATTTTAATAGATCCATCTCAACGCGACCTTCTGAGAATTTTGTGGAAGACCGACGAGAATGAAGAAACTGTTATTTACAGATTGAATACTGTCACATATGGTACATCTAGCGCACCATTTCTCGCAATAAGGACTCTGAAACAGTTAGCCATAGATGAAGCATCGCAATTCCCTTTAGCTGCGGAAGTAATAAAGGAAAATGTGTATATGGATGATATAGTGACAGGCGCACATGATCTAGATACAGCTATAGAACTCCAACATCAGTTATGCAACATGTTAGAAACATGCGGTATGTCCCTCCATAAATGGAATTCCAATTCAAGGGAATTAATGAACAGTAAGCCATTGGAAGTTCAAGATTATAACTTTTCCATAAATGAAGAATCAACAAGTAAAACTCTAGGGGTTATCTGGAAACCCGTTGAAGATCAGTTTATGTTCAAGATTTCAATAACGGAGAAATCATCATACACGAAACGAGATGTGCTAAGCACCATTGCAAGGCTATATGACCCTTTAGGTCTTCTAGGACCAATTATTACACGAGCAAAGATATTTCTTCAGAAATTGTGGCTCATGAAATTAGGTTGGGAAGATGAAATCCCAAATCCAGTTGCAAGTGAATGGATAAATTTTGTGTCGTCCCTGAAACAAATCGAAGTGATCAGAATCGACAGACACATTCTAACCGATTCTTTTCAGGAATTAGTGTTGCTAGGATTTGCAGACGCTTCGGAATTAGCTTATGGAGCTGTAGTTTATATGCATTGCACAAGTGAAACTAGTACTGTATCAACTAAACTGATCGCTAGTAAATCGCGTGTAGCTCCTTTAAAGACAATTTCCATTCCCCGCCTCGAACTGTCAGCTTGCCTTCTTCTCTCTCAACTTATAGAAAAAGTTCGTCTATCTCTAAAAATGATAGTGAGTGATATATATTTGCACACCGATTCAAAAATAGCAATTGCTTGGATCAATACATCGCCAAACAAACTAAAAACATTCATTGCCAACAGAGTATCCAAGATACAAACTTTGACTGAGAACTATCATTGGAAGCATGTCCCATCGCATTTAAATCCAGCAGATATTATATCACGTGGATTAGGTCCTCAAGAACTTTCCAAAATGAATCTTTGGTGGGATGGCCCCCTGAACTTTCATAAACTTTCTGATGAATCTAGTGACAATACTGACATTTTATCGCACGAACTTTATGCGCAAGAACTTAAAAAAATGGACAATATCAATTTAATTTCCACTTCTGAAAATTCCTTTGTGGATGATTTTCTTAATTTAAGTAACAATTATTTAAAATTAATACGTATTCTAAGTTTTATTTTCAGATTCCTATTTAATGCCAAAAATGCCATTCGACGTCGCGGCCCAATCACAACAGAGGAACTTCGAACCGCAAAGACTGTTTTAGTCAAAATGGTACAGGTAAAGGCATTCGATTATGAGATAAAAACCCTTGAACAGGGAGAAATTACTAAAAAGGGACAGGTGAGTTGTTTACACCCCTTTCTTGATAAACAGAATTTGTTAAGGGTAGGCGGTAGATTAAATAACGCTGATTTATCTTTTGATAAAAAATTTCCAATATTGCTCCCTAAAGATCACAAATTGACTTTATTGATAATGACATATTTTCATCTTAAATACTTGCACGTTGGAGCCCAAACTTTACTTTATCTTGTAAGGCAAGAATTTTGGCCATTGGGTGGTAGAAATACTGCTAGAAAAATTGTTCATGATTGCATAGTTTGTTTCAAAAACAAGCCTAAATGTACTGAGCAGATTATGGGAAATCTTCCTTCTGCGAGAATTACTTCTAGTTCGCCATTCACTAATGTAGGGATTGATTTTTGTGGCCCGTTTTATATAAAATATAAGGGTCAAAGGAAGGGTATTTATCATAAATGTTATGTTGCCATTTTTATTTGTTTCGTAACAAAAGCGATTCATTTAGAAGTCGTCACCGACTTAACTTCAGAAGCAATGATAGCAACCTTAAAAAGATTTTTCAGTAGGAGAGGTAAAAGTTTTTCTATTTGTACTGACAATGCAAAAAATTTTGTTGGAGCCAGTGCAGAGTTAAAACGTTTGGCGAACATGATGAGAAAACCCCCAGATGTTTTGGCTCATTATTTAACAAGTGAGGAAATCGCCTGGAATTTCATTCCACCCAGGTCACCCAATTTCGGTGGTTTGTGGGAAGCTGGGGTGAAGTCGTTTAAGTACCACCTAAAAAGAACTGTAGGAAATTCGCGATTAACTCTTGAGCAATTTTTAACAGTTACCACGCAAATTGAAGGCATTTTAAACAGTCGGCCTCTCACACCCATGTCTTCTGACCCCAATGATTTTGAAATTCTAACTCCAGGCCATTTTCTCATAGGCAGACCTCTGAACAGTGTGTCTGAACCGGACCTGACTGGCGAACGTGATAATCATTTGTCCCAATGGCAAAGATTAAATAAAATGGTCCAATTTATTTGGCGAAAGTGGAAATTGGACTATCTTAACAACTTACAAGCCAGACATAAATGGCAATTTGAGAAGGATAATATTATTCCAAATTCAATGGTCCTTTTAAAGGAGGATAATCTTCCACCCTGCAGATGGACAATGGGTAGAGTTCAGGAAGTAGTTAAAGGACCAGATGGTAAGGTTAGAGTGGTTCTTGTGAAAACGCCTCATGGTATTTTCAAGAGAGGCATATCGAAATTATGCTTGCTGCCTTGTCAGTAAACTGACATATTATCATTAAATTTGACACTGTATAACCATTCAATTGTAAACTTTATGTAAACAAATGTTTGAAGCATATTTAATTATTCATTGTTATATTCATTATTATTCTATTCTGCATTTCATTGTATTGTATGTTATTCATTGTAAATTTAGATATTATATATTGAATATTGAAATGTTATTTCAACGTGGGGCGGTATGTTGGCGCCACTGTATGTTGTTATGACGTCACAGTATTTACCCTCCCACAGATGTTTCATAATTCCTTCAGTAGTAGTTTTGTACGCCGCCAAGGCAGTCGCAGCTCAAAGAGCACGCATTTATAATCAAAATAAACAGTCCATTATATTAAAGTTAAAGCTATCGACTTTTAATTTATGTTTAAGCTCGCAGTTCGCAACACATCTAGTTATGAAAAAATCAAAAACTGGCTTTGAGGTGCATAACTTTAGACATATAGGTATGTATCTGCCAAATAGGTACAAAATCTTGTAGCTCTGCATACTGTATTCTCTTCAGAACGCAGCATGCAAACTTCGATCTTTATTACATACTAGTATATAACCCCCCGTCAAATATGACAGAATGTGAATGACAAATCTTCAAAACAATATTTAAAAATTATACATTTCTCTGACTTAAAGAAAAAAAAAAAAAAAAAAAAAAAAAAAAAAAAAAAAAAAAAGATGCCTCATGCATTTTGTTAATCAAAAAGTATTATCCTTTGATTTTTGATGATTAGGACAAAGAAATTATGTAAACTACAGTTTAGTAACCAGCGCTACACATTCTATGACAAAAATGCTTGTTTAGGCTTCCCTCTACATTAAAAATTTGCTGTTAGTGTATTACAGAATAATTCAAAATTAGTTTCTGGGTAGTAAAATAATTTGTGAGTCACAAAATTTGTGACTTACAAATTATTTTACTACTCAGAAACTAATTTTGAATTATTCTGTAATACGCTAAACAGTAAATTTTTAATGAATTTAATCTGCATTGTTTCTGAAAGTAAATTGCAATGACTTTTTTCGCTACAAACTTATATTAAAATTCATAATTTTATTTGCAAGATAATTAAAATATGTTGTACCACTGTGCTATACATTCTTTATGTTGCAATTTCAATGAGAATCGATAAGAAATATTCTTTTTATTTGCGATGCCTTGAAATCTGATAAAATGCATTAAAAAAAGTACGATTTCAACAGAAAGAGTCTTTTTTTTATATTAATTGCTGATAGATGGTGCCAGAGAATTAGCAAAATACATCATCCTGACGGAATTTTCTGTAAAGCTTAGGCCGTGGGCGCTAGTGTAGCTGCCTATAGCTCGTACTTCCGGTTGTTGTATAGATAGTTATCCGTTATTTTTAATTTAGAACTGAATTGGATAGTTTTTGAAGGTTTTAAACAAAGTTAAAATACTTAATGGTTTTAATATACTTTAAAAAATATTTTAAGAACAGCATCGACGCTCATTGAAAGAGTCATTCATTTGTTTCTAGATTCGGAAATTGTGAATCGCAACAGTGTTCTTTGTCTATATCTAGTAATCTGATGTTTATAATAGCTTATTTTTAATTTGGAATTTAATACATTATAATTGGATTTGATATACATGTTTTATAGGAAAACATGCTAAACAAACATTATTTCAAGTAGAAGAAATTATCATTTAGCTGTCATATGTTAGAATATGTTTTCCATTAAGCCTAACATGGCGTTTAGCTACGTTCGATTTGCAGACCAGAATGGTTCGCACCGGAATGGTTACCTACACTTTTATCCACTCGGATTTTATTATAAGTAGATTAGGGGATCCAATCTGGATTTTCTAAGTTACAGAACATAGGCAAAAACCATTTTTCCACCCTAACTCTAACAGATTTTCATATTTTATATCTATTCTTTAGATTACCTATTAATAACACCAAAAAAACATTTTTATGTCAATAATGAATTGAAATAAAGCTTTGAAATTCATTAATTGTGATACTTTCGTGTTAATAATTTCAGCAGTAAAGTGCGTAGTTCGATTACATATCTATTAAATTTGTGTTTTATTTATATTATATTACTTTTCTTAAAATTATTGATGAAGTTCTAATTTCATTCTGGAGTATTAGCGGTGAAACAAATGTGGAATTACTTATATTGTTTTAAGTGCAAACAGATTTATCTTTTATAATCATGTTGCAAGCGATAGAGATAGGTTAAAAAATATTTTGATTTTTAAGCTTATTATTTATTTTAAAAGGCATAGACAATTTTTAAACTAAGATATAGTTTCAAACAAATTATATTTAAAAGTATATATTTTTTCTATTCAATGGTATAAAAATATGACATTGTTTGGTTATATATATAATAAATTTGTGTTTTATTTTATTTTATTGGTACTCTTATGTTAGCAGAGCTGAAATCTCACCAATAGCATTTTTTAAAACACCAAATTTGCATGTGTAAATCACAGACAATTCTTTCACGTTGAAATAAAAGGTTCAGATTTATGGTATTAATTTCTTTTTCTTTTTTTTTTTTTTTTCTATAGTATTTTAAATGAAATTAGTGAAAGGAATGAACTTTAAATTAAGTGAGTGAATGGTTTATTGCTCTATTCTAAAAAAAAGTAACTAATGCTGTCACCGCCGCTGCTTTTAAATTTTTCGTGACCGGAGGTCTTTCTTCGTTAATATTAAGAAAACTACTACAAAAATATGAAAATCAGTGGTATTATAGAGAAGTGTTTGATAAACACGCTGATGCAGGCAGTTTTTAAATCGAAGTATTATTTTAAGAGATTTAATGTTAAAGTTGGTCAAAATCGTTCCATTAAAAAAGTTTTATAAGAGCAAAAACTATACATAGGATTTTATTCATTTTTAGATCATTTTATACATTAGAAGTTCCCGGTGTGCAGACTGCATTTATTTTTTTTTATTCATTTTTTGAGGATCTATTTCCATTTTAAATTCAAATTTTCAGCATTTCGAGAGATATTTTTTACATATTTTAGAAAAGGGTATTATTTTAATATGTAGCCAGATTTAAAAACAGTGCAAAGAATAATATTTCCTTCAAATTAAAAATTTATTTACACGTGACTATCATAATCAGAAAAAAAAACTTTCAAATTAGAATTAAATGGTTACGTGTTTAAAGCAGGAAAATATTGAAAATAACATCATAAGAACAATAGTTACGCTTGAATTTTAAAAGAGAAAGAAATTTTTAAAATAAGAAATTGATTATTATGTGATAAAAGTCGTAAATGGAAGAAATTACATAATATTTAAAAAGGACAGATAATAATGCAAAACAGTTTAAATTTAAAAATATATTTGCACACGACATTTATTTCATATTTAGAGATAATCTTTTCAACTATTTTTGTGAATTTTCAGACAGCACAAATAATATTTCCTTTCTAACAACAAAAGTATTTTCACTTGAATATTAATAAAAGAAAGAAAACTTTGCTGAAAATTACGTCAGATTTAAAATGATACATTTAAAAAACTTGTTTAAAAGAACTTTCTTATAGCGTTGTTAAAAAATACAGGGAAACACTGATAATGTTGACTTAATTCATTTTACATTAGCTTATTTTCAATTTTTTAACTAAAATTTTAATACCAAAGACTAAAACAGCCATTGTATCTCTTAACCCTTTCCAGCACGGAGTAATTCTGTTTATAAACTGATGAAATAATAGACTGACACCAGAATTTATAAACGAATTTATTAGAAAATATGAACTTGCTTATTTTCGTGTACATTATAAAAGGAAAAGTTTAATTAAATATTATTGGTGTCGTTTGCCAGTTTTGGAATTATAATTAGGTGTCTTTTTTTTAAGGATGCTGACCTCAAAAGGGTTAACAGCACCTCATTTGGTCTTAAAAAATCACAATCAAAGGAAAATGAATGGGGACCCGTTTACAGAGAGATTGCCACTGTTTCTTACATTATAATTCAATCTTTTTAAAGCCGATCAAATTAGCGTGCTTTTAGAATATGGGGTGTCTGAACGGGGGTTGGTGAGCGTAGTTCGTAGGGCGCAGAGCCCCCTAGTATTTAAAAAAAAATTAATGCAACATAAATATAGTATACGAACGATATTTGAGATGTTTCAGATGAAAATGGTTTATTATTCTTCTGTAATTGGGCCTGCACGTGATGGCGATACATGTTTTAAGTGATTTTTAGAAGTTAAAAATATTGCAAAGCCAAAATTTCTTTATCAAGTCTTGCTATTCTTTGACGTCAGCATTACAGACAAACACATTTGTCCTTTATAATACAGATATAGCGTTGCCCAAGCTCATGATAGTAGCCTTAAATATACCTAAAATAAATGTTGATTGATTTTATATTTTAAAATGAAAATATAAGTAAAAAAGGTTTGCAAGATGCGTTTCTTCTTTTTTTTTGTGTGTGTGTGTGTGTGTGTGTTATGTTAGCTCATTTCAATAAAATAAATCTTAATTGATAAATTCTTAGTGTTAAAATAAATTTTGGTACTACTTAGTTATCCCATCGACCCATTTCGTCAAATTATACAAATCACCAAATTATACAAGTGACATAATTTTTATTTTAAATAACAAAAGAACAAATAAATTAGTAGAACATTACTAAAAATACAAATAAAATGTCAAAATAAAAATCCCTTGATGACGTAAACATGTGTAACTTGCTTAAAGTCAAGTGAATGTGACATTTACGATCAACCATTATTGGCATTTAATGTTATAGTTTGGCGATCGACTAAGTAGTACCTAAATTTAAAATTAGTTTTCCTTATATGACATATTTGTTTAAACGTCCCCCCCCCCCCCCCCCCACCCTGCAAAAAAAAAAAAAAAAAAAAAAAAAATTGAACAAGTCAACTTTATATTTTTTTAAATGAATTTCCCTGTTTGAAAGTACAAAATTTAAGCGTGTAATTTTAATTTTTCTGTATTTCAAACAGAACCAATGAGTGCTTTCAAAGACACTGAAAAGAAAAGGAAAAAAAGATCATTTTCAATAATTGGTTCTTTGCGAGTGATCTTTTGGAACAGGTGCGGTGAGTCACAAATCAAACTAGTTAATTATGTTCAGAAGATGAATTTATGTTAATATCCAAAGGGGAAACCCAGAATAACATTTAGATGATAAAAATTTAATCAAGTATTCTCAGTATGACAGTTATTAGATTTTGTTTGTGCTAATTGGAGAGAAAGGATGTCAGTCAGTGTGTCAGACAGTGAGGAATTAGGAAGTTGTTCATCTAGGGGCTCCGGTCTGATTGAGTTAGTATTTTAGCAGGTTCCATGTGGCAGAACTTCATACTATGTTAAAGCCAGAAGTTTAGCATGTTGTGTTCTCATGTAGAGAACTGTAGATAATAGTACATAATTAAGTAATAATGTACAAAATTTTCTACTTATTATTTAATGAGCTGTGATGATTGTTTTAAAAATCATCACTACCAATTCGAGTGCCGATATTGCATCATATTAAATTAAAGTAATTTTCTTTTACATACTTTTTTTCTTTTTCCTTCTGCTTCTGATTATCATCACTGTCATCTGAAAAGAGTGTATCAGTAGACAACTTGTGTTTCCCTTTCTTATCATCAGATTTAGTTTTATCTTTAGGCAACTTGTGTTTCCCTTTCTTATCAGGTATCCAGTCATCTGATGAACCAGATTCAGTTTTACCTTTAGGCAACTTGTGTTTCCCTTTCTTATCAGGTATCCAGTCATCTGATGAACCAGATTCAGTTTTACCTTTAGGCAACTTGTGTTTCCCTTTCTTATCAGGTATCCAGTCATCTGATGAACCAGATTCAGTTTTATCTTTAGGCTTAGATTTTTGAGACAGGCTCTCTTCTTCACTTTCAGAGCCTACAATTTTTTAAAAATATATATTATCAAAAATATATTTTGAAAAATAAGGGCTGAATACTATTTAATTAGTTGCAGTAAAATAAAACATTTCAGATCAATACTTTATCAGCAGGAGCAAATGCCTTGGAATAACAAGGTTCCAACTTCTTCAATCACAATTTTGAGAATGTGTTGATAAAAAGAATGACAATAAATAAAAAATAAAAAACTTATAAGATTTATTATCAAGTATCAAGAAAACTATGTTTAATATAACAAAATTTTAATACAAAATATTTTGTTTTTTAAAAAATGTAAGCAGCTTAAATGTAAATGTAAGTAAAAGTAAGTGTAAGTCTTGCCTGCTTTTTTTTCATTCCCAAACATGTTATACAGTTTAAACAATAATATACAGTATAACTTCAAAAACACGGCATCATTGGGACCGAAACTATGCCAGATTTTTGAAGGAATATCAAAAGTAGTAACTAAGAATATCAAAAGTTGTACTATATTCTTAATGGTGCCTGTAGCCATAATTTAATTCATTATTAAGTGATAATTATGTAAGGAAAAGAAAATATTAAATATTAAAAAATATACTTTAACTGACATTTTCTATGTTACAGGAAACAAAAATCTAATAAAGAGTGAAATTATTTCTTCTCGTGTAATTTCAGAAACAACGATGTCAATTTTGTTTGTTTAAATTTTTTTGGCCTTTCTTTAACAAGTTTTTCTTGTATTTTCTACAAATGAAAAATGTCTATTTCGGAAATACAGTCTTGTTTCTCTAAAGCAGATATTAATTATCCAGTCAAAATTAAGTAATTGTCCATGACACCTTTTCTTCTGCTGGTTGTTAAACCTCATCTTCTGAGCTGCTACTAGCATTATCGGCGATTCTATTTAGCACAATGTTAGTGATTTCGCTGTCCGTTAAAATGTTTGTTGTTGGTCCATTTTCATCAATTCTTAGCAATCACCTTTTTCCGTTTTTCGACACTTAATGCATTTTCAGATTTTGCGTGTTCAATTAGATCATAAATGGCTGCCTTTTCAGGGGAAAGATGAAAGTCTGAAAATTCTATGTATCCGTTGCCGAAAATTCGTTCCGGCTATGCATTGTGCTATGTATTAGCCAAAAGCAATGGTGTAACTCCGAGAAAATTTGTTCAGAAAATAATCGACTCTGTCAAATGAAAAAAATTTCAAATATTTATTCTTCTTTTGCATTTTTATTTTTGATCTTGAAGTTTTTAATTCATAAACAATCACTATAAGTGTAAAAGAAAAAGGAAGGGAACAGCAGGTTTTGATGCCAGATTTTTGAAGTTACACTGTATTCATGTTTTTTGAATAATATTTTGCATGGACACTACAGTACATAATACTTAATTAAACATTAATTTCATTTCAAATGAAGTGAATAAAATAACATTAACTGGAATTATATAATTAAAAAGTTATAACTGTACAAATTTCTTCTCATATGTGCACAAAAACATCAAACATGCTCACTTCATTTTTTTTTATTAACAACTGAAGTCATCAAGTTGAAATTAATATCAAATAATAAGGTCCATGGTCCCATTGTTATGTAGAAAATTTCAAGTTTCTAACTCAATGCAATAAAAAGTTATGGCCTTAAAACAACGTGTTAATGCCGAGTCAGACGAGTTTGTCATGTAATATGTAGATATACAATCGTAATTCAAAGATTTTTGGATTTTTTCTCACTACATGCACTACTAAAGATTTTTCTTCACATCAAATTTCAAAATTCTGGGTCAACAGGAAGTACCCTATAGGATTTAAGTGCGAGTTTGTATGCTGCCCATCTGTCTGTCAGGACAGTTTTTTCTTTATTTCGCAGGAATGGCTGAATATATCAAATTCAAATTAATATCAAACCAGTTGGTACCCGTCAAAACTTAAAGGTTTGATCTGCTGTTTTTTTTTTTTTTTTAAATCTTTAGCTACTCATTATAGATCCACAAAGCAGACCCAAGAAAAAATTATTCCCCCATCCCTACCTGTGAGGTTTCTCAAATTTTAATTTAATTCTTTCAACATTCGTTTCCACCAGTTTAAATTATTTAATTTCTAACAAGGAGGGGGTCCGAGGTTGGGGGTCACCGAATATGGTGAATGTTTGTGTATCAATACAGTACAGTTAGCATATAAATATATGACAGCCATAAGGTGCAACACGCAGGGGGTCTCGAGAAAACAAATCGCAAAGTTTACACTACAGTTTGTAATCAGATAAATTTCCTTCTTTGGCAAGCGGCTCATGGTCAGCATGGTCGTCAGAATACCGGATTTGAGATTTTTCTTTATCAGTTCAAATCCCGCTTGGACTTGTTTTTTCAGAACGAAAATTTCAATCAATTATTTATGAACCACAATTAAAAAAATATGTAAAACAATTGAAATTTATGAAAAATATAAATTAAATGTACTTATAGTTAAAATAACTGTCTATGTGCTTAAAAATAAGTTCTAAAAATATATTGAATTGCTGAATTAGGCAATAACAACAAAATGAAGAATCCGAAAAAAAAAATCCATTTTAAAATTCAAGATATTTTTACATAATCATGAAATGTTTGAAATATTTGCATAATGAAACAAAATAAAAATAATATATTTATTGAAGCATTTTTATTTATAATTATTATTTTTTAAATAGAAGATTATTCATTGAAATAACTGTAAATAATTTTAAATAACAACAAAAAATTTCTGTTCTACAGACACATAAATTGGCTTTTTTTTCTCCTTTTCATTAAATATTTAAACATGCAAAATTTCATAGTTAAAAAAGCATTTATATGCTACAAAACATTTCATTTATATTTTTCATTAATTTCAATTAATATACATATTTTTTCAATTGCGGTTCGAAAATAAAAGATGAAAATTTTCGTTCTGAAAAATAAGTCCAAGTGGGATTCAAATTGACAAAGAAAAATCTCAAATCCGGTATGCTGACGATCATGCTACTGAGCTGCTTGCCAATGAAGGAAATTTATCCAAAATTTGTGACTTATTTTCTCGAGACCCTTTGGGTGTTGTGCATTATGACTGTCATATATTTATATACTAACTATACTGTATCGATACACAAACGTTCACAGTATTTGGTGACCCCAACCTCGGACCCTCTCCTTGTAAGTCTAGTTATGGTGTTTGTGCTGCCGATCAACAATTCTCTACAATGTTTTGCTTCAACCGGTGACTGGTTTTGATCTTCCATGCATCGTGTATCCAGAGGGCAGAGGTAAGGTTAGTTTGGCACTGTCTTATCAGTACAGTAAACTCCCAACTATCCGGCCGAGTAAAAAAAAAAAAAAAAAAAAAAAAAGAGAAAAGAGGAATGTTGCAAGCGGCCGAGACAGGTAGGTTCCTTCCGTAGGAAAGTGCTAACTCATGATAGGAAGGAGCAAGAAGGTTTGCAGAGTGCTATAGCAGAGAGAGATAGGAAGCGAGATGGTGGGTTAATGCTTGATAACCTGTTTCGTCAGTTGTGCAACGAATGTTAACAAATGCAGATGTTACTTTCCGCTTATCCTGGTTACTTTTGTATAGCCTTTTGATGTGCTTCGTGTTTATTTATTGAAGATTGACGAAATGGGTGATAAACGAAAGAAGGTTGTAGTGACTATGGAGGTGAAACTATGAGTTAGCAGGACAAAGCGACGCCAGCTAATATTATCTGCTTGTGTAAATGGAGGGACATTGCATCGTGGAAGAGGGCTAACAGGGAGAAGGAGTCATTGTTGTGTTTTGGAGATAGGAGGTGAAAGAATATCATTGTAAAGTTATTTTGGATATTGAAATTCCAATAATAATCCAGGAATCATTTTTTTTTAGGATCGATCGTATAGTGTTATAACATTTTATTGCGACCACAAAAGACCACTTTGACATAACAGTCATTAATTAAAAAAATCTGAATTTACTTATCATACATTTGGAAATTGAGAACAAAAAATAAAAGGTAAAAGCATTACCTGCACTGACCCGAAAGAACAGAAAAATGATGGAGACATTTGCAGAAAGAAAATAAACAGATGACAAATCTTCCTTGAAAATTTTTTATTTATGAAGCAATTTTTCTTGCAGAACATAGCGCATTATCATAGAGTACATATCTTATTCTTTTAGATGTACTTTTTTTTATGATGGACACATACAATCTACGTTCTTACTAAGGAAATTAAAATAATTTTTTCCCTTGGGGAGTGTGGAGGCACAGGCATTTAGATGATTTTTTAGCATCACAATTCTACGACTCGAAATAAAAGCATCATTTGAATAAAAATAATAATAATGCCGTCAACAGAATTTTATCCGCATCTTACTGAAAAATCAGAAGTAACTGATCAAAGAATCTCGCCACAAAAGGAAAAGGAAAACTATGCAGCCGATTACACAATCAAGAAGAAATATTCTTGCACTTTTAATATTTCTTACTGTAGATACGAAATCCGTTTATTATTTTTTTGTAGAAGGGAAGAGGCATCCACCCATTCTCTGCGTTCGTTACAGAACACTCATGCAGGCACGGACATAATTCTTCGCAGAACGGCAAAAAGGGCAGCTATTCTGCATTGAAATCCCAACTTGACTGAATGCGCACAAGCTCTCCGAAAAGAGGAGTAAAGGGGGACTGCTATAATACTTGAAACACGCCAACTTTGGCGGAACGAACATACAGGCGCCCTGCATTGGCATAAAATGTAATGCTAAAGTATATAAAAAACTGCTTTACAAAAAGGAAATTTGATAGATTTCACTGAGATGAGATGTCAAACAGTAGTAAAGAGTTACGAATTTTGAGATTACGAATTAAACTGATTTAAATATTATTGGTTAAGGGGTGGAGCTACAAAAGGATATGACTTCACAAATAGAAAGATATGGAACTTTCCAGATAAGTCTTTTACCGGAAATACAGATTTCAAAACGACGTTTATGATTTTAAAATGAATGAAATGCTATGCCAGAAAGAAAAACTTACAGGAGAAGGTTGAAAAAAAAGGGAATTAAAATAATTTTAGAATGCGAGAATTAAAAATAAATGGATACAAGATTAATAAAAAATACTTTCTAAATGAAATTAAATAAAAATATGGCAGTGGTTCTAAGTAACCACAACAGTCATCTATCAAGGACTTTTTCAAAAACTAAAAACTAAGTTTTGACTCTTTTATCTTATGTATAACTTTTTACATTTGTGCAATCATTTATTAACAAACAGTAAAATAAGATTTAGTTATTTTTTTACGAATTAGGCTTACATTTCACGTTAATGTTTTGCTTGTTTTGAAACTGTATGTACTATATATATAAAGTTTATCTTAAAATGTGTAACATGCGTTTTTAATATAATGGGGGGGGGGGGGGGGGGGCAGGCAGTGAGTACATATATATTTCTAGAACTCTGGCCAATCCAGCTTTTTTATTATCCGGCCTACCCTTCTGCCACATTAGGCCGGATAGTCAGGAGCTTACTGTACATGGTGTCTGCTCTGAAAATACCAATATGCCCTTCATGCTATATTATCATGGAGAGATTTTGCATATCTGGTATTGCTTTGTTTCGCAACTGGGATATGATTTGGTTTTGCAGAAAATGATGTTTGTTACCATTTTGACAAATAATTTTAAAGATCTTTGTTCACTCAGTTTCGTTGCCATGATTACAAAATACATAATTTATAGCCAGTTAAATTTAATCAGAGTTTTTCTGATGGGAACTGAACTGATAAGGTCCACGCTTTCTTTAAATAAGCCATTTTATGAAATTAATGGCTATTGGAATTCACGAAGTTTATTCATATTTTAAAGAAAATATACATCCATTTAAAGCTAGAAAATGTCACATATTAAAAGTTCTCCTCCTTAATGCATGGCCAAGGATAGTAATTCCTTTTTCTGATGATCTCTTCTTTTTTTTATCTTTTGCCTTCAAGGCAAATAAAAAAAAAATAATAATAATGATAAAACTTGCACCAATGTTTTGTAATTGGATCTACTTCCATATGTTGTCATCTTGGCTACAATGTCCTTTAAAATGAATATGAATATCACAAAAAATTTTAAACAATACTTCTCCACCAAATCACATTTCCTTAAATACATCATTTGTTATGGGCTCGAGTTTGGAATATTAATCATAAAATACACCACTTTGGTTCTAAACTGAAATCTATCAAATAAAAGATAAATTTAAATATTAATTTTTAATTGTCCTTCTTATTGCTCATTTTTTTCTGCTTTTTAAATAAGTATATTCATATTAATACATGGAAATTATTCCAGAGGAAAACATTCGACTTGCATACAATATTTCAAATGAAAATCAAATTTTAAAGTAATTGCTTAAAAGGCACAAAGGCCAACATAGTGAAAAAGATTCCAAGCCGGGACTCGAACCCGGCCCATCAATATAGCGCACTGACGTTCTACCGACTAAACCACTTGGAACGATACTCAGCAAGGAAAATTTCTCACTATTATATGTTGGCAAGGGTACAAACGCAGCACAAGATGAAATATTTTTATCGTGAGCCACTGACCTGGGGCAAACATGGAACATAATTAAATCCAGCATCGATTGAAACTATATTAATACATGGAAATTATTCCAGAAGAAAACATTCGCCTTGCATACAATATTTCAAATGAAAATCAAGTTTCAAAGTAATTGCTTAAAAGGCGCAAAGGCCAACATATAGTTGTATATAACCAACATATATTTCCATATATTAATATAGTTTCTATCGATGCTGGATTTAATTATGTTCCGCGTTTGCCCCAGGTCGGTGGCTCACGATAAAAATATTCCATCTTGTGCTGCGTTTGTAGCCTTGCCAACATATAATAGTGAGAAATTTTCTTTGCTGAGTATCGTTCCAAGTGGTTTAGTCGGTAGAACGTCAGTGCGCTATACTGATGGCCCGGGTTCGAGTCCTGGCTTGGAATCTTTTTCACTATGTTGGCCTTTGTGCCTTTTAAGCAATTACTTTGAAATTTGATTTTCATTTGAAGTATATTCATTCCCGAAAATGTTACCATGAGTTTAATAATTCAGGCAGAATGTAATAGCATGTTATTTTAATATGGTGTCATTTTCTTTGACAGAAACATTCTGCCTTTCTGCTATTAAAACCATTTATAGTGCATGGGGGGAAATGATTAAAGGTACTTCAGCCCTAATGTTGAAGAAATCTTGAAGAAATGAAAAATCAATGCAAATTAATTTCTAACATGACATCATTTTTCCTGACGGAACCAATCCACATTTCAGCCAGTGTTGAATTCAGACACTTTTCTCTGGGAGGGATTTCTGTGACTCTGGAGGAGACATTATAGAGTTCTGGGAGGGGGGGGGGATTCACTTTTTGACCATTGAAAACACAAAATCTCAAATCCCTCCCCCCCCCCTCCCCGGGCCACCCCCTGAAATCAACACTGATTTCAGCCATTAAGATTCTTTAAACTTTTACAGAAGATAAGAAAAAAAAAAAAAAAACCCTACTAAATGTAGAAAATACAGTATTTAGTTTTTCACATATCTTTATATCCAGTTGATTTTGAAGTGTAAAGCTGGACTCCTGCGCTTAAATATATATTTTTCTTTTTACTTACTTTTCTTTCCCACCGAGCAAATGTTTACATTTCCAACTGCTCGGCACAGCTGTTTGGTTACGTAATTAAAACTATAAAAGAATAAACTATACTAATCTTCAAAAATTTGTTACTATTATTCAGCTCTACAAAATTAAACAAAACATTACTTACCCAAAGAAAAACTGATCTTAATGAAATAAATTTACAAAAATCAAAAACAATAAAAAGTTATGTTGCTGAAAATTTTATTGCACACAAATACACTTTAAACATTAACAAACTTGTATAAAAAAAACTTCTTTTTTTCTTTTTACTAGCTGATTTAATTTTATCTAGCTCAATATTATTTTTATTCTAAGCTAAAATAATCTGTTTATTCCTGCAGAACATCTATCAAAACATTAAATTTTTTTAAAAGTAAAGCTGATTACTAGAAAAACAGAAATGAGTAGAAAATATAGACAGGGTTCATACTCATTTTCCAAGAAAAAAATCCCCTGAGAATCCCCTGATGTATTTTTCAGAAGGTACAATTTTTCCATGTCAACAATTAATGACATTTTTTAAACCAGTATCATGACACTCACCTTTTAGAAATAAAATAAAAACAAGATAATCTCAAAAATAAAGTTTATATATCACCTATATAAACAATATGAAAAGAACTTTAAAGGAAAAACATTAATTTGTATAATATAGATGACGGCTGTATGCCTTGTGGGGCTGTCCTTAAAAACTTGGTAGCTTGGCTGCAAGAATTTAATTTCCACTTCACGATTTTAATACTTCTTCAAAACCATTATGAATGAATAATATGAAGGCTGCAAGTGTCAATATCAATCTTAAAACATTCTTTAGTTTTTTTAGGTTCCTCTTGAATTGTTATTAAACCTCACGATGTTAGAAGGTGAATCTAGTGAATGAAAGGATGTAGACAAGACAGATGTGATATCATAAAGCATGCGAACAGCAGCAATTGCCCTTAATTTCCCAGAGTAACCAGTCATTTTGCCAGGTTTTCCCAGGTTTGGCGAACTTTTTGCATTATCCCCTGAGATTCCCCTGATTTTTACAACCCAAAATTTATCCCCTGATTTTCCCATGAATCCCATATTCCCCTGATGAGTATGAACCCTGATAGATAATTTAACTGTGGAAATGTAGTATACTCGGAGATAAAATTATTAAAAATTTAATAAAATACGAATTACCTTGAAATAAAGACAGTAACTTTGACGAAATTCACGTTTTTTCTGCAATTTTTTGACAAAATTTGCGTTATTCTGCGATCTTGTGATGAGATTTCAGTTATTTTCCCGTGATTCTTTGATGAAATTCACGTTTTTTCTGGGACCCTTTGATGAAACAGCATTTTTTCATAATCCTTTGACAAAAGTTTCATTTTTTTACGATCCGTTGATGAAATTTGTATTTTTTCTGGAACTTTTTTGATGAAAACATGATTTTTATGAATAATAATAATAATGTGTGTTTCGCTGATATGATGGAACTTAATGCAAGTTTATTGAAAAATTCAGAAAATATAAAACTTTTAAACTCTTTCACAGAATTGAAGATGGATACACAATCAGTGCAATATATGAAAATTATTTTCTGTTTCACTATTTATCTTCACTGAGTAAAATTATGACACTGTGCCAACATAGTTTTCTTAGGAACACTGGGAGAGAAATTAGTAAATATAAAAAGATCCAGCAGGGAAACATCTCTTGAACTGACAAAAATACATTAACTTTTTACATAATGAAAATATTTTTTTTCATTTTGTATAAATTATTTAATACCGTATATACTCGCATATAAGTCGATTTGCGTATAAGTCGACACCCTAACTTTCGAATGCAAATTCTGGAAAAAATCAAAAACCTGCGTATAAGTCAACCCCCTAACTTTTTGCTTCAATTTTGCACAAAATCAAACCAAAGATTTCACTTGCCAATGCAAAAAGGTAGTAAGTTAACAAAAACAAATCATTGAATTTGATTTAAATGATAAATTATTATTTGTATATTTTATATATTATTTTTCTATTCATACATATAAAATGCCATATTTTTGCAGTATTCGAAGTTTTTGTTTTTGCTTTTTTAACTGACCCGCGTATAAGTCGACCCCCCAAAGTTGCTTACCGAAAATTGTTAGAAATACCTTGACTTATACGCGAGTACCCGGTAGGAGAAAGTTCGAGACGGGAGACAGGCGTCGCAGATTTTCTTTTCTCTTTTGCAGATTCTTTTTCATCGAACTTTTATTTTGCTTCGTATTATGTTTAGCTCTTTATTACTTAATACAAAAAGTTAAGACTATTATTAATAAAAATTTATAAAATGCCTAAAAACGCTACAGGTAAGTGATTGTTTGATTAATTAACGCTTCATTTATAAAAATATTTTACCTGCAGATTATTTTTTGCCCCTGAATTATCTGTTGCAGACACTTGGAAAAATTTCTGCTACGGGGCGCAAGTATATACGGTAATTGTGAAATGAAAGAATCTATATGCCACAAATCACTCTAAGATGCAATTTCAGTTGAGTTGTTCAGTTCAATTAACTATAAATAAAATTTTTAAGTAATGTGAAAAATTTTTATTATTTTATCTTTATTTTTACTCATTAAAGAATCAAAGATAAATGCAAGGGAAGTTATTTGTATTTATGAAAAACTAACTTAATTTTAATAAAAGAAATATAAAATACATACATTTATATTGTGCAAAAAATATTATCAGTCAAAAGATTTTAAACTTTATTATAATTAAATTTCATATATTTACATAAAGATTTAAAGGAGTGAAAGATAAATTTTCAATTAATCGCAAATAATAAAAAAATATACACATTTTCAAGAATAAATAAATATCAATATATTTCTAAGCATTTCATTTCAAATTATTTCTACATGAAAATAATATTGTAGATCAAAATGGAATGAATTATAAAAATTTACCAAAACTTTTAAAACTGGCATCATCATCTGATTCCATAACTTTTACACGGCTTTTAGCTTTAATAGGAGTTTTCTTATTCTAAAAATATATAATCAATTAATAAAATGAAGAAATTACACTAAAAATGACTGTTATAACAATTATAAGAAGTCACATAGAAAATTGAGGATTATAACATTTACTGCAATAAGGACAATTAACTAACACACACCTTTCCTTTGCGGTTTATAAATTTCTTTGTTTTACTCAGTGAAGAATTAAAAGAATTATTCATTTCTTCATGACCATCAGTAAAAAGTACATCAATGTCTTTAATATTTATACTATCTAAATGCAAACGAGATCCAATATCATAGAGGCGAACAGAGCACCTATATAAAATAGGAACAAATATTATTACTTAAGAAGACATGACAATACATACACATGAAATACTAGATCATTGAAAAAATTATGGTACAAAATAACCATATGACATGTATACATATTCAAGACCATAAAAAATATTTTTTTTGTCAAAACTCCAAATTTTGAAACCCTAAACTTAATAATTTATTAGTATATTTTTATACATAATTACGATTTGGCTTAGATTTATCAATCAAATTCATTAAACATTCCGCCACCATCCCACCCCACACAAACACACTTTTATTACTATTTTTACATAAATTTTCTTCATATATTATAGTTGAGTGTCAGCGATTTTAATCTGATTATTAAAATATTTTTCTTTCTTTATGATGTGAAAATGTAATAAAATCTGAGAGAAACATAATTTGCAATGTTTCTAAAGATATTTTGCTATTAAATAAATGAGAAAGTTTTAAATAATCGTTTGTAAGCTTAATTCTATAACAATTTAAATTTTAAACACTGTACAATAAACGAATCTTTCCATCAATATTAAATTTACAATTATGCTTCTTGGCAACATTATCTAATACAATTATAAAACTTTGGGAATTTTTTTCTCCCTGTTTTTTGCTATGCCCTATTTTTGGAACATTGGTGCTTCAAAGGTTATATTTTCACAAAAAATAAATAAATAAATAAATAAATAAATAAATAGAAAGAAATAATCAATGAAGAACATTTCTACAGGTATTTATTGAGTATAAATGTATTATTACACAATTTAATCTTAAAATATAATAAAATAGCTGATTTTGGAAAATCTAAACAAAATTCTTCAGTTATATTGAATTCTAATGCCCATGAAGTGTTAAGAAACAAGTTTGACAATTTGGTTTGAACAAGGTTGTCAAATTTCACCCAATTTACGTGAGTGAGGGATGCTAAGCTGGGTATCGTCCTCATAGCTTAAATGGTACAGCACTTGGAGCGATATTCCAAGGGTTCCAGGTTCAATTTCCAGCTTGGACATTTTTCACTCTGTTGATTCTACGCTCCGTCAGCAAAGTGATAAATCATGTATTAAATATTCAAGTTTGACGAACATGTTTTTCACATTGAAAATCTTTCTTTGTTATGTTTTCTTTTTTTACAAACTGCACAATGCCCTTGAGATATAGGTACAATATATTGTCCATGGGATATTCTTGCTTCTCTTTTCACATGACTATGGGGTTCGTGATGAATGACCAGATGCTCTTTTCTCTGTAAGAAGGTAAGTCGAAGTTAGCCTACGAAATTTCAAATATAATATTTTGATTTCATTCAACCTCAGAGTGTAAAATTCAACTTGAAACATGTGTCATGTTTAAAGCATTTAAGAAAAGATTTCACCACCATTTTCTAGTCCTTAATTTTGGCCTATAACCGCCTAAAAATTTGCCCCTAACATCAATAACCCCCACCCCCCTATTTTTTTTATTGTATTGCTGAGTAACATCAATTTTGCATTTACTTACATTTGAATATTTCTGGACTGTTTCAACGGGTTCATCTGTGTTTCAGTATGCTATTGAGACCACTACATAATCATTCTAAATGCAGATGTATGCACTTCCATCAGAATGAGAATCCTAATTCCCCCTGTCTTTTTTAGTAATTTTTTTTTTTTTTTAGATTTCAGATTTCAATGGACAAACGGTAGTGTGATATTATTCACAAATTGCTCCTGTCACTCGTATTCCTCATTTCACAAGCTCGAAAATAAATTGTATGAAGTAAAACAAAGTACATTTCATGGTTTAAATTTTTTTGCAACTTAGATAATAACTTAATTACAACTCTTGAACCTAGCTGCACAACATACAAGGCTCCCTTTCTTCTACTGTATATCTCTGTAGTATATAGATACACATTTGAAGAGATCATCATCTATATTTTAAAGACAAACCTAGTAGGTTTTCCTTTGATAAACATTTTGCATGTATGTCAGCCATAGTATAGAAGCACTGATTCATCAATGCTCAACTTTTCATGCTAGATATGAAATTGATATCAATGCTACTTTACAAAGTTTATCGTCTTTTTCAATTGGTTATTGTCCATCAAGCGAAAATACTTCTTGATCTTTCTAAAGTGGTTGCAGGTCCATAACAGTTGGAACAACAGGAACAGACATAGCTTCCGCTGTGTTCCAATACATGTCTTCTGTAGGAAAGGAATGGTATCTACACTTAGAAGTAGACCAAAAAATTTTAAATATCTTCACTTACAACTTCAATAACTTTTTGGAAAGTGTACAATTTTGTCATTTCAGCAAGGAATTTAATATAGTCATGAAGAAAATTTTTTAAAAATAGGTCAGTAGGTGACAAGTTAACTAAGTTAGGAAATGTCTGCAAAATTGTTTCCTTCTGTTTGATGGAATAGATTTTGTAAAATCATATTTTACACTCAATGAAAAAAGAAATTTCCTACTTTTTCAGAAATCTGAAATAAAATCTGTAGTTTTCTAATTTCGTTTCCTTTTTGGAAATTAAATTTTTTTATTTGAAAGACTGTCTTCTATCATGCTTTGTGGCAATCAGCATTCATGTTTTTGTGGCAATTAGTACTAACATTTCTGCACTTACATCTATCATACCATTCATGTCAGCAAGTATAATTAGTTCAAAGTCATGTGTTATACCTCCTGGTTCATCTGGAGGTAACTGGCACATATCAACATCGGGTAAATCATACTCTGAAAGAGTTCCTAAATACAGTCGAACCCGGTTAAGACGCATTTCAAGGGAGTGGGCAAAAGTCACGTATTAAGTGGGATCACGTATTAAACGTGATTTGTATAATGTTGCATAAACGGGGCTTATTTACAACATCTAATAGTCTAAATGAACCGCAGGACTTTCATTTATATGTTTACGGTCGAAAATTGTATAATTTAGGTATATTTAGATTAAAATTGAATTGGATTCAACTTTAACCCATAGTTTTTTTTTATAAAACCAAGTGGAATAATAACTGAAAATAAAAAGTGAATTCAAATGGCTTTGTTATGGATTAATATGCTGCAACCAAAAATAAGAAGAATAATTTTCTGCTAGACTAATATTTTTAACAGAGCTAAAAAAAAAAAAAAAAAAAAAAAAAAAAAATTAAACCTTTGAAGCACTTGTTAAAATCATATTTAGTATTTGTGATAATGAGTACAATTATAATATGTCCTTCTTTCCATTATAAGTAAAAATTATCCTTATTAATAGTATTTGTATAAAAAACATTGTTAGCATAGCAAGGAGTAAAGAAAATTTAAAAGAATTAAACAACCGCAGTCATATTTATTTAATCTTTACGAGTTAATTTTTTTGCCTGTAATATGTATCATGAAACATAGTAGGGATAAAACGTACACTTAAAATCTCACTAACAATAGGGATACTAATCTTTAATCAAAATAATTTCATGACAAATCTGAGTATCCTAAATTCGTCTATCATCCCTCTCTACTACAGTAAAGCCATACACGAAGCGAGAGACAAAAAATTTTAGGACGTGAGATCGAACAAGAATTGCAGTGTTGCTATTTTAGCGGGTTTTTTAAAATTCAAATATCTGCCACTATTTCAGATTAGTAATGTTCGCCTTAATTAATCAGTTATTAAATAAAGTAAATATTACTATTCGTAAGTAGTGTTTTTTATTTGAATATAAATAAAATCTGGTAAACTGGCAACATTGAAGATGAGACAAGGAATTCGCATCTTGATAAATGAATTCGCGTCTTAAGCGTGATTTTTTTGCCTCAAAGGACCGAAAATCTCTTGCGTATTAAGCATAATATTGTTGCATTAGCCTTATGGGCGATATTCAGGGGACCGGAAAAAATCTGCATATTAAACAGGATCGCGTATTAACCGGGAGCGTCTTAACCGGGTTCCACTGTATGTAACTCTAAATAAAAAAATAAAAAATAAATAAAATAAAAAATGATGCTCTTATTTTTTTTCATTTCACTTTTACAAATAAATATTTAACAATAAATTTAAACTAAAAAAGGTATGATAACCTCTGCTCAACAGCTATTGTAAATTGTGTACAGAAAAAAAAAAAAAAAAAAAAAAAAAAAAAAAAAAAACTTAATTAGTATTAAAATATTGAGCATTTTCAGTAGAAGTTGGAAAAATATTTTCTACTTATGGACTTGTACACAGCAAATGAAGAAATCTGTCAGGGATGAAAGCTGAAAAGGCACCAAAACTTTTTTCTTTAATTTGAAGCACTAAACGCCAATAATGCCCACTCACTAGTTGATATTTAAATATTTTTGGTAGTTAATGTGGATAGCAAATATGACTGGCCATTCATGATTATATTTACTCTCTGTGTAGCTATTAATTAACATATAATTAAATTTTTGTTCTTGCTGCTGTTAATACATACGCATGTAAGCTTAGATTTGTGCAATTACAATAATTTTACAAAGTATATGTGCAAGAACAGCTGCCATGACATTTTGTTTTATTTGTTATTTGTGTTACTATTGAAGTTATTTATTTGCATTTTTTATTATTTTTCCAATTATGAGTTGTAATATTATTAATTAAAGCATAAAAATATGAATTATGCTCCATAATACCATCTAATTACAAATTTAATTGTTTTGGAAACCTACAATTCTTAATAGCCATTCATTACCTTAACACGGTAAAAAAAAAAAAAAAATCATAAATATCCAATTTTTAATGAAATCAATTTTTTAAAAAAAGAGAAAAAAACATGACTTTTTAGACTCTATTTTACAGACATTTAAAAATTTAATAAAGCAAATGTGTACTTTTTTATTTAATCCATTTCATATAATATCTATACTGTAATGTAAAAATGTAAGTTTGTTAGTAGATTTTTCACCGTTTAACTCCGACTATAGAACTCTCATAAAACTATAGTGTTTATTCTAATTAAAGGAAAAATAAAACAACAAGATTTAAAAAAAAAAACTGTCTTATTTGCAGAGTTTTATTTACATATTAGATGACCAGCCAACCCTGGCTCATCAAAAAATAGCACAAAACGCGAAAAACCCAAAAAATTGAAATACAAAATCACGTAAAAATTGGCTTTTAAAAATCACCCGTGACACTAGCTTTGTTTAAATTATTTAAGTTTAAAAATAAGTTTATATTCAAAAACAAATTGGAGCAAGAACAGTGTACGCTATTGAGAGCAGAAAGGCCCCTAAGTTCATAAAGATTTTCATTTGAAACTATAAATTCAAGGGAAATGGGGTTAAAGATGTAAAATTTAAGGTTTAGTTGAAAAAACAAACCAGAGTGTGTATAGCATGCTTGGTGAAACCTGTCAAAGGCAGTAGTGCCCCAAACCATAGGTTCATTCAGAAAGAAATTCTTTTAATTTGAGGTTCGTTTGGAAGGATATTTCAATTAATTCGAAGTTTTTTGGAAAAACCGACCAGTGCAGCAGACTAAGTTCACTAGTTCTTGTATAAAAAATGTACAAAAAAACAAGTAGTATAAAAATTTTGTTTTTAAAGTCAATTTCTACTTAGGCCATCAAAGAAAAATTTAATATAATCCCTTAAGCTAATATTAGTTTTTGTTGCATTAAAATATCTCAATTTGTTGATTTTCTATAAGCAAGTAGGTTTACAATGGAACTCTATGGGAATTTGGTGAAATATTTGAGATATCGCCATGTTGGCATCACTTTTGGCGACTCATTTTGGCCACCAAATTTGGCGATATATAGCCAAGTTGGCGACAAACTTGGCGGTATTTGGCGACAGAACAGGGTCCCCCTATGGTAACCCCTTAATGAAAATACTTTCATTGACCTTCAATAACCAATGGCCGCCATTTTGTTTCCCATGCAAAACTAAAATTAATTAATTAAAAATTAATTAATTAATTAATATTTGAAATAACTGTATTAACATCAATTGTCATCCAGTACAAGTTTTTAAAAATTTATTTCAACTTGATAGGATGAATAATGAGTATTTTATTAATGATTGAAAATTTGAACAAGATAAATATCTATCTATATTATAAAGGACAAACATATCTGTGCGTAACGCATACGTCATTTTGCGAATGGCAACACTTTGAAATTTGAAATAAAATTTTGGTTTTGCAATTTTCTCTACTGCAAATTTTTAAACTTCTAAACATCGCACATTTTAAATTTTTACATCGTCGTATAAGGAAAAAAATGCTCTTTCAAATGCAATTTGTTTGAAAGCTGCATCTTAATTTATTTTTGAGATATTAATTTTTTTGTAGTTTTTAATACCATTATTCTTATCATGGCAACAAAAGCACCCCATTTCCATTGAAAGTCATTGAAAGTAAATGGGAAAAAGTCAAAAATATTCAATATTGTATCTTTCTGTTACCATTTTCTCATAAAACCTGAAAAAAAAGTTGAAATTAAAATATGGGCTATGTCAATGATATTGTCTGTTATTCTGTGACAATGACGTCATATGCATACTTTTCTATAGACGAAGTTTAAGACTGTATTGTAAAAGTGAATTGCTTTAGCGAATGCAAATGATGTCATTTTATTAAAAACCGTGTATTTTAATTCTTAAACCTGAATTATGTTTTGTTTGTTATGTATGTTTTGTGCGCCTTTTTCACAGCCCAGCTGTTTTGAAATTCTTCACAGGTGAAAATGCTTCACTTTTTAAAATAATATAATCGAAATAACACACTGATAAAACGCAATATTTTACAAAAATTTAAAGTGTCTTTGTAAAAGAGAGGTGACATGCAAGTAATAGCGATTTATATTACAGAAATTGATGATTCTCGCCTGGATGGATTTGCTTCGCCGAGTTAGACAAGCAAAAAAAAATAATTAGTGGTTTAAAATAATATCATGTTCCTGAAGTTTTTGTCCAAAATTCTTTCAAATAATAAAATTTTGATGCTATTCTTTAGGACATTCTACTATAATTTGATCAAAATAACGTAATTTGCTTAATTTAATTTTTCGTAATTTTATATAATCATTTAAAACAGAAGTGTGTCTTTCACTGAACCAATTTTATTAATATTTTTTTTAAAACTGAAAGCTCTTCATTTGTAGAAGTGACTGCACTATGTGTTTTTTAACCATTTGGAAATGGTTGTTGTTTTCGTTCGAGGATGGGGCCAAATGATGCTCGCATTTTATTTTTTTAAACGAAATTCAACGATGTTCTTTACTTTTAGGAAAATTTTTATTTGAATAGGTAATAGAAAGGCATAAAATCGTTAAAAATTGTTTGAATGGGTAATCGAAAGGCATTAAATCGTTAAAAATTGAAAAAGTTACAAAATGGGTAGGCGCAAATTATCAGATATGGAAAAATCCAAAGCCAAAGAGCGACGCCGAAATGAACTTCGTCTTGCAAAGCAAAAATAGAGGTCTTCAACTCATTAAGTAAGGCCATGAAAGTCGAGGTCTTCAACTGATTATATAGCCCATGAAAATCGATTACAGAATAAAAGACAAACGCCAAAAAGGAAACAATCTAATATTTAATCGATTGATAGTAAAAGGCCATGTCTCGAGGAGCTCCAATCCACTAGCGATTCTAACCGGGAAAAACTGAGCTCAACGAAGGTAATTTGTCGCAATCTGTGGATGATTCGGTAGAACTGCTTTCGATTTGTAAACTGTTTTTCTTCTCGAAACGGGACTTGGAGAGTTTATCGATGAAAAAAACAATTCCAAATGGTCGTTATAATCTATTAAATTACATTTTTTTTTTTTTTTTAAATATCCCCACTTTTATATTTTAATTTTAAAAGCATTTTATGAAATTTCTTCAAAATGCTGAAAATTAGATAATTTCATTATTGCAGACAAGAGAGAAATAATGAAGTATTTTTATCTTTATTCATGCTATTTTCTGATAAAAATTCAAAATTGTTGATAGAAATTGTTGTATAGGGTTTAGTGTTGAGAAATCCCATTAGGAACAAATTATTATATTAGGGACATAATAATGGAAAATAACAATGCTTTTGAAAACATGCATTTTTCCTCATAAATTTTCTATATTGTTTTTCCATCTGCATGTGTACTGTTACTAAGTTTCAGACACTAGGCAAAATGCTTATTTAAGGGAAAAAGAATTCATATTTAAAAGAAAACTATCATTTTCTTAGATAAAACTAAACATTTTAACACAAATGCGTCTAAAAAACATAAATTACGGAAATTTTTACTCTCCGGAACTGAGATTAGAATCTCAAGTAAAGAGTACGTCTGTTCACATAAAAGATGTTGCTTACAATCGTGACTTCAAGTTTTGAGTTAAAAGGATAGAAGGTGAAAATGGCTGTTAATCATTCCGGAATACCGAGCATAAGAGCCTCAATTGATAACCATATCCTAATAACTGATCTTTATTATATTTTACTGATTAAGTATCTATATTATAAAGACCAAACATATCTGTACGTAAAGCTTACATCATTTTGTGAATGGCAAAAATTCACGATCAAATTTCGGTCTTGAAATTTTCGCTACTGCAATTTTTTAATCCTCTGACCATCATGCATTTTCAATTTTCGTCGCAAAGGGAAAAAAGTTTACTTTCAAATGCAATTTGCTTAAAAACTGTATCTTAATTGACTGATATTATATTTACTAAAATAATTTTTAAGCATGATTATCAATTTTATATTATCACGTGTCCATTACATAATAATAATAAACATTTTACACATAAAGCAACAAACATTTTTTCATTTGCATTTCAGCATTTGTTTCTGACCATTTTTGCATAACAAAATTAATACTTCATTTATAAACAAATAAAAGAATAATATTAAAAAACCACCAATCTAACATATTTGTGAAGGACAAATTAACGAAATTATTACTTCTTTTATCAACAAATAAAATAATAATATTGAAAAAACACAAATCTAACATATTTGTTATTGTACAATTTAAATTTTTAGGTCACCAAATAGGATTTTTTTCAAATAGAATTTGTTTGCAAAGTTCATCTCAGTTTTCTGATTGTCTATGGTTTTAAAAACAATTTTAAAGCATGAAATATTTTTTAATTTATCTATATTACGCGGAGCTTGATTACGAAAAATTAATCCGTCTGCCCTTAAAACAAAATAAAGAGTTCATCATTTTTGTAAGGCTAATATCCATTAAAAGAAACTTCCTTCTGAATAAATAAATAATATAATATAAATAAAACACAAATTTAACAGACATGTATAAGCTTTGAAATTATCAGAATATAAAAGGGTGCCATAAGTAGCAAAATCTTGATCAAATAACTCTTAGCATGCGGATAACAAGAAAATATCGCTTTTGATATATCTCAAAAATTTACTTGATTTTATAATTCGTATTTACCATATGAAATTTTTTTTTTAATGTAAGTGGGTAATCTAAAAAATTTATTGCACATAAAAAAATGATTAGTTTTCAATTTAAAATAATGTTTTCACCCATATTCTATAACCCGGGAAAGATCCCCTAGTACTAATAAAAGAACAGATCGCTCTGTGTGTGTGCCTGTCTCTGTGTGTGTGTGCGATGGCTAGCGAAAACTACTGCACGTAGAAGTCTGAAATTTTAGATGTGAATAGCCCAAGACAGGTCCTGATGCTCAGTTTTTTAATTTTTTAAGGGCCGGGGCCCCTGGGCCCCTTTAAATTTTTATGTACTAAATTGTTAATAACATGCCTCTTTTCTATCCCATCTTCTTCGTTTTTGGGGTGAATTCACCTTTCAGTTTCTGCCCCATTTCTACATTTCACTTAAGACACTGGCACCCTTGCAAGGGCCCGGTACAGTGCCCCTTGAAGTTTTAGTGCGCTAAATTGTTAATAACATGCCTCTTTTCTATCCGATCTCCATCATTTTTGGGGTGAATTCTCCTTTCATTTTCTGGCCCATTTCTACATTTCACTTAAGACCCTGACACCCTTGCAAGAGGCCCTGTACAGGGCCCTTGAAGTTTTAGTGCACTAAATTGTTATGAGCATGCCTTTTTTCCATCCAATCTTCGTCGTTTTTGGGGTGAATTCTCCTTTTAGTTTCTGCCCCATTTCTACATTTCAGTTAAGACCCTGGCACCCTTGCAAGGGGCCCGGTACACGGCCCCTTGAAGTTTTAGTGCACTAAAGTGTTAATAAATTGCTTCGTTTTTATCCTATCTTCATTTTTGGGATACTATCTCCATTTAGTTATTCTCCCGTATCTACATTCCAGTTAAGACCATGGGCCCATCTAGGGTCCTGTAAGGCCCAGTCCAGGGCCCCTTAAATCTTTTGTGTGCCATGCGTTTTTCACACCCTAATTTTCTCATCTTCGCAATGTGTAATTTTAAAGTTGAGTCTTGAACTCTTCTCCTTAAACCAACACTCACATATTTTTATTGGGGCCCAAGGGCCATCTTTTAAGCATTTCCCCAATTTTTTGCACATTTCTTTTAAATTATATTCTAATGATTAATTCATAACCTATACTTAATCTCGACTAATCGAAGATCTAAAACACTAAGAACTAAAACGTTGCAACATTTTTTCATGTTAGGGCCCTGTTCTCAACTACCAGTTGGCCCCTTTTGGGCCCCCTATTATAATTCCCTTAAAAATAGTCAGATTCACTGGCCCTTTTTTTTCTTACAACGTCTTAGGTTCTACAGCTATTACATGAACGATAAAAAAAAATATTTCAGACTTCAACTACCACCAATTTTGAATATAAATCGTCTTCTTTGGGCCCTTGGTGCATCTTCTTTAAAAATGATCCGAATTCCTTGCAATTTTCTTTACCATAGTTCTAGCGTCCTCAGATTACATTAAAAACTACTAAAAAGTGTATTTATACCAAACTACATGCCACTTAAGTCCCTTCCCCCTTGGGGCCCGGTATAAGGCCCCTTGAAGCTTTTGCACCATAAATTATTAATAAATTGCCTCTCTTAATCCGATCTTCATTTTTTAAACATTTTTTCATCTAGTTATTCTCCAGTTAAAATCCTGTGGCACCTTAGGGTCCTGTAGGGCCCGATCCGGGGCCCCTTGAACTTTTTGCGTTCTATGCATTTTTTTACACCTTAATTTTCTCACCTTCTCATTGCATAATTTTAAAATTGAGTCTTGGACTCTTCCCCTTAGACCAACACCCTCATATTTTTATTAGAGCTCTAGGGCCTCTTTTTAAGCATTTACCCCATTTTTGTGCATTTCTTTAAAATATTACTCTAATGATTATTTGATACCCTATGATTAATTTTGACTAATTGAAGATCTAAAACGCTAAGTACTAAAATATTTCATTTAAAAGAATTTCCAAAGATAAAAAATCATACAAACTTATGTTTTGTTTAAGGTTATTATTTACAAACCCCGGGCGGGTCTGCTAGTATAAATAAATAAATAAATAAATATAGGGAGAGTGTGAGCTAATAGTAGGAATTGAAAAAAAGAAAAAAAAAAAGGCTAAAAAATGGTGTGATATCAAAACGAGCTTTATTAAGAGCCCTATTATTTAGAGCTTTATTATTTGGAGTGCCATTTTCTATTAAAAAATTACCATTTGTAAGTCGAGTGCCTATGTATATTTTGATAAAAATCCTTCTCTTCTGTACTAAATACATCATAAGGTGTTTTTGAAAATTAAAATTTTTAGAAATTATGCCTGATGGGCTTGGCGGCCATCTTTCCATATTTTACACAAATTTCTAACAATATAATTAACAATTTTTTGCTAATAAAGGACAGAAATTTTATTTTTTTGAAACTGAATTTTATAAAAGCATGTAGATTGGGTAATTACCTGTCCAAAAACGCAATCCTTGCTTTTTTATGTCCATTTCTTAAGTCTCTATGTTGTTTAAAAAAAGAAAAAGTTTGATGAAGGAAAAAAGTGATCATTTTCAGTATCTCAACATTAAAAAAAAAAAAAAAAATTCTATATCTCTGTTTACAGGGGATGGTCCAAACTTCTTTTTTTGTGAAATTGGAACAGCTTTTTACATTTTGTGAAAAATCTAGTCATAATTTTATGAATTTGAAAGGATCGTTATATTCAGGTTCTTGTTTATATATTTTTAAGAGGATATGTATGTAAAATACATATATTTTCTTCATATATGTGAAAGTGACAGATCAGATTTTACTTTTAAATGATTAATTTGTGAAAGGTTCAGTTTAGAGGTAGAAAATTTTTGTGAAAGTCCTCTTTTTAAGACAAAGAATTTTGTGAAATGTCCTGTTTTGAAATGAAAAATTTTGTGAAGGGTCCTGTTTTGAAATGAAAAATTTTGTGAAGGGTCCTGTTTTGAAATGAAAAATTTTGTGAAGGGTCCTGTTTTGAAATGAAAAATTTTGTGAAGGGTCCTTTAAAGTAGGGTTGGGATTTTGACATAAGTGTCAAAAATGGGTTTAAACTGTCAAAAACATGTAACCCATTGAAACATTTTAATAGCAATAGGTATGCATTAAATAAGTCAATGATTTATGTAATCTTTTATTTAAAATTACAGTAATTTATTTTAAAACAATTACACTGGTCAACAAATTTGAACTTTTGCTCTGCCCTAAAACAGAAATTAGTTGTTTTTTATGCTGATTCTGAATCTAGTTTTAGATTTACTCCAGCACGTCAAGTTTGAAAGATATTTGCATACTTCAATTTATGTAAATTTTATACAATTATTTGCAAATTTAAGGTATAAAGCAATATTAGACAGGGTTTTTTGTTTTACGTTATGATTACTACCTAATTTACTTCACAAAAACGTTGTTTCTGAGATTATACGGACATGTGGACTGTGAAATATTGTACCTAATTTGCATATTTTTCATGTTTTTCTAATAATGTTTCTTGACATTCAAATATTTCTGCCGCACGAGCACGCTAATATGTTTCTAAACCAGTTTTTTGAGCTGATTTCAAATCTTGTATCTGTTTTCTTCTATCACATCTTTTTGAAAAAAGTGAAATTTTAGTTTTTGGTTAAAAAAGCCAGAAATAGCTTTTTATGATACTTTGTATGATAAACTTCAACTAGTTAGGATAGATTCTACTACTTATTTTTTTTTTTTCCGATTATATAAATTTTTGTTTATGTCTCTGACATGAATCTGACCCTGTTCACCTTCTTGTCAATGAATTATACACCCCTAAAAAGCATCTTATATCAAACCTGTGTTAATGCCGTGCAAGAGTAGAAATTCATCTTACTCAAAAACTAGACATGACAAAAGAAAACAGACTGCAGATTTGAAATCAGCATAAAAATCTAGTCTAGAAAAACATTACGTCAATTCTGTGGCAGCTATTTTAAAGTTGATAGTGATGTAAACATTACTCCATTGAAAAATATGCAAATTAGGCTTAATAACTGATAAATAAATGTTAAGAATATGCAAATCATGACATTTATCTGAAGCAAATAGTCAAGTAGTCATTATCTAGAAAACGTAATTAGATGTGACATATATTATATCTAAAATTTGCATAAAATAGCACAAAAAAGCTTAAATTTGCAAATTTCTTAAAACCTGGACCACCTAGAGATAAACGAAAAGCATATTCAGAATTAGCGCCAAAAACTGATCTAGAATGAACTAATTTTAGTTCTAGGACAAAACCACTATTAACCAGTGTTATTATTAAGTGCAATAAAATATTTTTATTTTTTGGAATTTCCAGTCAGAAGAAAATCATTTTGTACAATTAACAATCCAGATCAATTTTACCCCGCAGCATGCTCATGGTTCATACACTCAAGAACAAATAAAATTCAAGCACTTTTCAAGGACTATTCCAGCACTATTCAAGGACTGTTTAGATATATGCATTAAAATTGCATAGAATAACACATAAGAAAAATAGCCACCACATTGATTATCTATTTCAAAGAAATCTTATTAAATCTTTTAATTTTTATAACAGGAATTTTCAAGACATTATTAGAGAATTTTTAAAGAATAATGTGTTTTAACTTAGTAAGTTACTGTGGGAAGAAATTTCATATATAATAAAAAGTTAAGAAAACAGAGCTTGAGTTTTTTTCTTTAGATGCAAAAAAAAAAAAAAAAAAAAAAAAAAAAAAATGAAAAGTATGGTATGACTACAAGAATAGAAAACAGGAGTAAACCAGTTAAATTTTAGGAATTCTGAACACTCATCATGAGTCAAATATTAGCATTTCTGACGTTGTGAACAATTTTTTACAAATTATACTTTTTAGCTCACAGGCTATCAAAGCCTGAGAGCTAATGTGCCCACCCGTTCTGTATGTATGTACGTACGTACGTACGTATGCTTATATGTACGTAACGTGATAACTCTTGATAGAAACATCCGATTTGCTTCAAATTGTTTTTCTGGGTTCATTCTGATAAGGCGCTTCCCCGATTAGTTTTGGGGGTTCATTGGTTAAGTATAAAGGGAGGAAAGAGGGAGTAGTCCCCCCCTTAATTTAGATAAATGCATTTTTCATGCAGAGTTATTCGATTTGCTCCAAATTTGGTATACCGGTTTATTATGTTAAGGAGATTCCCTGTTTAAATTTGGAGGTACATTAGTTAAGAATAAAGGGGGGCTATCTCCCCTTCATTTAGATAAATGGGTTTTTCATGCAGAATCATTCAACTTGCTCCAAATTTGGTATACTGGTTTATTATGTTAAGAAGCTGCCTTGATTAGATTTGGAGGTTCACTAGTTAAGTATAAAGGGGGAAAAGGGGGGCTAGATCCCCTCTGCCCCTTAATTTAGATAAATGGGTTTTTCATACAGAATTATTCGATTTGCTTCAAATTTGTTATACCGGTTTATTCCGGTATGGCGCTTCCTTCATCAGATTTGGAGGTACATTGGTTAAGTATAAAAGGGGGAAAGGGGGACAAGTCCCCTCCTCTTAATTTAGATAAAGGATTTTCATGCAGAATTATCCAATTTAATTTAATTTTTTTTTCTATGTTCATTCTGATAAGGAGCTTTCTTGATTAGATTTGGAGGTTCGTTAGTTAAGTCTAAAGGGGGAAAAGGGGTTTTTAGCCCCCCCCCCCTAATTTAGCTATATGGTTTTTCCATGCAGAATTATCCGATTTGTTTCAAATTTGGTATACAGATTTATTATGTTAAGGAGCTTCCCTTATTAGATTTGGAGGTTCATTGGCTAAGTATAAAGGGGGGAAACGGGGGCTAAGCCACTTTCATTTGTTTTTTGAGGGGCATTATTCTTTGAAATAAGAATATAATATACAATTAGTGTGAATAGCCTGTGAGCTCAATGCTATCAGTTTAACTGGTCACTTTTCTTTTTTATTAATAAATATTCTCTGAATTCTCAAACCTTACAGCATTTGCAATTATCCATACGGAAATAATTGAAAAAAAGGTTAGATAATTTGCTTTTACTTTTTAAATACAAAAGATTTTTTTTTTTAAATGGATTTATAAAAAGGAATTTTTTTTTTTTTTTTTTTTTTTTTTTTTTTTTTTTTATAAGTTACACAGTGAAAAAATTGGAATTAATATAATTCGGTGAAGTTTTAACTGATTGACAACATTCGTGATTTTTATGAATGACCCAAATTTTTTTTCTTCATGACCGATTGACTACATTAGGGGGGGGGGGGGGGGGATACATGAAATTGGCATATAACTGACGAATTTTGCGATTTTTTCGACAAATTGACGAAATGTACATCTTTTATCGATGACCAATGGACAAATTTTGTGGTATTTTTCCCCGGCGAATTGCTAAAATTTGCAATTTTTTTAAATAACAGATTGAACAAATTCGTCATTTTTTTTCACCGTATACTTGACGAAATTTTCAAGGGTGAATGTGACTTTAAAAAAAAAATTCTAAAATTCACAGCAAATTTTCTGAAAGATTACAGCAGAGAGGGGAAGGTGTAAATCCCCTCCCGGCACTGGCTATGCATTTTTTTCGAGGCCTTTTCGCGATCTTTCGACGAAATTTGCCATTTTTTCGCGATCTTTCGATGAAATATGTCGTTTTTTCGTTATCTTTTGACGAAATTTGCCGTTTTTCGCGATCTTTAGATGAAAATTGCCGTTTTCTTGCGATCATTTGACGAAATTTTCGGTTTTATATGCGATCTTTCAACGAAATTTACGTTTTTTTCGCAAATTGTTTGATGAAATTTGCGTTTTTTCCGCGATTCTTTGACGAAATTTGCGTTTTTTTCGTGATCCTTTGGCGAAATTGGCAATTTTTCTGAAAACGATTAACAAAATTAATTTTTTTTCGACGACCATTTGTTGAAATTCGCGATTTTTTATGGCCGAATTTTCGGATTGGTGACCGATTTTTTTAAATTTTTCGAAATAAATGCCTTAAATTTTCGGAAAATTCGGAACAGAATCACCCCTACGCGAACTTTTGGAGAAATTCGCAATTTTCTGCAATCGTTTGTCGAAATTTGTGTTTTTTTTATTCACGATCCTATGTCGCAATTTGGCGGGTTTTTTTGCGCGATCCTTTGATGAACATGCGTATTTTAGCGATCTTTTAATGCAGTTTGCGTTTTTTCCGCGATCCTCTGACGTAATTTGCGCTTTATTCGAGATCTTTTGTCGAAATTCGGGTTATTTTTCTAGTCTTTGACGAAATATGCGCTTTTTTCCGCGACCTTTCGACGAAATTCGCGTTTTTCCTCGCTCTTTTGACGAAATTCGCATTTTTTAAGCGACCCTTTGGCGAAATTACCGATTTTTTCATGCGAATGATTGTTGAAATTGGTATTTTTCGGCAACCATTTGTCGAAGTTCGCGATATTTTCAAGCACTTTTCATTCCTTGAAAATGACTACTTTTTTTTCCAGCACTTTTCATTCCTTGAAAATGAATACTTTTTTTTCCAGCACTTTTTCTATTTTTTCCAAAGCGTATGAACCATGATGCTTTAGTACATTTATTTACACCCAAATGGTTTCAGAGTTTAGAGTGTATGAAATGTTATAAAATAGTCTGTCTCTTAATTGATGTTGAACTAGCAGAACTCGATAGAACTATTACATTGGCTAGATGAGCAAGTTTTGAAGCAGGCTCAGCTGAAAAGCTATTGCGTCTAATGATACCTTTCCACCAAGCAATGGGGTCCTCCCTATAGCACTGAAATAAGATAGGAAAAAGGATTCTTCAGCTTCATACACAATCAGTACAAATAAGCATCCATTAATACTCTCTGTAGCCCAAGTGCGAGGTGAATCAACTTGTACATCAGTCAACCCTTGCCCTTTATGGGTTGGGAAGCAAAATATAAGCCAAAAAATGGTATGGTTTCATGATTTGGTCTCTTCCTTTATTCACCTTATTCAATATGGGGATTACGTGAATTTTCTTTTAGAAGACTGAGCCAATTTTATTCAGTTTTAAAATCGAAAAAATATATACATTTTTTATATATATTTAAAGAAAGCATATTTTAAGAAGATATTGACTTTAAGCTTTTTTTTTACAAAAAAATTACTTCTCTTATTTTGTAAATATTTAAGATTAGTAATCCAGTTTCAATTTTGATGGAATGGTTATTGCCTAGACTAGAATGAAATTTATGCACATTATCTTGTTATAAATACATTTAAAAAAAAAAAAATCTGTACTTTTCTAAGGCTTTTCTTTTTCTTAAAAAAAAAAAAAAAAAAAAAAAAAAAAAATCCGAGGCAATATTTTAAAATCTATAAAGTAAAAGAGAAATTAAAAAGATTTTAAGTAGGTTACATTATGTGCAGTTCATGTGAGCGTATCTCTACTTTTTAGAAAAGCACAATTTTACCAAAAAAAAAAAAATTAAATAAAAATTTTATCCTGTAAAAAAGTTGCACTTAACAATAATATACTTTACTATGTATTAATTACTGATATACAATAATAGTGAATTTTAAATGTTACGTGTAATGTTGTATATGTGTGACATTTAATGAAAATTTTACAGTTCAATGTAGCATTTGAGGTTTTTGACATGACGGTTTAAACCCGACATAAACAGACACATGTCAAAAACCAACCAACTCTGCTTTAAAGGACCCATTTTTTTCCTAAATAGATCCATGGTTTATATTTAATTTATGAAGATGAGTTAGGTCTCAAATTGAAGAATTTCTTCATTAGATGCTTTTGGTTTTAGTTTAGTGCAGTGTTTGCTTCTTTTGATATCTGAAATTTTATGCTGGCATGTTTGGTCGATTTAACATGGAGAAGTTGTGTCCTTTATAATAAGAAGTTAAGTGGTCTTGACATTCAAGGTGTTTGCTTGTTTGGTGTGCATAGTATTTTTTTATAGCCTGGCTTGGCAGAACGACCGTCCTGCTTGATATAATATATATTAAATTGTTTGAATATGCTGAGTAAAAAGGTACACTTTTTGATTTGCAATGTTTTTTTGTTGTGCAATTTCTGTTCGATATATTGAGTAATCATTATGTGCAATTATGCTAGCAAAAATGACAAAGGATACTAACAATAAAAACAAAATTAAAAAACAAAGAAGTTATACTATACTTTTTGAGTTTTGTGTTGTTGGCTTTATCATAACTTACAGGTTCTGGTGAATCAAAAATGATCTGAAATTAAAAAAATATATGTATATTATTTCAAAAGTAAAAATAAAAAGTAATAAATATCTATCTAGGAGATCAAATAATTATTTCAATCAAGTAAATTAGAGGAGCAGATATGGCATAAATGAAGCAGAATAAAAATAAAGATAATTGTAAAATATATTAAACTAGAATTTTCATACAAATAGAAATATTTAATTACGTGAATTTTTATTCACATTGCTAACAAGGCGTAAAACCAACAGAATGAAAAAGTATCCAGGCGAGGGTTCAAACCTGGATCTTTGGTTCAGCGCACCAATGCTTTTCTATCTGAGCCACCTGGAACGACACTCCTAGCTTGGCACCCTTCACTCTTAAATGTTGGTAAGGCTGCAACTGCAGCACAAGATACAATAACATCATAAGCCACAAACCTGAGGCAAACATGAGTCTAAATTAATCCAGCATTGACAATATATATATATATATATATACCGGGTGTCCCAAAAAGGACTGACTGATTTTAAAATTCAATAACTTGCAAACGGTGACAGATATTAAAAAAATTCTTGCAGGAGGGTTATGCATAAGGTCAAAAAGTTTTATTACAGTGATTTTCAATTTTAGTTCGATTTACAAACAATAGATGGCGCTGTAAGCAATAGTCGCTAAATACAGGCTCGATTTTGGTCCTTTATCTTGTTCCATGTAGAAAAAGGAGATGGAAATGTATTATCCGGGCCACGAAGTACCAAAAATCGAGCCTGTATTTAGTGACTATTGCTTACAGCTCCATCTATTGTTTGTAAATTGAACTAAAATTGAAAATCACTGTAATAAAACTTTTGACCTTATGCATAACCCTCCTGCAAGAATTTTTTTAATATCTGTCACCGTTTTCAAGTTATTGAATTTTAAAATCAGTCAGTCCTTTTTGGAACACCCGGTATATATATATATATAATTTTAAAGGATGACTTGCAGCCGAGAAATCTAAATTTAATTACATGAATTTTTATTCACATTGCTAACAAGGTGTAAAACCAACAGAATGAAAAAGTATCCAGGCCAGGATTCAAACCCTGACCATCGTTTAAAATTATTATATATTTAATTATATTTACACTAATTTAGTTTAAATACTAATTGATTAGATTTAATTAAAAAAATAATTATAACATCACTTCAATATGTTATAAATGTCAAACAAAGACTTTTTTTTACCTCTTCTAAACTACTGCTAGAACTGCTCAGAGTTCTTTTTTCTTTCTGCAGTCCCTGTTCTTTTCCCTTGGAATTCATGGTTTTAGAATTAGATGTACATATCTATAATCATAAAGAAAATGCAATAAAAAAATACCTATAAAAACAATAACATAAAAATAAAAAGATGTTTGTTTGTCTGCGTATGTGTGTGTCTGTTGGTGACGGCTAAAGAAATCTAACCCATATAGAGGTCTGAAAATTTAGATGAGAATAGATGAACAAACAGACTTTTTTTTTTACCTCTTCTGAACTACTGCTGGAACTGCTCAGAGTTCTTTTCTGTTTCTTCAGTGACTGCTGTTCTTCCTTGGAATTCATGGTTTTAGAATAGGATGTATAAGCCTATAATTATACAGAAAAAGCAATTAAAAAAAAAGCCCATAAAAATAATAACATAAAAAAAAAAAAGATGTTTGTTTGTCTGTGTGTGCGTGTGTTCGTGATGGCTAAATAAATCTACCACACGTAGAGATCTGAAAATTTAGGTGAGAATAGATGAAGGAAGGTCCAAATGCTCCTGAGACTCAGATTTTTCATTTTTTGATAATTAGCTGAGATAATTAAATAAAAACCATAATGAGCATTTCAAAATGACACACTGTTGAAATGTTTCTCAGCAAAAACAATATTTCTGAAGATCCTGAAGCAGAGTAGAAAAAAAAAATGCTCCCTTTTTCGCATTTTGTTCAGATTAAAATACAAAAAATCCCTGCCGGCTCGGGCCTACAGGCGGAGGTAGATTTCGAAGTTAAGTACTAAATTCTCCAACAAAACTTAAATCAAGATTAGAGATAAACCCAGTTTCTTCACAAAGAGTGAGCTGTAGGGATCTAAACTTTTTGTGAAAATTATAATATATACAAATACACACACACATGTGTGATGTAGCAATCACATTTATTATTTATTTTTTAAATTGTAATGCAGCATTATGTTTAGCTCATGTTTTAAACTATTTATTTTCAACGCAAAACATCGTTCAAATCACTTTTTCTCTTTCCTTTTTACTGCATGCAGCAGATAAGTTTTGATTTCAGCTTTTCCCCCTCTTCCTGATCTATTTTTAGATACAGCGTGACGTCGACCGCGTCATATTGGAGGTGTGTCTCTCTCCTCTTGCCTTTTGACTGTAGTTTCGTTTTTCCGTGCTGTCATTCGTTCTACAATTAATACGTAAATTTAATTTAACAAATAGATTTAAATCATTTCTGCATGTAGTTTTGTAAACCCCTTTTATGTAGTATATATATCAATGCAGCCAGTTTTTTAACAGATTTTAAGATCGGATCAGATTTTTAAGATTTACGAAAGTTTTAATATGTATTATTTTTGACAATGTGACTTGTCGTTTGAATTTCGGGCCTTGCGCCTAAATTCAAAGAGCGATGTTCTTCAATAGCTGTATCGCGATATCTAAAAGTTTATCTTCGGTCTCTGACTTTTTTTTTTTAATTTAACGCATATTTGATTTCGGACTTTTGATTATCAAGACCTTCTTTAAAAATGATTTTAACCAGTATTCATCTTTATCATGGAATTACTTCCAAGTTTTAATAATTCTACATGGAACGTTCTTCGAATGTGTACAGTGACCTACTTCTCCTAATTGCCTTCCACCTCTCAAGTGAAACAACGAATAAAGAAGATTTTTTATAACTGCTGTCTCTTCAATGTGTCTACTGTTGTCATTTAAGTAAGATTATTCATTTTATATATTTACTGCAAGTCAACCTTTTCATCTTAGCTATACGATCACTCAATTTATCTTATTCACGACATCTCTCATCAAAATTTAAAATCGTCACAACATGTATATGGAATAGGTTTAAAAAATGGTTACAAAAAATTCAGAGAACCTTAAAGTATTAAAATATGTTAATATTTCACAGTCGGGTTTTTATCATGTTTTAATACGTTTCTTCAAACTCACATGGCGTTACATACTCACCTGCTGAGGTCCATTATATTTCTAATATGACGCAATATACATATATTTTTAATTCGTCAAACTATTTATTTTATTTTGAGTTTTCATGCTGAAATCTTGCTCTAGAAAGCTTATGACGTAATACTCAATTTGTTTTAAATTTGTCAAACTATTTAATTTTACACGTGAAAATTTTTCAATAGAAAAGTAATTGTTGTGGTGAGATTTCTTTTTTTTTTTTATTGTTGGCAACTGCTATAACGAAAAACTTTTATTTTTTTCCTGCCATTGTTGTGTAAGAGCTGGTTTTATCAGAATCATGTTAAGACAGTATTCAAAATTTTGAACCCTCCCCATTTCCACCCTCTTGAGCCGATTTTGCCCATTTTCAATCCCCGCCGAGATATTAGCCATATCAAAGTTGTTGGCAAGTTTGAGGACAATCCGTGCATAATTGCGACTTTTATCGTGCAGACAAAATTTAGTACATACATACATACACATATATATATATAAACTTTTTAGATGGGGGTGGTTTTGGGTTCCTGGGGTCCTATAATGAAAAGTTATGAAGGAATTTTTCAAAAGTCGCACCCTGGTAACGACTGCAATAGGTAGTATTTCTTACGAAATCCACCTAAAAACAGTTATTTTTGGTACTTTCCCAAACCTCACAGTGTTACTTACGTAAAAAATATATATTAACAGCCCCCCCCCCCCCAAATGTTTGTTGATTTCGTGTTTTCCCCCTCTTATCATCCACTCTCTAATTGAAATATAAAACAAAAAACACCCATTTATCTGTTTTTTTTTTTTCTGATTCAAATGGTATTATTTGTTTAAAAAATACTATACTAATATTTACCATTTAAAAGAAAATGTTTTTCAAACTTTAGCCTTGCTGTTATATAGAAAACTCAAAATATTGAAAAACCTAAATAGTTTAATATTATAATATTGTAAATCTGATAAAATAGTTGAATAAAATTGCTCCTCCACTTTTAAAACTAAATTTTCGACTTTTGTTTTATTCAACTATTTTATAAGATTTACGATATTTAATACAGTCGAACCTCCATATATCGAACTTTCCCATATTGGAATTTTCTATATATCAAACTCTTAGCAAATCTCAATGTTCATTACATAGAAAAAATGTTTCTATATATCAAAAAATCCTCTATAATTTTTTTTTTCAAGACACATTGAGAAATTTCATTCCACTTTAGACCGTTTGCCTGTTGTCTTGTGAAAAATGAACATCAGGGGAAAAAAGAAGTTCAGCGAAGGTCACTACAAACCCCACAAGTCGGCTGGGGATGTAGACAAACAAATTGTTGCTCCATTCTGGAATTCCTAAATTCCCCCGACTCGTTTTCGAATTTCTGTTGCGACCTGTCCTGTAGTAAAACCAGTTTCTAGCTATCCTTTTTGTCTGATGGCTCTTCCTCACTCCAGTCTGTTTAGTTTCAGTGAAAATTTAAGTAGTATTTTATAAATTTGTTTGAACTTTTACTTTTTCTCTCCATTACAATGTAAAAAAGAAAATCCCATAGTGTTGTGGATAAAGTTGAATTGCTGAAGAATGTAGATAGCGGAATGCACAAAAAGGACATTTCTGATAAATTAAGTATTCCTGCAAGCACAGTGTCGACTATTATAAAAAATTGGAAGGCCATAATGAAATCCTATGAAAGTATTGAACTTAACAGAAAACGTTCGAAAACATGCAGTTACGATAGAGTGGACAAGGGTGTTTTAAAATGATAAAGAGCATTCAAGACCAAATCTTGCCGATCTCTGGTCCTCTCATGAAAGAGAAGGCATTGGAGTACGCTAAACATTTTGGATGTAATCAATTTCAAGCAAGTTCTGGGTGGCTGGACAAATTTAAGAAAACGCATGGCATCAAGGAAAAGGTTATTTCTGGAGAAAGTAGAAGCATATCTGAAGCTTGAAAAGAATTCTAAAAGATTATCAGCCGATGATATTTTTAATGCTCATGAAAAGGGACTCCTTTATAAGTGTTTATCAAATAAAACTCTATCTAATTTTCAAAGATGGTGATTGCCATGAAAACAAGAACAGTAGAGATAGAATAACAGTATTGGTAGGCGCTAACATGAGAGGCAAAGAAAAATTTCGATTATTGATAGTAGGTAAAAATAAGAACCCTAGAGTATTCAAACATGTAACGTCTTTAGAGGTTGACTATTGTTCTAATAGAAACTCATGGATGACAGGTGAAATTTTTGGAAAGTGGATTTTGAAATTGGATAGAAAAATGAGTGATCAAAATAAAAAAAAAATTCCTTTGATTATAGACAATTGCTCGGTGTGGCAGAATTCGCCAAAGCTTGGAAAAATGACGTTTCTGAATCTACAAGAAAAAACTGTTTTGCAAAAGCTGGGTTCAGTGTATTACTGGAAATCGAAGAATAAGACATATTACTGCAAATGCAACAGACTTTGGAAAATTTGCACACCCAAGATCACATTACAGAGCATATTCTTTTTAACGAATTCCTGACAGTTGATGATAAGTTAATTGCTGCTGATCATCCTAAAGATGAAGACATACTGAATTTGTTTCATGAGTGTGAAAAAGAAATAGAAGAACCAGAGGAAGTAAATGAATCTGAAAACATTTCCAAGCCAATGAAAAAAGAAATGTGAGAGTCATTTGAAACAATACGTCATGGACTTCAATTCGCAGAAAATGTTCCTGATGAAGTTTTTAGTGGACTGAATAAAGGTGAACATTTCTTTAATGAACTTTCTGCAAAACTGGCTGTTCAACAAGATATTCATAGTTTTTTTAACAGAATGTAATTGTGATCATTATAAGCACTGTCAGGATTATTGTTTTTGTAAAAGGTATGTAGTACTCAATAAATTTTTTATATTAATTCTTTTTCTAATTATTAACTTTTATTTAATGTGATTCACATAAAAATTAGAAATGCAATTCCATATATGAAAATTAGTTTCAATTTTAATGTTTTAGGAGTAATTATGATAAAACTAACATTGCTTCTATATATCAAATTTTTCTCCGGCAATTTGCTACTTCGATATATGGAGGTTCGACTGTATTAAACTATTTAGGTTTTTCAACATTTTGAGTTTTCTTTGTGGGTTCGACGAATTTTGTATTTTTTTTTCACTTGACTGAAGAATTTTGTGATTTTTTTCTTACGGTTGACTGCCGAATTTCTATTTTTTTGCAACCAATTGACGAATTTTGCAATATTTTATTTCTACTAATTGGCAAAATTTGGATTTCCTTTTTTTTCCCTTGCGACCGATTAACGAAACTTTTGGGGGGTTTTTTTTCATACAATCGATGGTTGACTTTTCACAGATTTTCCACATGGCCAATCGACGAATTTCATTTTTTTTTTCCTGTAAGAAGACTAAAGAATTTTCTGATTTTTTCCCAACAATTGACTGGCGAATTTTGCAATTTTCTTCCCAGGATTGAATGACGATTTTTTTCAATATTTTCCCACAGCAATCGACTGATGAATTTTGCGATTATTTTTACCGATTGGCAAAATTTGGATTTCTTTTCTTTTTCTTTCTTTCTTTTTTTTTTTTTTTTTTTTTTTTTTCGCGATCGATTAGCGAAACTTATGGGGTTTTCCATACAATCAATAGCTGAATTTTTGCAGATTTTTCCTGCAGCCAATCAACAAATTTCATTAATTTTTCCTGTAAACAGCCGGCGAATTTCCCCCATGACTTACTGGCGAAACGTGCAAGTTTTTTTTCTTCATGCAATCAATGGACAAATTAAGCGATTATTTCCCAGCATTTGATTGAAGGATTTTGCGATTTTTTTTCGTAACCAACTGGAGAATTTCTTTTTTTTTTTTTTTCACATGACCGTTTAAACAAATTTTGAGATATTTCCCTGAGACCAAATGATAAAACTTACATTTATTTCTCACCATTAATGGATATATTTAGTGAGCTTATTTCCAACCTCCCCCCCCCCCCCCCCACACACACACACTTATCAGAAAGAGAAATGGATGAAAAGAGAGCTTAAAAAATGGCAGCAAGGAACGCCGGGTGATTAAAATATATAAAAAAAAAGGACTGCCGTGCACATACACTAGTTAAAAAGGGCCACCACCTGCATAAACTAGTTAAAAAGGGCCGCCGGGTGGAATGCCCTGCTAAATTTTCCTAGAGTCAACACTAAGAGTGTAGTTTGTTATAGTGGTACATCAGAAATGGAAATAACTATCAAATATCTACTGCTTATCTACAGATTAGGGCCTGATTAGAATTCAATAACAATTGTTTCAGCATATTATTGTATTATAAATGACATAATAAAACATGTTTACCTCTTTGGAATAAGAATCTTGTTTAGTATTAAAACCATTGATCTTTCCTCTTCTTTTCCCTTTTTTCGGCGTTTTTTCTTCTTCGTCATTATTCAGATTCTTGATTATTTCAGTTAAGCAGGACCTGGAAGATGTAAGTAGTTAAAAAATGTTGAATGAAATACACTGGCCTCCAAAAGTTAAGGTACAGGGACTGGATGCTTTCAGTTGTACACTGCTTGTCGAATATCTATGAAAATTATTGACGAATTGTTCTTGAACTTCTGGGATATAAAGAACATGTTTGATTTCATATTTCTCGGTGAAGATTTAGTCGAGAGGACAATTGGGGGGGCTAATAATAAATTTAATAATAAAATAATATTTGTGATCACCTATGTAACAGAAAATGCTGGAAATGGTTTGTCACTGTCTTAAATGACTATTTGGGTCCTGTTCAACGTTTGTGTGCAATTGTGTAAGCTTAACACTCATATTCATGATGTTATTGTGTCTGTGAAAAATTCACAAGTTTTTTGTTTATAGCATACAGAGTTTTCAACCAAATTTAACACAACTTTCCGAAAACTTGACAAAGAATAGTAGCAACAGTAGACTGCAATTAAAACATGGATATATTGAATATTTGATGAGATATGGGCATTTTTTATGAAATAATTTTTATCTGTGCATGCGTGGAAGATTTCAAAATTTTTATTTCATAATTTGGTAGTCAGCTATTCTGGGCAACTTCTATAAAAAGTCCAGTCAAGTATTGTGAAAACTCAGAAAGATAGTGAGCTGATTGAAAAATTGTGGAAAATCCCTAATAATAAAGCTATTTTCAGAAAGCAACTCACTATATCGCCCCTATCTTTGCGAATTTTCACGATATTTGACTGGACTTTTTATAGAAGTTGCCCAGAATAGCTGACTACCAAATTATGAAATAAAAATTTTGAAATCTTCGTAATAAAATTTAAATTTCAAATTTTCTTAAAAGAAAACAAATTGTTTAAACAAAATTTAAATTTCCAAAAATTTAAACAAATTTTTAAATATTTTTCAACAACTTTTGGCAATAAAATGAAAAAAAAAATTACAAAAATTCTGTATAAAACTTAATCTATTAGATAATAAAATCTATGCTGAGGAAAAAATTTCAAATTTTGACAACCAGCTTGGAACCAGATTTGAATAGCAGCAGGCAAACGCATTACTACTGAATAGCATTGGCAGGTCCATTGTCCAAAAAAACAGGACAGGACAAGGAGACAGAAAATAGCGGGACACAAAAATACACTAAATCCTACAAAAACAGGAAATGTCTACAGTGAGATCTCTTCTTAAACACAACAAATTCATAGTTGCTACGAAAGGAAGACCATACAATTATACCTGCTAAAACTGAAACCTATCTAAAATGGAATTTTTTCCTAGTCAATCGAAATTTCATCACTGTAGGTTTTACTGTGCTAAATAAACATTAGTAATCTTATACAGTAAAATCTGTGAAAACGAAATCACTAAGAAGCAAAACAAATTCAGTTTTTGATAGGTTTCTGATTGCACAGTTATATGCGTGAAATTTCTTATGTAGGGAATATGCAATTTTATGTTTAAGGTAGGATTTCATTATAAACAAGCTTTGTTTTCGCAGGTTTTGCTAAACAAAGTATGATAAAACCTACAGAAACAGAATTGTAGATCAAATGTCCCATTTTTGAAAGGTTTCAGTTTTACAAGTTACATTTTTATGGTATTCTTTTTGGCGAAATCATAAAAAAATTCCCATTTACTGACAGGTTTTACTGTATTAAGTTCCACCCGATGTACACTAACAAATAGCATGGTACAAAAAGAAATTTAAAGAATTTGTGCACCCTAAAAAAATGGGACTTTTGGCATCCTGCGCAGTGGCTATGCGGGGAACAGTCTTGAAGCTCCTGAAAATTAGGATATCCTGCATAAATCAGGACACCTGGCAACACTACCACCTATGCGAAAAGACTGAAATTAAGGTTCTGTTTTATAAAATCTAAATAGGTGAAATAGTTGGATGTTATTAATTCATTTAATTAAAATGTCTTATATAAAATTTTATGATTTGTCATGCGATCGGAGGTATACAGCTATAAGTATGCAAAATTTCAAGTCTCTAAATTATACAGTTTCCAAGAAAGAACTCTGTGACAGACAGACAGAAAAGCGAGACAAATAGGATTTCGTCAAATGGTATGTTTAAATACATATAGGTATATTTAAGGTTATTATCTTGGGCCTGGGCTACGCCAGTCTTTTGTTTTAAAATATAAAATCAAAACAGACTGGGATGTGTGTAGCATGGTACACTGCCTAAGGCAGTGGGGGTGACCCATGTTATTTGGATAGATTTTCATTTCAAAATAAAAAATTGAGGTTATACAGCTAGAACACATAAAATACTAAAGAGTTTGTATATCATAGATTAGGTAAAATGATTGACAAACCTGATTTACATCATATATCATTCTATGGTATGATGATTTAAAACAATTTTTTAGTAATAGCTTTTGTTCTTCATATCTTATATAATAGATTTCAGAAAGGCACTAGATTAAGACAGTAATTAAAACACCATAATTAAAATAGTGATTACCCCCCATATTAAAACAAATTAATTTTCTTTTACATACTCTTTTTCTTTTTCCTTCTGGTTATCATCACTATCATCTGAAAAGAGAGGATCACTAGATAAGTTGTTTTTCTTTCCCTTATCAAGCATATTATCATCTGATGAACCAGATTCGTTGTTTTTCTTAGATTTGGATCTTTCAGACAGTGTTTCTTCTTCGCTTTCAAAGCCTACAAAAAATTAAAAATATTTATAACTAAAAAAATCAAGGGACCCATACTTGGTGTCAGCTTTTCTCATGGACATATTTTTGCATTAAAATACAGGTATTTTCAAAATAATGAATGAATCTCAATTTAATACTAAGTTACAAGAATACAAATTATTTCAGAAGAACTCTATAAATTGCAACAAATGCAAACAAAATAAACCATATTAAACATGAACAAAAATACTTTCAATGATTGAGGAAGAGGCTATCCTAGAGCAAGCAGGAAAATGAGAATTGGGAATGCTACTTCAAATCAAAACAGATAAATGAATGTTTCAGAACTAGTAGCTGGATTTTGCTCATCTAAATGGTCACTCGAGAGATCCCACTGCCTTTCGCAGTGCATAGCCCATTCACATGCAGCTCCCAAATTGTATTTCACACACACACACACACAAAATTAAATAAAATACTTAGTTATTTTCATATAATTTAGAACAAAGAAAGAAAAAATTAAAAAAGCATGTAAATAAAATAAATTGCATTCATGAGCCAACTGACAAGTTTTCTGTGAGGGGCCCCCAAACTTTCCTTACTAAATACAGTAACAAAAAGATAAAAGTGGAATATTACCTTCAAAGCAAACTAAAATAATTCAAAATGTATTTGTGCAGAAATTAAATAAAGAAATATTAGTAAGAAATCGCATCTGCTAAAACCCTGAACCATATAATTGGCGTGATGGATATTAAATTTAGAAAAGTCAATTTATCAAATTACATTCTAAAATTTAACTCCAATAAAGCAGAGTTTATGACTCTGGTCATAAACACACTAATTAGACGCTCCACTGATAACACAATGGTTACAGAAAAAATCTTTCAGATTAACTTCTTAAATCCTCTTCAATGATGTGAAATTGAAATGGTGCTGAAAGTTCCTTTGATGATCAATGAATTATAAAACTTCAACCAATTTCAAGTTCAGCAATGAATTTTCTTTTTATTTTACTATGAAAAAAGCTTACATTAATGGTTACCACTGGATCCTCTGTAAGTATCATCCGTGAAACAGCTATCGAGTCAAGAATGCTTATGAATTTTCCTAATTCTTGCTATCATTTTTTGCTTCCTGATGGCACTAAATTCCTAACGATATGTGTCAGAAGTTGCTTTCTGTGCTGTTAAATTTAACAGATGAGAAAGGCAGCCACTACAAAGTTTAGTTTCTGTTATTTCTTCAAACATTTCTGAATTTTCTTGTTTTAAAAAGAACAAATGAAAATAAAAAAAATGTTACATTTTTGAAGCATAAAATAAGGAGATAAGAGTGAAAATTCAGAAGAATTCTGAAAAAACAAGTGGGTAAGTATGATCATAGATCGCACAAAAGGTTTCGTTTAATATTCCATTAAAACATAGTTAAAAAAGCATGTGCCTCCATTTTAATCTACGCATAATATAGAAATGAAACAAATTAAATAATAATTAATATCTCAGCTTCTAATTAAGTTAGCTCTTTGAACTGGATATGTATGAAATCTGCGAGAGGTTTCCCGTCCGGATGTCAAAAAATTTTATCAAAAAATTTAATATTTAAAAAGTTTAAATTTCGTATTAAAATAAAAATCGCAAGTGCGTCGTCATGTCTGAGATAAAAAACCCATTGAAAGAAAAGTTTGAAAGCAATGATCCAATTAATGAAATAATAATTAATATCTCAGCTTGTAATTAAGCTAAGAGTTTGAACTGGGTATGTATGAAATCAGTGAAAATTTTTACGTCGGGATGTAAAAAAAAATAATCTAAAAATTTAATATTTAAAAAGTTTAAATTTCATATTAAAATATCCTCTGCTTAAATTTCTCCAGCGCCGATATGTCTGAAAGATGACAACACCTGCTTTCCACTGAAATGAAATCTCTTTTCATTGTCTTTTCAAATACAGAAATTAAATTTTTATCGATCGATTTTTAGTGGATTTTTCGCGTTATATCCAACGCAGAAATTTGAACTTTATACCAAAATAAAGTAGAATTTTTTCCGTGTCTTTCTATACCTTTTACAAATTTGTAGGACCAATAATTTGGGAGATGAGATTTTGCTTTTTAAATGTCCACTTCATTTATTGCTTAATTTCCTCCATGGTAACCATGCATCCGCTGATTTTACTGGCAACCCTTAGGAGAAACTCCGCTGATTTGGAGAAGGTGCGTTCAAAAGGTCGATTGGTTAATTTTAGAAGTTAATTAGCCCGTAATTCGGTTAATTACCGACTTTTTCAAAATTTTATGATTTGTTGTTTGATGTGAGGTGTTCAGCTATAAGCACCCAAAATTTCAAGTCTCTAACATGCATAGTTTCTGAGAACGGGCTCTGTGACGGACAGACAGACAGACAAAGAAGTGAGACGAATAGGGTTTCGTCAGATGAACGGAATCCTAATCAAAAGAGTTGACAAGTATGCCCAGGTAGTTTTATGAGCAATACAGGATAAGTGATTGAGTGTGTGTGTGTGGGGGGGGGGGGGGGGGGAACAGAGAGAAACCTGCACATATAAAGTTCAAGTAAGTAAAAAGACAGGCTCATTTTGACAAAAAACCTGTTTTTTTTTTAATTATTATAAAGCAATTGAGCAATATTTGTTTATCTATACTAATATTACAAAGAAGTAACATTTTTCTGTTTGTGAGTAAGGGTGATCTCTCAAACTACCAAACTGATAAAAAAAATAATGATGGCAAAATGATGGTGACCATTTCTGTTCCAACATAGGCTACATATTATGTTGGTACAGCTTACAGCAACCCCCAAAGGGATGCAAGAAATTATAATTTCTGTGATAATGTTGGGGCTTAAAATATAAAATTTGGTGTGGTGGTAACTTTTAACATGTAAATACTTGCTATGAAGGATTTCTAAAAAATTAAAAATTTAAAAGGGTGAAATGAGTGCAAAATGTTCTAAAAACATTCTAAATTATGATTTATATGGATTGTTAGGGCTAGAAACTTAAAATTTGGCATGGCTGTTTCTTCAAAGACATAAATGCTCGTCCAGAACAGTTTTCTAAAAATTTGAAATTTAAAAGCGCACAGGTAAAAAAAACAAAACATTCTAAAATTGTGATTTATGTGATATAATTGGTATGGAGCTTGGAATTTGGCTTGGTTGTTATTTTTAAGATGTAAATACTCACTAAGAATGGTTTTTTAAAAAATCAAAATTTTAAAGGGTGAAATGAAAAGAAAACACCCTAAAAATGGTCTAAATTACGATTTATTTGGAACTTTTAAGGTTAGAAACGTGAATTTTGCATGACTGTTACTCTAGTGACATAGATGCTCGCCCAAAACAGTTTTCTAAAAATTTAAATGGGTGCAGGAGCAAGAAAAAAGTTCTAAAATTGTGTTTTGTGTGATACAGTTGGTAGGTATAGAAGATTTGGTATGGTAGCTACTTTTAAGATGTAAATGTTTGCTAAGAACCAGGGCTAGAAAAATTTTACATGCCCAGTCGGGCATGTGGTAGAAAGAAATAGATGCCCAAATAAAAAATTTACATGCCCAACGACAAAGTACTTCAAAGCACTTCTAAACTTCATGGTTGTAATTTTAAAATTAGTATTAAATATAACAATCTATAAAACAATAAAGGATACACTGAATATATTTTATTCAAGGGAATAAGAAGCTATGATTCAATTTTTTTTAAAGAAATGATTCTCATTTAATAAATAAAAATCACAACACAAAACTAATTAAATATTGTTTTATTATGAGTTACATTCTCTGCATTCGATTGTTAGGGTAAAGAATGTCCAGTAATGTGTTGTGTACCTTTGGAAGCCAATTGCCTGTGTTCGATAGCCAGTAAAGTCATAGATACAAGTGTCAGGACCAGCAATGCTTATTCACATTAAGTCATTCATAGCTTCTGCCAAGAGGATAGAGCGAAGGGAGGTTTTAACTTGATTCATACAGCTAAATTATATTGAGGCAATTTTTAAGCCGAACATAGCCGAATATTTTTTCAGAATAAAATAACGCTTTAAAAAATTAAATTTGCAAACAAAATAATTTTTAAAAAAGAAAATAATACATTTTAATCGTGGAATATATAAGAATTGTGCGTATAGTGCATACTATATTTTGATTTTAGACAAAAATGAGTTCATTATTTGGCGGCTGAATATGTTGAATAATCAGTTATAACTAGGCTGAATAATTGGTTCGGTTATTTGGCCAAACCATTATTTGTTGCATCACTATGTATAAGTAACATTGATTTTGGCGTATGCTGCAGATATGCAACACGGTGATACAAAGGTTAAAGACTTAATATGCTCAAACAGAACAATTTTTCAAAATTAAAAATTAAAAAAGGTGTAGAAGCAATAAACTTTCTCAAATTGCAATTTCTGTCAGTAAACTATAATTTATCTGAACTTGTTAAAGATGGAAATTTGAAATGGCTGTTACTTTAGAGATGTAAATGTACCCACAGAACTGTTTTTAAAAATTTAGAAATTTTAAAGAGTGCAGGAATAAAAGTTTACTAAAATTGCGATTTCTGTCATAGTTGTTACACAATCTTGGAATTTGGCATGGAGGTTGCTTTTAAGATGTAAATGCTCACTAAGAATGGTTTCTAAAAAATTCAAAACTTCAAATGCAAAATGAAATCAGCAAAAAACCTTCAAAATACATTCTAAATTACCACTTAATTGTAAATTAATTTTAGTGCTTCCCATAATTTGCGTCTTTTGTTCACTTAATGTAACATAAGAATGAAGTTTAGTCAAACTGTGGCTTAATTGGTAATTTTTGAATTATCTGTAGCATATAATTTTCTCTAATACAAGTAATTTAAAAATTTTGTTTTTAAAGTCAATTCCTACTTAGGTCATCAAAGAAAAAATTTAATATAATCCCTTAAGCTACTATTAGTTTTTGTTGCATTAAAGTATCTCAATTTGCTGATTTTCTATAAGCAAGTAGGTTTACAATGGAAGTCTATGGGAATTTGGCGAAATATTAGAGATATCGCCAAGTTAGTGACTCATTTTGGTCGCCAGATTTGGCAATATATTGCCAAGTTGGCAACAAACTTGGTGGTATTTGGTGACAGAACAGGGTCCTCCTATGGTAACCCCCCTTATAGATAAGAAGATGCATTAAATGCTGTTCAATAACCAATGGCTGCCATTTTATCTCCCATATAAAACTAAAATTAATTAATTAAAATTTAATTAATGAATTAATATTTGAAAAATTAACATCATGTATTAAAATTAACTCAATGTATTAACATCAATTGTCATCCAGTACAAGTTTTAAAAAATTTATTTCAACTTGATAGGATGAATAATAAGTAAGAATTGAAAATTTGAACAAGATATATAAATAAATAAATATAGGGAGAGTGTGAACTAATAGTAAGAATTGAGAAAATATGCACAAAAATACCACTTGGTATATTTCAATGATTACGCGAACAAAGCTGTGGGTCTGGGTAGTTTTGTATAATTTATTTGAAAGTTGAGATATTAAAAAATCAATATACAACTGTTACATTTTAACCTTTTAAATTTAATAATTCATCTTCTGCATTAATTTCTATTTAAATTTAATAATAAACTTAAAAACAATTTTTAAAAAACGTATTAATTGATTAGAGAAAAATGCATTTTAAATAATTTATATTCCGTTAATAATTTCTTAATTAATAATTAGTTTCAACAATAAACATTAAAATATATAAGTAAATATCATTTCAATAACATTTAATTATCATTCTAATAATATAAAGATTCTTTAAAAAGTAATCGTTACGGAATATCGTACGTTAAAGTAACTTTCAATACGCTTCCATTATAACTAACTTCCGAAAATATAAATTTTAAAAGTTATTTAATATTAATTATTTTACTTCAAAACTATTTTTATCGGATGCAACTATTTAATTCAATACGATTCCCAAGATCTCATTAATTTTAAGCCGTATTCTAGCGAGATATTCGCTTTACAATATTTATTTACGTTCATCACTTTTGAATGGCCCGCGGAGCATTTCCTAACTCCCCTGCAAGTAGCCATTTTTTAGCTTCTTCTTCGGGAGAAAACTACATCGTAACGCCACTTCATCCTCCATCTTGATTTTTGTACCGGCGCGCGATGCCGCGCAAACTGTGGAATGCGTGGGGGATGAAGTACGATTGCGATGAATTTTACTATCGATGCGGTCTAGTTTCACTTGTTAGGAAAGTGCAACCCTAGTCTTGTCACTGTACATCCATATATTCCTATTTAACATTTCCTTTTGATTAAACCAATAGAACCCACTTACCTTTACTTAAAACAGTTTACTTATTCTTCTTTTTACCTCCTTAAGTTTCTTATATCCATATATTATATTCAAAGTAAATCTGTAAATCTAATGAATAATTTAATTAAATTAAGTTTCCTTTATTTACCTGTTGAAATAGTCCTCCATCTAACTGCATTCTCTTAAAATTGATTTCGTCCATTTGGAAATACATTTGTTTATGTTTGTATTACGATATCTTTCTTTTCCCTCTTTGACTTCAAAGTTGTTTTTCCTGTCCCTACTAGAGGGCGTAAGCAGTTCGATACGATCGTGATTTGCTTATGCAAATCCGATGTCGTCACTTTGAAACTTCTAGAATCATGTTGTCAAGGCCGTGAGAGGGCGTTGTTTAGCGATGCGTGGAAGTCTGGTTTTCGTTCGCCCGGGACAGATATATACTCGGACTTTCAAGCGTCCGTGGCACTTCACTTATTTTAGTCAAGAGAGGATGTGAGCAGTGGCAGTTATCTAAATGAATTCTCCCTTTTGCCGGTTTCTGTATTTATCGTGCTTTGGCTTTTGTTGAACGAAGTTATTAGTTATGAGTTAGTTCATCTTTTCGGCATTTTAACATTTGAAATGAATTCTGCAGTGTAATGAATGTTAAGATTGTTTAAGTAGTGACTTTTCCTACATGTGTTAGTCGAATCAAAAATGGAACTTAAACGGAAAATCAGCTTGCATTTCGTCGGGTATATTGTCAAGATGGTAAAACACCGGTGCCATTGTTTTTCGCTCATCTTTCTGTGAAAGCTTCCGAAGTAGTTATGTTCACGTTTCTTCAAGTTGCTCTTTTAGTATGTATGAAGGTATTTTTATAGCGTCGTGAGAACTTTGGGGAAGTGATATAATCTACTGGTTGATAATGAAGCTTCAGTGACATCGTGAACTTTCCTATGCAATAAGTGATGGTATCTTTCTGAGTATGTGATACGAGCTGTGATATTTTTACCTCTTGTTATGTCATGGGATATTTTTACGGAGGTTTAAGCACTGTTAATGTCAGCTAAGTCATTTTATTTAATTTGTTAGTGAATATATATTTTTCTTATATGAGTTTATTTATATGTTGTTTTTGTTTCTTGAGCTTTTAATAAATATGTTTAGTTTTTAAAAATTGTTGTCATCATTTTTAAACCACCACAGTAATTTAAATTTATTTTTCAATTAAATTTAGTTCAGCAAATCAATCTTAAGTTTTTCTTTTATCGGGGTTGTAAAAACTCAGCATTAGCGTTTCCTTTCTGCATTAAGTAACTCTGCTCATTCCAACCCCCAGGAAATACTTTGTATTTCCTGACAAATGGGTTATGGGCCCAGTCAATAACTTAGCCTGTTTAATAATTAAAATATAAATATATTCAATTTTTTTTTTTTAATTAAAAAAAAAAAAAAAAAAAATTATAATGGTTTAATTGTGTAAAAATGTATATTTTTTTGAATAAGCTTTTAAGTTTTCTGATTAAATTTAAATTTTGATAAATTTTATGATTTAAAGTTTGCCGTTTTTGACCTTGACCGGTCTGGCGTTTTCATGTGGTGGAAGTTTAATTTCGGCCCTGTAGGATATTGGCGATTATTTCGAGGGGGGGGGGCCGAGATTACGATGACATTTGCTTTTAGTTTTTAATATTTTTATATATTTTTTTCTAGGTTTATTTTAATTAAAGTTAATGGTTTTCTTTGGTATATTAGAAAATATTTTTAATATAATGGAATTTTTTTGAATAGTTAAATGTTGATTTATTAAAAGATAAGAAAATAGTTTAGATTTAATTAGGATTTTGAGAATATTTAAGTTTTTATTGGTTTAAAGATTTTTAGATGTTTTAAGATATTTAAAGAAAGTTAAGTAAAATTTGTAAAGTTCAAAGATTCCCAAGTAAATTTTTAAAGAGAAATGCTGTTACTCCATTGAAGTTTAAGAAATATTTTTTAAGTTTAGAAATGTAATTTGATAATTTAAAAGTAATGTTTTGAAGTTTAATTGCAAATTGAAGAGAAAATTTCACGGTTTTAATAGAAGTTAAGTTTTTTTTAATATTTGATCCCATGACACAAATTTTGGGGTAAACAGATGCTAAATCGTTTTGAATCGGAGGCTTCAACGTATCCTGAAGAAATCTTCTATATCACTTGATTTTTATTCAAATATTGAAAGTGTTTAATTCAACCAGTGGAGAGAAGTTATGCAATTCATATGTTTAAGATGACTTACAGTATGGAGAGCTTATAACTGGTCATGTTTTTAATGTTTCCGGTTCGTCAGTGGATTCGGCTGGAGCCCTGTTTAGGGTTGGAATTGTCGACTGATTTGCCTTACTGTTTTGAAACTGTTGAATGTTTTGACTTTTCAGGAAATGACTTTTCTTTTCATGTGAAATTCTACTATTTGAGAGAGATAGATACTGGCTTTACGGGAGAACTTTTTGACGATATGACGGGGACTTGTTCCTATGGTTTTTTTTATGATAAATGCTGCTGTAACAAAATGGATCCTCTTCATGTTTCTTCTATTATCCAGTTCAAAATATCATTTTAAGGTGCTGTATATTTATGTAATTCAAGAAACGAGCCTCATCAATTATAAAATGCTGTTTTTAATGCTTGTATGTTGATAGTTTTTGAAATGTAGTGCTAATTTTTAAAAGTGTAATGCTATGTTTGCAGGTTTTTCCTTCCGGTGTTTTAAACCCAAATATATCTTTAAATTTGATCAATTTTTGAGAAAGTTCAAATTGATTCTGATGGTTTGATGCTAATGTTTACTCAGATTGAAATGCTTTACCGGTATTAATATTACTGAATTGTGTTGGGTACAGATGCGGGGTATAGTTTTCTTTTACTAAATTGAATTTTGTTTAAAAGTTTAAGAAGCTTAAAGTTTAATTGTTACTAAAGACGTAATTTTTCCCATAAATATAGTTTAAGTTTCTGAGGCAGCCTCCTTCCCGTTAATTATATAAAATTTAGAAGGTTAAAATAGATATATACTGAAGTAATATAATTTTTTTTTTTGAATTAAAGGATTTACAGTTAAATGTTCAGAGTTTTATTTGCAGTATATGTTCCTCACTTAGAACTTTTGTTTAGCATGGGCGGTTTATTTCCTTTTAAGGTTTAAGTGTTAGGTAAACCTGGCCCTGGTAGCTGAACAGTGTTTTTATTAGTTGAGGAATATTTCTTTATTGAACATGGTTTAAATTTAAAAAGGAAAAGAAAATAAATTGATATAATAGATAATATATTTCTGAGTAAAAATTAAAATAGCTATTTTTGGGGGAGGTCATTATAAGGTTAAATTAAAAAGATTTGTTTTTGATATTTAATGGAGTATAAATTTTTAAAAGCATAAGTCTTTTAGAGTTAAATTTTTTTTTTAATCGGAAATTGAATATGTCTGAATTGTTAGACTGTTTTATTAACATTGTGTAAAAGACGTTGGATTTTTATTCCAAGTCATGTTAATGGGTCAGATGGATGACCAGGCAGTTGGACATTTTTGACGGTTTTCGATTTATCTGTTTTTGTTATAATTTACACTATGTTTAGAGTGTACCCTGATGTATCCAATATGAATATATTTATGCTTTAATTATGATTCAGTTTTTAATTTTTAAACGGGGTTAATACCTATTAAATGTTTTTCTGAGTCATGATCATACATTGAATTGAGAATCTGACATCATGAGTTGATCAGAATTTGAAATATTTAATTTGAATGTGCTTGAGCAATCTTTATGTACATTTGATTTTTGATAATTGGTTTTTAATTAAGTTATTTAAATATTTGATTTAAAATGTGTTAAGATTTAAAATGTGTTAACAATTTGAGATTGATAAATAAATTAAAAGTTTAAGTTTAGTTTTATATAATTTTTATTGCTGTGTTTGAATCTTAATCCGGATTATTCTCATGACTTTAAGAGTTTGGAACACTGCTAATTATCTTTTAGGTAAATTGTTAGGCAGAAGTTGTATCCAATGGACTCCTGGACCCTTGAATAGTGGGTTTAAAGTCTGGGTTGATTTTCTGGGGGGATTTGAACATGGCAATATATATAATTTTTTTTTAGTTCCAGAATAGATTTTTTTTTTTTAGTTGCTCTTCAGAATAAGGCTGGCTGTGTTACAAGGTACTCTATGGACATTATTATAGTGTTTTTATAGATAGTTTTTATACCTGTATTAGAACTCATGTGAGTTTCTCATATGAAATGATGGCATATGCCACATTTTTGATTGAGCAATCAGTATAATTTTTGTTTTAATATACCTAATAATTTATTGCTAATTTGATATTGAATATTTTGTTTAAAATAAATGAGTGTTATGTTACTAAATTTTTTTTTTTTGTTTTATGAAATTTTTATTTATAATATAGTTTAAGATTTTCTTTTGAAAAAGGATAATTTTGGTTTACAGTAAAACAGATTGCTTATAGTATATATAGATGAATACAGATTTGAAATTGGAGGGGACTGGATGGAGATCCTGCGGATATTGAGAATTTTAATATCGGGAATTGAGGTTTTTAAGTGTTAAAAATTTTGGGAAGAGAAATTTTTAAAGGGAGCAGCTATACGTTTGAATTACAGATCATCTTGGTAAAGGATGGAGGTTTGCCTATTAGATGTTTTTCATTTTTCAAGTTTTTAAGGTGAATTTCCAATTGGTGATAGGGATGTTGGCAAATTGAATAAAGGTGTAAGGCAGTGAATTCTTGAGATGAAATCCTAGTGTGAGAAAGTTTTGTTTTTAAGATTTAAATGGGGCCGGCCCCTCATAAATGGACTAGGTAATTTCACTGAATTTTTTACTGGATTTGCTGTTAATAAGTGTAAATATGGGTCCCTCCCAGTGGTTTATTTGGAAAAAGGTAGCGTAGGTTTTTCCTAATTTTTTTTTGGAGTACGTAAGAGGAGGAGATCGTTAGATGGTTGTTGAAAAGCTGTTTCTTTTTAACATGTAAGGTCCGTAATGAGTTTCAGGTGCTCAGCAGGCGGCATCGATGGATTAATTCTTTGATGTGAAAGATGGTTTATCTATTAATGGATTCTATTAAGATTTTAAGTTTTTTTTTAATTCTGGTTTTCTAGTTTTGCCTGGCGGGGGGGATTTACATTCAGATGTTTGACTTCGCTCCCCATCATGGCAAAATTTCCGGGTTATGCTCGTTGTTAATCGGCGTAGTATATAGAAGATATGTAATTGGTAGTTATCCTCTTGTCAAGAATTAATGTTGCTATTGGGGGATGTGTTTGAAGTAAGGTTGATTACCTGTAACATTGTTTGGCTAGTTTTTGAAAGGATATTGAAAGGTTAATGCTCTGTTCTCATGGTAGTTAGTGCTATCGTGAAATGAAGATTTTTTTTTTGTTTGTTTTGTTTTCCCTTATTACTTCTAAGTTGATTCTCATTTTTACAGAAATCGCTTGCTGCCTATGTTCTTAATTTCTTTTAGGAGAATCTTCGGGCCCGGAGTCGTAGGTAGTTGGCGAGAAGGAAATTACTGGTTTTGAGTTTCATTTTTCGTTATTCATAAGTTATTAAAGTATTTTTTAGAAAGATGTAACGGGGAGTAGTTTTGGAGTGAGCATTTCCTTATGTCTATCATGCGTGTGGTCTTTAATGGTGACGTTTTGGGTCTACATGTATTAAGCTGGCTAGTCGGTGTTACATGAAAGGTGTCATGAATTATTGGGATGCATTTTCTTCTAGTTAGCGTTGATTTCCGAAATTTCCAGGTGAATTATTGATGTTGCTTGGCTGAAAGGACCATTACATTGTTAAGTTTGAATAATGTTAAGTGACGTTTATCTTGAAATAGCAGTGTATTTTTTAGATGGGGTTACGTATTTTTGGATCAAAGTGTTAGGATCTCGACTTTTAATTTTTCTTTTAAACGAGATATAAGTGTAAGATAAGTGCAGTACATATTGAGATATTGGGGTGAAGTGTTTTAAATTATGAACTGGATATTATTGATTTTTATCTCATTTTTATTATGTGTATGTATATTTTTATTGTAATGAATATTGTAAAAGTGTTTATAGGTTTTTGATGCACTGGAGCTCATTGTCACTGGTTTTAGTCCTTTCACTCGGAGTATATTTTTCGGTATTCACTCGGTAGATGAATTGAGGTTTCGATATGCTGGAATTGTTTTTCATGAGTGGGTTTTTGAGTGGATTTGTGAAAATTGTTTTTGGGGATTGAAGGAGTGGTATATGTTAGCCATTGTGAATGCCTTAGTGTTAGAGTTGCAACTTTGTGAAGCTGTACTTTGTATGGTGTTCCTTTGGCATAGCCATTCATATGGTACATGTGACAAGAGGGGGGGGGCATTTGTTAGGAAAGTGCAACCCTAGTCTTGTCACTGTACATCCATATATTCCTATTTAACATTTCCTTTTGATTAAACCAATAGAACCCACTTACCTTTACTTAAAACAGTTTACTTATTCTTCTTTTTACCTCCTTAAGTTTCTTATATCCATATATTATATTCAAAGTAAATCTGTAAATCTAATGAATAATTTAATTAAATTAAGTTTCCTTTATTTACCTGTTGAAATAGTCCTCCATCTAACTGCATTCTCTTAAAATTGATTTTGTCCATTTGGAAATACATTTGTTTATGTTTGTATTACGATATCTTTCTTTTCCCTCTTTGACTTCAAAGTTGTTTTTCCTGTCCCTACTAGAGGGCGTAAGCAGTTCGATACGATCGTGATTTGCTTATGCAAATCCGATGTCGTCACTTTGAAACTTCTAGAATCATGTTGTCAAGGCCGTGAGAGGGCGTTGTTTAGCGATGCGTGGAAGTCTGGTTTTCGTTCGCCCGGGACAGATATATACTCGGACTTTCAAGCGTCCGTGGCACTTCACTTATTTTAGTCAAGAGAGGATGTGAGCAGTGGCAGTTATCTAAATGAATTCTCCCTTTTGCCGGTTTCTGTATTTATCGTGCTTTGGCTTTTGTTGAACGAAGTTATTAGTTATGAGTTAGTTCATCTTTTCGGCATTTTAACATTTGAAATGAATTCTGCAGTGTAATGAATGTTAAGATTGTTTAAGTAGTGACTTTTCCTACATGTGTTAGTCGAATCAAAAATGGAACTTAAACGGAAAATCAGCTTGCATTTCGTCGGGTATATTGTCAAGATGGTAAAACACCGGTGCCATTGTTTTTCGCTCATCTTTCTGTGAAAGCTTCCGAAGTAGTTATGTTCACGTTTCTTCAAGTTGCTCTTTTAGTATGTATGAAGGTATTTTTATAGCGTCGTGAGAACTTTGGGGAAGTGATATAATCGACTGGTTGATAATGAAGCTTCAGTGACATCGTGAACTTTCCTATGCAATAAGTGATGGTATCTTTCTGAGTATGTGATACGAGCTGTGATATTTTTACCTCTTGTTATGTCATGGGATATTTTTACGGAGGTTTAAGCACTGTTAATGTCAGCTAAGTCATTTTATTTAATTTGTTAGTGAATATATATTTTTCTTATATGAGTTTATTTATATGTTGTTTTTGTTTCTTGAGCTTTTAATAAATATGTTTAGTTTTTAAAAATTGTTGTCATCATTTTTAAACCACCACAGTAATTTAAATTTATTTTTCAATTAAATTTAGTTCAGCAAATCAATCTTAAGTTTTTCTTTTATCGGGGTTGTAAAAACTCAGCATTAGCGTTTCCTTTCTGCATTAAGTAACTCTGCTCATTCCAACCCCCAGGAAATACTTTGTATTTCCTGACATCACTTCGATCGTTCGGTTTACGGCGTGCAGCGCGCGATCTTTGTGAATGAACAGTTGCATCCGCCTACGCGTCGATCTCTCATTGGCCAATTTGATTTTGGCGGCTTTTCAACCGTCTTTGGGGCCATCTGCTTTTCGTCAACTGACTTGTCTACGATGTAGGAGCGAAAGCGGACGTAGGTTTGGGGCCTCGGCCTCAGACCGGGATCTGAAATGACAACGGCATGATCGGCGAAGAGTTTTTCTAAAAAGCAGGCCTCTAATCTGCATAATTAGGAATGAAGCATTTTAAATTTTAAAAACCATACAATATAATTACGTCCGATAATATCAATTAGCAATTATTACTTCTAATGAGCTGTCTCCCTGATGCACATGGAGGATCGTGCCCCCTCGACCACATTTCAACAAGTTGGAGAGCTAACACTCGTTTCATCTATGCCTAAGCAATCGCTATTCCTGAGATGTTGAGCTTGGATGCTTGAACAACAACCCTGATTGACTTGGATTCTTGAAGGCCCTGCTTATTTTTTCATCAACATATATTTGCGGCACGAGATTCTCATCGATGACGGCATTCTTTGTGGTTTGAGACATCGTGGAATTTCCTCCCATGAGCGTCAGTAAGAAGGATAAGTTTACTGTCTCCAGAACAATCATTCTCTAACCATCACAACTGAATATTTTGTTCTTAGTGACTATCTACAATATAGTGCTGTTCTCTGCTAAATAATTTAACTTTCTGTGATTTGAACAATAGAACGCTTGGATTCTCAATTTAGGAAGGGTTTTCAATACAATTTGCTAATTTAAGATTTGAAATAATGAGTAAATCTACCTTTTTGTACATCCTTACTTGGCCAAGTAATATTAGCCTTTGATTCCATTAAAATCATATTTCTTATACTGAATATGTGATTACTTCACAAAGGGGTGAGTTTGTTCTTATTTTTATTTTTCAGCTTCGTAACGTTTACTTCGATGGCAACATTTTATTAATTAGTGATTTTCAATTATATTTAAATTAACCTTAATTTTCTCAGTTGCCAAATTCACCTTTTTAGTACTGCCACTATACATCACGATAATGTGTGGTGTCGGAATGGCAATTTAATTGTCAGAGATTCTCATTGTGTTTAATAATAATTTTAAATTTTCTTTTCTGACTTTTATCCTGTGATCCCGACCCCACATGTATCAACAACAAAGTAGCTGAAATAAGCAATTTCAGTTAAGCTAAATTAGCTGAAAAGCATAAATCAACTTTTTAAGTTTTTTTACTGCTTCATCCTTTATTTATATTCAAGCAAAGATTTAATTTGAAAATCTTATAATTTTTAAAATATGTGCATTTATTTTTTATATGAAAAATTAGAAATGAACAGATTTTGATCCTGTTTTTAATAAGCAGGTTAAATAATATAAAGTTACACAAAAGGATCTAAATCTTCAATTAACTGTAAAAAAGTGCAATATATTTTAAAATATAAAATAGATTTCAACATATTTCTAGACGTTAAAATTTATTCCAGGTTAAGGTAACATTACAAATTCAAATGAAATCAATAACAAATTTACCTAAACTTTTAAAACTGCCATCATCATCATCCTTAGATTCTATAACTTTTACAGTGCTCTTAGTTTTGGTAGGCGTTTCTTTATTCTGAAAATGCATAATCATTTAATAAAATGACACAATTATACTATAATAATAAAAATAAGATATTCATATTTACTTCTCTCTTTTATTTTTTTTTTGCTCTTAATATATATATATGAAAAAATACATAATTATTTTGCTCTAAATAAGGCTATGATGCTAAAAAGAAATGAGTAAATCATCTACCTTTAAAATGAGGAATTTTATAATCAAACCACATTTTTGCGTTAAAACATGCTACATTTATTCAAATTGCATCAAAATAAAGTAATACAGTCAAACCTTGTTAACACGAAATCACTTAACGCGAAATTTCACTTAACACGAAATAATACTGAGGTCCCGTCAGATAAAGTCTGAAAACCAATGTAAATTAATTTGTTTAACACGAAATAGAATTTCGCAAAATCCCGCTTAAGGTGAAAAATTTTTTTGCTCGAAAATCAAAGCATTCTTTCTTAAGCGAAGTTTTGAAAATTTCAACTTTAATGTCACATCTTATTTACTAAAATGGAATTTTTCTCACTGTTTGAAAATGACAAAGAGGAAAAGGGTTTCAAAAAATGGTGAAATATTTGGCTAATCTCTGCTTTTCTTTATCCTCTGATATTCTCATCCCCCCCCCCCCCTTCGCTTAAGTTGCATTTATTCACATCCTGAGCAAGTATGTTTGACATGGGAATCAATCATATGTCTTCCTATTATTTTTGAATTACATTTTGTGGTCATCGACAAAAGAAAGGAGAGAAAAGGAGAGGTGATCATTAAAAAGGGGTGGTGTCCAAACTGTCAGGGGCTCCTGCTCTTGACCTCTGATCTTTAGAAATCATATCTATTAGCTATCTGTTTGGCCCTTTATGCGGACATATTCCCTTTCTGAGCTATAGATCGGCCACAATGAATGTTTGGGTGAAGGAGTTTCTTTTTTTAATGTGATTGTTCCATTAATTGTTTGACTCTATTGATAATGACATAAACCATAAAAAGTGTTTCCGAAATCCCATATCTTTGAGTGAAAGTAGTGACAATCCTTACTTCTATACCTGACTACTGAAACTCTGTTCGCAGTTGCTCTGTAGAATTCTTTGAAAGATGAGTCGAAAACAGTAAGCTGTATCTTTAGAAACAAAGCAAAAGATTTTAAATGAAGTCAGTGATAAAGTGCTGAAAAAATCAGAAATTGCGGCAAAGTATGGAATACCCAATAGCAGACTCTCTACAATTTTAAAGAATGGGGAAAAGATTGAAGCGGCTTATGCTGTCAGTCAATTCGAACCAGCAAGAAAACGCACAGGAAAAAATGAAGAAATTGAAATTGCTCTCTTACGGTGGATAAAAGAAACAAGAAGCCAGAACAATGTTTTAACTGGTGCAGTTTTGCAAGAGAAAGCAAAGGCTTTTGCTGATGCTCTCGGTTACAACGATTTCACATATTCTAACGGATGGCTGACAAGATTTAAAGAGCGTCATAGAATTGTCTGCAAAAAGATATGTGGAGAAGAATCTGCCGTAGATGAGAATTCTATAGTCTTTTTTATTAGGAAAGTGGTTAGACATTAGAAAAAATTATGCACCCTGTGACATTTTTAACGCCGATGAAACAGGGCTTTTTTTCAAAGCATAACCCTCACTTACTTTAAAAGGAGAAAAATGTACTGGAGGAAAATTCAGCAAAGAAAGAATTACGATTATGGTCGGCTGCAACATGGACAGAAGTGAAAAATTACCATTGCTCGTGATCGGTAAGTCGGCAGAACCACGTTGTTTAAAAAACGTTAAAACTGTGCCAGTTTACTATGCTTCCAGCAAAAATGCATGGATAAACAATGTTATTTTGACCAAATGGTTACTCAATCTGGACTTCAAACTCTACTGAGAAAAGAGAAAAATCTGCTTATTTCTGGACAGTTGCAGTGCTCATAAAGATGTTCCATAAAGATGTTAAAAGCAATTGAATGTGTCTTTCTTCTTCTGAACACTACAGCAAAACTTCAGCCTTGTGACCAAGGAATTATCCAATGCTTAAAAGTGCAGTACAGAAAAATAATTGTTCATAAAATGATTCAATTTTTTGATAATAAAACGGATTTTTTTGTGAATTTACCAGAAGCTATAACTTATCTAAGAAGTGCCTGGAACAGTATCACTACTGGAACTGTGAAAAATTGTTTCCGACATGCGGGATTTACGCATGAGATAAATGAAGAAACTAATGAAACAGAATCTGAATTGACGACACATTTAATAGAAGAAGCCGAAAAACGGAGAATTATTTCGCAGACATTGTTTGTCGAGTATATTTGCATAGATCAAGATGTGCTGACTTCAGATGTGACGACAGACAAAGAAATAATTGCTTCATTAACTGAAAAAAAAATGACAACATCGACATCTCAGACGAGGATGAAGAATTCGACACAGAACTGAAAATTCAGTGTCATTAAATGAAGCTACCGCAGCATTAAAAACTGTACAACGTTTCCTTATGGAACAAGATAATGCTTCCCGAGCTTTGGACAAATTAGATGAGGTTCATACGTTTCTAGAACAAAGCAGTCTGCAAAAATTGAAACAAAAGTCAATTACGGACTTTATTAAAAAACGATTAGCAGGTAAATAAACTTATTATTGCCTAAAATGATGACCAATTTGTTTTATTTCTTAATTAAATTTTCTATTTCTTAATTAAAATTTCTATTTCTTATTAATTTATGATTTTAGGCCTAAAATGATGACCAATTTGTTTTATTTCTTAATTAAGTTTTCTATTTCTTAATTAAAATTTCTATTTCTTATTAATTTATGATTTTAGCAGGGACATATTTGTGAGCTTATTTATTTAGTTTTTTTTATCTAATATAGATGGCACCACTATTTTGATGGTTAACACAAAATCCCGGATAACACGAAAAAATTTCGCAGCCCCTTCAGTTTCGTGTTAACGAAGTTCGACTGTATTTCTTTTATTTAAAAGCTTGTGTCTGAACTAAAGTGTAAGTATGTACAATAGTGATGGTCGTTTCTGAAAAAACCGAGCATAGATAAACATTTGCGTCGCATTAAAAACATCGACATTGCATAAAACAACATTGATCACAAAAAGAATCAATTCCTAAATTCTAGTATCAGATGTTCTAGAATCGATACTCACACAGTGTAAGGCAATCTCGGAGCTATAGATTAAGTACAACAGTAAATAAAAATATTTTAATTAATGCGTTAGAATTGCTGAGATAAGCAATTAATTAAATTTGGAAAATATAGTACCATAAAATACATAAAAATTTAACACCTTGTAATAATATATTATTTCTAATTGCTAAAAAGGTGCAAGATTAAAATTTTAAAAACAGTAAAACAGTTTTATTTGACTGTTGATATGTTTCAACTCTTCCCAAGTCATTTTCAAAACATATAAATAATGATATTCTGAAATTGCATGGTCTATGGCGTAATGAACTGAAATGCAATCGTTCAGTTTTTCATGTAATGCACATTACTTTTTTTTTTATTTTACTTGGATGTTTATTTCTATTTTCTAAGCCCTTGAGTACCTTGAACCACAGTTTTGGTAAGTTGAATGATGTTGTATTGTTACATATGTTATTCTTACGAGTTAGAATCTCTATTGTTTCTCTTATAATGGTTGGATAATATTAGTTGGAGGAAAAAATTATCTTACTTTCTTTGAAATTTATATGGATAATTTCTTCTTGACGTAATCTTGCCAAGGCTGCGGTTTTTCTATTATATTTAATATCAGCTACATGCTCCTTTTTTCTGCATTTAAATTTCCTGCTAATCATTGCAGTATATTTTTTTATCCGTCTGCTATAATTAATGGTATTTCATATGCTCCTGAATAATTCTCAAAATTAATTTGATCAATTTTAGTGCAAACGATATTCTACATCCTATTGTTTCCAAGTGCTCTGGACCAACTTATTTTTTTTTAGAAAAGGCTTATGTTCCTTTCTTAAAGCAATTATTACCAGACTCCAGATTCACTATTAAGTCAACTAAAGATTTTATTCAGAAAATCAAACAAATACAATTACCAAATAATTATATTATGGCTAGTCTTGATATTGTATCATTATATCCGTCAATGGACACGCAGGAAGTTTGCAATAAGATTTGTGATGATATTGAACAGATAGAAGATTTTGAAGATGATATGAAATTAACAATAAAAAGAGGACCTAATCTGATCATCCATAATAACTTTTTCATATTTAATGGTAAATATTATAAACAAAATCATGGAACCCCAATGGGTTCCCCTATTTTGGGTTTATTAGTTGAATATATTCTTCATCCATCAGAAAATAAAGTTTTTAGCACATTTCAATTAATACCTCACATTTGGATTAGATATGTTGATGATATTTTTGTAAGTTGGGAGTACAGTCTTGAAGAACTCAAAATATTTACAAATAATCTAAATTCAATAGACAATAACATTAAATTCACTATTGAAATTGAACATAATAATAGTCTTCCATTCCTTGATATAATGTTAACACGAACAAATCAAACTATCAGCAAGTCTGTTTGCGGAAAAAGCATGGCTAACCAGGATACCATACCAAATACAGACCTGCCAACCTTTGAAAATAAGAAATCGTAGCACACAAAATTTAAATTAATATGGAGGTTGGTTGGTTGGTTGTTTTTTCGTGTTACGCAGCCATCTTTTGATATTCGTAAAAAGAATAAAGTTTCAATCTTTCAACTCAATATAGTAAATTTTTTCCTTTGAAACTTTTTATACGACGGTTAGTGTGTCTTTTTGTTTCACAGATTTTTTTTTTTTTTTTTTTTTTTTTTTTTTTTACATTTGTAAAAGGAGTCTGGTTCCAATTTTTTAGCCCAGTGCAGAAAATTTTGACGAAATTCGTGTTTTTTTTCCCCCGCTATCATTTCAAAATATTCACAATTTTTTTCCCACAATCGTAATTCACATTTTTCTATCACGATTCTTTGTTGAAATCTGCATTTTTTACCATGAACTTTTGATGAAATTCGCAAATTGTGCAATTTTGCACAATATTTCAAACTTTGCCCTTCAAAGAACCCCCCACCCACCCCCCCCCCCCCCCCCTTCAGAAATTCTTAAAATGGCACCCTTGTTTCTAAGAAAGGGAATTCCTGTATAAATATTTACAGAAACACGATACACTCCTGGTTAATATACATAAAAAGTGTTTTATGTTAAGAAGTTTGATTTGCAGCCCAGATTTTTTTCATACTAATGGCCATTTGTTTTAAACTTTCGGAAATGAATACTTTGAAATTTTGGAAATTTCATAACAGAATCAATCACTCCTGAAAAATATGCTGCGCGGGATAAAAACCGCTACTAGAAACAAAAAATGCGTTTGTGTTTTTTTGCAAAAAATCGTAGTTTAAGACCAATTTTCGTAACATCGTAGTTTATAGGTCCAAATCGTAGCAACTACAATTTTTTCGTAGCAGTTGGCAGGTCTGCAAATAATGCATGTTCTCCAATTTAACTATAAAATTTCCACCTACAGATTTTTCATAAGACGGGCTTTCCTAGTGTGTACTGAAAATAATTTGGATGATGAATTAGATAATATTCGTAGAATTGCTTATAATAATGGTTTTAAAGTTCAACATATTAATAAATTAATAGTGAATATTGCCAGTAATAAGAAACCTGAACATAAATTTGATTTGCAAAAATACAAACTTTATTCTATTCAATATTGTCCAAGCTTTTTTGATAAATTAAAATACAGTCTAAAGTGGTTCAATGTCTGCTTAGTAGCCGAACCACCTCTGAAATTGAAGAATATCATTTGCATTAATTTTGAGAATTATTCAGGAGTATATGAAATCAATGCAAAAACCCTTAATGGGTTATAAGTTTGTGACACAGCACTTTATCTTATGCTCTAAGAATTTTAAATATGGAACTTAAAAATAATGATATCAAATTTTGAGTGACGCTATGCTATTAATTATAATCTCTCTCTATATTGTTTATTTCATCTTTTTATTTTTTTGTATAATCGCATGCGCAAAAATTATGTTCAATTAAAAAAATGTATAAAAGTTTATTCATTGATGCTTTATCATTTACATCTCTCATAAATTCCAAGTATGAGTTTAAAAAGATATATCATCAAAATTTTAGTGACGCTTTGATGTGGCTTTAAATGATTTGTTTTAAAATTAAATTATTTTTGGTTTGTCTAAGATATATTCACACATCTAAACAATAGTTTTAATTTTCCAATATACTTTATGTCACTTTCACTGAATTTATATAATGCATTTAAATGCATTTATTTGAATAAATTGATTTATCCTTTGTCCAATGCTATGAAAAATTTAAAATAAGATTTACATAAATAATTTTTTTGCCTCAAAGTATCCATTTGAATACATTTCAATTAGTTTGGATACAATGCATAAAAAAGAATAAAAAATAACTTAATCCGAGAAAATATAGCTTTATAAATGTAAAATCGTCTACAAACTTAAATGCTGCTTGTTAAATCCATGCCCAATTCCGAATGCTGTTGTTATAATAGAAGAATTGTTATTTCCATGGCAATAACACATTTCATTGAAATCATATTGACTGGGTTCAGAATCAGGCTCTAAGAGCAAGATTGCATTGTCAAACGAGACCCACTCCACAGCCTTAATCTACTTATTTCACATCAACGCTGAGTGACGTCAATTTCGACCTCGACTGAGTGCCTACCACTCTCAGCACCATCTGTTGTTTGTAATTCAAACTAAAATCCAGAATCACAGTAAAAAAACTTTTGGCTTTATACATAACGCTCTGCAAGAATTTTTTAAATATCTGTCACCGTTTACAAGTTATTGAATTTTAAAATCAGTCAGTCCTTTTTAGGACACCAGGTATTTTAATTAATGTCATAGCATCACTCAAAATTTGATATCAATTTTTTTTAAATCCATATTTAAAATTCTTAGAGCCATAAGATAAAGTGCTGCGACACAAACTTTTAACACTTTAAGGATTTTTGTATTGCTGTATTATACACAGTTTCAAAGGGATTAGTTTAGTCTTTGTTCCACTTTACGGGAAAAAAAAAAAAAATCTGGCTGTTTAAGGAATGTAACAAATGAATGTTTATTGTTAAGATAGATAAAAAAAAAATTTCATGCTTAAAAATAATAAAAATAAAAAAATCCTAAAAAAACCCAATAAATTGAATAACACTTTTCAAATAAATTTTATTTGAAAATACATTTTTTGTCCTAGACGATGGTTTAAAAATTGAGATTATGCAATATTACTGACATTATTGTACTTTACATTCTAGGTTAGAACAACTAACATACAAACAAACAAACAAAAAACCACACACCTTTCTTTTGTAATCTGTAAATTCTAAAGAAGAATCAACAATTTTATGTATTTTCTCACGATTTTCAGTAAAAAGAGGCACATCAATATCATTAATGTTGATACTACCTAAACACAACCGAGATCCAATATCATTGAGAGGAACAGAACACCTATATCAAATAAGAACAAATATTTTTATTTAGGAAGACATAAAAATGCCATAATAATACATATAGCAGTCACGAAAAATATTTTAAAATTATAATATAAATGTATTGATATTCATAAAAAAGTCATATTTTTGTTAAAACTGCACACTTTGTTCAAATAAATCATGGAAATGTAGAAATTATACATAAAAAAATAAATAGCAAAAATTAATGTTAATTAATTTAAATATATATATATAATTAATTTAAATACATATATAATTAATTTAAATATATTATACGGTAGGAATTACAGTCCTGGGTCGGGTTACCCACTTTTACCCACACACGGCCTGCAGTTTGGCACTATATTTTTTTTCATTTTGGGTTGGCTTCTACTTTTTGCTGTGGGTCGGGTTGAGTTCATGTTGGAATATTTAGAAATTCCTGGATTATAGAGATAATGGGAGTGATTTTTTATTTGAATTTCATGATTTATTTTAATTTGGTCAATATAAGATAAGCTCAGGTGGGGTAAAATGGGTATAAAATTCACAATTTTTAGATGTTTAGTTAAAATTTTCTAGTAAATATTAAACAATTGTAACTTTTTTTAGTTTTTTCTTTATATAGCACATTCTTAGAGTGAGAATACACAATTTTTACTTATTAGGCTACAAATATATGTCTATAACAAAACATTTACTAGTTTGCTGTACCCATTTTACCGCATGCAGGTGAAAATGGGTATAGTATGGATATATAAAAGTTTAACAATGAATACTATATAATGAACAGATTTACCAGAGATTACATAATGAAGCAATATGGAAAACAATGTTGTATAAGTCTTAAAAAATGTCAACACTTTTTTTAATATGAAATTTATGTTAATACATAAATGAGAATTTTAGCACTGAATCAAGCTCAGGTGTAAATTAAAACATTTTCTGGTTACATTTTTTTCAACTCACATTCTCACCCTTTTACATTATAAGTGTTCAAAGTCTATTAATGTTGGTTCATTTAATGTTTCTATTATCTTTTTTTTTTTTTTTCCCAATACAATCTGTATTTCCAGCATCAGGGAAAACATAAAATTCACCAATCTTGGACTTTTCAAAGAATTTTACTTCATGTGTTTCATTTTCTTCAATAACCATAAATTGAAAAATGAATTCTTTCTTTGTCTTTTTTCTAAATACTGGACTTTTTTCCATGCACCTACAGATACACCTATTTTTATCTCGGGATATCTTCCACACATTCTAATCTAGTTTGAACCTCATTTAACATTTTTTTTTTTTTCTTGTCCATTTTAGCTTTCTTGATGTCCCAGTTATCATATTCATTTTTGAACCGTTTCATAATGTCTTCATTTGTTAGAAATTCACCTGCTTTTGCTTGGAGAAGTTTATGTTTAAGCTTTGAAGTTTTTATACACATAGATGTGAAATTATTTGGAGATATGGAAGATAAAATTGCTTTTTTTTTTTTTTTAAATCCTTATAAGAGAATCAATAATTGTGTTTGGGTATAACTTGTCTCCGATTTGCGCAAATGATATGACAATGTCCTGTTGAAAAGTTGATAGCACTGATTCATCTGAAGAAGCAACAGATCAGCTAAGCATTACAATAGAAGTAGATTTTAAATCCTCAATAACAACATATGGTTACGGTGTTATTCTGTGTATTACTGCTTCACGATTAGAAGAAAAGCACACTCCCTTTTATGACATTTTTTTATGAATATGCCGTCAAAAAGTATACCTAAGAAAAAAAAGGAAAAATAGCTTTTGTCACACTTTGTAGTCAACTTTCTCGAAACCACAGCTTCAAATATATTTTCCTTTTTTTCCCCAGTGGTGAAAATACACCAACATCTAACAACTGAAGGGCGTGGCTGGTGTTTGGATGCAAACACAAGATTATAATTTGATTCTCTACCAGATGGCTATTCATCTTGTACGGTAAATGGTCATTGTAAGCATAAGTTTCTCTAATGACTCAATATACTTCAAAAAGTTTTTTTTAGGCATTGTTCAAAAACTGTGTCATGTATCTAACCTGAATCTCTATAGCAATACATGGCTCCAGGAGGTCAATCTCAAGCCCAATTATCATATAGATGAAGAGACTCTTGTAAACTGTATAGGGTGGAATGCATTTACCACCTGCAGAAATGCAAAAAAGCACAGTGTACATTATTTTGAGAAATGTTGGTGATTTCAGATATGCTGTGAAAGAATTTTTAGCATTAAAAATTCCACAGTTTCGAGAGTCAATGGCAAAGCCTGCTTTGTCTAAATTGAAAATTCTTTCGGCACTGTTCACAAGGTTTTCATCTCTTAACAGAGTACTATATCAATATGTAGTAATATGCAGGGTTCTCGCTGGCTTTTTTCCAACACTAGCGATTCAGCAAATCTATAATAATAAGGAAAGAAGTTTGTGTGTGAGTTTGTGAGTGTGTCAACGGTATTCTGAAGAGACCGCTGCACGTACAGCTACAAAATTTGGGGAAAAGGTACGTCTATATATGAAGTTTTCCACCTCAAAGCACGATTTTCGATTAGATTTTTTTTTTTAATTTAAATTTTTATGTGATTTTTAGCGCTTTTTTTAAGTTTTGAGGCAATTTTTCCACATTAGTGAAAAGAATACGGTTTCCTTCTTTTAACCCAATATAGTAAATTTTGTTCTCTTTTCAAAAAAGTTTATTCGGAATTCGTACAGCGATTTTTGAATTTTTAGTGAATTTTTTATGCGATTATTTAACAGCATTTAATGCATCTCCATACCTATAAGGGGGTTACAGTAGGGGGGGGGGGACAGTTCTGTCACCAAATGCCACCAAGTTTGTCACCAACTTGGCGATATATCGCCAAATTTGGTGATCAAATTTAGTTGCCAAAAGTGATGCCAACTTAATTTGGTGACCAAATTTAGTTGCCAAAAGTGATGCCAACTTGGCGATATCTCTAATATTTCGCTAAATTCCTACAGACTTCCATTGTAAATTAATGGGGATTACTTGCTTACAGAAAATCAACAAATTGAGATATTTCAATGCAACAAAAACTAATATTAACTTAAGGGGTTATATTAATTATATTTAGGAGAATCCAAGTAAATTAAATTATGAATAAAAGTAACATGATGCAATGCTTAGCATGCTTTCCCAAAACATAAATTTTAAGAGAGTCCGCAGGCCAAAGGAATTAGATTTGAAACTTTTATCCAATAATAAAATTTGAATTTCGTAATTTTAGAACTTTTTGTGATTTTTAATTCAATTTTTACGTTTCTTCGCGATCTGCTGCAATTTTTTGGCATTCCATTTTTCACCTATAATACTAAAGTAATTTCTGCCCTCATTTCAATAAAGTTTATTCAGATTTCGTATAACAATTTTCGAATTTTTCGGAAATTTCGTGTATGATTTTTAGTGTATTTTAGCGATTTCCTACCATTTTTCCAAATTAGTGAAAGGAATCAACTTTCAATCTTCGAATACAATATATAATATTCTTTCTCTTTTCGAAATTTGTGCAGCGATTTAAAATTTTTTCATGATATCTTATTGTGATTTTCAGAGCTTTTTTGCAATTCGTGCTGCATTTTTACGTACCTGGGCAACGGCGGGCAAATTAGCTAGTAAGAAATAAAAGACAGTAGCCAAATTAAAAAAAAAAAAAAAATGTTAGTAAAATAGATTTGGCGTGAAACACTGAAAAATCTATCTTTAACAACCCTTATTGTATTCCCTTTTTTCAATATGTTGTAGAGGTGGGCATTATTTAACATAACAGTTAAAAAAACACTGTTATTGCTTTAAAGTTTGTTTTTTAGTAACAGAATATCAGAAACACCTTATTAATTTTATAACTATTTATCAATTTCCCTTGCAAAAAACTGAAAATAAGACCAAAAATATACATATATATTTTAGCTTTATTTCAGTTTTACATTGCGATGAAAATAAAATCGCTAAATCTTTTTTCCTAGGTCTCAATAGCTTCTAAGAAAAAGCGAAAAAGAAATGTTACAAAAGAGTACACTTTCGATATGTAAATTCTACTTTAGCTTAAAAAACATAAAACAAAAACGTTCAACTGTGTCCTATGTATGAAAAAGAAAAGTCAACACGCATCGTTCAACCGCTTCCTATGTATGAAAAATAAAAGCCAAAACACATCGTTCAACCGCTTCTTATGTATGAAAAAGAAAAGCCAAGAAATATTTTCATTTCACTCTTTACTCATACACTTTTCACATCCGTTAACAAAAACAGAGACGTCCGACAAACTTTTCTTCCTCCTCATTCTGTTAGGAATAAAAACTATCTATCTGTTTAATTATCTCTCATGTATCAAATATTCTATACTAACTGTTAAATGTTCAAATATTATGTTCGCTTTAGCGTGTTATCTATAATTCTTTGAGTGTCCGATGCATAAAAAAATTTAATAATCTCTATGAGAGAATACAGTTACTTGTAATGTATAGCTATGAAGCAGTTATATTATTAAAAGAATATATTATTGCTTTGAATTTATTGTTTGTCTAGACTGGTAATACGTATTAGAATCTGAGAATTTTACGTTATCGAGAGGGAAGGAAAAATGTTTCTAAGTTTGTAAGTTAGATGGAGTTCACAGGAGAGGTTGCTTTTATGGCTGGCTGGGGATATTTTGAGGTAATTTGTAAGTTAGTGCGCTTGCTTTGAGATCGGGGAGGTGAGGCAAAGCATTTTTTTAAATTGCGGATTGAAGGATATGTCTATTAATGCGGGTCTGATGTACGGGTGCGGTAAAGCTATTTATTTATTGTACTTTTTGTCATAACTATGACTGCTAAAAAACTTTTTTTCCTGGAATTAATTTTACTAAAGCAACAAGATTCTGATTTTATAGGAACATTCGTAAAAAATTTAAAAATGCTTTAATCAATTTGGAAAAAATAATAATCACTTTGTCAAATATGAAAGTAACGGCGTTTTAAGAACTATTTGTTCAAATAAGTGGAAATGTCATGATAGTGGAATATTTTAATTAACAAATTTTGGCTTAAACCTAATTAGGTTTAAAAGATTTTATTAAATTATTTTTCTATACCCCATAATGTTATTGGATGTTGTTAACGGATAGGTCAGAATACACAGTTGATTGCATCGCACCATTATTCGATAAGTGACACATATGAAAAAGTGAAGTGTTTCAGAAAAAACGAAAAATACTTTTAAATGGGGAAAAAAAATGTTTCGGAATATACAGAGTAAACATTTATTTTAGTATGGGCCATTTTGTTCATTTAATATATCTCACCCGGAAGAAAAGCAACACATCTCGACAAAAGTAAATTTCACAAGAGAGGCAAAAGAAAATGTGCATGATTTTACTGTAACATGAAATTATAGCACTTAGCTCTGCATGCTGGAATGAAAACTTGCATAAAAGTATAAAACCCTTAAAAATGAAGACGTAGGATGAGGTTTGGAGTGTTGGGTCATTTTTCCTCCCCACACAATCCACCCCTTTTCTGTGGTCATAAATGGACATGTGGCGTAATAAAGTGATTTTCCACATAGGTACACTTATGAAACTGTTTGTGTAGCAAGACGCACTTATAAAAGAATTGTTACTGGAAAAAAACGCAAAATGAATATCTGCAAGACGTATCTATTTTCTTATGGGTGAGCGATACGTAAACAGTGAGACTAAATATATTGTAAGCAATATATATACATACATATGTAATTACTCTAATTTGGTATTTTTATAGATATTTAAACATCCTTTTTTAATGTCAAATGGGGGTATGTTTGTAACCAGTCATATTAAAGAACGCTCAAAATATATATACAGAGAGAGAGTTGTGCATTTTAGGAATAAGTGTGAGATATCTATCTAATAATCTAATTATTAGGCAGATGAATTTATTATGTTTATAAATTTACTTGAATATATGGATTTTCACCTTAAAAATTTGAGAGTTATTCTAGACATTAAATGACATTTGAATTGGGGACATCTTAAATCCTATCGAGTTTTGAATGCTAGAAGCTATTAAAAAGAAAAAAATCTTTGTACTATTCCTTTATGTAAAGATATCTTCAGACTTAGGTTGGGTGAAAATAAGAAAGTAGGATGCTGTACTGATAAAAGAAGAATCATGTTGATATAGACTCTAATGTTAAACTTTTTAAATAAATATATAATTCTGTTTAGTGTGTCTTTATGTCCACTGCTGATGTTCGAAAACTTGTTTTGATTTTTTGTAAATTTTAACTCTACGTTTTAAATGTGCTTAGATCATTTTTCAGACATTAATATTTCAAATAAACTAAATATTACTCAAAAGTCCAAAGAATGCTCTTTACCTACAAATACTTAACCAAAATCTATAAAAATGACTTACATTTTAAAAAAGACCCTAAAAGTGCAAATTTCAAGAAATTTTTAGCCTCTGGTAAGGTGTTAAATAATTATTAGGTTATTGTAACATGTTACCAAGCTAGTGGTGTAATGATGGAACCTGTTAACAAAAAGTAACTGTTTTTCCCATCTCTAATATGTTGTAAAATAACCTAATTTTTTGTAGTTGCTTATAAAATAGAAATTTGACTAACCACTACAGAAACTATTAAAATTAAGTACATTCTAAATGTCTCCTAAATGTGTAAATGCTTCAACATTCTTTTAGCAGTCGAAATAAAAATTAAAAACAGTGATCTTTGATTTACCTTTGTGAAAATATGTACTAAAAATTGACCGGCCAATGATTCTTTGCATACAACTAATAAATAGTATGGTAAATGGCTAATTTCAACACCGCATTCAAGCAAAACTTTTCTCTATTTGGCGCTTGATGCGAATAATTTTAATTGTGTTTTTACCGGCGTCACTGGTACATAGATAGTGACCAACTGACAATAGAGAAATTCCTATCGCATAATACTTTTGTTATCTTTGGCTGTTACTAAACTGAATTGGTGTTGACCCAGTATCTCTACAAATAAAGTAAAGTAAATGGGATAGTGCAATTGAACATGAAAAGCAACATGAACTGTTTAGTAATGCAGATAAGAATCTGGACTGTACTGGCACACACACAAAAAGAGCAGAAATAGAGCACTCACAAATTGGCAAGTCTGATTGATCGTTTACTTGCCAAATGAAGCATTTTTTCGTGATTTGGCACAAAGGCGAGCGGCAGCGAGAACCCTGTAAATATGTATCAAAAAAGCAATTCACTACAGGATGTGTCAAAGCTCTTGCTTTTGTCAATAATCCTAGTTTTCTATTTCACAACTCTTTCAACCACCTCTTAAAATTCTGAATCCAATCAGCACCTGGTATGCCATCTAGAAATCGAATACGTCTAGAAATGGATAATGATTTGACTAAATCCTGTACAATGAAATTTCAATTCTTTTTGATCTTGAGAATATAACCACTGTGCATTTTATAAACATTTTAATGCATTTTTAAAACTTTATCAATTCTAATTCAAGTAAAATAAAGAATTTTATTCAGAAAAGTTTTATATAATACCCTAAAAATACAACAACCGTTAAACCTAATATTATACTCATTTTACCCTGTTTACAAGATTTAAGATAAAAAAAAAAAATAAAATAAAATAAAAGACAATTTCTTGCTTGTTCAGTTTACAGAAGCATTAGAAGTATGAACAAAATGAGATCAAATGAATGAGTTTGAATAAAATATTATGAGCTGCAGGAAGAAATTTAATCGGAACACATGTGGCATGAAATCATTCTTAAAACATTTTACTGTGTTCTCTTAAATACACTGGTGTGCAAAACTTAAGCAACAATCATAAAATGCTAATTTTCAAGCACACGAGTACGCAAATAAAAAATATATAATTTAAATAGATTCCCTACATCACAGCTAGTCGATGTGACTTCTCCATCAAGTTACGCATGGTCATAAGTATCAAAGTCACTAAGGTGAAACAAAATATGGGATCTTCCATTCGTTCCTTTATTAATCTCAGATGATCGCCATATGGTGACTCCATTGATAAGTCACTGTGACTGTTGCTTTGTGATGAGTCATGAGGTGACATTACAATGAAGTCACCTTGTGATTCTCATGTGACTGTCATTTTAAGACTCAATTCTGAATTCACCGTGAGCATTGCATTATGATGAGTCACCAAATAATGTTACAATGAAGTCACATAGTGACTTTCAAATGACCGGGACACTACTGTGAAGTCACTATTACGTTCCTTTGTGAAAAGTCACCAGATAATTTCATCTTCTGTCGCTTAGAAATTTGTCGAAAAACAGATATCATGATGACATTACAATGGAGTCTCCAAAAAATGGTCACACGAGAGTCACAAGGTAACTTCATTGTAAAAGTCACCTGATGACCCGTTAAAAAGTAGCAGTCATAGTGTCATTTCAGTGCAATGACCAAATCAGAGTAAGAATGAGACGAATGAAAGATATCACATTTCAGTTCATTGTAGTGACTACGACACGTGTGACCATTTGTGACTTCAAGGACAGTTCACATCGACTGGCCATGTTCTTATGATAGTACCTATTTTCTACGCTTTCTATTCATAGAATTTTCTTTTGAGTACTCACGTATTCGGAAATTAGCATTTTGTGATTGTTGCTTAAATTTTGCACACCAGTGTAGAACAAAATATAAAAACAAATTAGGAGAAGAAAACTTAAATATCAAGCAATCATAAATAATTTTGAAAACTATAAATACATTAAAAAAATTAAACAATATTTTTTAACTACCTATTTTACCTCTGATCCTAAATGACAACCATTACAAGGAACATTATTATAGATTCACCATTTACGAAGGTGAAGAATGAGAGACTTGGTAGAGGGGGGAAATTGAACTTATTAATAGTTTTAAAGATAACATTAAAGGTGAAACGTTTTAAAACTTTAGCTAATTTGAAATATAAACGAAGATAAAATGGCATAACAATCAAATTATCAGGTATGATTTTGACAGATTTAGAAAGTGTAGATTTACTAGAGGGTCTATAGGATATTTTCCTAGCATTATAGATAACAGAAGAGTTGAAACCTCCTTCAACAGCAAGAGATTTAAAATAATTAAATTCATAACTAAACGAAACAGAATCTGAAAAAATTTTGATGACACGGTTTACATAAATGTAAAAGACACAGACTTTCTAGTTCAAGGTTTGATTTGAGATAGTATGAAGTAGGTCAGAAACAGAAAAAGTTTTTTTTGTAAACACAGGTTTTGAAAAAAGAATCACACTCACACCTGGTAACTGGAACATCAAAGAAGGGAAGTTTATTACAATTATCTAACTCAAAAGTAAACTGTACGTAGTTTGATAGAATTGACAGTTTGAAGAATGGTGGAAATATCAAAAGGAAAATCAACTAAAACATTGTCAACTTAACACATTTAACATTTACGATTTAACAGATTTAATAATGTTTCTTCAAAAGAATGAATATGAATGTCACAGAGAATTGGTGATAAATGATTTCCCATACTTAAGTCACAAGATTGTTTGAAATATTTGGTACTTGTTAGTTATCCCGTCGACCAATTTCACCAAATTATATAAATTGCCAAACCACCCGCCAAATTATACAAATTGACATAATTGTTATTTTAAATAACGAAAGAACAAGTAAATTAGTATAACATTAATAAAAATACAAATAAAACGTCGAATTAATAGTTTTATTGGCCATTATTGGCATTTAATCTTACAATTAATTAATAGCAAACCATTATTGGCATTTAATCTTACAATTTGGCGACAGTAATTTGGTCGACGGGATAACTAACAAGTACCAAATATTTACTATCAAATTCAAAAATAGTAGGAGTAATGAAAATCTTACTAATTTTACTATTAATTAAAAAAAAATTTTGCATCACTCCTATGATGTTTCTTGATTAGGTTAATTGAAACCTAAACTTACTTTCACAAGAAATGTTTGATATCAGGAACACTGATACGATACAACCAATGCAAAACAACTTCGCTAAATTTGAAAATCTGCTTTTGCATTAGATATGTAAATGTAAATCACATGACATCTGGCTGTATAAGGTATTTCAACTGACAATACTCACAGTTAAACAGAATAAAGCATATTTAAGGCTTAAAGTAAATTGGGAACTCAATATTATCATGAAATAGGTGACCTACCCGTCATTGCCCAGGGCTTTTAAAAAAACCTGATCATAGCTACTGGGTCTTGAGCTCTTTGCACATAATTATTGCAAACAACAATCACTATTATGTAAGCCAATTTTTTTTTTTTTTTTTTTTTTTTTTTTAATAAAACTATACACCAAACCTATATTTCGAGCTGCCATGGAGTATTTGTTGAATCATGTTCTTAAGGTTATTAATTATAATTAATATTTTTTAGCATTTAAGTAAATAAAATTACTTTTATGAAACAAATCAAACATATTTTGAGTATTCATACACATAATAATAGCTCATCCATTAAAAATAAGCAAACAAAGATCATAAACAGGGGTCGATCCAGGCACTATTTCAGGCCTATTTAAGGCCCCTTCACAGTCCATTTAATAAAACAGGCCCCTTCACAAAATTCTATTCCATAAAAAAATAGGTACTCTTCCTTTATTATTATTATAATTATTTTTTATATACTTTTCTGTTATACGGACACCATTGCCGCCAAGGCATGGTGTCCTATATATACATTTGGCATGGTGTCCGTATAACGTAAAAGTACCTCTTTTTTTAGGTTTCAAAATAATGTAATTTACTTTACTTTTCATTACAAAATGTTATTTTCACAAAAAATATAATAAATTTCACAAAAATAACTTTTACTTTTCACAAAATGGATAGCCAGAAAAAAAACCTGCATTGACCCTTGATAAAATATTATAAAGCATAAAAACATGTATAATAATCACTTATAAACAGATTACCGTATATACTCGCGTATAAGTCGAGGAATTTCTGACAATTTTCGGTAAGCAAATTTGGGGGGGTCGACTTATACACGAGTCAGTTAAAAAAGAAAAACCAAAAACTTCGAATACTGCAAAAATTATGGCTTTTTATGTGTATGAATAAAAAAATAATACATAAAATATACAAATAACAATAATTTGTTATTTAAAAAAAATTCAATGATTTACTTATTTTTACTTACTACCTTTTCGCATTAGCAAGTGAAATCTTTGATTTGATTTTGTGCAAAATTGAAGTAAAAAGTTAGGGAGTCGACTTATACGCAAGTTTTTGATTTTTTCCAGAATTTGCATTCGAAAGTTAGGGGGTCGACTTATACGCGAGTATATACGGTAAGTTAAATTATATGAAAATATTTTCTATTGTGATTGATTTTGAAAATGTCGCCGTTTGTGTGACAAAACGATCGTCAATCTTAATAAAGATATTTTATCACTTTTTATAGCATTATTTAACTTAATCTATTATAAAGCAATTATACAAAAATTTTATATTTTTTAAATGTTTGGATGTATACTATACTTTTTAAGTTTTTCTTTTTCTCCTTTGTTATTATTTTCCATATTGGAAGAAGGATTTTGAAACTGAAAAAAAAAAAAAAAAAAAATTATATGTATAATATGTATATATATATATATAAATTTCAAAAACACAAATATGTTATATCTGGATACTTAATAACACGTTAAAATTTATAAAACTTCAGACATTTAATAAAATATTAAAATAAAATGCAAATAAAAAATAGACATTCCGGATTCAATTCCGAATTCCTCATCAGTATACAACATTACAGATACACAAGCAATCACAAAAAGAACCTCGAAAATTATTTTACATGCAAGATCGTTTTCCAAATTTTGTGAATGCAAAGATAATTAAGTCGAAAAGCAACATTTACAATGGCCACATTTTTGCTAAAGGTGCAATTCACAAAGTTGGCTGAATTGTCTATGCAGTCCCGGTTCCACCTGAATATACTGTTTTACTCTGATTATAACTTTAACTGACTGACTTCGGTTCTTTTTGTGATTGTTGATGGTGAATTTATTATGTTTTTTAATTGAACTCAGACAATGGTGCAATTTAACTCATTGTTTTCAATCCTTCTTTTCAAGTTTATTGTAAATGCAGTCTGAATCCATTCATTTGTATTTAAACCAGACCCACTAGGGCTAAAGTTCCATAAGTGTGTTTGTCGCCAGGTTTGACACCAAACAATAGTGATGTTAGCAACATTGTGATCGTTTCTCAAATGTAACAAGAGCAGTCATGAAAGTTAAAAATAGGAAAAAAGGTAGAAAAATTTTCCATTTATAAAATAGTGGCAAACTCATAATTCAGACACATTTTAACAGTTATTTATAGAATAAAATGAAATGCAACTGTATGTATGCGAGCCCTGAGTTTTAGTCAAAACATTTTAAACTTAAAAAAAAAAAAAAAAAACATTTATTAAGGATACTTTAATAAAAGAAAAGTTTAACGTTATATTTATTCTGAAACATGATTAAAAATTAAGAAATTTTTTTATAATTTCATTTATTTCGACAAGATAGAGCACAGAATACAAAATTAACGCACACTTGCAAAAAATAACACTTTACATACAGGATTAAGTTAAATAGTGAAGAAAAAGTCCACACTAGAATTTAAAATGCACGCAGACAAATTCCTCTAAAGTTTATCTAAATTTTTGTTGCAATCAACATGAGGAGCAGAAAAATACCTGCAAAGATGTTGTAGATTTTGACCAGCAATAGCTGTTGAAAAATTGTCATTTTTTATGTGCGTTTGTTGTGGTTAAATTGATATCCATATCTCAACTAATTCTGAAAAAAAAAAAAAAAAAAAATGAAAAACCTGAATCTCATGTGCATAAGGATCTACCTTGGACTACTGTCTGGCTCAGATAAGAAAAAACCCTGGGTAGGCTTGTTGCTTATGGAGGTTCCCAAACTTGTAGGAAGAGAACTTCGTTCATAGGAGTGACCAATTACAGATTGACCGACTGAACAGGAGTAAATTAGGGGGAAAAGAAAAAGCCTAACTTTCCTAAAATGAAATGGACTGATCAGTCACCCTGGCAACAGGACAGAACTAAGACCAATTCCAGGGTTTTTCTTGTATGAGCCAATCCAAATTTTCAAACCTCTACACATGCTAGATTTTCCTAGCCATCGCCAACAGACAGACAAAATCTATTCTTTTATTAGTATAGATTTATATTTTTTCATGTTAGCGTAGCCTGTGCTTAATGAAATGATTACTTTACATGTATGGTATGAAGCTTCATGATGTTACTCTCAGTTTTTAGCTATAATAAGCTGTCATATTCCTTTTTATCAGTCTGATAGTAATTTTTTAATGTATCTTTTTCTTTCTGTTATGAGCATTATGATTTTCTACACTAAACAATGCTCTGTTGACTAATTTCTTTCTTTCTTTTTTTTTTTTTTCAAACTGTATGCATTTGTCATATTTACATCTCTCTCCCAGTGTATGTATTAAATTAAGGCAACGGTTCTCAACTAGCGTGCCATACTCAGTTGTGCATTTATTTACAAAGCTCGCAGGTTCCAACTAGTCATTTTTGTTTATGTCTTATTACATGTGAAGTGTTATAATTTGTATTACTTTATCATAAAATCCATGGTTAAACAACAGCAGTTCACATGATACTAATTTAATGACAATATTGATTAAAAACTTTCATTTCATTAAAATATATTTTTCAAAAAGGAGAAAGAAAAACAATCTAATAGAAAGTAAATGTAGCAAATAGCAAAAAAAAAAAAAAAAAAAAAAAAAAAAAAAAAAGTAGGCTTTTGTATATTTTTAATTTATATTATAAAATATATATAAATTTAAGGTTTCAGTTAACATCAATGTAGATAATTTTCTCAATTAATGAAAGAAAGCACAGGGGTGAGGAAATATATTATTTTACTTGCCACTAGCGAGTGGATTTTCTGACAGGGCAAGTGAATTTTTAGATAGTTTTTGGAAAACTGCAGGCTATAGAGATATGCAAAAAAACTTTATTTTTTACTTGTTAGATATACTTTGCAACATTCCAAATTACAAGCAATGTAAACATGGTACTAAGTTCTATCCTACACTCAACATTTTCCTGATGTATGTATTTGTTAAATTGATAGAAAAAAAATATGAAAATGCATTGTAGTAACAGTAATTAACTATTTATGCAGTTGCCTCTATTTTGTCATAACAATTTTCAACTGTACAGTTGTGGAAAAAAAAGCAAACACCCCCTACTAACTCTGCAACAAATTATTGTAGAAGAAAGTTTCCGGTATCAAACGATTGGATATAAAGTCTACTTTTAAATGATCTATATAAAGTTTGCTTAGGGGGCCATCTACATATCAAAACAAACAAAAACTTTGTTTTTTTCAATAGCAATACCCAAGTTTGACACCATAAATAGATTCTATACCCTACAATTAGCCTAAATCCAAATTTTCATGAACTTCGTACAATTAGTTTCAGAGAAATTAATTATTTTAAAATGAGCCTATTTTAGGGGCTGTATCCAAATTCAAGTTCAGTACTTAATTGTCGAGATCCTACTGAATGACTATGTTACTTCTATTAATGTATTATTTCTTCACAACATGAACATCTCATTCGCTTAATATGTTTCGACTATTGTGAGCCCAAATGTTTCATTAAAATGAGTAAATATATATATTTTAAATTATGCTTTTCTGGGCATCATAGAATCATATCTTAAACCATCATTTTGACATTTTTTACTAATAATTCAAAAAGTACTTGGAAGAAAAATTTGAAATTGAGAATTTGCATAAAGCAGGGTATAATATAAATCTATCAAAAAAATCGTAGGTTGCAATTCATATTTTTCTCGAATATTAATTTCATAATTAATAATAATTTTTTTTTAATTACAAATTCATTGTATTTACGCTTGGTGTCAGAAACTCAAAATAACAACTTAAAAAATGACATAGAAATGTGCCGATAAAACTGCGATGATATGCTCGCAGGGCAGCTATAGCTATACTTACTCTTAAATAAACACACACTAAACTTCAAATTTAAACCAAAACAAGTTAATAAATCTTAACTTTAATGAAACATTTATATAAACAACTCTTAGACATAAAAACATAAAGCACTGCTTAAATTTTGACAATACACAATACGCTTAAATTTAGAATATTTACACAATTATAATACACTATATACAGAGAAAATAATCATACATACTATAAAATCGCAAAGAACTCACTTTACTATAAACAGAAAAAAGGAACTCACTTTCTACAAATGTGACGCTTTAACTTTCCACAATTTTAAATTACTATTTATCCTGTGGGCAGACGGTATCTCACCTACACTGAGAACAAAAACTTTTTAACAAAGCACTCAATTTTTACGTATAAACAGGACATCTAAATATTGTTATGTCCATCGTAACTTCCTAAAACATTTCTTTGCAGCAAAAATTTCAATCGGTGATCAACGCAACAAATATTTTTAAGGGTTATTGGTCAGAAATTTTAAAATCGGATCCCTTTTTTCCTTTCATAAAACTTCGCATTTTTTCGTAGCTAAAACTAGTCTCTTCTGTTACTCTGAAACTGCATGTCTGTGTGAATAAAACCTCTACCCTTTTACGTCACATTATTGCATAAACTGTAAAAAGGCGGAAAGAGAAAAAATGTTCTACATTATCAAAAAACGGGCAGGGGGAAAAAATTACATTTGCTAAAAGCGAGATTTATAAAACACATGGCAATCGCCAAAACTTGGGTTTAGTATTATAATTAATTAAAAAAATTATTACAATAGGATTATAATTTCAGGAGATATTAATAAAAATGTGAAAATGTAATTTAACATTAGAAGCACTAAATTTTGAACGTTTATAATTCAAAAACTTATCATCCAAATGACTTGAAATTTCATTTCTAGGCATAGTCTGAACCGAAGATTTAAAAAATCAAAAGTAAGTCAAAATTGGATGTTTCCATTGAAAAAAAAAAAGAAAGTTTGGTCTGTTTTTAATTTGTAGATGCCCCCTAAGCAAATTTTACATACATCATTAAAAGTAGACTTCATTTCTAATCGTTTGTACCTGTAAATTTTTTTATTATAATTAATTGTGGAGTTAGTAGGGGGTGTTTACATTTTTTTTTCCGTGACAGTACAAGATTTTCTTAAAATTCCCCATCCCTGAGAAAGCACAAATTTAAAATGCATAAATTAGGTATTCAGTAGACTCCCTCAAATCTGCACAGCTTGCACAGATTTTAGAATTTTACAGATTTCTGGTCATTGCTTTGTTTAAATTTTTTAAACAGTAATTTAAATGCAATAAAAATTATAATGAATGATTGCAGACCTGCCAACTGCTACGAAAAAATCATAGTTTCTATGATTTGGAGCTAAAAACTACGATGCTACGAAAATCGGTCAAAAACTAGGATTTTTTTCAAAAAACACACACGTCAAAAAAAATCAGTTTCGTCAATCATTCGCAAAAAAATGCCAATTCGTCAAAGGATCGCAGAAAAACGCAAATTTCGTCAGGGGATACCGAAAAAACGAAAATTTCATGAAGGAATTGCAAAAAAAAAAGCAAATTTCTTCAACGGATCGCAAAAAAAAAACACAAATTTCTTCAAAGGATAGCGAAAAAACGCAAAATTTGTCAAAGGATCGCAGAAAAATGAGTGAATCTCGTCAAAGAATCGCTAAAAAACGCAAATTTCGTCAAAGCATCGCGGAAGAAATGCGAATTTTGAGAAAGGGCCGCTGAAAAAAATGCATAATTAGTGCGTAACCGCCTCCCCACTGCTGTAACCTTTCAGAAAATTTTCTGACAATTTCTGAATTTTTTTTTTTACTCAGAATCACCCCATCTCTGTGCTCTCTTCATAGGAAACATCATACACAGACAAAAATCTTTATTCTTTATGTTTATTGTTGTGATACCTATAGTTTTTAATCTGAAAGAATATAACGAACTAACTTTTGAAAAATCAGGTTAACCCAACCTGCATGAATCTAAATTCGGTCCAAACCGAAAGTAATCAGAGTTCACCCAATATGCAGCGTAAAAAACAGCACCCATCCACCCAATCTCCAGATTCATTTGAAATTTGGGTACTACGATTTCTCATTCTCAAAGGTTGGCAGGTCTGTGATTGTAATGTAGTAAAATATTAAAATAATTAAGTAAAGTAATAAATTAAAAGGATAAAGAGGAAGATAATTTAAAAACTGATTAAAATATTAAAAGTAAAGGCCAAGTAAATAATTAATAATGTATATTTGAATATGCATAAAAAAAAAGATGAGATACACTTTCCTTGAATTATTCAATGAAATTTTCCTTATGAATAGTATGTACTCTCTATTAATTCACATCAAATCATCATAATAACCAAAACAGCTTGATTAACAAGGCAGGACGGGCGCGGGGTGTTTTGACACCCCATGCTCAAAAATATTCGTCTGCTGTCATTGAGTGCTTTTAATTTATTGTTTATTAATTTTTAAAATTAACTATAATTTAACATTTCAGTTACCATTTTTCATGTGAAAGAGTGTAATTATTATAAATTTCACTAATAGACAGAATTCTAAAGTGTTTTTTCGTATTTATGCCATTTAATATGTTTGGGGTGTGCTGACACCGCAAACATATGCCCATTCTCGTGTTACTTTTTGTGGTGTCCGTCCTCGCGGGTTAATATATGAATATATTTGGTAAAAAAATTGTGACTATCAGTGATATCAGCAATATTGATTTTTTAAAAAAAATAAATTTATACTCCTTTCAGTCATATTCTTAAGAATTACATATTAAAATACATACAGAATGAAATAAAACTAAAAAATTCTGAATTTTGCCTCTACATCTGAAATCTGAAATGAAAATTTCACTTGAACACTTTCAGGTGCATATATATAATTTATAAGTATTTAAAATGCATCAAAATATCTTAAAACATTAAAAAAAAAACCCAGAACGTTTTCAACCTTCACAAGGCCGTCGTCAGTGGGATTTAAATGTCATTATTTTCTTTGCGCTTATTTGAGAATTGTCTTGAAGAAATTTATTTCAATTTAAAAGTTGTACGTCAAGTGAGATGACAGATAAAGTTATTCAAATTTTCAACAAAAGCTAATCTTGATAATGCAGTATGCGGTCTATTTAATCCGATATCTCATAAAGATTAGCTCAAACTCATCCTATAAAAATAGATTTTAATAAATCGAAAATTATATTCTGCAATAATTACCAGGAAGCTAGTATAAGAGAATCAATCGAAATAAACGAATAAAGATACAGCTTGTAACGATGCACTATCGTACGATATCCATGGAGTATGGAGGAATTTGCTGCATAATAAATGAAAGCTTGTTTTGTTGAAAATTTTAATAGCTTTATCTGGCATCTCACCTGATGTACAACTTTTAAATTGAAATAAATTTCTTCAAGAAAATTCTGAAATAAGCGCAAAGAAAATAATAACATTTAAATCCCATTGACGATGGCCTTGTTAAAGTTGAAAACGTTCTGGGTTTTTTTCTAATGTATTTTAAGATATTTTCATGTATTTTAAATATACTTATAAATTATATAGGGGAGAGGGGGGCACATGTGAACATGGGGCAGTTGTGAACAGTGCATATTTCACTCAGTTAATTTGAAATAAAAAAATTCAAAAAATTATCAATAGATGGTAGTACTGATACCATCTTTTGTCTGAATTTTCAGAGCAATAAGCCATTTTGATTTCTGGTTGTTGTAATTTGTTTATTTTAGAAGGTGTGAAGTAAAAAAGTCTTCGAAGTTATTAAAGTAAAAATTCACTCAAGACATTTTTTAAAGTAGAATATAAGCATTGCATTCTATAGTGGCATTAATTAGGTAAGTCTACAAAAAGTTTTGTTTCCTTATTTCAATTAAAAATATCTTTTTGTATATGTTAGGCTGAAGTTGGTAGATGGGGCACTTGTGAACAGAACATATGGGGGCAGATGTGAACAGTTCACAAGTGTACTTTTTTAAGTCTGTGAATGCATTTTTTTTTTTTTTTTTTTTTTTTTTTAGTTTAAAATTTAGTTACCCTTGTCAAACATTAAGCTATAAATTATATATTTTTAGGATTGCTTCACAGTTTTAATTTATTGGAAGTTAGATGACAATTAAAAGTGACTCAAAAGGAGTAGGTATATTCGTGCACAATTTTACAAATAATTTCTTGTATCTAAGTTGAAACATTTATTGATTTATTCACACAACTAGAAAGACGGCATTTAATTAGTTTTATCACAGTTTTTATTCACAAAAAATTCTTTTTGTCTTATTCATGCATGTGTTCACCTGTGCCCCAAGTATGTTCACAACTACCCCTCCACCGGGGCACATGTGATCAAATTTAGACAATTTTTAGAATGATGATATAAGTTAGAAATTCTTGATAAATGCATCCAAAAGTTTCACCAAAAGAACAAACAAATTCTATATATTCATATAAATCAATTTTTGGTTCAATAGCTCATAATAATTTTGAGAAATAGACAAAAATGTAAAAATTGTTCACATGTGCCCCCCTCTCCCCTATATGCACCTGAAAGTAATTCTTGTACAGGTATTTGTACTGTTTACATGAATTTAATTATTTAACCCAAGGTAAACTGAGCACTAGAATTTAACTTCCACTTATGGAAAATTTTATTGTTTACATTTGTAAAGATGTGCAAGATTTTAGGGATGCAGAACTGTAAAATGAGAAAACATCTTTACTTTTTTGTTATCTGCAAGTCTTCCATTACTTCTCTTTGAAGGGCTATTTGCATTTCTCTTAACTGGAGAAGATTCAACATTACTGGTATCAGATGGTACTTTACAACATCCACAATCTTCTGGGCACTGTTCCTGTCTAATATCACTGATAGGCTCGGGTGACCTATAAAAATAAAATATCATGTAATTTGCATACATTTATGCATTTTTAGCCCTTTATAACTAGACAAAAAAATTATCCAGTTTCAATTTAACTAACTTGAAGTAAGGTAGAATTCTAAAATTGATGACAATACAATCGAATAAATGTATATTGTATTTAAATATGGTAATGCACTTAAATACAGAAAAATAATTCCAAAATCCAGGAGTAAAGGCTTTGATAGCTTTAAAACAAGAGCACACATTTTATTTACACATTTTACAAATGAGAGTTCAAATAAGACTGATAATGTAGAAGTACAACCCTTTATCCCGTGCATAGATGAGTTACATAATGGTATGCATGTACACTGTAAAAAAAAAAAAAAAAAAAAAACAGACTAAAAAAAGGAGATTCTACTGGCAATCTAGACACCAGTACTATTATCGTTTTTTTTATGGAAATTTTCCCCCACAATTTACGGAACAACTTCCATTTTTCTGATTAAAAACGAAAAAATTTCTGTAATTTATGAGGGGAGGGGGGATTTCCGTAAAAAAAACGGTAATAGTGCTGGTGTCTAGATTGACAGTAGAATCTCTGTTTTTTAGTACACTTTTTTTTTTACAGTGTAGGATGAAAATTAGCATGTATCTGATGAGCTAAAGAGTTATCTTAAAACATGCGAAATTAGCATAGATAAAATAGATAGAAAATATTCAATATTTAGCATGAAATATTTTTATTTTAAAAAGGCAAATTATTTACAGCAGTAAATAACATAACACAATGATCTTTAAGATTTTTGACCAAAATCTTTAAGATCATTGTGCTAAGAATTTAAAAAAGTAACTCAAGATATGAAGTTGAATAACACAGCATGCAAAAATTGAGTGCTAGTTATAGCATTCAATAATACTATAGGTCAAATTTAACATTTTTACTCAATGGCCACTGGCCAGTAGATTGGCCTTTTTTCACTGGGCAGTCTTTTTTAACCATTGGCCTGTAAAAAAGTTATGAGCACTTCATACAAAATTGTGTTTTTTCTAACTATCAACATTGTAATTTATTATCATATTTTATTTACGTATTCGATAGGATTATACTCAACTGGATAAAAAAAAAAAAAAAAAACCTGGCATTACATCTAACAGAAAAATATAGCCAAGAAATTACTGCACTCAAAATAAAAGTCAAACACATATTTGAAGATATTTAGACATAAAAGAGACAAGAAAATTAAAATATATTTTAAGAATTATTTTAGGAATTCAGCATTGCTTGGAGCAATTGTTATCAAAATCTCAACAATGTTTGTTAGAGTTTCGTTTTCTTTGAATTTATCAGATTTTAGTTTCTTTAACAAATCAAATAACGATATGGACGGCCGAAAGTGGAATTAACTCCCCCCACACCCTCCACGAGAGAAAAAGGTTCATGACCTTTGAACAAATAAGAATTAGTTATCTACTTTCCAGAGGTGATTCTGAGTTTAAAAAAAAATTCTGAAATTCAACTGCAAATTTTCTTTAAGGTTACAGAAGAGGGGGCTTCCCCCCCAGCACTAATTATGCATATTTTCGGAATGAAATTCGTGTTTTTCCGTGATCCTTTCACGAAATTTGTGTTTTTTCGTGATCTTTTGACGAAATAAGTGTTTTTTTACCATTCTTTGAAGAAATTTATGTTTTTTCTGCAATCTTTTGACGAAATTTGTGTTTTTCTCAAGATTTTTTTTTGCGATCCTTTGACGAATTTTGTGTTTTTTCTGCGATTTTTTGACGAAATTCAGTTTTCTTCTCCATTTTTTGAAGAAATTTGTGTTTTTTTTGCGATCTTTAGATGAAATTTGTGTTTTATTACGATCTTTTGATGAAATTTGCGGGGTTTTTTCACCATACTCTTTAAAGAAATTTGCATGTTTTTCCGACTTTCTTTGAAGATGCATTTTTTCAATGAAATTTGCTTTTTTTTCGCGATCCTTTGACGAAATTTGCATTTTCTCCCCCGATTCTTTGACGAAATGCACATTTTTATGTTATCCATGGACAAAATTCACATTTTTTTTCGCGATCTTTGGATGAAATTAGCTTTTTCCCCCCCACTATTCTTTGACGAAATTGAAGATTTTTTTCTGTGAACGATTGACGAAATTGATTTTTTTCGCCGACCAGGTCGAAATTAGCTATAATTTTTTATGTCTCAATTTTCAGACTAATGACCGATTTTTTTTTTAATTTTCAGAAAATTTGGAACAGAATGACCTCTACTACTTTTTTTTCTTATGTTTCGGAGAATCGCCGATCTAGACGGCGTAAATTCTGAATGAATTTCGCTCCTTTCCTCTATGGCAATGGTACATCTTTCAACCATCGTGTTTGGTGAGTGGTGCCCATTAAGTTTGGCGAGTGAGGACAATAAAGTTAATTGCCACGTTTTAAGTTTTACTCGACGATTGGCGAGTGCTAATTTTGTGGTATAAGTCCTCAGGGAGGGGAGGGGGGTAAATATAAGACTTTTTGAAATTCATATGATTTGTCATGTGATCACAAGTGTTCAGCTGTAAGTATGCAAAATTTCAAGTTTCCAACTTAATTAGGGGTCGAGTTAGAAAAATTGCTTAAAATACACAATTTAGAGACCAGACAGATAAATATAAGACTTTTTAAAGTTTTTATGATTTTGAAAGAGGATCGCAAGTGTACAGCTATAAGTATGCAAAATTACAAGTCTCCAACTTAATTAAGAACTCACAAGGGAGCAGTGGCGGCTTGTGGCTTATTTAAAGGGGGGGGGGGGGGGTTCACAACCACATTATAAAATTTATGAAAATAAAAATTGTACATAGGACCAAACATACAGCTTAGTATGTGGGGCATTCTCACAATCTTTTAACTTTCATGTCCCTGAATAATAATTTTTTATTTAATGCACTTTTTTGTGTTTTTTTAATTTCATATTCTTGAGAACATCCCATTGCATGATTGCACAACAATATTAACGAGATAAATAAGTTTTGGACGATGCTGGGGGTCCAAACACATGGAAAACTCATCTACCGTCCCGTGTCCCTGATGCTGATTTTGAAGTTTGGAGCTGTCTGTATAAAATTGTTTCAATAAAACTAATTCAATGTAATTTTTTTCTGAAACTGGAACTATTGTTTTATATAAATATGTAGCTAAAAATTAACCTGCACACATTTTTAGGGTTATTATTTTTTGAACTCTGTCCCTGGGTTTTAGATTTTTTACCATCCCTCTTCTAAAATTATACAGAAAATCACTTCAGATGCAGCGACAGAATTTTTTTCAAGCTTTTGCTCATGCGGAAGTATGCTAGAGAAAGAATATCTAAAATTCTTTGATAGGATATTTACTGCAGAATATAAATCAGCATTTAAATATCAATTTCAAGCACTGTGGTTTTATTGGTAGTCTTACCATCCCCAAGGTTTATTACCGCACTTTTCGAGGTAAATTAAAAAAAAAAATTTAATTTAATCCAATGTTAACAACTGTTTCGAAAAATCAATGAACAGTGTGGCTATCACTTAGTCTTAACATGATTTTCCTAAAAATAGGTGGTAATTTTCCTTACCGTCTCTTTTTTTACAATTTCGTCCCTTTTTTAACACCCCTTTAAGACAATGTTATACAAAAATTCTGTATTAAGAGTACTACATTTGTATTATTTCTTATTTGAATGTCCTGTGGGTACTATGCAAATTCATTATAAATTTAGAAGAAAATAAAAAGTTATAGGGGTAAAATGGTAAGGAAAATTAAACTCGCAAGTTTAACCTAAACCTCAGTTAAATAAAAAATTTTTCGCTACTGACCATTTTTTCTTTATTTTGAATCATTAAGGCATTCTTCTATCAGATTAAAATGTTATTTTAGCAAGTTTAATTTCGCCAGATTTTTTTTTCCCCTAAAGTCAAAAGATTGTGAGAATGCCTCATATGTTTGTGCAATATACTGAATTCAGAATCATTTTTCTCTGGATGGAATTTTGCTGTTTCGAGGAGGACAATATGGATTTCGGAAGGGGGTGCTTTAAATGGGGGAAATCCTTTTTCCCGGAAAATTTCCTCCCAAACATCCCCTGAATTCATCGCTGAAATTTTGCTTTCCCAAGACAATTTTTGAAAGTACATAAAGATTTTTAATAATTTTTTTCATTCCTCTTTTTATATGTATATATATATATATATATATATATACACATTCAAGTAAAATGCACTCTCGAGATGTTGGTGAATACCTATCTTCCCTATAGAAAGTTAAATTCTAATGTGGAATTTAAATGAGATTCTGAGCACCTATGTCTCTATTTTTTTCAGTTAGATGCGATAAATCAGCTACACTGTAACTCACCAAACTTGAATGACCGTTTAGTTTTGCAAATAAAAGATATGGAAAACAAAACAGCTTATTTTTTAATTCACATCCACAAATCCATTGACATTTGTCATATAAATCAGGTTTAAATTTCCTTTTGAAATTTCTAGTTCTAGATTTCGTCACTTGAATAAGAATTAGAAAAAGGTTTTGGTTTATGCAATTTAATTAAATTTTTTCTTTCCAAGGGGAAACAATGAAAAGTGCTGTTTCTTTAAATCCAAAATATTGATTTTACTAACTTCCATATTAAATGTTTGTAACTACTTCTTTTACATAACAAAACAAACAGAGAGATTACAAATTAGCAAAAAAATAATGCACGTTACTGATTGTACGAACGGAATGGCCTGAGCGATGGCGTCACAAAGCCACTCCTTTCCCCGATATCGTTAACATAAGCTGATTTTGAATAGAGTATCCCCAGTTGCACGTGCTATTAAGAAAACACTTTGCGTTAGGTGTTGAAAGCTTTCTGATTTTCTTTAGCAATGCTTTGTTATGGGTGTTTCTAAAAAAAAGGAAAGATGTGGGGGCGGGGGGGGGGGGGGGGGGGGGGGAAGGCATGCATGAATATTACTCATATTGGACATTGACAAAAAACTAGAAATTTTTTATAAGTCTTTTATTTATTTTGTTAAAGTATTTCTTCATTTTTCTTTGGGTGTTCACGTGCTCAAATGGACGAGCCGCCACTGCAGGGAATGTCTCCTTACCGGCATACTCGGAATATTTTGAAAAAAATACTAATTAAACTACTACTTACGTATGTAATAAAGGATAAGTCAAATTTAGAGGCAGAATTACAGTAGAAAATCTGTAAAAAAATAAAATGCTTCCGCGTATTTGGAACGAAAAGACGAAAGCGTCACACAATTTGGCAAGCAATATTTTTCCTAGCCAAAAGCAAATGATTTTAATGCACCTGAAAATTGCTTGTTAATTGATTTTTAGAATGCATGTAAATAGTATTTAATGAATTTAAACTTAAACAATGACAGAGATAAACAATAAATAGATTTTTTTGTATTACATATTTATGTTGCTTGTTATTTAATTTTATTACTTTAAAAACAATTTCATATATTCAAGCGTTTTCTAAAATAAAGGTAAGATGAAGAATGCTGCAGTTATTCATTTCCATATCAAAGAAGTCGTCCACATAGCAACAAAATTGAATGAACAGTGCTCAGTTGGACTTTATTTTGAGATTGAAACAATTTTAATTTTGTTTTAATTCATAAAATTTGATAGTTAGTTTTCATTATGAATATATATACAGTGATCTCTCTCTATTCTGAACACGCATGGGACCGACCAAAAATGTTCAGATTATGGGGTTGTTCATTATAGAGGGAGAGTGGGAAATAAATGCATTACTACTACTACGATTAAGTTTATAGACTGTATAAAATGAAAATTACCGAGATGGACATGCTGAATTTAGGTTTGGCGGCTAGTGCAATTTCAAACTGAATACAGTCGAACCTGTAATCTACAGTCTCTTTTTTTAATTAAAAAAGTTTTACAAAACATACATATATACAATATATTACTTAAAAACAAAATCGGTACATTATTTAACAAACTGAGTAACTTTAGTTTGTTTTTGCATTGTGCATGCTCGTGCAGTGTACATGTTAGCCAGTTGTTTAACCCCTTAATTCTCGTTCCCATGATATTCGCGGGCTGCGTCTTTTATTCAGATTGTTTGATTCCCACCAGTTTTATAAAATTGTGTAATTGAATTTATTATGGTATCATTTTACCTGTCATTAAATAAGGTGAATATTTCTTTTTCAAAAAACTGGTGCCAATAAGAAATTTGATTTTTTAAACCATAATTTAATGCGACCGTTAAGGGGTTAAAAAGTGGAAAGACTTTGGGTGATGTTCAGTTGCATAGTTCAACAGGTCTTGAATCTCTTGCCCATATTGCTTGAAGGTAAGCGTACTTCTAGTTTCATCAGTCTATTCTGGCTTTACGTTTTCTTCACTATCCTCTTCCTCTTCAACGATGTTGTTATCGCAAACTGGAAGGCTTCCGTCGGCTCCAAGATAAGCTTCAGGTTAAATTTCGGTATGGACCATTTGAAGAATTGACCCCAAATCACTCACACCTGTTGCTTCTTATTCCTTTATAAGAATTGCTCATTCTCACATTGGAATCCAGGTTTGTAGAAGCAGCTTTGGAATGCGTAGGAAGTTACTTCATTCCAAGTTGTTGATATCCAATGGACATCATCCATAACATTCACCTTCTTCGTTAGTTTGGTTGCTTCAAAAAATGGATTCGGTAGTGAGCTTTAAAGGTCTTGATTACTCCTTTATCCAGTTGTTGGATTATAGAAGTACAATTCGGTGGTCAGGAACTTGAGACTCACGTTGCTTAGCTGCATGTTTGTGTGTGATCTGGCATTATCCACAAAAAGAAGAATTTTTCTCTTTCTCTCTTCATCATCTCGTTACTGCCCTCCAATCATTGTGAGAAATTTGTGAATGTCATCATGGCTGTTCAATTTGATTTATAGTGCACAGGCAATGATGCGATTTTCACATTTTAGAAACATCGTGGTTTCTCACTTTTTCCGATCACAAGTGGTAAGAGCTTCTCACAAATAAAATTGGCACTGAGCACCACGACAAGTCTTTCTTTTGACATTTTATAGCCCACGCCTTTCTCGCTTGCTTCTGTTAGGGTTTTATTTGGAAGACCGATTTCGTTGGCATTGAAAATGTTAACCGCATCGAAATCCTTCAATATATCCTGAAGATCTCTTTCCATTCCTTCACAGTGTCGATATTTACGTCTGCAGCTTCACCAGTGATTATTTTGAATTCGATGTTATGCCGACTTTTGAAGCGAGTCAACCATCCTTCTTATGCCTTGATTTCCATTATTTTCTCCTATTCTGTAAAATTAAGAGCAATCTTCTTTAGCAGGGGTCTAGTACAAGAAGATTCTTCATTCTCATTTGGCAATAAAACTTCAGACGCAATTGTTTATGTTCTTGTTTCTCATTCTCTTTTCGAAAATTCTACAGTTTGAGGAATTTTCATTTGATTTGTTCAAAAGCAATTATAATTTCTTTCTCGCTCATGGTGTTGACTTAACCTACTGAGATTCCAAACTCACATGCAATTTTCCTTTGACTTGCGTTTGATTTTAATTTTTGAACAACTTCGTATTTCTCCTAAAGCTTCAGTTCCTTCCGTTTTTCTACTTATTTCTAATATAACTGCATAAGTGCAATGCTTCTTACCCTGCAACTGCAGAGAAACGGCGAACAAAAATTTACCACTGCCGAGCAAAATGAAGAAAGAAACAGTAGCGATAATCCCCATGGAGGTGTGCGGTTTGGTTTGGTTTGTATTTATGACGGCCAATTATCAACACGTGGGATATAGGCCCTGGGGGGGGGGGGAAGTGCCCTTCGTGGGGGTCTTTCTAAGGGAGGTGTGCGGAAAAGAAACCATAATCCTTTTTTAGCCACTCCCTCTAATACCTGTTGACTTTTATCTGTCACTGGGGGTGAGGCCTTTCTATTGCATAATCTTTCTATTTTTATCTCGGCTCGGGAGAGGGGGACTCTCCTGAAATGGTTTTTACATTATTATTGTTATTTTTTTTTTTTTTTTTTGTATTCCTTTGCATAAAAATTGATTGTTTTGTTCATTTCATTTATCTGAATAACATGATTTACTTTTTGTGAAATGGCAACAGTTTTATATCTGGACTTTTTTGTTTATTAAAAATATAAGAATGTTCTAGCTAGTTTAGATGTAGAACACGTAAAGGCGTACCTGTTTGAAAAATATTCTTTCAATTTTTTTTTTTTTGTTTGTTATAACATATGTTTTGTTAACTGAAGATTTTATCTCAATTATTCAAACAAATTACAGCATCGAGTAGATGCTTAAAATCTGGCAATGATTTTGTCTGTTTATTTTTAAATCGAGTTTATTGAAATTTTTATTCTTCTGCAACAATTCCCAGAATTTTTAATTACAAACTAGTGATGCAACGAATAGTGGTTTGGCCGAATAACCGAATACCGAATATTCGGCCAAGTTACAGCCGAATATTCGGCCTATTCGGCCGCCGAATAATGAACTTATTTTTGCCTAAAAACAAAATATAGTATGCACTATATGCACAATTCTTGTATATTTCACAATTAAAATGTATTGTTTTCTTTAAAAAAATTATTTATATACAAATTTTTAATTTTTTTAAGCATTATTTTACTCTGAAAAAATATTCGGCTATGTTCGGCCTAAAAATTGCCTCTATAATTCAGCCCCCCCTCCCCCCCCAAGAAAAAAAAATTCTTAGCAAAAGTTCCTCATCAGGTATTGTCTAGTTACATTTTAATAAATATTATGTGTGTTGTTGTTACATTTTAAAATAATGACAAAATTTGAAAAGTACTAGGAAATATAAGTTTCAACTTTCAGATGAAATAAAATAAAAAATAAGAAATCTTAATATCTTAAGAAAAACCACTGATAGAAAGGATGAAAGGAATATCCTCTAAAATGGTGGAAAGAAATCATTGTAGACTTTATAAAGCTCACAATTAACAAAAACATTTTTATCATTTATTACTATCATTATTTTTTTTTCTTTGCTGTCAGCAGATAGCACTAGAGTTCTTTATAGGTATAATTCAAAATATTATTGAAAGAAATATTTTTTTATGTAACAAGGGATAAATGTTAAACTTCCCATTATGATTAAAAAAAAAAAAAAAAAAAAAAAAAAAAAAATTGAATTTGCTTGTACAGCTGTATTAAAACAATTTTGAATAGATTAATTTTAAATTTAACAGATTATGTTAGCTTATTACAAGCAGATACTTTTTGTACTCACTGATATAACATAAAATTTTTTTAACAGGATTCCTAAATTAGCCTCTTATATAAAAATGGGTAGTAAAACCCATTCGGGGTATGAAAGTTAATGGAAAAAAATGGGTTATCTAATTTCAAATAAAATTTTCATTATACATGATGAATATAAATTGTCAAATTAAAAAGTTATACTGTGTAAATATAAAAACATTTATTACAGTATTATTCGGCCTTGGCCGAATAATGGACTTGATATTCGGCCGAAGCCGAATATTCGGCAGACAGGCCGAATATTCGTTGCATCTCTATTACAAACACACGTTCAGTTTACAGAGAGGCGGAGTAGAATGGGGATCAAAAGTAGCGTTCATAATAGCAAGGTGTTCAAATTACAGAGTGTTCAGAATATAGAGAGTTCATCTTATGTTAAGTCTATGGAGTTTCGCCGGGACCGTTGGAAAGTGTTCATAATACTGAGGTGTTCACATTAGAGTATGTTCAGATAGAGAGAGCCCACTGTATATGGCAAAATTATAGTAAAACCAAACTAAAGTTATTTATATTACAGCACATAAATCAATGCCTGAATTCCATTTTTTAATTATTAAAGGTACACATATATTTATTATATTACGTTAAATTTATTTAAATAAGTTCAATATGAAACATTTTTATCTTAAAAAGTATTTGACATAAAAAAGTATTTATTGAAATTTTAATCCATCACCAATCGGTGATAAATCGCCAAATATCGAAATTTTCATTATTTTTTTACGGACGCTTTATCGAGTTTCTGCAGAAATTTTTTTTATAAACATATCTATCCTCATGAGTAGACCATTCTATAGTTTTTTCAGATTTTTTGGAGTATGCACGTATGGAGACCTTTCTTGTCAAATAGAAAAAAAATGCTTAAAATACACAAGGGCCATTCCATGTCAAATCACCCAGAGCATGGCACCCACCATCACCAATTTTGATAAAAATCAGACAATTTGTAGACTTTTTAATGCTGATTCAAAAAATATCAATCATATTGAAATTGATCAAACGGTTTGTGAGTTATGAGCTTTTAAACATCTTCCAAGATGGCCGATTTGCCGCCATTTTGAATAGCACACATAACAACATAAAAGTCTATAACTCTTCTCAGGTTTAAGCTAGAACTTTCAAATTTTTTTTGTTTTGTTCAGAATAAAGTAAACTTTCGTTTAAACAGATTTTTGTACAGCTGATTCCATTAAAATGATGTTAGAAAATGACTTTTTGTCATTTTTTCAATTAAAAAAGGGTGTAACTTCAATGGCTGATTTCTCCCATTGTTCCCCCTTCAATTTTCATCTAATTGCATAAATAGGCAGCTCAAAGTGTGTTTTGATGCCTGATAAAAAAATTTTAATGGGCAGTTCATAGATATTTTGTTTAAAGAAGAATTTCAATTTTACTAACCTTCCAAAAGTAACGGAAAACACAAGATAACGTTGCTATTTCTTTTATTGCCAGAAATATCATACATCTTTACACCTAAAAGTTTGATAAGGTTTTATCTTACTTAAAGATATATATTTTTTTAATGTGGCTGAAAACAAGGGGAATCCTACAGGAATAAATAGGAATGCTAATAATGAATTCCTGCAAGACATAGAAGTATTTTCATGACAAATTGAAACCTATTGCAAAGTTTCAGTAAATTATAAGTAAACTAGTTGGATGTGGCAATGCCAAAACTTTCTTCTATCTCATTCATGTTAATACTTCCTGAAAAATGCAGCATAGCAGCGCCACTGGTTAGATGATTTACACCAAAATCTAATCAGCAACGATTTATGTCAACTTCTAACTGAATTTGAAGTTTCGTGAAAATCCATGCATTAATTTTTGAGTAGAGCTGTGGCGGAAATTGTGAAAAATTCTGCATAGCAACACCACCTGTTGGCCTATATATACTAAAACCTAATAAGCAACAACTCAAGTCCGCTTGGTAACTGAATCTGAAGTTTGATTAAAATCTGTGCATTATTTCTTGAGATAAAACTATTGCGAGAATCAGGAAAAATGAAGCATAGCAGTGCCACCTGTTGGGAGATTTACACCAAAACATAGTCAGTGCCAACTCATATCAAGGACTAAATGAATCTGAACTTTGATGAAAATCAACGCATTGATTCTCGAGATAGAGCCATTGCGGAAATCGTACAAAATGCTGTATAATAGCATCACCTGTTGAGCAATTGAAAGAGGTTATCTCAAGACACTATAAAATCTGTAAAAGAATTTTATGAAGATGATGAATTTTCACATCTCATGACTGGTCAGAAAGCAGGGTTGCCGGCTTTTAGCCAGGCCAAAAAAAGCCGGCCGGCTTTTTTTGGTTTTAACCACTTAAAAAAAGCCAGCTTTTATTGAAAAAAGCCGGCTTTTATTTTTAAAAGTTGGTTTACAGTTAATTCGTTTTAAATTTGGATCAATTAATTTTTAATACACTCATAAATATTTTCTACTAAAAAGAATTATAGATTTCTATTAAATTTTGTCAAAAAAGTCTTTTATAACTTCTAGAAGGCAACTGTGAAGGCATTATGTTTGAAAAAAAATATGAACACTGAAAAGAATATAAGTTAGGCTCCAAACTGGTGTTTTGAAATTCTATATTACATAGCTCCACATATACTACACATTTTTAAGATAATATAGTTTGACAAAATGTACCTAGCACATCAAAATGGAAACATTCTTATGTGTCCATATGGAGAGATTAAGTTATAAATGTTAAAAGAGAAAGGGTGTAATATTTGAGGAGAATGGTACATAAGTGTATAAAAAATAGAGCATTTAAACAAGAAAAAAAAAAAAATTCTCCAAATAAAATTTTGAAAAGCTTGCTTTTAAGCATATTCATGCATATGCTATATCATAATGCTTTTAATAGTGAAAAATGGTGTTTTTATTAATATGACTATGTATAATTTTAAATGTTTACTAGAAATAAAGTAAGACTTGTATATTAATAGCTCTTAAAATTAATTAAGTAATAAAACATGTAACTAAGTAACCATTGTCCTCTAATTTTATAAAGCAGTAAAAATGAAAAATTGGCAGTTGGTAAGGCCCTTTTAAAATTTAGCTGACATATTTACAATTCTGACTGCAAAGACATCTAAGTTTTATTCCAGTATTAATGTCCTCATTGTTAAGAAATTGAGTTACATATTAAACTCTAAATCAATTAAATCTAATTAAAAACACTTTAAAATGTGTAGTTTATAATTACTATGCTTCATTGTGTAAAAGCCAATTATGGCCAAAAAAGGCCAATTTTGGCCAAAAAAAGCCGGTTAAAACCAATAAAAGCCACCGGCCTGGCTTTTTTTAATTTTAGCCGGCTTTTTTGCAACCCTGTCAGAAAGGTAAGGTCAGCATAAAGAAAAATGTCCATGTTCAAAAAAGGCTTCTTTTTGCAATCTAAATGAACTGTATGTCCAATTTCGATCGAAATTTCCTACCAATAATTAAAATTAGGTTTTCAAAATTTGCTAACCTGCGACCTAAGCATTGTGTCTTAATTGGACGTTCTAGCACACATTCTGTTTGCGTGTGCACAATACATCAGAATGTTCAGTTATTCATTGCAGCAGCATGGATTGAAGAAAGATATCAAGGTTGAATCCAGAAATTGGTTTCTAATTCTAATAATAGGGATTGTATGTTACGTATATGCAGCAAATGTTCCAAGAAAGATGTTCTTGAAAATTTTCAAAGTTAAAATTTCCAGACTTTGAACCTGAAGATGCAGTTGAATATAAACAGTGGGTATCAACTGGCAGAGTAGGTTTAACGTCACTTAATTCTGCTTTGGATGATTTCATCCATCTTATTCTTAAAAAGATTGGAAAGCTTATACCCCATAGATACATATCCAAGTCCCAAAAAGTGTTTATTTTGAAAAAAAGAAAAGAAGAACTTACTAGTCATGAGGTTCTCATAGAAATGGATTTAGTAAGAATTTTTCTTTTGTATTGCAGGATGAAGCATAAGGCTACCATTGGACACATGGATGCTGTATTTTACATACAGTTGAATTCTATATAAAGGAAAATGAAAGCAGCTTAAAAAGTAAAAGCTTTTAGATGATATGGACCATGCTATACCATGGTTTATCAGACTCAAAAATTAATCATGCAGTATTTAAATAATAAGTATCCCTTAGTTACAAATGTAGAATAGTTTACTCATGGCTGTGCTGCCCAATAGAAAAAAATGCAAAACATTTTTGAAACTCTATGTAACCATGAACATGATTTTGGTGGAGAAGCAAAATGGAACTTTTTTGCTACAAGTCATAGAAAACCTGTTTGTGATGGGATGGGAGAGACTGTTAAAAGACTTGTGACAAAAGCAAGTCTGCAAAGGCTGCTGAATAGGCAAATTCCAAATGTGATTATGACGTATGAATATTGCAGACAAAACATTGAAAGTATAACATTTTTATCATCACAAAAGTGACATGTTAAAACTGCACATGTCTCAGCGGTTGCAACTTGCTACAACAATTCCTGGAACACATAGTATGCATTAGGGCTGGACGATGTACTTTAATACCGATATTTCTTTAAGACCATGGTAATGATATTGAGATTTCAATCCTTCCGTGATATTTGCGGTTTTGTGCAGATGTCGCGCACATACCAGAATATAGGCGAACAGTTTACTGTTCTGATGTACCGCTTTGTTCATCCGAGTTTGTTGGGAATCGAAATTGAAAGACTCGTTCGAGGATCGGGCATTTCTGATACAATCCCTTGTGGACTCCACACCAGTGGTTGACTATTGTGATTTGTTTCCCTATGAGTTGAAATTGAAAGCACGTGTACAGTTATTGCTGACGGAATAGATAGATTTTCAAGAAGCAAGTACAATTTATAGATATTTCTTGTACATACAGAGAACAGTTACATTTACGACCCTATAATAGAGTGACATATGAATTAAAATATATCGAAAATATCAATATTTGGTCTGCGATATATTAAGATATTAAAATTTTGATATTGCCCAGCCCTAGTATGCATTATTTTGAATCTACAGGAAACTTATTAATAAATGGAAAAAGAATAAGATGAAACATTTTCTGTTTTTTCATCTTTTGATAGAAATATAAAAAAGACTTCGCATATTCCATCTCTTAACAGTTATAGGTAGCATGTATATATGAATCGAATTGGTATATAGACTTAGTTTCAGAAGTCCACAAAGAAGAAGGGGATATAACTGTTAAATTCATGCATTCACATGGCCCATCACCTTCGTATTATTGGCCAGAAAATGAGTTGTGTTGTGCCTTTCAATCATATCCTTTGTGCATGTGACATCAATACTACAACTGGTAGAACAGATAAACTTAGTGATCCATCCAGTGCTTTAATAAGTACCAAGTGAACAAAACATGAAATAAGAAGGAAATAAGATTGATAGATAAAGGGAACAAACAAATTTCAAATAAAACAATTTTGTTATTTTTCATCAATATTACAATAGAGTTAATTTTTTTATTAATTATCGTTACTTTAAATTGTTATTGATGTAGATAAATTTTTAATAGTATTTTTACCGTGTATGTGCTAAATCTTACTTTGTATAATTTTAAAGTACGATAATGTTTATTTACTGTATTTTTAATTTAAGAGTTATAATTTTATCATATTTTATATAATATACAAGTATATTTTGCTATAAAATGTGACTATTTTTAGAAGTTTTTCTATCATTTCTTTTTTACTTATAATTTACTGAAACTTTGCAATAGATTTCAATTTGTCATGCAAATACTTCTATGTCTTGCAGGAATTCATTATTAGCATTCCTATTTATTCCTGTAGGATTCCCCTTGTTTTCAGCCACATTAAAAAAATATATATCTTTAAGTAAGATAAAACCTTATCAAACTTTTTGGTGTAAAGATGTATGGTATTTTTGGCAATAAAAGAAATAGCAACATTATCTTGTGTTTTCCGTTACTTTTGGAAGGTTAGTAAAATTGAAATTCTTCTTTAAACAAAATATCTGTGAACTGCCCATTAAAATTTTTTTATCAGGCATCAAAACACACTTTGAGCTGCCTATTTATGCAATTAGATGAAAATTGAAGGGAGAACAATGGGAGAAATCAGACATTGAAGTTACACCCTTTTTTAATTGAAAAAATGACAAAAGGTCATTTTCTGACAGCATTTTAATGGAAGCAGCTGTACAAAAATCTATTTAAATGAAAGTTTACTTTATTCTGAACAAAACAAAAAAAATTTGAAAGTTCTAGCTTAAACCTGAAAGAAGTTATAGACTTTTATGTTGCTATGTGTACTATTCAAAATGGCGGCAAATCGGCCATCTTGGAAGACATTTAACAGCTCATAACTCACAAACCATTTGATCAATTTCAATATGATTGATATTTTTGGAATCAGCATTAAAAAGTCTACAAATTCACCAAATTTTATCAAAATTGAAAGCGGTGGGTGTCATTTTTAGAAAATTCTGGGTGATTTGACATGGAATGACCCACAAGTAAGAGCTCAGAGGGGGTAAATATGACATTTTAAAAATTTTATGATTTGTCGTTTGATGTGAGGTGTTCAGCTATAAGTATGCAAAATTTCAAGTCTCCAACATATATAGTTTCTAAGAACGGGCTCTGTGACAGACAGACAGAGGAGTGAGACGAATAGCGATTCATCGGATGAACAAAACCCTAAAAACAACTGAAAATTAAAAAAAAATTGAAAACTACAAAAGTAAGTTTCGACTTTAATAAATTTAGCATCTAAATATAGAAATTAGGCTGTAAAATTCAGTTAATAAGGAATAATGCAGAAATATTAATTACATTACGCAGACAAGTTAATTCTGATTTTAAAGAATCAAATTAAAAAATATCTATATAGCATAGGATGTGTAAAAAAGAACAAATATAGGTGATAGTACTGGTCCTAGGTCATATTTTTTGCGATATTTGGGAACACATTTACCTGGCATTAGGACTGGGCGATGTAGAAATTTCTTAAATCGATTTATCTTCCATCTAACATCGCGATTTAGTGCTAAATCGCGATTTAACACCGATTTTACATTTTAGAATCTGGAAGCCTATTTTTTAATTTTTAGTAACAAAATACGGTCTTTATGTGCCCCCCCCCCCCCCTTCCTGTATTATTTAGTATACTTAGCTTTTATTTTTTTCAAATAATTTTGAAAAGAAGTACATTTTACACATAAAAAAAAACTTTGAATGTCCCAAAACACTAGTTTTTTTTTCCCATTTTAAAAATTAGTGACCTATTGTAATACATTTTATAAACTCATTCTATAAGTAGTAATATAAAAGAAAATGATTTTTTTTTTTTGTCTGTCTGACTTGTTATGCCTGCTACAATCTAAATTCCTTAAGGGGGGTGGGGACATCCCCTAGTCCACCCAAATAGCACTTCATTGCTAACAACCTACATATACTTTTTTTTTTTTTTTTTACAGACACAGATTAAAAAAGTTATTGAGGTAAAACAGAAGCATATTAAAAGAATTCAATGATGAATTTAACTATTCATTTACCATGATGAGAAAAGTAGTAAAAAAAGGGGGGGGGGAGGAGGAGATGAGAAATAAGGTGCAATTTTATATCTTTTTAACTTTTAGATTATAATAAGATTTGTTTAACATAAATGCTGACATTTATATAGTGGATGGAGAAGGATTGAAAGAGCTTTGGAGCACATTACTGAAATTGCTGATTTTTTTCGCGGCCGTTGGCATCCATTAAGATTAGTAATAAAATATAATCTTAAAATATATCTCTTTCTAATGATAACAAAATGTCAAAAAAGCAGAAAATCGCAGATCTGCAGAAAAATCTAATGAATGCCTCCTCCAGCCTTCCCTCATTCTGCTATAAAAATAAAGTTACTTGACTCATTACAGAACTTTATTAAAGTATTTTTAATTAATTACAAAATAATAATAAATTAAAACTAAAATATTCCCATAATACCCTTACATATGAAAATTAATTTTTCATGAAAATAATGCAAAAAAATATAAACTAAAAATGGATGAATTTGGATATAAATAGTGAATCAATTTCAGCAAGATACTCAATCCATGTGACTGGCATTGAAATCAGAGGTCAAACCTGATGCACGACTATTTTAAAATATTTTAATTAATTACAGAATAATAGAAAATAAAGAATATGTATTAAAATATTACCCAAACATGTGAAAAATGAATGTTTCATTAAAAGAATGCATAAAAATAAAAACTGAAATTCGATGAATTTGGATTTCAAATATGAAACTTTATTCTTTTTTTCGAACCATAAATACTCAATCAATTTCAGGAAAAAAATATTATTAGTAAAAGAAAAATATTTCATGTGGATCATGGCCAAATAGTGATACACAAAACAATGCATGACTATACTTTAAAATAATTCCATTAAGTACAAAATAATAGAAAATATAAAAAATAAATGTTAAAATATTACTAAGACATTTCAAAAATGAATTTTTCATCATAAGAATGCATAAAAGTATAAACTGCAAGTCGATGAGTTTGGATTTTAAATATAAAACTTTATTATTATTTTTTTTAATCATATAAATGCTGAATGAATTTCAGGAAAACAATCTTTTGAAACAATGCAGGATTCTACTTTAAAACATTTTAATTAATTACAGAATATTGGAAAACAAAAAATACATATTGCAATATTATTCAAATATGTGAAAACTTAATTTATCATCAAAAGATTGCATTAGCATATAAATTGAAATTCGATGAATTTGGATTTTAAGATTTAAACATTACTTTTTCCTTTCAACTTTCCACTATATAAGTTCTTAATTTCTGAAAAATACACATTCCAATCTCGTAAACTCTGAATCTTGTTTACAAAATAAATAAATAAATATCAATTCTTACTTAAATCATTGTTTTCTTAAATCGCTTTTTTCTTGAATCGGAGATGTTCTTTTAAATCGGATCCTGCTAAATCGATTTAACACCAGCTTGCCTTGTTTTCCTTAAATCGGAAAGCATTGAGGCTTGCGATGTTTGCTTAAATCGGATCCTCCTAAATCGATTTAACACCAGCTTGTCATGTAAGTAGTAGATACATCAAAGTAGATAAATCGTTTTTCCGATGTTAGCTCTGAATCAGTATTTTGTTTTAAATCGATTTAAAGCCAATGGCTAAATCGCGATTTAAGACAATGGCTAAATCGCGATTTAAGACAATGGCTAAATCGCGATTTAAGACATTGGCTAAATCGCGATTTAAGACATTGGCTAAATCGCGATTTGACATTAGCTAAATCGCGATTTCCGATTTTAGCTTAAATCGATTTAAGACCAATGGTTAAATCGGATTTCCGATGTAAGCTTTAAATCGATTTAAGGCCCAGGCCTACCTGGCATATTATTTTTTTTCCAGCGATCATTTGATGAAATTCACAATTAATTTCCGCAATTGTTTGACAAAATTTGCAATTTTTTTCCACTGACTGGTTGATAAAATTCGCTACTTTTTCTGCAACCTCTTGACGAAATTCCTAAGCTTTTCCACAACGGTATGACGAAAGTCATAATTTTTTGCTTGAATGATTGATTGGAATTTGCATTTTGTCCATAGATCATTTGGCAAAATTCTCGATCTTTGTCATGGCACGTGAAATATATATATATATTTCTTTTTTAAGATTCTGCAGAAATCGCTGATTGATATTTAGAAAAGCATCAAAAAGCAGAAAAGTGGTATCTCTGTGAATTTCAGCTAATGATTGACGACATTCCCAATTTTTTTAGAGATTGATTAAAGACTATTGCAATTTTTTTCAATGACTGATTAATGAAATTCGCGATTTCCCTTCCTGTCTGACTGACAAAATTCCTGATTTTGTTTCTGCGGCCACTTGATGAAATCTATGAGTTTTTCATCAACAGATGACAAAATGTTTCCCAACTATTTTCTGGCTCATATATTTTTTCTCTCCTACGCACATATTAATTCCAAAATACTGATTTTATTGTAGAATTTTGTAAAAATAAACGATTCATGGAATCCCATGAAAAAAAAAGGAATACATAATCGCAGAAAAATCATAACTGTTAGTGGTATAGTGCAAAACTCGCAAAATTTCATGACAGGTTACCATATTTTAGGACATTTCAAGAATTTTTTTCATTTTTCAGGACAAGTACGACCACTACAAGCACAAAGCAGGATTGAAAAAATTTATAACCCTCCTGAAACAATACAGCAAGCTATGGTTATCACAAGTAACAGTTCATTGTCAAAATTCTGCCTTTTTTTTCGCAGGATAATTTTTACCTTTTTTCAGCAGACCACAAACACATCTATTCCTTTGTTTCAGGGTTGGTAAAAAACCCGTTTTTTTTGGTTTAAACCGGGTTTTTTAAATATATTTTCCTATTACATATACAATACATGCATATTTATTGATAAAAATAAACATTGTTGGATATATAAGTAATATAACTTCATTTAAAATTTAAACATTTTTAGTAAAAGCTCTGCCTCATGTTCCATGAATAAAATGCTCTACATAGTGAAACATCGATACCTTAAAAATCTTAATAAACAATCTTTTGATTACTAGTCAGGGTTCGTTGATATATATCAATGGATATATATCATGATATATATCCGATATTTATTTTTAAAATATCAAGATTTTTGATATTTTCAAATTCTTGATATTTATTTTCAAAATATCAAGATGTTTGAAATTTTGTATATTTGATATTTATTTTCAAAATATCACCATGTGAGATAATTTTGATATTTTCCACATTCAAAGCAAGTGTAAATGAAATTTCCACATGTTATTGACTGTATCATTCTATAGATAATTTACTGTGCCTTTGGCAGTAACTTTTTTAGGAAAAGAAGAAAACTAATCTTTTCCAAGCTTTATATTTGAAACTAAAGGTTAAAATTCAATATTTGCTTTAGTAGCCAGTGGCCGGTAGAGGCTGTATGTTTAGTAGCCACTACTGTCAAGTTAGTGGCCACTTATCGTAGTAGTTAGATTTAAATAGTTTTACAAGTAATGTGTTTAAAATATTAATGTTCAAAGACATCTTTTAAAATATATAAAAATAAAACTATCCACAGTGTCAGTTTACTTACCCCAACAAAAACAATTAACAGTTATTACATTAAAAAAGAGAGAGAATTTATCGAACAATGTCATACAAGACCGAGGTCAAAGATTTGTTCACATCTCCATTACGTCACTATGTAGCCCGAGATCAGAATTCTTTCTGAAAATAGGCCTAAAATATTTCCCGTTTGACGAAATTTGCAATTATTTTACGCAACCTCTTGCTAAAATTCACAATTTTTTCGCCAATCATTCGACAGAGTTCACGATTTTTTTTCCGCGATCATTCGACGAAAGTGACGATTTTATTATGCGATCTCGTGATGAAATTCGCAATTTTTTCCACGATCAATTGACGAAATTCGCGACTTTTATTTTCACGATCTTTCGACAAAATTCGCGATTTTATTCCGCTATTGTTTGATGAAATTTACGTTTTTTCGCGATCTTTGGACGAAATTTGCGTTGTTCGCGATCTTTTGACGAAATTCGCGATTTTTGCGCGATCGTTTGACGAAATTCGCGATTTTTTTCGCGATCTTTTGACGAAATTCGCGGTTTTTTCGCGATCTTTAGACGAAATTTGCGGGTTTTTTCGCGATCTCCTAGCGAAATTTACTGGGTTTTCGCGATCTTTCGATGAAATTTGCGGTTTTTTCTGCGATCTTTCGATGAAATTTGCGTTTTTTACGCGATCCTTTCACGAAATTTGCGCTTTTTCAGCGATTCTTTGATGGAAATCGCGTTTTTTTTCCGTGATTCTGAAATTTACAGCAAATTTTCTGAAAGGATACAAAGGGGTGTGTTTTTTCTGCACCTGGTTGACGAAATTCCCGTTTTTTCAAGATCCTTTGACGAAATTTACTTTTTTTGCGATCTCTTGACGAAATTTGCGGTTTTTTCGCGATCTTTTGACAAAAATTGCATTTTTTTCGCGATCTTTTGACAAAATTTGCACTTTTTTCACGAATTTGACAAAATTTGCACTTTTTTTTTGCGAACATTTGACAACATTTGCACTTTTTTTCGCAAACTTTTGACAAAATTTGCGGCTTTTCGAGATCCTTTGACGAAATTCACGTTATTTCGCGATCTTTTAACGAAATTTGTGGGTTTTTTCGCGATCTTGTGACAAAATTTGCGGTTTTTCGCGATCTTTTGACGAAATTTGCATTTTTTATGAAATTTACCGTTGTTTCGCGATCTTTTGACAAAATTTGCACTTTTTTCACGATCTTTTGACAAAATTTGCGTTTTTTTGCGATCTTTTGCCAAAATTTAGGGGTTTTTCGCGATCTTTTGACGAAAATTGCGGTTTTTTTGCGATACTTGGATGAAATTTGCGGTTGTTACGCATTCCTTTCACAAAATTTGCGTTTTCCCCGGCATTCTTTGAAGGAATTCTCGTCTTTTTTCAAGATTCTTATGAAATTCGCGTTTTTCCCGAGATTCTTTGACGATTTTTTTGCGAACGATTTACGAAATTGATTTCTTTCGGCGACCATTTGTCGAAATTAGCGATATTTTTATGTCCGAAATTTCGGATTGATGACGGATTTTTTTAAATTTTCGGAACCAAATGTCTTCAATGTGAACATCAACGCGATTTCCTTTTTCTTTTACGATTCCGCGGAAATCGCTGATTGAATAAAAAAAAAAATTAAAAAAGCGGAAAAGTGGCATTTCTGACATGTACTATTACATGAAAAATAAAGATCGCCACTTTGGCGATCAGATGCACATCATAAAGTCGCCAATTTTTTACATTTAGTCGCCCTGTGGCTGGTGGCGACCGGGAATTTTAACCTTTATTTGAAACTTTTATTTTTAAATGTAAAACTAATAATTATGTTAGACAGTTAATTCAGAACAGCCATTGAAAGATAAAATGTAATTTTGATAATTCTTAATATATAGCCAGAGTTGTTGATATATATGTCAATGGATATATATCCAATATTTATTTTCAAAATATCAAGATTTTTGATATTTTCATATTACTTTATATTTATTTTCAATATATCAAGGTGTTTCATATTTTCTGCATTTGATATTTATTTTCAAAATATGAATGTGTTTAAGATATTTTTGATATTTTCAGTCGTAATTCGTAATATTTCAGTGTAAATGAAATAAATTTTCAATTGTTATTGACTATGAATCTGCAGATAAAGAACTTTTGTCTCTTCTGGATGTGACTTTTTTAGCCAAAAAAGAAAAAAATATATTTTTGAAGCTTTTATTTTTAAAATGTTCAACTAATAATTATGTGGGACATAATTAATTCAGAACAACCATTGAAAGATGGACTAACTTAAATAAGCAGTTATATACAGTTTCATTAGAAAGGAATCTTTTCTCATGTTTTGGTCCAGTTTAGTTTAAACAATACAACATGTTAGAAAATACGAAATAAGGTATTTTATACTTACATTTATGTTAAAATTTTTCAATTAAAAGAACTTTTTTGTATTTCAAATTTCTGATTTTTTTATACTTGATCTTGATACTGAATCCTATAGTTTTTTTTTTTTTTTTTTTTTTATAAAGCAAATAGTTATTGTTTTCAATTAGTTCATCTTCAATTTTGTTCTAAGTGAAGAAAAAAAAAAACCCAGAAAAAAAAAAAAAAAATGCATTTTTAGAATATTTTTTTATTAAGTTTTCATGTTAAGTGCAATATATTTTAGTTTCTAATCTATATTATGCTTGAAAACATTTATTATCAGCGGTAAGTTGGCTGCTTTGAAAATATCGGATATATATCGAAAATATCAGATATATATCAAAATATCGGATATTTTTGATATTTTCGAAAATATCATGATATTTACGAACCCTGTTACTAGTGTCTAGTACTATAAATAAACACATGGTTTAGTTTCATAAATATAATTTCCCATGGCTATTCAAAATAATTTCTTTGAAATATTTGCAATCTGAGATATCTGATTTTTTTGTGAGAACACTACATAAACAATTATTATCTTTTATTGAAAGTAAAAGTTTTTATAAAGAATTCCTGGAATGATTTGAATTTAGCAGTAAAGGTCAAAATTAGCACTAGCCACCGGCCACAGGGGCAGTAAATGAAAAAAAGTGGCTAGTGAAAAATTGTCTATCAGTGGCCACCTTCCGGCCACTTTTTTACAAGAAGATAATAAAATTTTCTTGCATTTCATCAAGGATTCTACTTTTTTTGGTTCCAATATATTTATATAAACATATTTATTTGGGCTACTCAGTTTTAGATTAATACTGATGGAAATTTTACTGTTTAGCATTTTGAAATAAAAAAGTGGCCGCTAGTTTAAAGAAAGTGGCCACTTCAAAAATTAGTCCTACCGGCCAGTGGCCACTAATGAAATTTCTTAATTTTGACCTATATTTAGCAGTAGAGTCTTTACACGCTTTAAGAAGTATTGTGTATTGTCATTTGACACTTCTCAGAAACTGCCAGGTAAAATAAGGTGACAGTAAAATAAACAGAAATACCTATTTATCAGCTTTTTAGACTACTGAAAACATTTAAACAGCCATCAGACTTAATACACAGACTTTTTTTCTAAGCTATGTTATATACATATTACTTTTAAATGTCTAAACTAAAAATTAATAATATATCTTTTTAAGCATTTTTATGAGACTTTTTTCTATTATGTCTCCAGCAAATATTATCTTGATTTTCCTCCACTTTTTTGTCAGATCTCAATAGATGATTTAAATATATCTTACGGCATATTTCAGTTAAAAGTAAACAGGTGCTTTGCTAGCACCCAATTTTTCAATGTCCTCTTATTCGACTTCATATCTTGAGTTTCTTTTTTATTCTTAAGGCTGTTCTCAAATCCGAAAGGGCAACTTTATGACATAAGTTTTAATCTATTTCTGTTCGGAAATGCATGAAACTAGCAGGTGCGGTTGTTCAGAAAATATGTAATGGAACTGTGTTTTCTGTTTTTTTTTTGCAAATGCAATAGATCTTTCAGAAAATATTGTCAAAGTGGGCGTTTTGAACTGAATTTCCACGCGAAAGAAGAATAACCACTCAAGGAAAGTTAAAAACATCTTTGTCACATGATCAAAATTGCTTATAACTCAATAGGTAATTTATTTATCAAAAAGGGAAAACACAGTTCGATTCCAAATCGCTTCCATAGTTAGAGGCCTTCCAATTTTATAATTTTCTGTTAAAAAATTAATTTGTAAATGTGTCAAAGCATTTTGCGCTTGTTGAGTAGAGCAGTTGAGAACAGCCTTAAAAGATAATCTCCTCAATCAAGAAAATTTTCTTTTACAGCTTGACTGAAATCTTAAAGGTCATTTTATGTTATTAATTGTAAATAATCTGTGTTTTCTCAAAGGTAAATATTTTATTCAAAATATTGAATATTTTTAATCTATTTTATCTTTGCTAAATTCACATGTTTTAAATTTTCTCTTTAGAGCTTCCGATATGTTCATCAACACATGCAATTTGCATTCTACATGCATACAAATATAACCTAGACTCACTATGTCTCACGGAGACTGATGTGATAAGACTGTTAAAAGTAGAAATTATTTATATCCAATAATTTGAAACACTTAAATTACAAAAATAAGAAAATACTATTAGATTAAAAAAAAAAAAAAACAGTTGGTTAACCAATCGATTTAAAACCGTGCCAACCCCGCTGGTAACAGAATAAAATCATAATGCAAAACCCCAATCCCATTGTAGGAATGCAAGAAAAAAAGGCTTACTAAACTCAATAGCCATGATAGAGTAAAGAAAACTCACAGCCAATCATTCATTAGCATACAGAACAAAAAGTAACCAATGGAGAGAATTACTTATGATTATATAATCATTGAGGCATAATGTAATCCTTAGTAAATCTTGACTAATCAAGCAATCTAAATAGTAAAACTGTATTTTTAGCTCAAATCTACCATTTTGGCTATTTTTTTAAAAAAAGGCTTAAAAAAAAAGAAGAAAGAAAACTAACTACTTGTTATTTTCTTCCCAGCTAATTTTAGAAAAATTAGTGTGCCATGTAGATTTAAAGCTTATAAGAAAAAATTGATTGATTAAAAATGTTTGTCACTTTACAAATTTATTAATTCATAACTTGGATTTTGCATTTTTCAAAAATGTGTAAAATAAATCAAAACATTAGGGGGAAAAGAGAACAAAACCAGATGAAAAAAAAAAGTTTTTTTTTTTTTTTTTTTTAAACCATTTGGTTTAAACCAAACAACCCTGCTTTGTTTTGTAGTGGACCTCAGTTTTCTCTTGTATTTGACTAACTGGCCGAACTTGGTATGAAGTCAGTTTTATATAATACATATATTTTTATCACCATGGACTCATACTATTATATAAGTTAAATTCCCATAATTGATCATTATTTATAAATGTAATAATCAGAGTTTCTCCTAGTTTTAAAAAAGGACAGGGTGCAGCAGCCAATGATCCTCAAAGCAGAATACTTTGCAACGAACTTCAGCTGATCAAGAATGTTTTGCAGGAATAAAAAAGGAAGGCACAGTGAAATTTTATTAGATATGAAGTGCAATTGTATCTTTTATAGATATGCAAAAGACATTTTGTAAAACGCTGACACACGCACATGAAAGAAACTATTGCCAAAATTTGCAATTTTATCCCAATTGAATGATGATTTTTGCGGTTTTTTCTGACAATCAATTGACGATTTTCTTAATATTTCAGATTTTTTCTTCTTGTCAAATGGCAAATTTGTTTTTTTCTCGGACTTAATCGTCGAATTTTGCAATTTTTTTCCTGTAGCTGATTAAAGAATTCACAGACGAATTTTGTACTATTTTTTTTCGACCAATTGGCGAAAATCATAGTTTTTTTCATGTGACTAATCTATGAATCTCGTGATTTTTACTAACGACTGATTGGCAAGTGTTGCAGCTTTTTCTTGCGATCTAAGAATTTCATGATTTTTCTGACAATTTTAGAGGGTTTTTTTTTTTTTTTTTTTTTTTTTTTTTTTTTTTTTTTTTTTACACACGAATTTCATTCTGTTTTCTTTTTTGGCAATTTTTTTTTCTCTCTTTACCTTGGAACAGATTGGAGCAACAAATTTCTGATTTTTTTTCAGACATTCCAATGACGAATTTTGCATTTTTGGGGAATTTTGTGAAATTTTCCTTGTACCGATAAGCAGAGTTGTATAATACAGTAGACTCCCTTAAATCCGCGTATTTTTTTCAGATGTAAACAATGAAATTTACAGGTAAGTTGCAGGGACAAAATTCAAGATGGCGCCGAAATCAGCGACTACCGCAATGTTTTTTTTACCAAATTTTATGTTAATCATTCTCTTTTGGTTATTACAGCTGATTTATTATTAAATAAATTTAAATTACTTTTGATTTGAATATAAATTAGCATATCTATATGAGGACGTATCGATCTTACGATCGCTTTACCACTAGATGGCAGCATAGGACTTTTGGAATCGAATTGAATCGATTTCATTGGTAATAATTTAATATTTTTCTAAATTTTTATTTTACATAATTATTTTAATATCTACTTACGTTTAAACTAATAAATTATTTTAATATTTTACTTATTTTAATGTTTCACTTTATTGTAAGCATTCATTATAATTTCCCTTGCTTAACTACCAATCAAATTAATGATTCAAAAATGTAAACAAATCAATGACCAGAAATCCGCAAAATTCTAAAATCCGCACAACCTCTGGTCCCAAGCTGTGCGGATTTGAGGGAGTCTACTGTATAGACGCGCACGCAGAAAATTTTCTGCAAAATTCGGAACTTTGCAAAAAATTTTTTTTAGGAAAAAAAAAAAAAAAAAAAAAACTTAATTTTTGTTCTTGTAACTTTATTTTTTTTTTAATTACCGAAATATTTAAAATATTTACCAATTTTTTGTATGATTTATTTATTGTTTGCCAGGCGTGATATCTGTATTTAAACAATCCAGACTTGCGAAAAAGTCACAGTCATGCAGCAAAACAAATGTTCCTTCCGACTTCTAGAACAAGTTAGAAGTGATGTCAAGCTTCACAGGAATGAGGACGGTCATAATGGATCATAACAAACGCCATCTTGTGGACAGAGCCTGAACTAAACCAGTGGGTGGCTGATGTAAACATCACACGGCGTGCGTGGTTTAAAAGTTTAAAGGGAAAGTATGAGTTATGACGTGATATAAATAAATTCATTGAATAAAAGTATGAACTGTAAATAAAAGAAAGTTGCAATAGAAGAAAAAAAGCTTTATATAAAGATAAGTAAAATTATGAACAGAAAATATGTTAATAAAGAAATGGTTGTATGAAAATGAAGGTATGTACTGCACAGTGACAAGAATAAGGGTTACACAACATAATTTCTAACATTGACGAAGTGAGCGAGTTTTTCTCATGACCAATTGATGAATTTTGCAATCTTTTTAAATGAACGATTAAGGAATTCTGTGAGTTTTTCCCCCCGGCTATGGGATGATGAATTATTTTTCCTGCAATTGAATGGTGAATTTTCATTGAAATGAGAATTTGAAATGTTCTGCAGAGAAGTCCATTGTTCTACAATGTACATCACTTTTTAAAGCATATTCTGCTTTGGGGCCGATGAGAAAAGGCATTTTTTTTTAATTCTAAAGGGCAGGTTTTGTATTCTTTTGGGCACTTTCGGATTCTTTAGGATGCTAGTTGGATTCTTAAGGGCAGTTTTCAGATTCTTAAGAGCCCACTTCAGCCAGGGGAAGAAAGGCAAACGCTAATGTTAAGTCTATGGAGGCGTTATTTTCAAATTTCTTGCTTGATTTTAATATTTTTGAGTGATTTTATTGCATAGGATAGCTAAGGACGATCTACAACCAGGCTGGTTTTTACTTTTTCAATTTTGGTTTCAGATTTAAAAAAAATTACTATCACTTTCGGAACCGGTTCTGAAACTGAAACTATCCTGATATTAAAAAAAAATATTGTAACTGGTTGTAGATCGACCTCAGCTATCCTATACAAAAAAATCATTCAAAAATATTAAAATCAAAGGGAGAATTTTGAAAATAATGGCTCAATAGACTTAGCATTAGCATTTGCCTTTCTTCCCCTGACTGAAGTGGGCTCTTAAGGGCACTTTTCAGATTCTTAGAGGCACTTTTTTTTTTTTTTTAATTCATTCTTTCAATTTTAAAGCCTTTCAAGACAACATTGAGTAAATTTTTAGTATGCAAGCAATTTTTTTAATGCAAAAAGGAGAAAGGGCATTTTTTTGTACTAAGAGGCAAGAAGGGTGCTAATTTTTTGAATGAGAGGCAACAGGGGTGTTATTTTGTAAAACAAAGGATGCATCATCCCCTTGAAACTGCCTGGGGTAAACTTAGTATAATGAATATGATATTCCAAATGTGGTTGGATAGGTTCTTTAAAAACTGTCTTTAAAATTATTAAAGTATTTGTCATACACACACACATAAAAAAGTTTACAACAATGAAATTAGGTAATTCTATGCCAAGTCATGTTCGCTAAAATACCCCAATTCGGCTCTCTCAGAATTTCTTCTAAACACGAATCACAGAGAACAAAATGAAAAAAATATTAATTTAACGTCAAGTTGAATTTCATGGTACATTTTTTAAATTAAAAACTTTTCAAATGCAACAGTTTTAGCACCTCTTAATAATATACGCGAAGCTAACAGATATGGGATCAAGAAACATGTCAAGTAGGCATAAAAAAAAATATATATATATATACACAAGCATACTTTTCTAACTTATTTTTTATGTCACGAGTTGTCATATTTTAACTACAAATATAAACATATGAATTTTATAGTTCACCAGTTGAGTTAACAAAGTCGGATTAAAAGTAAATCGACTTTAAACACACTACACAGGAAATAACAAAATTCAAAACAATCAAACACCATCATAACACAAAAAATTGTTGCCACCACTACATACAAAACGTTAATATTTTGCATTATTTTGATTGGCTTTTCATGGCCCTTTGCAAAACGTAGTAAAATGCACCAATCATCGGCAATTAAATATCTACGCCTTACATCTCACCTGCGCGCGGGAAAACTCTGCATGCTCTTGTTTATGTTTCGTCGTTTCAATTTCTCTGACGCAGTTCTTTTATCAGATGTTCAAGTTCATAAAAAGTATTTTATTTAATTGTGCATGTCTATAATCATATTGGAAACAATTATTAATTTCTTAAAATTAGCTCTGAACCATAGCTTTTCTTTTTCAGTTATTAAAACATTAAATTTTTCATCTATTAATTGTACTGATATTATTTGAGTTATTAATGAAAAGATCTTTTTATAGGTTATATATCGCACTCTCTGGCTATAGACAAATTAATAAAATCGGTAGACATGTCTCCAATTGCTCCTTCAAATTTGCCCTCTTCAGTGGATGATATTAAATATAATTGCCAAGTGCCCATATGTGACATATTAGCCGGAAGAAAGCGAAAAAATGATCAGAAAAAGGTTGGTTTAGTTTTTAGATACTTATTAAATGTATTTTGTTGTAGGTAAAATTATTATGCCACATACTGCGCACATAACAATATAACATATATTATCTTACATCCTTATATAACATATATCTTACATTCTTATATAACAATATATCTTGCATCCTAAACAGGAGAAATAACAGTAACATTGACGAGCGTCTGGGCAGAGAACGACTTCTAATAGTAGCACGTTCTTCTTTTAACCTTGTGTAACTTTCCCTTTTCGCTTGCATTTATTATCGGGTTATCGGAACATTAGAATTATAAATAAAAAATGTCGAATGTTGAATTTTATAATTTGATTCTCAGAAAAAAATGATTTCTTTCAAAAATAAATAACATAATTTTAAAAGGAAATAAATAAAAAAGAAGAATGTGTGTTATTTATATAAAAACCTTTTATATATAAATCTCTAAAAATTATTTTTATAATTAAAGCTTCATATTTTAATATTATAATATTTTATTATACATGTATATATTAACACATTTTAAAAAAATAAGTAGATTTGTCAATTCTGCAATTATATTTATATATAATATAGTTATTTGGCAATTAATATTATATATAACTATATTCAAAAATCTGTGTCCACAAAATACTGATTTTTTTTCTTTTTCAACTCCGAAAATTCATTTTTACAGTTATTCATTTTTTATTAAGTTTTATATATTAATGATTCACCTTTCTGTGTGTTTACCTATTCTTTTTTTCAATAAGACCAATTGTCGTAAATGTTTAATATTTTGTTAAGATTAGCACACACCTCATCGTATCCTACTTTTTTTTCTTTTTTGCAAGCTTATGTCAAAATTTCCAGTTTGGGGAATTCGATTTGAATATTTTACAATGACTTTTTTAATTTGGAACAACTTGCGAATTCGCCCGGAGTCCGCCATCTTGTATCTTTGTTGGTCATTTATAACCACTTTACGCTTAATTTAACAACATAAACAACAACAAATATAAACAATATAACCACTTTATGCTTAACTTAACAACATAAACAACAACAAACATAAATAACAACAAAAATAAATAAATTTCAAAATCAGCGATGATCAACAAAGAAACAAGATGGCGGACTCCGGGCGAATCCGCAAGTAGTACCTTTAATTTATTATTAAATGATTTTATGAAGGAGGTACTATGAGATAATATATTTTTTAACTATTACGTTTAGCAGATTAAGTAGGAAGGAGGAGGGGGGGGGGGGGATTGGTTTAAATTTTTTAACTTACATAAGCACGAAAATATCAATTTTCCCGCTTAATTTACTGCATCTATTTGACATTAAATGAAATTTCCCTTCCAGAGTTGCAATTTTTATAAGTTCTTTTTTCTTTTCTGATATATATATATATTTCAGTGTGGTTAAAATGCTAAAACTTCGACATGTTTTTCAATTAACTCGATTTTTAACTACATTGAAACTACATTAGAAGATTTACACAATCATTTAATAAATTTTAGAAGGATTTTGCCATTTAAAATCAATTAATTAAATTTGTATTTATAGGAATTTTGTGCAATATTTATAACTTCATTCAAATCTTTTATTTTAAATATATTTTTTAGTATTTTAATAGAATTAGGAAATGTACAAGTATAATGCTCTTATAAGAGAAACATAGGAATAATACCGAACTGAAACTTTTCCCCACAATCTTTCAACGTCAAGAAAGCTGAAGAGATGCAAATGAAAAAAAAAAAAAAATCATCCTTTTAAAAATATTTTTGTTTTGTTCAACCAATAATGCTTTTGGAATAAGATAACGTAAAGTACCTATAACTCATTCTAAAATGTACTACTACTAATCGATGCACATTTTATATCAAGTTATTTTAATGGTACGTTAAAGTAGCGTCGGGGCATAAAGGGTTAAATAATTAATTATTCGGATATCTGGTCCTTACACCTATAGAGCACACATAGAATTAAAAATATGAAAGAGAATGTTCTAAGAAATTAAAAAGAAGTGTTGTTTTAAAATCTTCTTAATAATTTTTAAATTAACTTTTCAAATCTTATTACAATAATTAAACTTTTCCTTTATTAAGTCATTTTTCTTCATAAAACCATTTAATAATGTGTCAGTAAGATATTATAAAATATCTTTTAAAAAAAGTACAAAAGTTATAAAAATCCTTTAACTGTAAAATTTTACATAAGCTTACGCCCCCCCACCCTGCCCCCTCACACACACACTCACACACAAAAGAAAAATAATATCATAGGATATGATGAGTATTTTCGAATGAATATATTATCTATAAAAATACTGCAGAATTCACAAAACAACTTATTTTTTAAGTCTGTTACAAAAATATATTAAAATTAGGGATTGACCGAATACCGAACAGTCGATTCGGTATTCGGTGGTTCGGCATGTAAACCGAATATTTGGCTTCGGCCGAATAACTGTGGATAAGTATTTTTTTTAAAGTAAAAGAATTCTCTTTTACTTAGAAGTAAAATAGGCTAAACAATGAGTTTTAATATTATGTGCATGAGTTTAAAGTTCAGCTGCACTACAAAAAACCAAGTCAAAGGCCATTTTTAATTTAAAAAAAAACTTTTTCCTTTCTAAAATAGTCTACATAGCGGTGAAATCAAAACAACTGTCTACAATAGAGAAAAAAAAATAAGGAAGATGGGCATCTTTCCCTTATCATTTAATTTTAATTATTTGCATTAGTTTTCTTAATTTAAATTTGTTTAATGTGTATTTTCTTTAATATACACATCAAATAAGTATATCAGAGTTCATCTCTGTATATCTAAGGTGTATATTAAAGAAAATACACACATCAAATAAGTATGTCCCTATGCCTATCCTCTAGCTTTTATAATCATTAAATTAAAATCACTAATTTGTTATCTTCATAACCACAATGTTAAAATATTAATCAAAATATAAATATGTGTCAGTAATTTGACAGAAAATATAGTTAAATGTAGATATTGATGTAATACCTTTTGTATTTGAAAGCATTCCTATTCAATATGTTTGTAATTAAGACTTAGACAGTCAGTAAATCAGCTTTGACAACATTGTTTCTTTTCATTTGAATGAACTTTTGTTTTGCTGACAATTCTTATCCTTAATAATAGCCTGTATAGTTTAATATTTTCATAGGTTCTTTATGGTATTGACTAGTGATAAAATAATAAAAAATAACTGATGGGTTTTGTGAGTGGAAAGAAGTCATTAAATTTTTTGTGTAAATTAGATTTAAGAATAAAATTGTAACTGAGTTAAATTATTAAGAATTTAATGTTAATTAAAATTTATTAAAAAAAAGCTAATATATGCAAAAATGTGTATTGTAAAATTTTTTAAGTATTCGGTTGCCGAATACCGAATATTCGGTGTACACTTTGACTGAAGCTTCAGTATTCGGCAAATTTGCTGCTTCAGTCAATCCCTAATTAAAATATAATAATAATAAAATATGAAGCTATAAATTTTTTTTTTTTTTTTCAGATTCATCTAACAAAAGATTTTCAGATAAATAACAGCCATTACTATAATTCTATTATTATTTTTATTATTATTATTTCCTTTATAAAACATTTCATATTTGCAAATTCAATGCTAGTTTTTTTTTTTTATTGTTGTTGTTCAAATTATAAGATTCAGCATTCTTCGCAGTTTATAATTTTAACAATTTCCATAATCGAATAACAAATGCAAGCGAAAAGGGAAAGCTACATAAGGCTGAGGGAAGAATGCAGTAGTTTTTCCCTTTTCTCCACAGCTGAAAAGGAAGGAGAATTTTTTTCTAAGTTCTACTGTTAGCAGTCGTTCTCTCTCCAGACGCTCGTGTAACATTGAGGTCTTGAAATTCATTTTTTCTAGTGAGGGGATTTACCCTCTAAAGAATTTTTTTCAGCCATGCATTTATTTTAATATGTTATGTAAGTCATTCCATGTCAAGAGATAAAATTTTCCCTTTACCTCTTGGATTTTTATGAAACTTGGTTTAATAAGTATTTTTACATAGCTATGAAAAAAAGCCCACAAAACTTATTCTTTTAATGTATTTTATTTTTAAATTGTCAACAGTTATTGCATTTTTCATTCAAATTTACTACATTTTAAATTTCTTAATTGCCATTTTTTTTTAGGAATACTGTTTTGTACTCTTAGGAAAATATCTTTGAATTTGCTTTATCTTAAGAAAATCAGATACCCTCATTAAATATCAATTGTTTTGAATTACATTCTGCTTCTAGCCATAAAAAGGTGAAAAAAATCTAAACAGTTTACTCTTGCAAAGTATTAAATTAAACCTACATGATTTTAAATACTACAAATACTAATTAAAAGGATTTATTAACCGTTCATCTTAAAAGCATGCATTATTATATGTGAAAGTATGGATTAACAATAAAATAATTGATTAAATAAAAGTTGGGCAATTTTTATTTAAAAAAATTATGGCACAGTCTATTTGTAGTTTAGTACCACATCCTCTTATGGTTTCAAGAACTATGCAGTTATTGGTTTCAAGAATGTATCAGTGCTATTTATACGAGTATACAATATATATATATAATTAAACCAAAAAGTATCATAAAATTGTAGCAAAATTATACATATATAGGGTCACCCTGGGTAATTCCGGGTCAAAAATCTGCAACATCCAATTATTATAAAAACTATTAAAAGGTATTCTTCCCAATTTTTGAATAAGCACTCTCTAATGGCTATATAATAAAATGCTTTATATATGAACTTATAATTGAAATAATGGAACAGATGTGTTATTATCCCGGGGTCCACCATCTTGGATTTTTTTTCTTGGCTTGAATTAAAAATTATTTTTTTATTAATAGTTATCATTATTATATTCCAGTTTTTTCAATATTATATTAACCTATCAACAATATTTAACCATTGGCGACATTACTACTTGCCGAAAAAGGAGTTTTCATGCAAGAAAAAAAATCCAAGATGGCAAACACCGGGATAATAACACATTTAAGCCGAAATAATTATAATTTTTAAGTAACCAGGGCTAGAAAAATGTGAAAATTTTTACATGCCCGGTTTTTTGCATTAGTGGTTTCGTGGCTGTAATTTTAAAGCTGGTAATGGTAAATATTACATAATCTATAAAACAGTAAAGGATACACCATTCAAGGAAATATGAAATTCTTGTGATTTAAATTTTTTTTTTTTTTTAAATAAATGATTCTCATTTAATAAGTAAAAAATACATCACAAAACTAATTAAGCATTGTTTTATTATACTCTTAAGTTACATTCCCCATATTCAATTGCTAGTGCAGCTCTAATGTGATGTGTACCTTTGGCAGTGGATTGACAGTGTTTGATAGCCAGTGAAGGAGAGGTCATAAGTACAAGTGTCAGGTCAGGGCCATCAATGATTATTTGCCTTAAGTCATTCATAGTTTCTGTGAAGAGGCTAGAGCAAAGGGATGTTTTAACTCTATTCATGCAGTTAAAACCCCTTTCACATGCAGATCTACATGCAAAAAATAAAACATTTTAAACAATAAAAGTATAGGTATTGGTTATCCTGTCGACCAAAAATCTATCGCCAAACTATAAGATTAAATGCCTATAATGGTTGATCGTAAATACCACATTCACTTGACTTTAAGTGAGTTACACATGTTTACGTCATCAGGTGATTTTTATTTCGACATTTTACTTGTACTTTTTATTAATGTTATACTAATTTATTTGTTTTTTTGTTATTTAAAATAAAAATTATGTCAATTTGTATACTTTGGCGAAATTGGTCAATGGGAAAACAAGTACCGTAATTTCGGGTAGATAAGCCGCCCTGGCGTATACGCCACTACGTCCGAAAATGGTAAAAAAAACCTGAAATTCCATCTCGTATACGCCGCACTGGCGCATAAGCCGCACTTATTGAAAGTGGTGTATGTACTACTATAGACACCATATTGAAAATTTTCGCACATTTTTTAAAAACTATTTTAAAAATTAGAATTTTAAATTTAATTCAAATAATGAAAATAAATAAATAAATAAATTTTGGTTTGTGAATTTATCCAATTGCATCACACATTTCAGCCTTGAATCGGCAAGTAGAAATATATTTTATGGAATTCTTAATATAAAACATAACGCTAGCATTACAAATAACACTATTTTTTATTCGAATCCATCAATTAAATAACACAACGTAAAATTCCGAAAATAAGTAATGATAATCATTTTGACAACATGAACTATTGGCAAAAGTTGGAAGAGACATAAAGAGATTTTTTTTTTAATCTCTTCACTACTAACTGTAAACATTAATGTCTATTAACAGAAATTAATTGGTACTCGATTTGATATATTCTGTAAATATTTAAAATAAAATGTTCTAAGAAAGTTTTAAAATAAACAAAAATTAAATACATGCGTTTATTATTGAAAATAAAAAATACAACATTCGCAAATGCACACACTTAAAGAAAACAAGAGAATCTACTTTCTTTTCTATTAAAACGCCGCAAAAAAGGATTCCTTAAATGTGTCAGCGACTTCACTTTGCGTAAGTGCAGTAAAAAGAAATTATTGAGCTGCAAGCAAACAGAAAAAATAATTTAAAAGAAAAAAAAAAACGAAAAGCAAAACCCGTTTTTTCTTAGCTATTAAAAAAGAAAAAAAAATCTCCATTATTAATTGTCCGATTTTGTTCAAATTTTCAGCAAGTTGCAATAACAGTAAATTAGGCTGTGTAACAAAATTTTATTAAAATATAAAAAGTTATTAGAAAATTACAGCATTCCCCAAAACCCCTAGTTTATGAAAAAGAAAAGAGCCATCTGCAGTTGTTTATTCAACTCTGTGGTGGAGTGGGAAGTTGAGCGTTATCAGAATGAGATCATTATCTTTGAATAATACGTTTCGTTATGCAGAAAGAAACCATGCATAGATTTTATTTTTTTTTTAATGACATAAAAGAGAACTTCCCGATATTTTTTTAAATGATTGTTATTTCTAATCGGTGAAACATTTTTAATATTGTTTTTCAGATTTTCACTCTATAATATTACATGATCTGATTTTTTTTTTTTTCTGGAAAAAATCGTTATTACTTCGTATACGCCGCACCGGCAGATAAGCCGCAAAAGGTAAAATTTAACTTTTAAACACGTATAAGCCGCGGCTTATCTACCTGAAATTACGGTAGTACCAAAGTATAGTATTGGTGATATCTTGTTTGAGTTGTAACTGTACAGGGGTCGATCCAGGCAAAATTTGAGTCCTATTTAGGGCCCTTTCACAAAAATATATTTAATAAAATAGACCCCCTTCACAAAAATAAATTTAATAAAATGGGGCGTTCACAAAATTGAATTTAATAAAACAGGCTCCTTCGCAATATTCTTTTTCATAAAAACTCTTTTAAAATGTGTAATTTGTAAATAAAACCAGGTCACAAAATACAAACTTCAGCAAGGGGATTTAAAGAAGTTGATAAATTCTTGGTTCGAATTTGAGTAACTGGATTTTAACTTCTGTTACAAAATGTTACTTTTCACAAAAATATAATAAAATTCACAAAAATAACTTCACAAAATGGGCCCCAAGAATAAAAACCTGCATTGACCCCTGCTGTGTATAGACTATGTCTAATACTAGATATTAATTTTATAGATTAGATCTAATATTAGCATCTCAAATCCTCACTATTGTATCTCAAATGCCATCAAAAATACATGCCCGGTTTGAAATTTTACATGTCACGGACATGTTGGGCAATAGATTTTTCGAGCCCTGTCAGAAACGGGGTAATTCTTGGTCACTTCTGGGGTCAGGATCCTTTTTGATATAAATAAAGTAGTAAAGTTAATTTTTTTAAGACCAGGTATCAAAATAAGTAGAATCAATCTTGTAAAAGTTTTGTTCATCTCATATTTCTGAAAAATAATGCATAGATTTTGTTTTGGGTACCTATTATAAATACAAATTCATTTGATGTGCAAAACACTCTTGTACATTTACAAAACATTTATTAGCCAAAGAAGTTTTTAACATTTATAAGCAGTATTTATTACTTCTTCATCCACTGTGAATACATTAATACCTTGCAAATTTATTAATCCATAAAATGTATTAACTGAATGTTTATTTTCGATTCTATCTCGCTTGGGCCAACTGATGTGTCTGGCTCCTTTTTCAAGAAATTTTACAGAAACTTCAATACGGATCCTTATCATAATACACAGCATAATAATTATGTTTATGGTTGTGTAATTTTATATAGAAACAATTATTAGAGTATTTTAAAATTTCAATTTAAAAATCAAAATAGAAAGCTATATCCAATACTTATTTTAAAGTAAACACTGAAAAGATTAGCAAAATTAGTACTATGCTATGGAATGCTTCGCGAAAAAAAAGTGATAATAGTATATTTGAGTGGTAATTTTGTTCTTTTAATATTGTAAAATAATTGTACAAGATCTCTGTTATTTTTTGTGCTTCAATTATTTACATATATATTTTCAGAAGAACCATTTCTATTTGTATATAATAGGTAATATTTAAGTCATTGCATTGTATTATTTATTTAAGGATACTCTGAAAAGTGATTTGTTAAAATATAGATTTTTTCTTTTCTAAATTTCTTTTATACTATTTTACTTTTAAATAGAAATTCAACTGTAAACAATAATATATTAATAGTGAACCTTGTACAGCATCATGTACCATTATGAAAATTTCTGTTTTTCAAGTGAAAGAAAATTAGTATTATATAAATAAAGTATATTTATATGATCATTTTAAAACTTTTTGCTGCTTTGAATGACATTCATCATCTTTAGTTTTCATTTTCAACTAGATAAAATACCAAATGTAAATATTATGAAATCATATTTATATCTTTCAGATTTTTTACAGTTTGATCAATTGTTATTTTGATAACAAAAGTGAAAATGACCAATCAGGAATTAACCTAGATGACCCTACAATTCATAAATTTATGAAAATAACCAGCCAACTTAACTTTCTAAATATTCATACTTTGAGATTTTGTGCACTTTGATTCGACTTCAACTTTTTTTTTCCAGGAGAGCTGTAACTTGTTAGTAGGAGAGCTGTTGAACATTTTTGAGTAGGTATTTGAGGCACCCTGAAAATTTGTGCAACACTTCTTTTGTAATGCCTGAATACAAAATCGAATGTCTGGCTGAAGGATCGTGGCCCAAAAACTGTGCCAGACACGTGTCAAGTGCCATTTTTTGACTACCCAAAAAAGGTATTTGAGGCACGCTGAGATTGAGACAGAATAATATTTATACTTTGAAAATGACAGACACTTTAGTCGGCCCAAAAACTGTGCCAGACACGTGTCAAGTGCCATTTTTTGACTACCCAAAAAAGGTATTTGAGGCAGAATAATATTTATGCTTAGAAAAAAATATTTTGAAAATGACAGACACTTTAGTCGACATTTTTGGCAAAATGGCACTTGACACGTGTCTGGTACAGATTTTGTGTCGACTAAAGTGTCTGTCATTTTCAAAATATTTTTTTCTAAGCATAAATATTATTCTGCCTCAATCTTAGCATGCCTCAAATACCTTTTTTGGGTAGTCAAAAAATGGCACTTGACACGTGTCTGGCACAGTTTTTGGGCCGACTAAAGTGCCTGTCGATTTCAAAATATTTTTTTCTAAGTATAAATATTATTCTGTCTCAATCTCAGCATGTCTCAAATACCTTTTTTGGGGTAGTCAAAAAATGGCACTTGACACGTGTCTGGCATAGTTTTTGGGCCACAATCCTTCAGCCAGACATTCGATTTTGTATTCAGCCATTACAAAAGAAGTGTTGCACAAATTTTCAAGGTGCCTCAAATACCTTCCCTAAAATGTTTAACAGCTCTTGGACTATGTCTATGTTTAAGAATTATCTCAGTATGAAATAGGGTGTAAAAAAATCACAATTTTTTTTTAAAAAATAAAAAAATCTGATTTTTTTTAATTAAATGAGATTTTTATGATTTTTTTCCCATTGTTCAAGTACTGAATAGCTACCAAGAGTTTTAGGCTTCCACAACAATTAAACCACTAATTGCTAACATAATCTATGTTTTTACATTTTAATTAATAAAATTATAATTATTAGTTAGTAATTACAGGAATTATAAAAAACTGCAAATTAGTAGTTTCATTAGATAGTATCATACAATAATGTTATATACATTAATATTGTAATAATTATGTAAAACTTTATAAATACTAGTGATATTTAACATTTATTAAAATTATTAATTGCATTTTATATTAAATAGTTAAGGCTATTTCAAATTAATAATTATTAAACAATAAACTCTCTAATTAGGAACATATTATACATTTTTAACCCTTAATTATTAAAATGATAATAATGTAGTATTCATTTTAAAAAGAAAAAGGGACAGGATGCTAGTTCCAAAAAAGGGCACTATTTCATGAGGAAATATATTAGTAATGTGTTTAGTAATATATAAGGAAAAAAAAAAGAGTAATTTTTAGTATGATAAATAAAGTGTCCTTAATTTTTAATAATTTTATGAATAACAAATTGAAAAATACAAATAAATAACACATTTTCATAATATCCTGTTTTTTTGTAAAGAAATAAAGTTTTATTATTTTTGCAAGATCTTGGCCACATGAATTTAGAAATACTGTTGAATGGGGAAGTTTTTTACAAGAAATCTCTGGCTACAACTACAGATGAATTTCAACTTTTTTTTTTTTTTAAGGCAGTGTGCATTTTGCCAATTTCAAAATGGGCATGGTGTGGCACCATTAAAAAAAAATGTACTAGAAGAAACAGTATAAGTAATTACAGAATTAATAAAAACTGCTAATAAGTAATTTCATTAGTTAGTAGCACAAACAACAAAACTAACAAATATTATTTGTAGCTCGTTTTTCATTTGTATTAAGGAAAATTACTGTAAACCACCAAAATCTAAACTTACACACATGTATGTGTTTGCTAACCAAAAAAATTATGAGAATGAGTTAAACCCATTCATATAGAATAAATATAAGTTAGCCACTTATATCTGAAATCCTCAAAATATTTAAGTAACAACATTATTATTTCCTCTCAGTGTGGATTATTAGCTTTCAGTAGTTCATTTTTTTTTTTCTTTTTAAGAAAAGTTTTGCTGCCTTTTCAATCCCTGATTAATTATTTTTATTTAGTATATATAAGTTACAAAATTAAAGCCTTTATTCAACCTATACCGAAGAAGCTCTTGCTGTGCTTAGCATTTTTATACCAATTATTTCTTTTTCTCATATGCATTCATTTACAATTTAGCTGTTGAGCCGATGTCATTCTTCTTTAACTAGAGATTGCCATTAGTTAAAATATATTCTTTTACTTGTAGAAATTTATTACACTTACTATGTGTATTTTATATAAAATAATGCATAAATTGATTACCTAAAGGAAATTATGACATTGCAGATTATATTAGATTTAAATATTATTTTTAAATGAAACTGTTTTAATTTGGATAAAAACTTAAAAACAATGCTTTTTACGAACTCAACTGTTTTTAATTTTTTACAATACTCATGAATTAAGCTTAAAAACAATTATTTAAAGCTCTTTTTTTGTTTATTCGTAAGTCACAATACCTGTAGAAACTTTCAAATTATGTTCATGTTAGATTTTAATACTTTTTTTGACATTTTAAACATAAAAATTTTTTTTGATTTAAATCAATGATTTTTTTTTTTAAATCGGTTCATTAAAATCATGATTTTAATCACTGATTTAAATCAACTGATTAAAATCGTTGACACCCTACTATGAAATAATGCCTTTTTGCAAGGCCAGTGTTTTTAATGGTGTTCTTTAAATGAAAAATGTTTACTTGTTGAATACTGAGTAGGGATGCACCGAATATTCGGTATTCGGCCATGTTACGGAATATTCAATTTGGTCGAATATCGAAATGTTCTTGCAAACTGAATACTTTAAAAAAAAACTTTTAAATCATATTTTTGAAAACCTTGTACAACTTCTACGTTTAACAGTCAACTTATAAAGGTATTCAGAATAATTAGAAACAGAATCATATTTAAATAAAAAAGAATGTTTTCACAATATTTATTTGCTGTTTGTTAAGTATTATTTAAAAAAATTAACCAATCACGAGGATTTTCATAGGAATTAATTATGTACAAATGAAAGTTCCTGAACATTGTCCAGTAAATAATTTGTTTCTTGCTAAGGTTTTAAGAACAACGTTTACAATCTCTGAAATTTATTGCCCAATCTAGACACTGATCTAGGGTGCATTTAAAAACTTCCTTACTTAATCAAAGAGAGTAGAACAGTTATTCTTGCTAAGTTGCCACCATATAAAATTTGAATAGATTAGATTGTATTATTTATTTACTTTTACTTTAGTCTCTTCCTGACAAACAAATAATATATGATCCTGTACATTTTTTCTTCCAATTTTTTCACAATTTCTCATTGATTTTAAAATGTTTGCTTCAGAATTTAAGAAAATTTTATTCATTTGCTTTAATTCTCAGATGAAGCCATGAAATTTAAAATTTTATTAGTTAAAAAATTTTTATAACTATCCTTTTCTTAAATAACTCAAAGCAGATTTTTTTCAGCATAAAGTTTACTTGAAAAAAGCTCTTGTTTATTAGAATGAAAGTTTCTGTTTTAAATGTTATGTAATTTTTGTTTTAAATTTAACATTTTAATGCCTTTAAACTTTGAAATATAAAAGTATTTGACAAGCTAAATATTCAGTATTTGGCCTAGTAGTTACTATTCAGCTAGCCTAATATTCGGTATTCGGTTAAAATCACTATTCGGTGCATCCCTAATACTGACATATTTTGTGCATTAAAGAAAACATTGGAACCTTCTGTGTTAAAATTACCGTTTGTATGTTTAAAATTACAAGTTAATTCATTGTTATAATTTAAAAGTAAAATTCTTTAATCATACATTAATAATAATTTCTTAATCTATAAGATATTATATATTGAGATGCTTATTAAACAGTTTATGAGTATTAAATTTGAGCTGTAATTTTCTAGTATAAATTAAATGTTGTGTTTACGTAGTATTATTTTATCTTTATAGGACATTGAAGAAAGTAGTGGTGATGAAGAAGTAAGAACTTTAAATAATTTAAATATATTTCTTGTAATTTGTCTGATTATTGGTTTTATTTCTTACACAATAAAAAAAGAATTGTTAACTCTGTGTATTTTGCTCTTCTCTTTTAGGGTTTGTTTAATGCACTTAAATATTAGGAACAAAATTTGGTTGCCTTTTTATAATTCAAAAATAAAATCAAAGGCTGAAATCAGTATTTAATATTAATAGTAAATGAAATTATAAAAATAATTTAAAAGCATTGCCTTTTGTTCTGTGTGTTATCCTATTTTAAAATGACAATTTCTCTTGTAATATGAAAAAACACAAATTTATTCAAATGAAACATCATATACAGGCACCAGATATATTAGAAGGAATAACACACATCAAAACAAAATTTGAATAAAATAACTACAGAATAAGTTGAAGAAAGATTTAGCTTAATAGTACTTATTTGTAGTTTTGAAGAAAGATCCTTTGGAACAACATCTTGTAACAGGGTTCGTATGGTCCTTAAAAGTGCTTACGTAGCATTTTTCAGAAGAATTTTTGGTGCTTAAAAGTACTTATCTTCATGCAAAATCTGGAAAAAGTCCTTAATTCTACTCTTGTATTATTTCTTAATCAGTGGTGAAACTCTTCTACATTTTTTTGAATTTATGATTTAAAATTAAATCTTAATCCTCCTCTCCTCCCCCCTTCCGAAATTTCACTTCCCCTTCCACAATACCAAAGATTAAAATCTTTAAAACTTACTTTTTTTAAAAAAACTAGGGGGCTCTGCCCCCTACGAGCTACGCTCGTCAACCCCCGTTCAAACACCACAGACTCTAACAGCACGCTAATTTGATCGTCTTTAAAAAGATTTCGGAAGATTGAATTATAATTTGAATCTGACAATTATAATCTGACGTAATTTTCACCAAACTTTTCTTTCTCTTTTTAATATTCACGTCAAAATACTTTTGTTAGAAATGAAATATTATGATGATCATCTTAAAATGTCAAGTAGATGTCTCGCGCAATTTTTAAATTAAAACTGTTTTGCAATATTATTTTTTGTTCATTTTACGTAATAAGTGTAATATGACGTAAATTCTCCTATTTAGGACTTCTAACGATTGTTGCTGAATTTATTATTTTACAATATTCTTTCTCATTTAAAATTCACGTGTAACTATAGTTTTTATGACGTAATTTTCAATGAGTTCCTGCTTTTTATATTTTTTGTTTATAATAGTCACGCGTAAAATAAAGTTTTAATTTGAAGCAAACATTACTGATTGCGCTGTTTATACTGTTGGCAACTGTTTAAATTAATACAATTTTCTAAAATTTGTAAAAAATATCTCTCGAAATGCTGAAAATTTGAATTTAAAATAGAAATAAAACCTCGAAAAATTATTCAAATTAAAAAACTAACTGCAATCTGCACACCGGGAAATTCTGACGCATAAAATGATCTAAAAATGATTAAATTCCTATGTTCAGTTTTTGCTCCTATAAAACTTTTTTAATGGAACGATTTTGTCCAACTTTGGCATTAAATATCTCTTAAAATAATTCTTCGATTTGAAAACTGTCTGCATCAGCGTGTTTATCAAACATTTCTCTATAATACTACCGATTTTCATATTTTTGTATGCAACAGTTTTTTTAATATTAACGAAGAAAGACCTCCGGTCACAAAAAATTCAAAACCGGCGGCGGCGGTGACAGCGGTAGTTACTTTTTTTTAGAATAGAGAGACTTTTTCTACTCTATTTGTTATTTTACAGTGTATAAATAATCAGTCCTAAATTTCATTAACAATTCATTTCATTTGTTTTTTTCACCCTCTCAAAATTTTGCTTCTCCATCCCCCCCCCCCCCCCCCCCCACACACACACACACAGACACAGTAGTCACAGTAAAAAAATTCTTTTAAACTATTTGTAAAAAAATTGTCACAATAAATAATTGATTATGATTTCTCTTCCCACCTGAAATTGACATTTCCCCTTTATCTCTTCTCCCCTGCACACACACACACACTTGAAGAGCACATAAAATTTAAAAAACTCCTTAGTTTTTTTTTCTTTTGTTTTACTTATTTGTAAATTTTTAGTAAAGTAAATAAATAATAAGTGATCTAATAAACACCTCCCCCATAAAAAAAAATTAAAAAATCTGCTTTTCTCTTCGCCCCCTCAGCTCATAAAGTTTAAAACCTTAAGAATCGTTGCTTTTTTAAAAACTTTTTCTGCTCTATCTGTTACTTTATTGTAACAATATATAATCAATCATACAGTTTTACTCCTCCCCCTACCAAAATTGACGTTTCCTCTCCCCCCTTACCTAGCATATAAAATTTAGTCTTTTAAACTTTAGTTTTCATTTTTTGAGCTATTTGTAAATTTTTAGTGAGTTAAATTATCAGTCATCTGTTAACCCCCCCTCCCCCTCCAAAACTCACAAAATTAAAAATCTTTATTTTTTTTTTTCTTTATTCCTATTATTATGACAAAAGTTAACACCCTGAAGACTTTCCTCAATCCAAAAGTCTTTAAAACTGTTTAATTTTTTTTTTTTTTCGATTTAATTGTAAATCTTTAGTAACGATAAATAATTAATCGTCTAATAAACTTCCTATCACTCCCACCTATAAAATTTGTACCTTCAACTCACAAAGTTAAAAATCTTGAAACCTCTATTTTTTTTTTTTTTTTTTTTTTACTTTCTTTCCTCTATTTTTTATTTTATTGCAATGGTAACGATAATTAATCCTTTAACTTTCACACATCTGAAATTACCTCCCTCCTCTCCTCCCCTCTGCCTCTTTCCTGCCACGTAAAATTTAGTCTTTAAAACTTCTAGCCTTTTTTCTTCTGCTCTAATTGTAAATTTGATACATCTGGCTGGCACGTCTGACTATTTTTTCTTCTCATGTATTTGTTATTTTAAAATTTTCTAAGTATCTGCTGCCACACGCTGAAATCCCCCCACCCTTCCAGTCCTTTTGAATGCTTAAAACTTATGGGGGAAAAAAGTTAAGATAAATATTTTGGTCAGAACTCCTCGTACGAGACAAATTTTTAACCAAATTGACGTAAAAATTAATGTTTTGTAGAAATTAACTCTGGCCGAGATTTTAACTTATTTCCCGGGCTGGCCGGTCTCAGGCCAATCTTTCAGCTGTTGCACTGAGCTGGGCCAAATTTTTTTTTATGAGTCGTCGTGGGCCTGGAAATTTTGGCCTGTGCATACCTCTAGTATACGGCATATCACGTATACTGTCCACTACATCCCTATTTACTGTTCATAAAATTTGTTTTGTAAGTGTCTAATAAAAATTGTTATTTAAAAATAAAGTAATATGGCGGCGTAATAAATGAGCCATTTAACTTTATTCATATTTTTTAAAAAAATTTCTAAAACGAATAAATGGCAATTTTTAAGTTAGACTTGGCAACGATACAGGTTTGATTCTTATCAATGAGGATCCCACATCAAGTGCATTTCAATAGGTCTCAGCAAAAAGCATATTTTACAGGCTCTGAAAATTAGCATTTGTGCCATTAATTAATTATTTAGAAATTTGTAAATTTGTTCTTTAAAGTTTGGTTGCAGTCCATCTTATATTCTGTAGTTATGTTTGTGGCGGTCTCTTCTGCAGACCGCACACTAGAGATGGGAAAAACAGTTACTTTTTGTTAACAGGTTCCATCATTACACCGCTAGCTTGGTAACATGTTACGATAACCTAATAATTTTTTAACACCTTACCAGAGGCTAAAAATTTGTTGAAATTTGCACTTTTAGGGTCTTTCTTTAAATTTAGGTCATTTTTATAGATTTTGGTTAAGCATTTGTAGGTAAAGAACATTTTTTGGACTTTTGGGTAATGTTTTGTTATTAATGTCTGAAAAAGGATCTAAGCTCACATTTAAAACGTAGAGGTAAAATTTACAAAAAGTCAAAACAGGTTTTCGAACTTCAGCAGTGGACATAAAGACACACTGAACAGAATTATATATTTACTTAAAAAGTTTAACATTAGAGTCTATACCCAATATGATTCTTCTTTTATAATTATAACATCCTACTTTCTTAGTCCCAACTAACCTAAGTCTGAAGATATCTGTACATAAAGGAATGATACAAAAATTTTTTCTTTTTAATAGCTTCTAGCATTCAAAACTCTCTAGGATTTAAGATGTCCCTAATTCAAATGTCATTCAATGTCTAGAATAATTCTCAGTTTTTTAAGGTGAAAATTCATATATTCAAGTAAATTTATCACTTATAAATTCATCTGCCTAATAATTAGGCTATTCGATAGATATCTCACACTTGTTCCTAAAATGCACAACTCTCTCTCTGTACATATATTTTGAGCATTCCTTAATATGAGTGGTTACAAACATGACCCCATTTGACATTAAAAAAGGATGTTTAAATATCTGTAAAAAAAGACCAAATTAGAGTAATTATATATATATATATATATATATTGCTTACAATATTATTTAGTCTCACTGTTTACATATCGCTGCGACCCGTAAGAAAAGAGACGTGTCTTGCAAATATTCATTTTGTGTTTTTTTTCCCACTAACAGGTCTGTTATAAATGTGTCTTGCTACACAAATGGTTTCATAAGTGTATCTATGTGGAAAATCGCTTTATTACGCCATATGTCCATTTATGACCACAGAAGAGGTGTGGTTTGTGTGGGGAGGTAAAATTACCCAACCCTCTAAACCCCATCCTACGTCTTCATTTTTAAGGGTTTTATTCTTTTATGCAAGTTTTTATTCCTGCATGCAGAGTTACGTGCTGCAGTTTCATCTTACAGCAAAATTATGCAAACTTGTCTCTTGCGAATGTCTTAGCGTAGACAGCTTTTAAAGGATATCACATTTGTGTTCAAATAATATCCAACAAAAACTAGGAGTCTTGCAAGTAAAAGGGAAATGGAGAAAAATCGTGATGAAATTAATCTTTTTTAAATGATTTTACAACTTTAACTATTACATAGTAAAAAAGCAATTACATTGGTTTTGTAATTTCAGTGCAAGTGAATGTTCAAATGTTTTATTATTTACATAACTAATTTTTTTTTAATTATGGTAATGTTTTTGATATTATATCGCTCACCCGCAAGAAAAGTGACATATCTCGCAAAAATTCATTTTGCATTTTATTTCACTAATAAGCCTGTCATAGGTGTGTCTTGCTGCACAAACAGTTTCATAAGTGTAGTTATATGGAAAATCCATTTATTACGCTATATGTCCATTTGTGGCCACAGAATAGGGGTGGATTGTGTGGGGAGGTAAAACTACCCAATCCTCCAAACGTCATCCTACATCTTCATTCTTAAGGGTTTTACGCTTTTATGCACGTTTTTATTCCTGCATGCAGAGCTAAGTGCTATAATTTCATGTTACAGTAAAATCATGCACATTTTCTTTTGCCTCTCCTGTGAAATTTACTTTTGTCGAGATGTGTCGCTTTTCTTGCGGGTGAGATATATTAAATGAACAAAATTGCCCATACTAAAATAAATGTTTACTCTCTGTATTCCCAAGCATTTTTTTTTTCACATTTAAAAGTATATTTCGTTTTTTCTGAAACACTTCACTTTTTCATATGTGTCATTTATCGAATAATGGTGCGATGCAATCAACTGTGTATTTTGACCTATTCGTTAACAATATCCAATAACATTATGGGATATAAAAATAATTTAATAAAATCTTTTAAATTTAATTAGGTTTAAGGCAAAATTTGTGAATTAAAACATTCCACTTTCATGATGTTTCCACTTATATGAACAAATAGTTTTCAATCCCTTGGGGACGAGCGACCGGTATTCGTGTCGCGTAAGCTGCTCAGAATCGGGGATTATTCTCACCAGTAAATTTTGCCTTATTTAATCCGAGCATTTTCCCAATTCAATTAGGCAAAATTTTCTGTTTTAAAAAACCGATGATGAAGAATTAGAAATTCTGTAAAAGACGCTTGTCCCGAATGGGTTAACACACGTCGCTTTCATATTTGACAACAGTGATTATTATTTTTTCCAAATTGCTTAGAGCATTTTTAAAATTTTTACAAATGTTCCTATAAAATAATAATCTTATTGTTTTAGTAAAATTAATTCCAAGAAAAAAGTTTTCTAGCAGTCATAGTTATGACAAAAAGTGCAATAAATAAATAGCTTTACCGCATCCGTACCTAGCATCAACAGGACATATAAATCAACAACAATCGAAAAATACTTTACCTCATCTTAAAATATCCACAAAAACAAAAGCATGATACTAGCTTACAAATTACCTCAAAATATCCCCAGCCACACGAATCTAACTTACAACCTTAGAAAACTTTTCCCACTCTCTCGATAACGTAAAATTCTCAGATTCTAATATTGCCAGTCTAATTAAAAAATATATTCAAAGCAATAATATATATTTTTAAATAATATAACTGCTTCATAGCTATGTATTACAAAGTAACTATAATCTCTCAGAGACATGATTAAATTTTTTTACACATTCAACATTAAAAAAAATCATATTCATGCTGAAGCGAACATAATATTTGAACATTTAACAGTTGGTATAGAATATTTGATGCTGACAAATAATTATAACTGACTGATATTTTTTATTCCTAACACAATGAGGAGAAAAGTTTGTTGTAAGTTCCGAGCAGATGAATTTTGCCTTGGGCGTCTATTTTTATTAGCGGGGGTGACTTTTTCATACTTAGGATGCAGTTGACGTTTGTGTTTTGTTTTTTAAGCTAAGTAGGATTTACTTGATTCTTTTGTAATAGTGGATTTTTTTTTTTTTTTTTTCTTGGAATGTTATTAAGAGCTAGGAAAAAAGATTTTGCGATTTTATTTTTATCGCAATATAAAATTAAAGTAAAGCTAAAATAGTTTTCTTTTCTTTTGTCTTATTTTCAGTTTTTTGCAAGGGAAATTGATAAATAGTTATAAAATTAATACGCAGTTTCTGATATTCTGTTACTGAAAAACAAACTTTAAAGCAATAACAGTTTTTTTTTAAGTGTTTTGTTAAATAATGCACACCTCTACCGCACACATACAACTGGCTCCCTTTATGCTTATAGATTAACTTAATTTTTCCAAATTTACAGTGATTAAGCAAAGTATTGATTTTTTTTTGCAGTTTACATTATAAGAAGTTGTAATTAGTATAACATTATATTGTTTAAAATTTTATATTTATTTATTTAGGAAGAAGTTTCTAAAGTGGTAAAAAAGAGAATTGTTAAAGTAGTTTCTGATGAGGTAAATTTTCTTCTCTTTTTACACTTTTTATTGAACTCGTGTATGTATGTAAAGATTGAATTTTGTAATTCATATTTCACACACTTCCTGATATGCTAGAATTATAAAAATTATAGATCAGGCAGTAGTTGCACAAATCATCACCTCATCGTGTTCACAGCTGAAATTACAGAATTAGTTAGAAATCAATTAGCATATTAAGATGGAACTGGTCTGCCAAGTCAAATCTTGCTTGAAACCACCTGCAGACCTTTTTTTAGGGGTTGATTGGTAGATCCCCAATAAAGTTTTCAAATGAAAGTCTTGCATCAAATAGCATATTAACATGGAAACGAATAAAAAAATAAAGGAAATTCGTTATGTCAGTCCTGATGCTCTTTTATTAAGAATTGTTCAAAACAAATTGGTTGCTATGTTGTTTTTTCTGTATGTTAGTATACTATATCTACATCTTACAGATAAGTGTTTTAATCCGTACTAATATTATAAAGAAGTAATATTTGGCAAATAAATAAATAGGATGCTAAATTCATCTTTTAAAAAGTTGAACTTAAAATTACACTATGTGCAAAATACTTAAAAGATAACAAAAATATTTTAAGATATATATATATGCAGGGTGTCCGGTCTCAACGGTGTCCAATGGCTAATTCCTAAACCATTAGTCATAGGCATATAGTTCCAGTTACAAAAATGTTTTAAATCAGGTAAGGAAATATTTTAAAAGCGATTTGGGTCAATAAAAACATTTCTTAAAAAAATACGAAATTTAAATTTTTATATGGTACCCCGGTCCTATAAGTTATATTTAGTGAAATTTTCCTTTTACACTGACAAGTAATACAAAAAAAGTCCCGTTATTCTACGATTAAAATTGACCGAGTAATAGCTGTTTAAAGTTGGAGCATATTTTTTGCTGCAAATTGGTGGTCATTCACAAATTTAGTTGAAATATAATTTCGTGAGATATAAAAAATGTTTGGTAATAAAATTAACATTGCAATATAAATTTGAAATCTTTAATCATTCTGGCATATTAATGGAAAATATATAATTTGTAATAAACATTTAAGAAGAAAGAAAAAACAGAATTTTTGTTAAATAAAATGATTCTAAATTAACAGCCTCAAATCTTTACAAAATGATACGTATTTTAAAATATTATTAGATTGCACAAGCCTGCAAAAGTTGGGTTATGTCATGTTTTTTAGCTTTTGATAATTGATTCTTATATATTCTGTACCGCTGAATCCGAAATTGACCTTCATTATTAGCTATCTATCATACCAGGGCTTTTCGCAAATTGCAAATTTCAAAGTTAAGAAGTTCAGTGTTAAAATTGAATTTCCTATCCCATCTCATCAGACCACTCAGCTGTTTAGCTGTAAGAATCCCAGGATAAGCAAAAATATCGAATAAATTTTTTAATCAAATAAAATAAAATAAAATAAAAAATGTTTTACATATGTTTTATAGTATGAGATTTTCGCTATATTTTAACTTACACATTTGCGATTTGCAAAAAAATTCTAACGTGATGTTTAAAAATGAAGGTCATTTTCAGATTCAATGCTAAAAAGTGCGTAAAAATCAATTATCAAAAGTTCTCCTCTACTTTATAGTATTTGATTTTTGTTATTCTTTAAATTTGAAAATTTATGATTTGCGAAATATCCTAACATGATGGTTAAAAATTAAGGTAATTTTCGGATTCAGTGCTAAAAAATACATAAAAGTTTAAAAAACCCAACAATCGCAGTCTTGTATTATCTAATCTAAAACTTTTTCTTAAACTCCTTGGCAGAAACCTAACCTAAATTTTCTGTGTTATCCTGTAAAATAAGTATAAATGGTAACAACCGAAAATCTTAATAATATTAGATTGTTATCGGATTTGCGCCAGTATGTAAAATGCAATCTCGATCGGATATTTAAAAGTGGGCTAAAGTTCGAGTACAAATTTTGAACTGGAAAAACATACATACGATTGTTGAAGTAACATAAAAACTTATAAAAAAACATATTTTTTGTTAAAAGAAATCATAAGAGGAATAGTCTCAAATCCTGACAAAATAAAACATATGTTATATTTTAGCCAATTTGAGACTTAATCATAATACTTGTAGGATTTTTTTTCAAAGCGCAGATACACATGAAGTAAGATCTTCGAATACTTTAAACACTTGGTATATGATCCCTCAAAGCCAAGCCGAACTCATTTGTTTTCAGAGTAGAAAAGTGGCATAAGTCATGCATTTTTAAAGTTTCATAACTTGCTCAATTTTAGCATTATATGAATGGGATTTTTTTTGTCTTACTTGTCAGTGTAATAGGAAAAAATTACTAAATATAACTTATGGACCGGGAGACCGTATAAAAATTTAAATTTCGTAATGTTTTAAGAAATGTTTTTATTGACCCAAATCGCTTTTAAAATATTTCTTTACCTCATTTAAAGCATTTTTGTAATTGGAACTATATGTCTATGACTAATGGTTTAGGAATTAGCCATTGGACACCGTTGAGACCGGACACCCTGTATATAAATAAAAGATTTTAAATTACTTTAACACTTCTTAGTAATTTCAACTATAAACATATCCTTTATCAGAGAATACAAAAATATTGTTATTAGCATCTTATTTTCAAATTTCTCATAGTTGATGTCGAAAGGAGTTAAAGGAAAAGTCAATTTTTTTAGATCCGGAAAACATTGGGAAAATAAAAATATGGATATATATTCAGGGGTTGATACAATCTTTTATTCTTGGGGCCCAATTTGTGAAAAGTAAAAGTTATTTTTGTGGACTTTATTATATTTTTGTGAAAAATAACATTTTGTAACGAAAGTTGAAATCTATTTACTCATTCGAACTAAGCATTTATTAACAAAAACTTCTTTAAATCCTCTAGTTACAGTTTTTTTTTATTCGTGACCTGATTTTATTAACAAATTACATATTTTAAAACAGTTTTTATGAAAAGGCATTTTACGAAGGGGCCAATTTTAATAAAAGAAGTTTTATGAAAGGGCTTGTTTTATTAAAAGGAGTTTTGTGAAGAGGGCCATTTTACCATTTTAGTAAGTTTTTTTTTTGTGTGTGAAGAGGCCCATTTTATTAAATTTATTTTTATGAAGAGGCCTATTTTATTAAATTTATTTTTGTGAAGGGCTCTATTTTATTAAATAGATTTCTTTGCCTGGATCGACCCCTGATATTATAAATATGTAAGTAATATTTGTTTGTTTGTAAGGGATAATCCCTTGAATTACCAAACCAGTTTAAAAAATAACGGTGACAAAATGCTAGTGATCATCTCTGTTTTAACATAAACTATATTTTATGTCTGTACAACAACCCTAAAGTGGGTGCAGGTGCATAAAACATTCTAAATTTGTAATTTCTGTAATATTGTTGGGGGTAGAAATTAGATGTAGTGGTAACTTTTAAGACATAAATGCTAGCTAAAGAATTCGAAATTTTAAAAAGATGAGATGAGTGAAAAACATTCTAAATTATGATTTATTTGTAAAAAAAATAATAATAAATAAATAAATAAATAATAATAATAATAATTTAAAAGGTTGAAATGAGCAGGAAATGTTCTAAAAACCTAAACTATGATTTATTTGGAATTGTTAGTGATAGAAACTTGAAATTTGACAGGTCTGTTACTTTAGAGACGTAAATGCTTAGAAACTTTAAAGATACAGGAACAAAAAACCTTCTATAATTGCAATTTCTGAAGATTACACAAATAGAAGCTTGGAATTCGGCCTGGTGGTTACTTTTAAGATGTAAATGCTTTCTAAGAATGTTTTTAAAAAATCGAAATTTCAAATGAAATATGAAAGGAGCGAAAAACCTTTAAAAGGTATGAAAAATTACCATTTATTTGGAATTAATTTAAGTATTATGTTAGCCTAAGAATTAAGTTTTGTCAAACTGTGATTTAATTAGTAATTTTTTAATTATCCATAGAAGTGTAATTTCCTCTAACAAAAATGGGCACACAAATACCACTGGCATATTTCAACAACTATGCGAGCAAAGCCGTGGATTTTGCCAGTACTTTATATACAGTGGTAACATTTTCTATGATTTATATTTAATAAGAAATTAAACATAGCAACCAACTTAAACCTCATGGCTGACATTACTCTAAAAGTGCCTGTTGCAAAGAGAAAAAAAAAGTAACACTGTAAAATATTACCAATTTTTAAATAATGGAATGCTTAAAATGATAATATTTATAATAATGCCAGAACCATAATAATTTGTTTCTTTAAAATGGTATCATTTTTATACTTAAAAAACAATACTATGTAGATGGGATGTATAATACAGTTTAAATTTGTTTTGAAACTGCAGTAATATTGGTTGAAACTCTTTCTATTTTTTAAATGAGCTTTACTGGTAATTAAACAAATGCAACTCAAAAGTCATTATGATAAAAAATCTGACATGATGTCTTACAAACAATGTTGTTAAATAATTATTATTAATAATTATTATTAAGATGCTACATGGCGCAGAATGATATACATTTTTAAGAGCAACGTTAAAAATGGCAGAATAAACAAATTTTGCAGGCTAGTTTCGGTAGCGTATAGCGTACCGTCCTCAGTGCAAAGAATGACGGAAACTTGCTCATTTATATAGAGGAGAAGCGGATTCAACTGAGAAGTTCATTAGCCAATGGGGAAATAGGAAAACCTGGGTACCAGCCAATGGGAGACTAGTGTAGGAAATGTCACCAGAAATGAGTTTAAAAAAAAAAAAAAAGAATGGTAGTGATTAAGCAAAAGAGGATTTTATGAAATATTTCCAGCAATCTGATAAAGGGGGAATAGCAAATTCACTATTAACAATATTGTCATAATTTTGTAGATATGAAATGCTTCAAGAAAGTTAAGTTCGTGTACAGAAGTGGGTTTAGAGATGAATTTGGCTGAATTAAAATCAAAAGAATGATTCATCTCCCAGCAATGTTTAGCAATTGAATTATTGTTGATAATTATAATTGAATATCAATGTTGTTAAATTAAGCTGGAAAAGCTATTGTCAAAATTCTCTGACTAAAAGGCTAAACTTTTAAAAACAGCCTTTTTTTTTTCTTTTTTTATAATATATTTCATGTAAAGTGAAAATGATTTTTAGTGTGCAGACATTTTTAAAAATGTCTATAATTTTATATTTTTTAAGAAAATATAACTTATTTTTGGCAAACATTTGTAAATCAGTTTTTTTTTTCTGTCACTTCAAAATTTCCGGAAATTTTACATCTCTACTCTCAAAACTCCTAACATGTTATCACCAAATGAAAATAGATTTTTCTGTAGTGTCTCTTGATACTTTGTTAAATTTTGTTTCCTATGAAGAAAGAGCAAGGAGGTTTTGTCATTAAAGCCAGTTGCTGTAGTGGCGCATTAAGTGGCTTGATAGAATTTTTTTATAAAGCTGATTTTCTACATATGTTTCATTTTTCTTCTTCACAGCTAGTAAAAAGAAGCTATTAAAATAAAAATACCCTTCTGATGAGGATTATTGCATCATTTCTGAATTAAATTATCTTCCCCCTCATAAACAGTTTTACAGTTGAACCCGGTTAAGACGTGTTAAGGGAGTAGACGAAAGTCACATATAAAGTGAGATGACATATTAAAAATGGTTTGTGTAATTTTGCAGGAAATGGTCTATGTTTAAATAAAAAATTGTGTCTTTTACTTTTATTTAGAAATGAAAAATTATTGTATTCTACTTTAACTTGTTTCTTTTTATAGGACTGACTGAAATAATAACTGAAAAAAAATATGATTAAAACGTTACTTTATTGTCTGTTAATATGTGACAATCAAATATAAAACAAACTAAAAAAAAAAAAAAAACTAAACCTGGGCTGAATGATCCATGAAGGATCATGGCCTACAGTGCCCAACTCTGTTTACTTGACCCCGGGGTCCGAGGTGCTATGCAGCATGTGTCCCGGCCGGGTGGTCAGACCAACGCAAGGCTCTCGGTGTTTAGTTCCCAAGCAAGCTTGGTACTCATTTTATCGACCCCGAAGGGATGAAAGGTTGCGTTAACCTTGCCCAGCCGGGAGCCGAACTCGCGACCTGTAGTGTGGCAGACAGGTGTGCTGACCACTATGCTACTGGGCTTAAATATAAAACAACAAACATTATTTTCCTGCTAGGCTAATTTTATTTAACACAAAGAAAAAATATTAGATCATTGAAGCACAATCAAATTGTTAAAATCATATTTATTACGTGTGATAATGAGTATATTATAATCTGTTCTTCTTTTTAATATAAAAAAAAACTATCTTTATTAATCTTTGTGTAAAAGATATTGTTAACATAGCAAAAAGTTAGAAAACATTAAAAAAAAAAAAAGAATTATATAACTGCAGTTGTATTTATTTATTCTTTCTTTTTTTTTTTTTTTTTTTTTTTTTTTTCTGATAATATGTATCATGAAACATAGTAATGATATAACATAGATTTAAAACCTCACTAACAAGAGGTATATTCATCACTAATCATAATAATTTTTATGATGTATCTAAGCATCCTGAATTCATCTATTCCTCTCTTTACTACAGTAAAAACATACATGAAGCGAGAGACAAAGTATGTTAGGACGTGGGATCAAAGAATTGCAGTGTTGCTAATTTAGCAGGTTTTTATCAATATTATTCAAGTATATACCTCTATTTCTGATTAGTAATGTTCCTCTTAATTTATCTGTTATTAAATAAAGTAAATATTGCTGCTTGAAAATAGTTTTTTTTTTATGTGAATAAAAAAAATCTGCTAAATTTCCAACACTGGAGAAGAGAGAAGGAATTTGCATATTGATCTGTGAATTCGCATCTTAAGCATGATTTATTGCCTCAAAAGGGCTAAAAATCTATCGTGTATCAAGCGTGGTCGCGTATTAAACATGCTATTTTTGCATTATCCTTATGACCGATATTCAAGGAATCGAAACAAATCCACATATTAAGCAGGATTGTATATTAACCATGAGCATCTTAACCGGGTCCGACTAATTTTAAAATAACCAGCTTTTTCTGGATTGGCTAAAAGCTGGCAGCCCTTAAATAAACTGAAGAGAAATTGATATTTTTAAAATGTTTGAATGAAAAGATCTATCACTGACAGTGAAAGAAGTTTGTAAAGCATAACACAATTGTTTTCTTCGAATCAAAATACAAAAATAGCACTTCAGCTAAAGTTAACAAAACCATCAGGCCCAGTCCAACCATATTTATAGAAGACTCAAGGTCATTATTTCGCACCTCACATTGGGAACATGTTTTGTTTTTGCTCTATTATCGCTTTCTTGCTATCCTATGCAGCTGCTTATAGTTCTTGTACTAGTCCTGCAAACCAAAAATGCATTCAATAACATGTTCATTTTTTAGTAATTGACAAATCTTGCAATTTAAACTGATTCTTTCATTAAAAAATTAAAGCACTTCATCTTAATTTAAAAATAATAATAATAATAATTAAAAATCTTAAAATAAAATTTATATTAAGAATTTTTTTTTTCTTTTTTATTCTCACAATGACATTATAACGTAGCAATTACTGGAGAGAGAATAAACTAATTGCTGTAATGGTTGACACAAAATAAATACAGTGAAATACGTTTAACTCGAAAATGCTTAACATTAAAAATCGGTTAACACGAAATAATATAGTGGTCCGGACAGTATGCTATGCAATTTAATGCATTTTTTTCCTTTTAACATGAAACAAAAATCGTTTAACACGAAAAATATTCACTTTCGAGCTAGTTAGTTTAAGTTGAAATTGGTGAATTTTGTGTTAAAACCACTGAATTTTAGGTGAAAATCAATGAATTTTTTTTTTTTTTGTAAATTAGCTTATGTTTTATTTGTGTTATGGCTGAGAAATCGGTGTGAAAACAAACTGCTATTTCGTTTCAAATGAAGGTGCAGCTGCTTAATGCAGTTGATGAAATAGAAGAACGAAAACAGAAATCTGCAAAGAGTTTGGCATTGCCAGTTCTACTTTACACACAATAATAAAAAACAAGGATCCCATTACATTAAGGTTTGAGCACAGTATATTTAAGCCAGAGAGAAAACGTATGAGAACTGCTAAGCACGAAGATTTAAAGACAGCTTTGCTTATTTGGTTCAAACAAGTTAGATCTCAGAATGCTGAAAAAGACACTTAAAAAAAAGATATCAGACTTTTTCCCCCGAAACAATATTTTTTACTTGCTTCTTATCCTAATGGATGCAACTTACTAGTAGTTTAAGAGGAAATCGAAATAAAATTTGACGACGTCGAAAATATTTGTAAGTTTGTTCTTTTTTCACGGATCTCTTAACACGGAAAAAAATTTTGATCCCCTTAGTTTCGTATTAAACGCATTTCACTATAGTTTGGAGATGAAATGTTGCAAATTTTGTTTTATTATGATAATTTAATAGCATGTGTTGTTATTATCTGTGTTCAAATCACCGTTATATGTTTCTTTTATGTAGGATGAAGACAAGGAAAATTCAGGTGATGATTCAGATTATGAGGTACATAATTTTTATGTTTAAGAAAACTCATAAACGTAATTTATCTGTGATGATGTTAAATTTTTCTATTCCTGAGTCCCTATAACACAGTCCTTTTCAAAACATGTTTCTTCTTTATAATAATTTAGTAAGATAATTTCAATATGTTAATACAAAAATATATGTACTCCTTATTTAGGATTATTTCTAGAGTGAAAATATAAATGTAAAAAATAAAAGGTACTTTTCGGTTAGCTGGGCATCAGTGTTATATATATATATATATATGTGTGTGTGTGTATTTATATGTACATAAAATTTTTTAAACATGCTTTCATTAAAATTCACAAAAATGTAGAAAAAAAAATATTTTTTTTAAATACACTAAAAATTAGTTTTGAAAAAAACTTAAATGCACAGAGTTGAAATAAAATTGCAATGAACTCTAATATGGACGATTAATAGATTTAAATGGGAATTTTGCCAAGTTGGCTTCATGTATGGAAATTTATTTTTGTTGCCAGATTGTCCAAAATTTGGCACTATTGTAGTAATCTTGTCATGAGTACTTTTTAACAAATACTCATTGTTGAAGCTGATATTGATTTCTACATAGGAAATCAAACTGTAATTGAGTAACCATTAAGTAAAGTTGCTCCCCCTTAGGGATCTAATTTTAAAAAATCAATATCCAACTCATGTATTGCCCTCAGGAATACATATATATTCCAAATTTTAAAGCTCTGTGTCAACAGGATTGGGTGAAAAATGAGTCGCCAGATTTGACTGCCACACACAAACATGACTAGTTGTAAGTTAAAAGAAAGCATGTAAAAAGGCTTTAGTTGAACAGAAAGTTTAATGTACAGTAACAATTAAAAAATAATAATAATTTTGAGATGTGATAAAAAAAAAGTAACACTAATTTCAAGTCATTTACTGAATTATAAATAAATAAATATAATTAAACTACAACACACTTGGCTAATTTTATAAGAGAAATAAAAATATTCTATGATTTTTGCAGACTTTCATGCACAGAGACAGATTTAGAAGTATACTATATGTATTTTTGGATATAACCCTTGGTGCATTTCACTGATTTTAAACAGGAAAGGTTGCTTCACCCTTATACATCTTTTCCACATTTTTTTAAATGTTTTTTCCCTTCAATCTTTTGTGTAAGTGTTGCTTTATAGAACATCTACGTGTAATCACTGACTTATTTTTTAAATGGGCTGTGCATATATAATGTTATCATTTTAGGGTGGAGGCGGGGTTTGTCTTTTGATATCAATATTATCATTTTTTATCCAACTAAAATTTTCTCTTTCTATTTGTAACATGGTCTTTACATCAAAATAGTATGTTATCTTTTCTTAGTCTTATCTATTTTTATGAAGCTACAAAGTTATTATTAAAATCACTAAATTATTATAAAATTAAGAAAAACTTGGACTTACGCTGTCAAAATTTAGTAATTAAAAATCTTACGATGCTCATCAGCGTACATGTAAATAAAAACTATATTAAAAATACATTACAAATTATTCCCAACGTTTCGTGCTCTTTCTAACGAGCCGTCTTCAGGGGAGAGAGTCCTTGACCTCCTCGGAGCGAAGTTTCCAACTGCACTTTCACGGCATCACAACTAAAAACATTACGGTAACTGATCATTAACACAACCAAAATCAGTACTGTGTCAGATATAGATGGCGCTATATCCAACGCAGTACTGATTTTGGTTGTGTTAATGATCAGTTACCGTAATGTTTTTAGTTGTGATGCCGTGAAAGTGCAGTTGGAAACTTTGCTCCGAGGAAGTCAAGGACTCTCTCCCCTGAAGACGGCTCGTTAGAAAGAGCACGAAACGTTGGGAATAATTTGTAATGTATTTTTAATATAGTTTTTATTTACATGTACGCTGATGAGTATCGTAAGATTTTTAATTATTATTATAAAATTATTTAATTCCAAAATATGGAATACCCATTGCTTGACATTTCTATTCTTCTTCATATGTATATGCATAGGGTCAGGTGGGGGAAAGTGGTGGTAAAATCAAGCTTTTTTTAGAAAAGGCCCTAAAATCAAACTATTAAATTTATTTTAATGAAACTTTTGATGCATTTTCTATACATTGGATTCATATAGATTAAACATGAAGCATAACCACTCAATTTTATTCGATTGTTTTCTGACAGGGATACATTTAAAAGAGCATGTTTTGATACCACCACTTTACCCCATGGTGGGGGAAAGTGGGGGTAGTTCCAAAATTAGTGTATATTTAAATAAAAATGTGTAAATATTGTTTTTTAAATAAAAATACACTGAAATAAATGTATCTTAATTATTTTTAAAGGTACAAATGCACAAAAAAAAAATATTTTTCAGATATTATTTAATTAATGTCCATGGCTATCAAAATTAGGTTCACTTAGTATGTAGCATATATTGCTGAACTCTATATAATCTTCCCCACCAAATAGCAAGAAAAGTCTAATAGTTCCCCAATGGTGACTTATTCAAATGCTTTATGTGATATAATGTATTAATTTTTATCACTTGAGCGATTATTTTAGCTGATTGACTTTTTGACAGTATGCAATGAGCATAAACAAGATAGTTTGTAAACATTAAATTTGTTTCCAGTTTCTAAAACTAAAATAAGAATAGTTGCCATAATCTCAATATATGTCTCTAAAAAAGAATTAACAAAATATCTTAATTTAAAAGAGAAAATAGATTTTTTTCAATATACCCCCACTTTACCCCATGGGCCCACTTTCCCCCACCTGACCCTATGTAAAAAATAACTTTTAATTTAATTGTATTATCATATTAAGATTAAAATTTATAAACAAAGCCTATTTTTTTTAGATTAATACTTTTATTACAGCCCATTTTTAAAAATTAATCACATCTACAGTCTAAAATTGAATCGTCGTACGACATTGAGCTAAGCCTAACTATATCATCACTTTCCATCACCTCTGAAAAAAAAATCATAAAAAATTGAAATAATAAAATAATTCTTACCTTGATGCATGAATCTGTTTTTAAGAAGTTCTTCTACTGAAATGTATCAAAATATACTAATTTTTTCAAGTGAGAAAGGATCAAGAACAAAGTTTATCAATACCATGTGTTAAGAACAAACTGCACATATATGTAAACAAGAAGATAAACAACAGTAAACTTGTTGCCAGATTTACAAATCTTAATAGAAATATTTGTCACAAACTCCAATTATATATTAATTCAAAAAAAAGTAAAAATATGTACATTTATTGTGAAAAAAGTGCATTTTTTTAGATTACCACCACTTTCCCCCACCTGACCCTATATAATCACTGTTCGAGAAACCATATGCGAAATATATTTGAAATTAAACTTATTTTTACTAATAAATAAAAGAGAAAGAATGGTGTCCACTTGTTTTGTTGATAAGAATTTTTATCTGCCCCCCTCTCCTCCTCATCCTCCTCCTCCATGCGAGGCAAGTGCAAGAAGACATTATCATTGTTGAATGCATTATGTAACAAAAAGCTATTATAAAATACTTTTAAATAGTAACTATTTCTTTTAAGTGTTATTTGATATAAAGTTATTTCATGTATAAAGTGATATTTTATTGACTTTTCTTCATTTGACTCAACAGAGTATGCAAAAAATAAAGGCAGCCATTTTTGTATGTCACTCCAAACAATAGAAATAAATTGTAAAAATCTAAAAAAAAAATTAGACTGGTATATAACGATATCATTATGCAGACCTTCCAACTGATACGAAAAAATCGTAGTTGCTACGATTTGGACCTATAAGCTACGATGCTATGAAAATCGGTCTCAAATTATGATTTTTTCATCGAAAGTGCGAATCGTGGAAAGAAAACACGAATTTTGCCAAAGGAGCGTGTAAAAATCGTCAAAGAATCGTGGTAAAAAATGTGAATTTCGTCAAAAGTTTGAGGTAAAAATTCATTCATTCGAGACTTTCAACCAAGAATCGTAATTAAAAGAAAGTGAATTATGATTGTGGTAAAAAATTGTGAATATCGTGAAAAAATCACAGAAAAAAATTTGCGAATTTCGTCAAAATTTACTGCACTGGGCTAAAAAATCGGAACTGGGCTCCTTTTATAAATGTATAAAGCCGCAAAACAAGAAGAAGCTGTACAAATCATATAAAAATTTATGGAGGAAAAAATTTACTATATTGAGTTGAAAGTTGAAAGTTTGAAACCTTATTCCTTTTACAAATGTAAAAAAAATAGCCGCGAAACACGAAAAACCAACCAAACAACATCCAGATTAATTTGAATTTTGTGTGCTATGATTTCTCATTTTCAAAGGTTGGCAGGCCTGCATTATGGGAGGGGAGGAGGGGTCGAGAGATGATAAAGAATGATATTGGAAGGGGGGATGGAGTCCAAAATTACCAACAAGTTAATAACGTTATATATGCACTTCCCCAACTGCTGAAAATAATTTTTTTATTTCTCTGTAACTTTAAAAATTGTTTACTGTTTAGTGATATTTGAAAACCTATTCAAAGTATGATTATTTTTTTAAGCAATGAATTTATAAGCAAATTGTGTATTTCTCTTATTCTCAATCATGCTTATTTCCCATCTTAAAATAGAACAATAAAGTTTTAAAGACATTTTTATCTTTGAATAAAATTTAAAGTTAAAAATTCTCAAGTTTTATTGTCAGAAATATTATGAACATTCACTTCCATTTTCAGGCTTTTCCACAAATAGTTTAGAATTAAAAGTAAGTTAGGGTTCAAATATTGCTGTACAAATTGCAAATAAACTTTATTGTAAAGAGGAGAAAATATATTGAACAAAAAGTTTGGATTTCTTTTATTAGAGGGTTGAAATTGCCAGCAAACTTGAAAAATCGATAAATTTGTGAATCGTCCCATTCAGTCAGTATAAAATGACATAAAAATTAATGAAAAGATCCAAAATCTGAGGCTTAAGTGCATTCAAACCAGTCTTTGTTTTTCTGGAACCAAAGTTGCAGAATTCTACCTTCAGTAGATTTCCTTAGCCATTGAATGTGCACACAGACATCTTTCTTCTGTTAGTATAAATAATTAGGGGAGACACTTTAACAGACAAATTGTGCTAGAACTTATATTTAGAACCAGAATCAGCTGTATATCCTATGTTAGTAAATCTTTTGGGTAGGTTTACAATTAGCAGATTTTGCTTGGTTGTTTGTGACTCAAGCTTCCCAGCTGCTAAGCTCAAGTGAATAATGTTATCTAAAACTCTTTAAACTCAATTATATCGAAACAATCATTTTCTGCAGTTTTACTGTGATAACTTTTGAACAAGTTAGCAAATTTATGTCTGAGGTTCTTTAAAAAAAAAAAAAAAAAAAAAAAATAATAATAAAGGAAATCTCTACAAACTATACCTGAAAAACAAACTTTTTTTTTCCCTTCTTTAAGTTATAACAAAACGTATGATCAATTTTTATGGATTTTGAGTTTATTATTATGATTTATTTAAAATATTTTACTTTGTTTCATGTGTAGTCAATATACAGCATACTAGCGCTGTTAGGTAGAAAAAAGAAAATAAATAAAGTAAAGGGAAAGAAGGATTTTAAATTTAAATTATTAAAAATAGGAGTTATAAATATATTATGTAGATTTAATATGAATTAGAAAGGAGAAAGTTTACTATTAATTATTGCGGCCAAATGATCGTTAGTGGTTAATAATAAACATTGCATGTGAGAGAGGTAAACAAATATAACTTGGTAACTTCATGGTAAAATATGAATAATAAACCTTAGACTCACCTGAACTAAGAAAATATTTCATCTTGCCTGAAATCGTGATAGTGTATAGATATACAAAATAAATTTAACTTCGTGCCAATTATTAATTTTTATATTTTGTTAAATACTTTATATTTTTATTCTTCTATGTATTTCAAATAAATCATCAAGATTATTCCCATATTGTGAATATAAATTATTTCATTTAATTATATATTATTTAAAATCTATAATATTGAAGATAAGTATGTATTTAAAGGATTTATTACTAATAATAAATTTGGCACAATAATAATCAAATTATAAGATAGACATAAAACAAAACGAGAAATAAGTACGAACAAACAACTTTATTATATTTCAAAACACATTAAAGGAGGGGAAGGGGAGGGAGAAAGTGCACTTACCCATACTATATGTAAAAACATTGCCACATTCATTATTATTAAAATAATCAAACATTATTATTATATAGCACATATCTTCACACAGAGACATTCTTCAGTAATGTAAGTTAATCTCTTTTTATACTACACAATATCATAGTATTAGTTTCACCGTAACTCCCTGAATTGACGCTACATCGTCCAGATACTCAAAATTAATGTTCAGAGAAAGTTTCCATATAAAATCCATGTTTTTGGATCGTAGGATGTCATCTTTCATACACTTCTGAAGTTTAATAACGGAATATACAATGTAGATCAATAGAGGGAACACATCGTCGCATGTGTGTTATTTACTTCTATCCAAACTCTGCTAAAAATAACAGAAATTCTCATCAGTGGAGCACTACTCATAAAGCAGTATAAACCTATGGATGTTTGATGACTTCTCGGGTGATACCACTTATAAAAATGCTATATGCTTGATGCTTTCCACCTGAAGAAAAGACGTACTCGGAGTACTAAGGAAAATCAATCTGTTGGTTTCCATCATCGAGTTGTTGCTTTCATTAAAGTTGTATATTTTCATATTTTCTTTTTAATACAGGATTGTTAAGCAACAGCACAAATTCTTTACAGAATTCTTTCTAAATAAACGGAAACCAATTCCGTTGAAATTAATTTTCGTCAACGGACGAAAGTCCCAGGAGGGACCGAGAGGTACGTGTTTACATCTTGGAGTCGTTTCGCAAGAGAAACCACGCTATCTCCAAGGACGCTCCCAAAGAACCGCCGTTAGGCACAAACGATGCCGATTGGTTGATTTTAAAAAACGATGCCACACAGAGTAATAGAAGTGTTTGAATAAAATAACGTTAAATGATGAATTTTAGATTTGAAAATTATTATAAAAATATTCTATTACGGTAGAAAGTATTAATTTTAAGATTTATTATTTTATTATTGATAATTTTTGACGATCTTTTATGGCGATTAAATTAAAATTGTTTTTAAGTGAAATTTAACAGAAAAACGAACTTTATGAAAATTAATGAATATTTAAAGGTAGAATTTAAATTTTGAAAGTCAAGAAGTTTTTTGATTTAATTTAAATATTTTAAAATAGTTTTTTAAATTAATTTTAATTGGAAAGGATGTTATTACATAACAAGCGCTATAAAGAAGAAAGGATGACTTAAAAATATTAAACCTCGACTTCAAAATCATGGCAGAACTAATTTGCTGTACAATATTAAAACTTTTATTATTGTTTTTTACAGTTTCTTAAAACGTAAATACATGCAAAAAAAGAAGTAATAGTCTAAATTAATTACAGACTGCCTAATCTACGATCAAATTGAAGTCAATTTTTGTTATTTTAAACCTTTCTCTCCCCCTCCCCCTTTAGACATTCACTCCTCATATATGTTATCTATTCTATATGTAATTTTCATAATATTTTGAAATTTTATTTTTAGGTGAAAAAGGTCCATCCTAAGAAGAAGGAAAGGACATCTGAACAAGAGGTAATCCATTAAATTTTTGTCTTATGCTATATGTTAAAGTAAAATCGAATACTAGTTAGCCTTTTATTGCTTGAAAGTTTGGACTTAGATGGATTTTATTACATCTAAATTTATTTTATTTTTCTTATTATTGATTATCTTTTTTTAAGTAGGTTTGTTGTGCATGTGAGTGTGTGTGTATCTGCATTTGATGTTCATTATCTATTCTTATGGCTAGACTGATTTTGCAGATTAAATAATATCACATTGCTCTTGATACTCCATGTGATATAAGGTGTGCAGACCTGCCAACCTTTGAAAATGAGAAATCGTAGCACACAAAATTAAAATTAATCTGCAGGTTGGTTGGTTGGTTTTTTGTGCTTCGCAGCCATCTTTTGACATTCGTAAAAGGAATAAGGTTTCAGTCTTTCAACAACCCAATATATTATTTTCCTCTGAAAATTTTTATACGATTTTTAGAGTTTCTTCTCGTTAGCCTGGTTCCAATTTTTTTAGCCCAGTGCAGTAAATTTTGACGAAATTCGCGATTTTTTTCCCACGATCATTTCAGGATATTCACTTTTTTTTTTTTTTTTTTTTTTTTTTTTTTTTTCAAAAATTGTAATTCACATTTTTCTATCCCGATTCTTAGTAGAAATCCGCACTATTTACCACGAACTTTTGACAAAATTCGCATTTTTTTACCGCAATCCTTTAATGAATTTTGCGTTTTTTACTACGATCCTTTGACGAAATCAGTGTTTTCTTTCCAAGATCTTTCGCGAAATTTGTGTTTTGTTTCAGCGATATTTTGACAAAATTCATGTTTCTACCACGATCCTTTGACGAAATTTTTCTTCTGCGACCAATTGACGAAATTAATATTTTTACACGTTCATTTGTCGAAATCAGCGATAGTTTATCGCAACCGATTGGCAAAATTTTCAATATCTTTTTGCGACCAATTAACAAAATTCACTACTCGTTTCCGCGACCTTTTGACGAAATTTGCAATATTTTCCCCTCGATAGTTTATCGAAATTCGTTATATTTTACGCAATTTTTTGACGAAATTCGCAATTTCTTTCTGAACTCTTAACGAAATTAGCGATTTTATTCAGCGACCAATTGAAGATAATCAATATTTGTTTCTGAGACCTTTGACGAAATACCCGATATTTTTACGCGATCATTTGAAGTAATTCTCAATTTGTTCCGCGATCGATTTGGGGAAATTTCATAAAAGAAAAAAAAAATTTGCGGACTTCCAAGATATTTCAAAATATACTCGCAAAAGGATCAATTTTTTCCACGATTAATTTGGGAAAATTCCATAAACGAAAAAAAAAAAAATTTGCGGACTTCCAAGAAATTTCAAAATATACTTGCAAAAGGATCATAGGTCTGTGGAAGAATTTACAGGGGAGAATACTGCACAGCATTTTCCTTTATGGAGGACTCTCCTTTTCTGTGTGCAAATCTTGCGATTTTGCACACTATTTCAAACCTTGCCCCTCAAAGAACCAGCCCCCCCCTCCAGAGATTCTTAAAATGGCAACCCTGTTTCTAAGGAAGGGAATTCTTGTGTAAATATTTACAGAAACACTATTTACTCGTGGTTAATATACATAAAGAGAGTTTTTATGTTAAGAAGTTTGTTTTGCAGCACAGATTTTTTTTCCCATGAGCATTTTTTAATGTCCGAATTTTCGGACTAATGACCAATTTTTTTAAAACTTTCGGAAATGAATACTTTGCAATTTTGGAAATTTCGGAACAGAATCACTCCTGAAAAATATGCTGCGCAGGATAAAAATTGCAACTGGAAACAAAAAATGCGTTTGTGTATATTTTGCAAAAAATCGTAGTTTAAGACCGATTTTTGCAGCATCGTAGTTTACAAGTCCAAATCGTAGCAACTACGATTTTTTCGTAGCATTTGGCAGGTATGGGTGTGTGGCTTCATGAAAAGTTATTATGATTTAGTTAATATCAAAATATCAGTTAAAAGATATATTTTTACTTAGAATTCCACCAAAATATGGGTTACATAATTAAAGTACGCCTACTCAGAGCTATCTGTAGTGGGAACCATTCATCAGAAAAATATGAAATTTAGAATGTGTCTGAATGAAGGGATGCAAAAGACATACATTTAGCAGGAAGAAAAAATTAATTTCAAAAATGGCCACCAGAAAATGTGCTATTGATTTTTTTCAATAATTTAACAAAATACACAAGCTGTAGAATTGGCTTATCAAGACAACTACTGTTTAGTATGTCGACCATTATTGTCAAGTACCATTTGAAATCACAAAATAGCATGTTCAACAGTCAAGCAAAGCAAATTCTTGTGGGTGTAACGGGACATGCTGTCCATGAGTTCTGGCATGACAATGTTCCGTTTGCAGTCATTGCACCATTGCAAATGTGATTGAAAGCTTTCAAACTCTGCAAAGCTTCTGGTGCAGATTGACCATTTTGAAAAAAAAGTTTCACCATTAAAGCACAATCTGGTAAACTGTACAACATTTACCATGGAAAAAGGATAATACTAACAAGAGATTTGTTACATCTTTTCATTTTTATTGTGCGCGAGCAGATACATCACATGATTGGTAAAATTTGTATATATACCAAAATTTTATCAGAAAATGCTGTGGCCATTTCTGAAATTAAATTTTTTTTCTGTGAAATGTCTTTTGCATCTCTTCATTTAGATGCATTTAAAATTTGATTTTTTTGTGTAGAATAGTTTCCAATATAAGTAGGTGAATTTGGATTATGTACACCCTGTATATCATATGGGGGGGAGAGGGAATAAACAAATGCTGCAAATCTCTAAAAAGTGTATATAAAGTTTTGCCGAGAGAAGGATCAGTTCAAAAGTAATATTAGACCAGGACTCGTACAGTCCTTTAAAGGCAAGTAATTTTGGGTTGTTAAATGTCCTTATTTTTATGCAAAATTTGCAAAAAGTCCTTAAATGTTCTTGATTTTATTTTCTATTATTTCATAATAGCTGGTGAAAATCTGCATTTTAGTAGATTTCTGCTTTTTTAATATTGTTTTATATAAATTTCCCTTTCTTTTTGAAATTTCGTTTCTTGTCTTTGACTCCACAGTATACAAAGTTACTGCAGCCAGTGTTTGTTACAAGGTTGCCAACTACTGCACATTGTTCTGCTTCAGCTACATACTACTCATTGCTTACTGGAAACTACTGTTCCCCCCCCCCCCATTAAGTTGTATTTTAACGAGAGATACTCTTGTGTTGTCATGTTCCTGAGCTTTCTTTTTCATTTTTCACTGTGTCTAAATTTACCATTTTAAATTTTATGGTGATTTAAGATGTGTATTGTGCAGGACTTTGTATATTGGGGAAATATATAAACTAAAAATATACAATTAGTGTTTTGGTCAAAATTTTTATCTTGAAAGAAATATGAGTGTGTTTTACAAACACAGAAAGGCAAATTTACATTAGTTTTATGAAAATGTAGGAAAGGTCTCTTATGGTCAGATGTTTTAATGAGTTTTTGTGCAAAACAAATTTCATGACAGAAATTACTGTATGATTTGTTGAAACAAAGGCATCATCTGCCAGTTAAAGGGCTATTTTATAACGGAACAATTTGTGCTGAATTCAAATATTGGTCATATTGCCTCTAGCGTTGAAATATTAAATGGGCCATCATTGGTGCTCTTACCCTATGTATTGCAATAAAATAGTTTAATAGTTTGAAGTATAGTAAAATATAATTTCAGTCTTACTATACTTATAGATGTAAACTAACTAATAAAATAAAGTTCTTAAGTCTTTTTTTTATTATTATTAGGTTTAAATCAAATAAATTTTACTTTATTTATTTGTCTAATTTTTTTAAAAATCACAAACGCTACTCTGTATATCAATTTAAAAAAAAAAAAAGAAAGGAATGGTTTGTTGGGTTACTATCAATATAGTACAGTTTTTTCAATTCCTACTATTAGTTCACACTCTCCCTATATTTATTTATATATTTATCTTGTTCAAATTTTCAATCGTTCATAAAATACTCATTATTCATCCTATCAAGTTGAAATAAATTTTTTTTAACTTGTACTGGATGACAAGTGATGTTAATACAGTTTTTTCAAATATTAATTAATTAATTAAATTTTAATTAATTTTAGTTTTGCATGGGAAACAAAATGGCGGCCATTGGTTATTAAAGGTCAATGAAAGTATTTTCAATAAGGGGTTACCATAGGAGGGACCCTGTTCTGTCGCCAAAATGAGTCACCAAAAGTGACGCCAACTTGGCGATATCTCTAATATTTTGCCAAATTCCCATAAAGTTCCATTGTAAACCTACTTGCTTATAGAAAATCAACAAATTGAGATATTTTAATGCAACAAAAACTAATATTAGCTTAAGGGATTATATTAAATTTTTGTTTGATGGCCTAAGTAGGAATTGACTTTAAAAACAAAATTTTTATATTACTTGTTAATAATGCAATAGTTATTTATTATGCTTGCTAATTTTAAAATTTGAGTTGGGATTTAAATTAATAATGAAAGCATGGATTCTAAACATGAGTAGGCTTTTATTCTAGAGCATTTATTTTTTAAATATTAAAACATTCTGTTCATTTCTTTGCAACAAAACACATGTTACTTGAATGTTGTGAATTTATTATTTTTTAATTACTTTTTTATTTATTTATAGAGGAAGACATTGAGAAGTGACAAAAAAGAAACATTGTCTGAACGAAAGGTAATTATTTCTTGTTTTATCTTAGTCTCATGCTATAATTATTATTTAGTACATAATTTCAAATGCTGTAAGCTTTTGATTAATGGAAGATTTTAAAGGTTGTAATCTTTCTTTAGTAATTGTCTATGTTTCTAATGTTTTTCAACACTTTTTTAGAGTAGTTACATTCTGATAGCAAACCAGTATTACATATATTGTCTTTACATTATTCATAACAGATATGGAATGTACATCTGTAACATAGCAAACATGCAGTGAAAATTTCTGCATAAATAATAATAATAATAATAAAAGAATTAATTGCACATAAGTAAAATGCTATCATACCTACTATATTGATTATTCATAATCTTAGACTGATCTGTTGTGATCAGACTGACAAGGTGAGTAAAAAGCCATGTGTGAAAGGATAGAAAGACACATAATGATAAAAAGAGAGAAATCTAATGTTGTCAGTATGATGGTACATGTATGCATAGAGGGAGGGGGCGATTGCCAAAAATGAAGATAAGAAAATCTGATACATGAAAAGGAGAACAGAAAGAAAAAACTTTAATTTGGAAGCTATTGATTTATCAACTTTAAGTGTGTTCCATGTATAGCAGAGGAATGTAGTTTTGTCTTTAAAATTAATTTTGTTTCATAATTAGAGTTCAAAATTTTAAATATGTAATCAGGGGTCAATCTAGGCAAAATTTGGGGCCTATTTAGGACCCCTTCACAAAAATCCATTTAATAGAACAGACCCTTTTACAAAATTCCTCGTAATAAAATAGGACCCTTCAAAAAATTCTTTTTAATAAAACAGACCCCTGCACAAAATTCTATTCCATAAACACATACTCTTCATTAATTATTTTTGTATTGTTATGTTTTAAAATGTGTAATTTACAAAGAAAACAAGTTCATAAAAATAGAAACTTTAGTAAAAGGACTTAAAGAAGTTATTAATAAATGCCTGATTTGGATTTCAGTAACTGGATTTCATATTTCATTACAAAATTTTACTTTTCACAAAATATTATAAATTTCTCAAAAATAACTTTTACTTTTCACAAAAATATTATAAATTTCGCAAAAATAACTTTTATTTTTCACAAAATGGGCCCCAAGGAAAAATCCTTGCATCGACCCCTGGTAATCAGTGAGCTCTGGTAGGGAATACAGCTGTTTCATTTTAATACTGCCAAAAATTAAAGATAACTGTCTTTATCTGTAACTATAATTGATTATTACATTTTCATGAAGGTTGAATGGTTTTACAAATTGGTTTACAGCTATGAAAATACATTACTTTTCTTTATGTTCAGTTAAGGAAGTTTGTGCTAAAACTTGCATGTATTTGTGTTAACTAATCTAAAAGGTCATTTAAAAACTCATTATTTTTCTTTACAGCCTAAAGGTAGTTCCTATGAAAAGATGATAGAGGAAAAAAGAGCTGAAAGAATTGCATTGTTGAAGTCCATGGAAATTGATCAAGTAAAATATCTTATTATCTGTGATGTTTTCAATTATCTTGGTTTATTTCATCTTAATTTGCTAAAAATATAGCTGGATTATTTGATGATGATATCTGTGTTGTTGCAATTTCTTTTACACAAACACATGAGAAATAATCATTCATTTAAACAATATTATACAAAAAACAATAATATATATATTTATATATAAACAAACTTTAAAAAATATCAGGTTTGTTTTCATAGCTGTTTATATCATGTGGCAATAAATTTCACATTTTGAAACTTAAATTCTGCCAAACTTATTACAAAAACATGAAGGCCCCTATACTGGAAAAGCACCCAATGAGCAGTGTTTAACTTTCACATGTAAAAGAAATGTGAATCATATAAAAGTGGATTTTTAAAGCTGAATTGTTTTAATAAAATTAAAATAATGTAATTTTCATTGCCATTTCTTTTTATGTACTAGTTCGAATCATGTAACTATTAACCTGGAAAAAACCTTAATAATGAATTCTGATAGAAAAGTAATCCTCTAGTTTTCACCTAATAAAATCTTCCATAATTGAGTTCAGAGCAAAATTTGACATCAAACATTAAAATTGTTTACAATGATGGGGTTAAGAATATACCAGAGTTAGCTACAAAACAATGTTAATTACGTCCTAAACTACATTCTATTAAACAATTTCAGCTTGCTGTTTACCGAATTATAGATTTTTCAACAACAAAACGGCTTGATAATGATGAGTAAAGTTAGTTATGCAAAATTTTTAGTAATCTGTTTTGGTGAACTGTGCTTTTTTTTTTTATATTATTCTTATTTCTTGGGTATTACGTATTATTCAGGCCAGGAGATAAATCGCCAAAAATGCTTGGCAATTGCCAATCTTATGTATCATTGCCAATCACGTTAAAATCAGCAAGTCAATATTTTAAAATTTATTTAACATTGTTAAAAATGGTTAATAATGTGAAATAAATAAATAAATAATAATAAATTACAGAAAACTGTAAAATATAATAAAATAAATAAAATATAAACTATAATAAATAAACTATATAGTTGTCAAAAAATAAGAGTTACTGTAATTAGTATAATTGGCACAGCTGTATCTGACCTGTCTCGGATAATACATAAGTACCCATTTCTCTAATGAGCATAGTAAGAAAGAGAAATAAATAGGCTTGTTATTTTCACAATTACATTATTATTCAGTATGCTGCCTAAATATGCCCTATAATCATTAATTAGTCTCAAAGTTTAAAGGCTAAGGCTTTATGTCAGCCGAAATTGCTTTATAATGATCAAAATTTGATCTCATTCTCAGATACTTTTTTTTTTTTATCTAGGCTAAAATGATAACAGATATTATCCCATTGGCCATCATTGGCATTTAAGTTTTTTTTTGTACATTACAAATACTGCTACTTTAGGGATAATAAAGTAACTGCAGATTAAAAATATATAATACTAAATCTTCTTTTGTCTGTTTGCTTCATAGTGAAAAACTATAAATTTACTAATCTCTAAGTACAAATTTTGTGCAATCGGATTCACTGTCCAGAGTCCCCTTCAAATATAAAAGAAACATCCAACAATACATTAAATACGCCCATTGGTAGGTGATCGGATTATGAAAGATTAGTCCAATATCTTTCAAAAACCTTCAAAAAAGAAGAAAAGTTATAAACAAAAAGAATAAACTAATGAAGAAATGATGAATTAAAAAAATATCGAAAATTTATTTCCAAAAGCAATTTTTATTGCAGAATGTTTGCTTTTGTGATAATAATAATGCATAATTGCATAAATTTTCCTAAGAATAATCTTTATCTCTTAACATTTGAAGCAATGAAAATTTATTCGCTGATCTGAGTTCGAGACAATCACAGGTTTTGGAAAAACCAGCATGTTTCCATACTAAAGTATGGTGAAAATTTTATTAATTGACTGATTTCAGCATATGTGTGTATGGCAAACATTTACACTAAAATTTAAATATTTGACTCCATTTTTATAATATTAACTGTTATTTATATAATTTACATTTGAATATAAAAAATTGCTCCAAAAATGCTGTCATGCACTTGAAAAGTCACCATTCTTGTGAACATTGCTTGGACCGATCTCTTGTTTATGCCTTTTTGGCTTAAAACTGAATTGTTCGACAACAAAAGTAAAATCAAAATCACAAATAATAGTTTCTTCTGTAAGTCACATGATGGAAGAATTAGATAAAAATAAAATAATAAAAAAAAAGAACAAATCAAAAACAAAATTGTTACTCCGATATTACCTTATCAAATTTTCAGATGCATTTTTTTTTTAACCTGATGCAAAAGATAAATCACCAAATACTGTTTCAATTGCAGTCTTTCACATTGAATAATTTTTAGGGGGTGGGGATTCTGAAATCACTGACATGTGTGTTGAATTATTTTTTTGTAGATTTCTTATCTAGAATTTCATGCGCGTGTAAGTAAAACTGCTTCTGAGATATGGCACAATGACCTAAAACTTTCTTTCCCCCTTTAACCACCTTAAGGGGAATTTCTAAAATCGCTGAAATACATGTTTAATTATTTATTAGTAACTTTGTTATCTCGAATTCAATGCTTCTACCGAAAACTGCGCTGAGATACAGCGAAATGACCTGAAGTTGTCGGCCACCCTATTTATAACCCCTTAGACAGAGGGAGATTTCTAAAATCGATGAAATATGTGTTTTATTTTTTAGTAGATTTAGTCTTGAATTTCACACTCCTACCTAAAACTCCTGGGATATGGCAAAATGACCTAAAATTTTTGACCCCCTGAACCCTTTTAGGGGTGATTTCTAAAATCGTTGAAATGTGTTTAATTATTTATTAATAGATTTGTTATCTTGAATTTCACGCTCCTGCCTAAAACGGCTGCTGAGATATGGCAAAATGACCTAAAAATTTTCAACCCCTTTAACCCCTTAAGGGATGTTTCTGAAATTGCTGAAATAAGCATTTAATTATTTAGTAGATTTGATATCTTGAATTTCACACTTCTACCTAAAACTCCTGTTTGTTATGGCAAAATGACCTAAAATTTTTGATCCCCTATAACACTTTGGGAGGGGGGGGGGGGTGTAAATTCTCTGAAATACGTATTTAATTATTTACCCAGAATGTTACCTACAATTGGATTTTATATAAGTAGATTAACAGTTAACTCCATTTTTCATAAAAACATGAGTCAGTATAAATCTGGGATAAAAAAAAAAAAAGAAAATCGTATTTCAAAATATTTAAATGCTTTAATATGCTTTTACAAGTATTTTAAAGACAAAATCGAATGTTAACTGGTATTTTTTTAATGAAATGCTCCAAAAGTCATTTATTTGCTTTTATATTTGGAATTTGTGGTTCTGAATGGCAGCAGAGTTCATTTGTTTATATCTGGTAATCTGTTGTTTATAATAGCTGCTTATCTGTTAATTTTAATTTTCAACTTAAAACATTATAATTAGATAGTTTCTGGAGGTTTTAGAAAAAATGAAGAATAGATGTGATAACAAAGCAGATTATGTGTATGTTAAACAATTGGCATACAGTCGAACTTGGATTATTCGAACGTCTTTAATTCGAATTCGTGGATAATTCGAAGTTTTTTGTCAGTCCCTTGAAACTTGTATTCAGTTAATGCTAAAAAAAAATCTTGGTTATTTTGAAGTCCAACTTCTTTAATTCGAAGTTTTTACCCTTTTAAAGATGACAAAATCTAGTTTCAATACAGTTTATTTGAAAAGTGGTCGGGTTATTTTCATCTATTGTGGAAATTTCCTAGTCCAATTTCTTTAATTCGAAGTTTTTACCCTTTCAAAAATAACAAAATCTAGTTTCGATGCAGTTATTTGAAAAGTGGCCACGTTATTTTCAGCTATTGTGGAAAATTCTTTAGACAAGAGAAGGGGTAAGAGAATATTCTTATCAGTTCTAGGAAACAGAGCAGGGATAAAGGGAGGAGTAACGAACGTCCTTTCCCTTGTAAGTGACACATGCTACTGTCGCGATAAATCATAGATGATACGCGTTGCAATTCTTTCGAAACCAGGTCTATAGTCGCCCGAGTTTTCTTCATTGTGATTTTAGTTTTTGTGGTGAGAGTTCAGTGCAAGCATGTTGTTGAGTAAGCCCCGTGTCCCGTATAAAACCTTATCTTTCGATGAAAAAATTTCTGTGATTCGTGAGGTAGAAAAGGGTGTAAAGGAGAAATGCATCATCGTAAAAGAGTGTGGAATAGCACCTAACACTCTTTCGACCTTTTTGAAAAATAAAGAAACAATTTTGAAATCTAATCGAAATCGCAAACGGGCTAGAGAACCTGATAATCCTGATGTGAACGAGTGTGTATTGAAGTGGTTTAAGCAAGCGCGGGACAAAAACATCCCTCTCAGTGGAATTCTTGTTCGTGCAAAAGCGGAAAAATTTGCTGTCAGCTTAGGAAACAACAACTTCAAAGCAAGCTCCGGATGGTTAGATAGATTTAAAGAAAAAAATGAAATTTCCTTTAAGTCTGTGTGTGGTGAAAATTCAAGTGTGGACCAAGATGCAGCAAATGAGTGGAAAGAAAAAGTTCAAATCATTGAGCATACACAGGACAGAGACATTTTTAATGTCGACGAAACTGGACTTTTTTTCAAATGTACCCCTGCAAAGACTTTGGATTTTAAAGGTGAAAAATATAGTGGAGGAAAACGCAGTAAAGACAGAATACCCTACTTGTGGGAGCAAACATGGACGGCACTGAGAAGTTACCTTTACTGATGATTGGAAAGTCAAGAAATCCAAGGTGTTTTAACAATGTCAAAACAAAGCCTATAGAATACAGTTCTACCACGAAAGCCTGGATGACAGGGAATCTTTTTGAAGAATGGCAGCTAGATCTCAATCGCACGTACCAAAGAAAAAACAGAAAAATCATCCTGTTTATTGATAACTGCACGGCCCATAAATCGATACCCGCTATGGAAAATGTCACGTTTGATTTTTTTTCTGCCAAACATGACCTCAGTGGGATGAGTCAGCCAATGGATCAAGGCATCATTAAAAATCTGAAGCATTTCTACAGATGCCTAGTCCAGACCTGCCAACTGCTACGAAAAAATCATAGTTGCTACGATTTGGACCTATCAACTACGATGCTACGAAAATCGGTCTTAAACTACGATTTTTTGCAAAAAACACAAACGCATTTTTTGTTTCTAGTTGCGATTTTTATCCCGCACAGCATATTTTTTAGGAGTGATTCTGTTGCGAAATTTCCAAAATTTCAAAGTATTCATTTCCGAAAGTTTTAAAAAATTGGCCATTAGTCCGAAAATTCGGACATTAAAAAATGCTCATGGAAAAAAAAAAATCTGGGCTGCAAAACAAACTTCTTAACATAAAACACTCTCTTTATGTATATTAACCACGAGTGAATCATGTTTCTGTAAATATTTATACAGGAATTCGCTTCCTTAGAAACAAGGTGCCATTTTAAGAATTTCTGGAAAGGAGGAGGGGTGGCGGGGTTCTTTGAGGGGCAAGGTTTGAAATAGTGTGCAAAATCGCACGATTTGCGATAAACTACCGCGAATTTCGACAAATGACCGTATAAAAAAAATCAATTTCGTCAACTGGTCGCAGAAGAAAATAAATTTCGCCAAAGGATTGTGGTAAAAAGTAGTATTGATTTCAGGTGGTGGCCCGGGGGAGGGAATGTCCCCCCCCCGGAAGATTTGAGATTTTGTGTTTCAATGATGTGAATTTTGTCAAAATATCGCAGAAAGAAAATCGAATTTTGTCAAAAGATCAGTAAAAAAATCCAAATTTCATCGAAAGATGAGTAAGAAAACGCAAATTTTCACCGAAAGATCGCAGAAAGAAAACACTTATTTCGTCAAAAGGATCGCGGAAAAAAACGCAAAATTCGACAAAGGATCGTGGTAAAAAATACGAATTTCGTCAAAAGTTCATGGTAAAAAGTGCGGATTTCAACTAAGAATCGTGATAGAAAAATGTGACTTACGATTGCGGAAAAATTGTGAATATCCTGAAATGATCGCAGGAAAAAATTCCGATTTTCGTCAATATTTACTGCACTGGGCTAAAAAATTGGAACCAGGCTCCTTTTACAAATGTAAAAAAAAAAAAAAAAAACGCTGAGAAACGAAAAGAAACTCTAAAAATCGTATGAAAATTTTCAAAGGAAAAAATTTACTATATTGAGTTGAAAGACTGAAACCTTATTCCTTTTACGAATGTCAAAAAATGGCTGTGTAACACGAAAAACCAACCAACCAACCTCCGGATTAATTTAAATTTTGTGTGCTACGATTTCTCATTTTCAAAGGTTGGCAGGTCTGCTAGTCGTTCAACACCTCCTTACTGAATCTTCCCAAATGCTTCCCATTACCCTCCTCGATGCATCAAGAATGTGTTTAAATGCATGGTCCAAAGTGAGCCAAAAAACTATAACAAACTGTTTCCGGAAAGCAGGATTCGTCAGGAACACTGTCCCTAGCGAGCTTTTAGATGAAGAAAATTTACCTCCCCCAGTTGCATGGGAAGACAGCATACCATTTGATGATTACGTCGACATTGATAAAAACATAGACATTTGTGGAGAGCTGTCTGATACAGATATTCTATCAGAAGTTCTAAACAATAAGAACATTACAACTGAAGACGATGAAGATATTGAAGATGAGGTAGAAGAACAGAGAACGATTCCAACTTCAAGTGAGGCAGTTATTCATCTAGCCAAATATCGTCGTTATCTAGAAGGACAATCTATCGTGAGTGAAGCTGTGTTTCGAGCTATAGATATCCTTGAAGATTTTGTTTAAAAAAAATCAAGTAAGCTCTTTAAAGCAATCTGAAATATCTCAATATTTTAAAAAGCTGTAGTTTTTTTTATTTAAAATTAATAAACACATTTTTTTTTGCAATTTCTGTTGCGATTAATTATTTTACGACGTAAAAATAATTTTTTTTTTTTTTGGATAATTCGAAGTTTTGCAGTGGTCCCTTGCACTTCGAATTATCCAAGTTCGACTGTATTTATGTCATCAGAATACTTACGCTTAACATGGCTGCAATAAGTTTGCTTTTCTCGAGCATGATCAAGAATCAGTATCGTCACATATTATATAAATAGATGTCTTTTTAGGTTCTGGATAAGTATTTGTCTTATCACGTCTACCTTTTTACATTATTAAAATTTATCTTTATTGCAACAGCTATTACTACAATAGTTTTCACTTAATGCTTTAGCTGGAGTGTGCTTTTTGCATCTATTTTTAGTCCAGTTACCCTTTTTGACTTCTTTCTCATTCATCAGTCATGTTTTTCTTCTGACCGGCATTCTGTTTACATCTTTCACACTGTGTTCACTGATCTTCTTGACAAACTGAGGCAATTTTGCCAATCCACGATAGCTGGCATAAGCTGGCCATGTCAGGAGCATTTCGTTTCTGCATTTTTCGCAAGATTTCATCACTTCCCTGAATGTTCTGATAAGAGGAAGTTATTTTTCTTTAGATAATGTTTTAAGTAATAAAGTCATATTTATTTAAAACTTACTATCATCATTTTTACACTTCTGCCTACAAGTCATTTCTATAAATCTTGATTTGATATATTTTTAAAGTTCTATCTCAAAGCACTGATGGTATATTTTTATTCGCTAATGCATACATATCGTGTGTATTACATTTCTCATTGTGTATAGTACTAGGACACTTTGCTTTATTGGAGTTGTGCATCTTTGTTTCATTAATTTTTAAGCTGTACAACATCCCAGTGTTATGATATATGTCAAAAACATTACTGCTATGAAATATTTTGCATTTCTAATCTAATAGTGTAACTACTGTGTGTAAGCAACTTAAGTGCACAATTTACAATTTTGAAATTGCTATAAGATCATTTTTCTTTTTATTGGCCTTCTTAATTTCCTACGCAGGAATTATTAATTTATTGTATGTTTCTAAAATACCATAGTTCTTAGTATATATGCCTGCTTGTTATTCCATGAAAAGCAGACTAAAATGTTACCTCTCTTTGTTTTCATTTCAGATCAAAGAAGAAATCTCTGAAGCTATAGGTGGTATAAGACAAATAAAGAAGAATTCAGTTACGAGATCATATAAGAAGTTTGTATTTGTTAAATTGTCATAATATATTTTATTGATGAAATTATGCTCTTGTACCATGTTCTGTACCATAGAAGCTGACTATATATTTTTCTTTTGCTGGCTATATTTTAATACATACATTTTATAATTGTCACTGCAACAATTTTTTTTCTTTTGAGTAATTTTGTGTTTTGCATTAGTGAAGCTTGACAGCAGCGTTTTCTTGAGATTATATGGCACTTTGTTTTGCTTTGTTTTTTAACTCTGAGTAATAATGCATTCCAAATGATGAAGGAATCAAACTTTTGTTTGAATGAACAGATTACCAAAACATAATATTTTAAGAATTTTGTTTTTTCATCGCTTCATTGTTCTTTTTCACATTCTCCCAAAAACGCATGACTGGCTTACAGGATTGTGTAATTATATTTTATGCAATTTTTTTTTTGTTTTTTTCGCTCAGTAATGAGTAGTTCAGGCTTTTAGAATTTTAAGTAAAAGTGTTATTTTTTTTATTATTATTTATTTGTATTTTAAGTTTTAAAAAGTATCCTTTTTCTCCTTCAAATGTGCTCATGTTGACTCAATTAATCTAGACATTTAAATTGTTTAACCAATTATAGCCATTGCCAATAAAAAAAAAAAAAAAGAATATCCAGGGCCAAAACTATATATTTTTCTTCACCCAGGGCAAACATAATTTTGGTACTCCTACCCCACCTCCTTTCCAAAATAAATTTATGCAAAGGATTTTTCGATCCATTGCTTTTATATTAAGTGTGAAATAATCATTAGAAAGTATAATAATCTTAATATTTTTAGGTTAAGTTAGTTAATCAAGTATCTCCTAGGTGGTCACTTAATGGAAAAACTCTGTGTGTTCACAGCAAAAAGTATAAAATAACTAATACATTTTTACTTTATATTGTTCGATGGCATGACATTTTGGCTGTTTCATTATTTGTTTTTTGTGTGTGTGCCAAATGATAAACCACATCTTTGGCACACCCCCTTCTACTCTGACAACCGGGGCGTATGTCCCCACTTACTCACCTGTAGGTTTGGCACTAAAAACATCTTCTATTGGCAACATATGTGTCAGATAAAAAAAGCACTGAGAATTGTTTTTAACACTGCATTTTTAAGATCATTGCAATTTAGTCTAGTTTCTTTTCTGTTCATCAGCTCAAATATTGAATCTTCTTCAGTTGTGCAATATTTCACATTTACATTTATGGTCTGATCTTTTTTATGCATGCATTTTTGACATCCTGACTATTTTCATAATTCAATATATTGTAAACTAAAAGTTGAATTTATAATGATTAAAAATTAATCTTAAATTTCCTTATATATGTGTACATGTTTTGGGGGGAGGTAGAGGAGTATGTCCTTCTAAACATTTTGTGAATCTAATGAGAAAAATCAAAAATAATGTTTGATAAGTTATAATAAATTTTGAAATTTTTAAAATACTCTGGACAGAAACCTTTTAAAGACAGATCACCAGGATGGTAGTCTGTCTGTGTTGTTATTTCTATTTATATTGTATTGCACTTATTCTGTTTATATTATGTTATTTTGTCTGCTATTAATGTTGTTTTTTCTGTTTATATTATAGTGTGCCTATTCTATTTATATTATAATGTTTTGTCTGCTATTAACGTTGTTTTCTTTATTTATATTATATTGTGCCAAGTATCATCTTAATAATCGCCAAGATGGTGATCTTGAATCAAACTGAGCATCTAACTTTTTTTTAAGTGTACTTTTTTGTTAGCCATGCAAGTGATAAATCGCCATATGGGTCATTCCATGTCAAATCAACCAAAAAATTAAAATTTTCTACCTGACCATCTCAGATTTCAATGAAACTGTTAGTGACCATTCTTTCCGGTGATATAAATGAGAATACATTTTTATAATTTTTTTATCACATTAAATTTTCATACAATTAATTATTTATTGAAAAATCATCATTTTTTGGGTTGCATAAATTTTTCAATTTTGAATTTCTCAAGTTCTATCAGGTGTACAGAATTTCATGACCCCTCATTTTAAAGAGAATTTTATAAGTTTTAATTTGATATCCAAGTTGACTATGCTCAGTTAAAAAAATTAATTTAAAAACTTTTTGAAATTTAAAACAATTTCTGGTAGTGTTTTTGAAAAAAATGTATGTTGTAATATTATAAGCTAAAATTTCTGAAATTTTTAGAGTGGGATCTCAATGGGATCAAGAATTATGAAATAAAAACTGAAAATTACCATTCAAATAATACATAAATAACAAAATAGCTAGAATTAGATTGTTATTTGAATGGTAATTTTCAGTTTTTATTTTATAACTCTTGCTCCCATTGAGATCCCACTCTAAAAATTTCAGAAATTTAAGCTTATAATATTACAACAAACATACATTTTTTTTTTCAAAAATGAAAAAAAAAAACTAATTTTTTTTTAATTTAAAATTTAAAAAAAATTAAATTTATTTTTTTAACTGAGCATAGTTAACTTGGGTATCAAATTAAACCTTATAAATTTCTCTTTAAAATGAGGGGTCATAAAATTCTGTATGCCTGATAGAATTTGAAAAATTTATGCAACTTAAAAAATAATGATTTTTCAAAATTTAAATAATTAATCGTATAAAAATTTAATGTGATAAAAAAATTATAAAAATATATTCTCATTTATATCATGAAGGTGAATGATTCCTGAGAGTTTCATTGAAATGTGAAATGGTCAAGTTGAGTCACTGGTTGATTTGACATGGAATGACCCATATATTGTTCCATTACTCTCAAATTTTTTCCTGTTATACCCCCTGCAGATTTCTGAAGTATAATGCTTGGTTATTTTATCAGGATTCGAAATTAGCAGTTTTTATCTGTATTTTGTACCCATAAATTTCAATTTGTCAACTGTTATTTTACACTCAATTGTTATTTTTTATGACTAACATTCATGGTCGGATTAAGTCAAAGGGGTGCCTGGCATTCCGGTATGTTATTTAACACCAAATATGCAGGTGGCTTGCCATGGTATTATATCTCCGAATCAATATAGGAGACTATATTCGCTGTGAATTTGATATCAATTTGCCACACAATTTTCTATAAGAAATTCTAATATTTCAAAACTCTAGAAATAAGATGAACACTGATTACATTGTAGTAGATTGACAAATACCAATGTTAGCTAAGATTTTCTATTTTTCATTCGCAAGAATTGTTGAAAACTGGAACATATTTTACTGTAAAAAATTATGAAAATATGATTAATTGGTTCCCACCTCCCAAGCTACACCCTGTATTTACTTGTTTCAAACAAATAGGTACAGTAAAATATAAGAAACCATAACAATACTGTACATTACATGAGATAAGGACAATATTTTTGTAAAAGTTTAACAAAAATCATACCCATGCTTACATTGGTTGACTTCAGTTTGGGGAAAAGAATGGGGATTTCCATTCTTATTTAACTCGCTGTTTTGAATCTAAAAATCAATGAATTCATTAACGCCAGGATCATTATATTGCATGGATGTATCATTCATGTCCATTAGAACTAAAATAACTAGAAATAAAAATCAGTAGCGAAAATGTTGAACAAACTGGTGTGATACATGATTAAAGCAGGAGCAATACCTACTCCTGCTTTCTAAGTGGTATTACGTTATCTTTGCACCTGATGAAGAAAGGTAAAGTTCTTTCAAAAGGCCTTGAGCATCTCATAATTTCATAGTGTTATTAGGAAGTTTTTGCCTTTAAGAAATCAGTAGATTCAGGAATCTAAAAATGCATAAATTTCATTAATATTGTGATCAGTGTGTTTTATAGTATATTTTGTTTGAATTTCTTAGTGATGCCACTAGACTTTTGAAATCCTGTATATTTGGGACCCAGGTACTTAACATTTTGCCGTCTGCACGATTTGTAAATATTTATTTGCTTAACTCCGGCAGCACTAATTCGGAAAAGTTTACTTGTCGCCGGCCGTTCTTGACATTATCGGGCGATTATAAATTGTTAAGTTTTACTAATCTCATCGTTAGTTCTCATAAATTCTCAACCCTGTTCCCCTACTTTCATGAAATTTCGAAGATATACATATGTAAATAAATACAAAATTTGTTTCTTTTATATATTTGTTTATTTGCATTTTCTTTGGTACTTAGTATTTCTCTTTCGTATGGTACGCAGCAAAACAGTCTCCAAGATGTAAGGCAACTCCACAAGACTTCCACATTAAGTTTGTTAGTTTTCTTTTTTTTGTTCTTTTTGGAACATACATGGCAGTTTCTTCGTTTTCATTTATTCGTTTCGGAAATAAGGACTTGTTGGTTCGGAAATAAGGACTAGTTGGTATTGCTTTGTGTGACCAGAAAGTCTGTCAATCGGATCATGATGAGACGCACATGATGTAGTGGCAACTTCCAAGTTTTGCTCAGAAGCAGGTACATGGTCTTTTACCCACGAATCGCACACTTTCAATAAAAAGTCGTGAAATCAGAGACTCTTCTGTTCTGTATTGAAATATTGACATGTACAGAATGTATTAAATAATGCGCAATTAAAAAGGTACATGCAAACTTTTGTTGACCATTTTATAGATTTTCTGTATATAGGGTAATAACTCAAATATTGGTCTGCCCGATCCACTCCTTTATGTATTTGTTATAGTCTAATACCTCAAATATTGGTCTGCCCGATCCACTCCTTTATGTATTTGTTATAGTCTAATACACTTTCAGGTTTTTTTATTGTGCAATTAGCTTTTCTACATGCTCTTTGCGTGTTAATCAAAGTGGCATTATGTATTGTAGAGATCATTTGTATCGTTTTAGTTTTTGAAGCTCTCCCTACCTGTCTGAGTAGTTCACCTTTCCGTTGATGACAAGCTTCAAATACATTGACATTTGCATGCTTTAATTTTTCCGGAAATCCTCTATTTGGCTTTATTGTTCCACAAACTCGAATTTTCTTCTCAAGCAAATTCTCTGCAAGTTCTACACTGTTGTAATAATTATCCATGTAGAGGTGATGCCACTTTCCATAGGAAGGTGTCAATAGTTCCATTACTGTTTTTGTTAAAAGGCTGTCCAACGCCGGAATATATTTTGAATGAAGAAATGTATCCTGTAATCGATCACACATCATCTGAATGAGTATGCCATATTTCGTTATTTTTGATGGATTATAAACTTTAAAATTCAACCATCCACGCCATGGTATCATTCCTTCATCAATTGAAATGTTTTGACTTAGATTAAAATTTTCTTTAAACTTTTTGGAAAAGTAATCAATTATGAATTGCACTTTGAAAAGCCGGTTGGCATTATTCGGTTTATTGTTGTTGTCAGAAAAATGTAAAAATGATATTTGTCTGAATCGGTTGCGGGACATCGTTTTGCGAAATATCGTTGTGTCTATCAACGGATTCGTTGACCAATAATCATCGATCCTTGCTTTTTTTACAATACCCATAAGGATAGCAAGCCCAAACCATTTTCTCAGTTCGAGTGCCGTAACATCCACAAACTTGGCATTTTTTTTATCCTGTTTCCTTTTATCGCAATTTTGACTGTGGTACTTGTTGGTTTCATTGCAAATATATTCAAATAAATCGTTCCCAATATATAATCTTGTGATATCCTCGATGCTCTGCATATCCTTGGGAAATATGTTTGGACCTGGAGATCCTTCAAATTCATTATTGGTCCACGGTAAATCAAACTCTGACCATTGTGCACTGTCTTCTTCATCTGACTCATCCGAATCAGTTGGCAATGGTAGCATTGGCCAAATTCTTCTTGGAAATATTTCACTTTCTTCCGACGATTCTGCTTCACTTTCACTTTTTTGATTTTCAATGTCTTCCCAATCGGCCAAGTCGTTTGGAACATCAGACAAGACGTCCGTGCATTCGTCGTAAATATTTGTATCGTCTCTTTCGTCTGCCATGGTAAAAGGGCACAAGAACTTATACAAATAAAAAACTTGATGACTTCTGTAACTTATTGTTACCGAGACAAAGCACCAGCAGAAAGCAAAAGATACTAAAGTGCTGTCGCCGACCACTGAGCGATAGTGTGCTCACGACACCACTTCAAAAGTCTATCACGTTTAAAACACAGTCAAAACCGTCCAACATGTCCATACTCTCCTTTTTGAACTAAAAAAAAAATCCACGTCTTCAGCCTTCCACACATTTGTTCTCTTCACTTCACTTCATTCCCTTTGCAGATTGAATTTCTTTTCTCTTCGACTCGACAGCATGGCTTATCGGTCTAGAACAGGCGATCATCAATTGACCATTCTAGGCGTGGACAAACACTGGGCCAAAACTAGTCCGGCATCTCAGGATCAGAAAAGTCTTCGAGTTTTTTTTCGGTCGTTACAATGCTATGCACACGACACCACTGTGGTGTCGCCAGCAGTTGGCAGCTAATTTGCGCACGACACCATTGTGGTGTCACCGGCCGTTGACCGCTAGTTTGCACACATCACCACTGTGGTGTCGCCGGACGGCATAGTGTTAAAAAAAAACTGTGTTCTTTTTGCTAAAATAAGACAGATTCTATACAAAATATGCCAATTTTATGGTCTTTCAAGTTGAAAATCATCAAAATCCCATCACAATTTGTTATGCATCCCTTCTCTAATTTTTTGCTTAAATCAGACCCTTCACAAATCTTTTAATCTTAAACCAGGACCTTTCACAAAATTGTTTGTCTGAAAAATAGGCCTTTCACAAAACTTTTTCAGCTCCAAATTTAATTGTTTTTAAACAAAATCTGGCCTGTCATAAAACAGCTGAAGTCACCAAATAACCTATTACCTTGTTATTTTATTCATAAAGATTTCTGTTAAAAGTAGATCAAAAGGAATCTGAATATAATGATAATTTCAAAATCGGGACTACATTTTTTACAAACGTAAAATATCTTCAGAATTTCACAAAAGTATAACCCTATGAAAAAAGTCTGGACAGACCCCTGATTAAATGATGTGCAATAGCCTATCTCTGTCTTCAATAAATTTTCTTTCTCAAGAATCAAATTGATCGACTATTGGAACATTCAAAAACCTAGGTTCTACTGTAAATAAGTTTTTAAAAAATTGAATTGTTTTGAATGAAATGGTTAGTTAAGCAGCCTAAAGCAAGGGTGATTGTGTTCAGGTTAATATATACCTGAATTCAGGTATTTATTTCATTTTCCATACCAGAATTCCAGTTTTTCTGATAGTTAAATTAATAAAATAAGACTAAAATATCAATTTCATATGATTTCTAAACATAATTAAAGGTAATATTTTTCATAATGAAATGATTTGGACCTCTCTGCAATAAATTACATGTTCTCTCTCCATGCAAAATCTTTTCCTTGCTAAAATTTCAGGTATTTTTTCATGAACTCACAATTACCCCTGCTAAAGCTTACTTTTAAAAAATCTTCATCATGAAATTGGTTCTAAATTATTTTATTTTACTTTTCGTTCTTTTAGAGTAGATTCTCCTTCATCCTATGAGCCTGTTCGTAGAAGTAAACGGTTAGCTAATATAGAAGTTGACTTTTCAGAAAATGCTTTAGAAAAATTAGCTGTGAAAAATGCAGTAAGTTTTTTAAAAGCTTTTGAAAAATCTTGTTTAAGTATATTTATTTTACTTTTTGTCAATCATAATTAATGACAGAAAAGGTTAAGTAATTACTTTCAAAAAGTAATGTATCATTTAGCTTTACATAAAGTATAAATTTATTTGTATAGGTTGCAATTGCAGTCCCACAAAGAAAACTGAAATATGGTGAAAAACATAAGAAAACAAAATATAAAAAGGTATTTACATAAGCTAGAAAATAATTGGTTCTTAAATGCTTATATAGTAAATTTAACAAGAAAAAGATAAATTTTTCAAATGGAATATTAGAGATTACATATATATATTTTAAACTGAATTTGATCGGATATTTTAAACATTTTGTAAACAACATTTCACCAAAAAACAAAGTTAACTAATTTTTTTGATTTATTATTGCTGATTTTCTTTCCCAAATTTTGTACCCAAATTGTAAAACTTTTTCTTGTTAAATTTATTTTGTAAAGTATTAAGATTATGATAGTTTAATTTAAAAAAAAAAGAAACAAAATAATAATGAGACAATCCTCAAAACTTCTTTATTTTTTACACAAGCAAAAAAAGTCCTTAAAAGTGCTTGAATTTGTGTAAAATTTAGTGCAAGCGCTTTATTTTCTTTGATAGGTGCTTAAGATTTTGTATTCAGACATTAAAAATAAAATAGAAAAGCTGATTAAAAAAAAAAAAAAACAATCTTTACACTAAATCCATGAGAGGGGGAAATAAGTGTGACTTAATTTCTGCCTTTTAATCTCCAGAAATACTTCTTATCTTCCTCAAGATCAGAATGACATGTTTGTATTGTACTTCGCTTTGTTGCACTTTCTCTCTGTAGGATTAAGTTAACAAAGTGAATAAATGAAAGTATGTGGGGGATTTGTTGTACCTGCTAGTTGCAAAACTGAAAATCCTTCATTGGATTGTACCAGTGACAGAATATTTTGTAGTATTAAATTTTTCATTTTTTTTTTTTCCCCCGGGTAAGTGTTTAAAAATTTAAGTAAGGTGCCTGATTTTTCTTCAGGGAAAAGAATATGAATCCTGATTACAGATCTCTAGGTAGTAGATTACTTTACAGGTCTAGAAGTTTTCATCCAAAATAATAAAGACAATTGTTTTTGTGTATGTGTGCTTTTCCAGAGTTTTCTAGGGAGAATGCTTGCTGCATTCAGAGCTACATAACTTTGCAGGAAGGTATAAAAATATCTCTAATTATGCACCTAAAAAGCAAATCAAAACATATAAACTAATATAAATGAGTTTAGACTTTCTTCAATATGGTGAGATATCTTGTAAGCTTACACGTGCCTCATTTGCCATGCATTCCATTTATGTCTCATAGATGACTTTGGCTGTGCTGATTAAATTGCTCCTAGTTGGCCAATCCAGGACAGTGATGTAGCCGAGGGGGGATGTCGTCCCCTCACATTTTTATTTTATTTCGGGCGTCCCCTTACTTTATATTTTCAAGGCGGACTCTAGAGACGCAGGAGGATGCAGACTTTCCAAACTTATAATTTAAAAAAAAAAAAATGAACACATCAATAAATAAACAATTTTAGAAATAAGGTACTGATTTTTAATAATTTTCAACAAATTTGAAAAGTGTTTACTATGCTGGTTAGCTTGTTCACATTTTAACTTCCATAAGTTTGCTTGGATTGCGGCAAAATTTTATGTATATTTTTGAAGTTCAATGTAGTATATCAGTATTGTAAATGATAACTATTGTAAATGTATTTTGTTTACGCGAAAACAAAAAGAGAGTTCTTTCTTATTACGCTTTATTGGCGGAAATTGTTTGAAATAGGCATTAATGAAGTTATAATATTTTAAATTTAACAAAAATGACATTGAAAATTCATTACAGCATGTTCCCTGTCGGAAATAGCCTTTATCTTAGTGGAAAACAATTGTTTTATAACTATTTTCAAAATAAATAATGCAAAACAAATTATAATGAAAATTTCATTACGTTAATTAGTGTTACTGAATTACGAATTCTATTCCAAAAATCTCCAGTCATGAAATAATGTTTTAAATTTTTGAATTCTATAGCAAGCTATTTAATGTCCAACAGATAAAGAAACTTTAATTAAATTAATTTAAATTTACATATTTAAATTTAATTTTCGAATTTTTTTTTTCTGCAATTGAAAATGAAAAGCAAGATTCAAAATAAAATTTGCCGTATGGGGGATACAGACCCTAATGTTCGAAACTATCAGCGTCCCCCCACTTTTTTTCCAGGACTACACCACTGTTCCAGAACACACCTTCTCGTACAAGTGGAATCTCCCAGTTCCATTTTTTTTTTTTTTTGGAAGCTTAAAGGACATATGATAGAATGAAGTAAATAGCTTAACTTCTTTTTGGTTTGTTTAGCTTTTCTGAGTTGATATCAGTTTCCTTAGGGTTTTCTTCTTCTGTTTAAGTTATGCTTATGTTATTTAAATGTCATAAGTAATTGTTTCAAATGTGTGATTTTGTCAGGTCTTGTTTGAAAGATTTGTTTGAATGTTTGAGAATTTGTTTGATTTTAATTAATATGGACAGTTTAATAAACATTAACTTTAAAGATCCAGTTTAATCTGAAATAAGTCTGACCGTGAATCAAGCATCCGGGTTATCACTTCAAATCGTGATTTAAAATAAAGTTCAAAATCCTTTTTGATAATAGAAAATAGTTTTAATTAATGATTTTATCGAAGTTTTTGGCTGCAGTGTGGAAGTTAACGGCATGTTAAAGATTTTTCACCATTCCGAAGAAAAATATAATGTTCAATATTTAAATTACATTGGTGATGGAGACACCTAAACTTTCCTTGCTACAAAAAATTCATGTTTATGGGGCAGATAAAGAATTAAAGAAGGTGGAACGTATAGGTCACATCCAGAAAAGAATGGGGAGCAGACTTCGAGAACTAAAGCATTCTATGTGTGGGGAAAAAAAGATAGCAAATCATTGAGGGGGCAAGGGACGTTTAACTCGCAAATTAAACAATCAGTTAACCATTTATTATGGAGGTGCTATAAGGAACAATAAGGATAGTGTAATGAATATGCGAAAAGCTATATGGGTGATTTATTTTCATAAACACTCAAATGATCAAGAGTTGCTCCATGATTTTTTCCTCAAGGAGACGCATTATGGTGTAAATACCAAAAGGCAAGAGCAGAAGGGGAACTGAAGGATTTTCACCATAAAAATGTTATAGCAGCACCAGTAATAGATTCCATAAAGAAAATTTTTAAGGATTTATCTGATACTAAACTTCTGAACCATTGCCTCGGTTGTCATCCTTATGAATCTTTTAATTCATTAGTTGGAAATTCTGCCCCAAAATTTGTGGTTCAAGCAGAATAATTGTTGTTATTGCTGCGAACTAAGCACTTGTGGCATTTAATGAAGGGAGACTCCAAATTATGGATTCTTTAGGTTTTCACGTAGGGCAGTTCGCTAAAATAATATAGTCAAATAAAATTGACATAACGAATCACAGAAGCTGATTAGTAAAGATAAAAGAACAGGAAGGGATTATTTATGAAAGGGGTAAATTTTAATGTGAAAAATGTGATACAAAATATGTAAACCATATTGGTTAAGACGACATACTTCACTTTGCAGTTAAAGTAAAACAAAATTTTAGCTGCTGTGTTTTAAATAAATTTTTTTGCAGAGGTAAGTGCTCTATTTTTACTGCAAGTATCCCTCGATTAGTGCAGTTTCAGTTAGTGCGACAATTTTTTTTTTTCCAGGTGCTCTCTCGATTAGTGTGGAAAAAATTTCGATTAGTGCAGGGAATTTCAATAAAATTGACTGTATATGTATGTCCACTTTTCCCTATTTAATATGTCTTTTGATTAGTGCAGTATTACTGCAAAGATTAATTACACACTAGTCAGGGAATACCTGTATTCTACTCCATTTTTTAATGTTAGTTTTTATATTCTGCTGCATTTTAAAAACTATTTATATTTTATATCTTCAATTTCAACTAAAATCTTATTTTATTTTTGGTACTGAATAAGTTATAGTATTATTAATTTTGTTTCTTTTATGAGTTTTATATTTTTAAAATGCTATTTAATGTATGGCTTTTTCTCAAAATGAAGTTTTGCATGCTTGAGCACATGATGTCTCTAAAACCATTTGAAGTATAGTTTCAAAATTTTTATTTCACCTAAATGTTCATATAATAATTAAAAAGTAATTACTGTTTATATAATTAATCCTTTATGAAGCTTTTAGTTCAAATTATAGTCCAGAATATTATGTTTAATGAAAGATAAAATTTATCTTAATGACCTGAAATCTGCATGAAATATCTTGCACACAGTGAAATGTTATTAGACGTAAAAAATTTCTAAATATTTTGAAACCTATACCTTGATTTTCTTTCTTTTTTTACTACATTATATCCAAACTAAAATTTTATAAACGTAGTTCAATATGACATAAAGGTACTCTGAAATTTTGGTGCTGCTACAGTCATTATTTAATTTTAATTATTATTTTTTTTTATACAAAGCAAATTACAGAATTTTGTATTTTCTACTACTGGTAAATGTGTATATAACTTCCTATATTTTGCTGCATTTTACGTACTATTTTTTATTTATCAATTTAAGCAAGCATCAAATTTCATTTTTAATACTGAATAATTTATTTTATTAGTAGTTTTATTTCTTTTATATGAGTTTTTTATTTGTAAAATACATTTTAATCTTTTAACGGCTTTTTCTAAAAGTGAAGTTTTTTACACTTGTGTGCCTGATATCTCCAAAACCGTTTGAAGTATAGCTTTAAAATTTTTACTCCACCTAAATGTACATATAGTCATGAAAATGAACTAAAATTACGCAGCTGTGTTCAGTGTGAAAAAAATTATAAGGTTGAATGTATGTAAAAATTCATAATTAATCACTAATTTCTTTTTATTTAATTAACCATTTATAAACATTTTAGTTAAAATTATAGTCCAGGGTATTCTGTTTAATTTAAGGTAAAATGTATGTAAATAACATGAAAATAAGTTGTTATAAAATTCATTTAATACATCGATTAGTTGTGATACAGTTTATAATGTTTTATAGATGCATTACTTTATCTTGTTCCAAAAGCATTATTGATTACACAAAGCAAAAATGTTTTTAAAAGGATGATTCCTTTTGCCTTTGCATCTTTTTAGCTTTCTCGGCATTGGGTGGGGAGGGGGGTGAATCCGGAAATATTTCTATTGTAAGAGCATTATATTTGTACAATTCCTAATTCTTCAAAATACTAAGAAAAGTGTTTAAAATGAAAGATTTGAGTGAGGTTATAAATATTGCTCAAAATCCCTATAAATTCAAATTCAATTAATCCTTCTAAAATTTATTAAATAATTATATAAACCTTCTAATGTAATTTAAACAATTCCCGAAAAATGCTTTAGAAGATAAAATTTTCATTAATTCATAATTTAGTACATAAAGAGTTTAAAGTGTCCCCTTAATTCCCCCTTCCAAAATTTTGGATTTCTCCCACCTCCTTTCCTTTGGTTTGTCTGAAAACAGTAGATTTTAAAAAGTTAGACTATTGATCATTTTATCAAAAGTCTCATCCAATATGGAGGGAAGCTAAGAGAAACTGAAAGTCTACTTATGTCAGTTTAGCTATGAATTAATCACTATGCATTTACTAATGGAATTGACTAGTAATTTTTACTTGTATCTCACTTTTATGTTCTTAATTGTAACTATTCTATTTTACACACTCAACAAACTGCCAATATGGATATTTACAATAAAAATAAAAATGTATAATGAGAGAGATGAATTTTTTTTGGTGTGTGTGCCTAATATCTATTTTTATAATTTTAATCAATTTTTCAACTACATGAGCACACATTCTAGTGGCGTAACATGAGACGCAAATAAACCCAGCATCGGTGAATATACAATTTTAATCAATTTTTCAACTACATTTCAGCAGTGAAATTACGCTTGAAATTATTGAATATTAATGATGTGAATTATCACATTGCTACAAAGCGTAAACCAACTTAGTGAAAAATGTCCAAGCCGGGAACTCATGAAGACTTCTCTATCTTGTGCTGCAGTAGCAGCCTTACCGACTTATATAAGTGAGAAATGCCAAGCTGGACGTCGTCCTTGTGGTTTAGTGGTAGAGCACTGGAGATCTATTTCAGGGACCCGGGTTCGATTCCCGGCTTAGACATTTTTCACTAAGTTGGTATACGCTTTGTAGCAATGTGATAATTCACATCATTAATATTCAATAATTTCAAGCGTAATTTCACTGCTGAAATGTAGTTGAAAAATTGATTAAAATTGTATATTCACCGATGCTGGGTTTATTTGCGTCTCATGTTACGCCACTAGAATGTGTGCTCATGAAGACTTCTCTATCTTGTGCTGCAGTAGCAGCCTTACCGACTTATATAAGTGAGAAATGCCAAGTTGGACATTGTCCTTGTGGTTTAGTGGTAGAGCACTGGAGATCTATTTCAGGGACCCGGGTTCGATTCCCGGCTTGGACATTTTTCACTAAGTTGGTTTACGCTTTGTAGCAATGTGATAATTCACATCATTAATATTCTATAATTTCAAGCGTAATTTCACTGCTGAAATGTAGTTGAAAAATTGATTAAAATTGTATATTCACCGATGCTGGGTTTATTTGCGTCTCATGTTACGCCACTAGAATGTGTGCTCATGAAGACTTCTCTATCTTGTGCTGCAGTAGCAGCCTTACCGACTTATATAAGTGAGAAATGCCAAGCTGGACATCGTCCTTGTGGTTTAGTGGTAGAGCACTGGTGATCTATTTCAGGGACCCGGGTTCGATTCCCGGCTTGGACATTTTTCACTAAGTTGGTTTACGCTTTGTAGCAATATGATAATTCACATCATTAATAATCTATTTTTATAGTTTCAGGTTTCACTTGCTGATTATGATGAACCCATTCCTTCTGAAATTACTTTTGAAGCTGCCTTAAAATCTGCAAGTCCATATGAAGAATGTGTTAATGATTTGTGTGTAGAAGAACCAAAGTGTAATCAAGAGTTTATTTCATATGATAAGTGAGTTTTGTTTGATTAATACTTATTTTAATTATATTAAGACTTCATACTTAAAAAGTTTTTTATAATTAAAAAAAATGCATAATTATTTTAAATGATCTTTCTGTTATGTAAATATAAGTTTTTCTTCTGTAGCCTTAATCATTTTGGAATTGCTAATATGTTTATAAGAAGATATTTCAGGGTTCTCAGCAACATGGAAAATCTGGAAAGTCGGGGAATTTCAAAGTAGTCAGGGAAATTTTATAATATATAGGGAAAGTTAGGGAATTTGCATATATTTTCTAAAAAGTCATGGAAAAAATTACACAAAATTGTGAAATTTGTCAAATGATTGCGAAAAAAATCCAAAGAGCAATTGCAGAAAAAAGCTAATTTTGTCAAAGGATTGCGGAAATAAGTAGCAAATTTCATTGTATGCCCGTTTGGTCATGGGATTTTTAAAGATTTATTCAGGGAAAGTCATGGAGTTTCCAGACATGTTTTGCTGGGAACACTGGATTTATACAGCCTAAATGTATTACATACACAAGGTGACCCTGTTCAGTACTGCATCAGCTTCTATTGCACCTGATGCAACAGAATTTTTTTTTTTCTTTTATGTCCATTAATAGTAATAACAATGGTGTCGATAAAAGCACTAGATGCTTGTGCACCAACCAAATTACCTTTGCTACTTCTCTGACCCTATAAGCAGAGTGTCCCCAAGAGCACTTCACTAAAATTTTATGAAATTTTATCCACACAACTTTCTTTCATCAAAAGTAATCAAGTGTAAATTGATCTTATATATGTGATGTTTACCACTTTTTCTATTTTACATGTCGTTTAATTTTTAAAGAAGTTATCTTTGATATAACAAGGATCCCGGCATCATGGAAAATATGGAAAGTCAGATAATTTCAAAGTAGATAGGGAAATTTAAAAATATATAGGAAAAGTCAGGGAATTTACAAGTATTTTCTAAAAAGTCACGGAAAAACCTGTGGGAAAATTAAAAGTGACGTGAAATTCACCAAATGGTCTATGACTGCAAAGAAATCAGAGAAATTCAAAGAGCAATCATGGAAAAAAATCGCGAATTTTGTTAAAGGATTGCGGAAATAAATACCAAATTTTGTTGTATGCCTGTTTGCTCATGAAATTTTTTGTGATTTGTTCAGGAAAATTGCCAGACATGTTTTACTGAGAACCCTGTACAAATGTTCACAGCTAAAAAATTTAAGCATTTAGAGCAATTATAAGGAAATTTCAAAAAATTTTGCAATTAAAATCTAATAATTTGGACATAACTTATATAGTTTTCCAACGGTTATGTAGAACTGTAAGACTTTGAATAAAACTAAACCTAAACAATTTTAAACAGATGAGGAATTATCACAATAAATTTTCAACTGCTGCCGAAATAATTTACAGATATTTTGTTTTCTGATTCATAGTCTGAATTTTCACCAGAAAGATGAATTTTATTGATATATTTCATTACAGCTACTAAATAAATAAATAGACAATGTGCTATGTGAAAAATTTCAATTCAACCAAAATGCAAATCCGGCTTCACTGTTTTTTCAAGAATGTTTTCCAAAATAATTCATGAAAATAAACTGTTTATTGAATGCATAAAAAGTAAATTAATGTAATTTTCTCTTCTGTTTACAAAATTTTATGTTTGGTCATTTTTTTACTAGAAAACTTCTTTTCTCTTTTTTGTAGGGCTGTTTTAAAAAATATGACTCTTAATGAGTTCAATGTATGCAAAGTTGTTCCTGCTAGAATTACTTCTGCAGCATGGTATCCTTCCAAAGAAGACTTAGTTGTAGCTGCTGGAGATAAGTTTGGAAATTTAGGACTTTGGAAAATTCAGGTTGATTTCTTTTTTGCCTATTGATTTATTTGTAAGTGAACTATATGTGTTGTAAATAAAAAAAAATTAAAAATCTTTAAAATCTCTCTTTATATAAGTATAAATGTTAAAGTAAGTTGTTAACCCCTTGGAAGGCAGTGGTTCATTAATAGTTCCTAATGGATTAAAGTTAAAATGTCTATTTTGAAAGGCACATGGAACTTGACGAGCATGCTACAAAAAAAATGTCACAATTCCAATAGGTGTTAAATTTATGGGGGTGGTGAGCAGGGTTGTAAAAAACCCAGCCCGGGTGTGTAGTTCGGAGGGTACCTGGACAGCTACCCACTACAGCCCTTATGGTTGTAAAAAAAAACCGGGTTTTTTTTATTTAAAAAAAACCCAGCCCAGGTGGGTGGTTGAGTGGGTACCCGGGCAGCTACCCACTACAACCCTGGTAGTGAGGTAGGTAAATTTACTCGATCCTTCCTATCTTTTCTACATCTTGATTCTTGAAAGTTTTACACTTATGTATGCTTTTACTGCTGCATACAAAGCTAAGTGCTATAGTTTCATGTTAGAGTTTTAAAAAATGCAAATTTTCTTTTGCCTCTTCTATGAAATGTGGCATTTTGGAGTTGTGTGATTTTTCTGCTGGCAAGCAATATCATGTATAGATTTTTTTACGGAACACATTAAAAATCTTGATAAATCTTGATTGTTTCTTCTATTGCACATTAAACATGGAAGATACTGATAATTATATGGTTTAAACTCAATGTGCATCACAAAAAACATTCTTCTGGAAACTCTTGTCAAAATATGCCGACTCTAATGCAATAACTAGAGAAAAAGAGCAAAAAATATATGTAATCAAGTGAAGTTCATTTTTATTATTAATAATAATAGTATAGATTATTACTACTTGTTCAATAAAAATTAACAAAGGTATTATTAAAATTTAAAAAATTATTTCAGATTTTAGATATTGTCATTGTATTATGAATTTGAGTATAATTTAAATAAAGAAAATAATTCAACTGAAATATTAATTTTTCACCCCCCCTTTTTTTTTTTTTTTTTTTTTTTTTTTTTTTTAGGATTCAGAAACTACACCTCATTTGTTTAAAGTCCATGGTGGTAATATTCCTAACATGCAGTTTAATTTATTTGATCCTGTTCAATTAATAACTGCAAGTTATGATGGCACTATGCGATGTGGTGATTTGATTAAACACACATTTAATGAGGTAATGTGGTTGTTTTTTGTTTGGAAACATTGATACTGAAAAATAAATAATTTGTTTAAGTAATACCTCCTCCATATTTAAGTGCATTTATATATATAGTATAAATAAATGTTATGTAGCAAGTTCAAATAATATTGAAAGTTTGTTTCTATGCTACCTTGAAAAACATTTTTTTTCTTTTAATCCTGCAGCTATTGTAAGTAATTTTTCATTTTTTTAAAAATTCCCTTTGTATTCTAAACTTGGCTGTACTAGTAATAATTATCAGCAAATTGTTTTTGTGTGTTACTCTCTTGATTTCAAATATTTGATATTGAATGCATAAATTCTTGTGTAAAGTCTGTTTTGCATGAAAAAATTTTTACTTAAGTCCATCTTCAGTAAGTACATCTTGGAAAACTACTCTTTAGTATTAAAAAACAGAAAACCAACGTTTAAAAATGCACAAATAATACATGAAAAGCAGCAAACAGCTGTTTCGAATTTACTAGCGAGATTCTTCTTCAGTGCAAGATAGGGCAAGGCACAGCGTGCTAGAAAAAGCAAAGCTGAGCAAAATGACACAGACGCACCGGCTTATATACCCAATGCGGATAGCGACTGTGCCAAAAACAACCTATGAGAGAGAAGCAGAAGAAATCAATGAGTGGACAAGTAGCGACATCTACTGGAGAATGAGAAAAAAAGAAACCAAAAAACGGGGGAAATTATTAAATTAATGCCTTCCAAATACTTGGAAAATCAAGAATACTAAATTGACTAAAGATTGACTCTTTAGTATTAACATTTTGTGGGGAAAATGTTAACACTAAACAGTATTAATATATTTTGCAATTTAAGATATCAATTGTTATTTTGTGAAAAGGAAAATAGATATTTGTATTGGATTATGCGATAAATAGTCATTATAATGAATCCTCAAATTTCCATTATTGGTGTTTACTTATATAGGGTTTTTTTTGTTTGTTTTTTTTCCCCTCCTTAAGGTGTATCTCAAATTCCCTGTTCAACAAACATGAAACTTTCTTACACATTTCCTCACTCATTTTTAAGCGTAAAGATATAAATTTGACAGGGCTGACTATTGAAGCAATTTGGAATCAAATGGCATTTTCCTTTTTTTTATAAATAAATTCCTTTTTGAATTAAAAATGATTTCGTACTGTGACAGTATTAGGAAAATACAGTCCCATTGGTCTCATTGACTCAAATTTTATTTCCTCTCATCTATCCATCATCATTCATTCATTTTTTAATCATCCTTTTTATTTAGTTCTATCAGTTTATTATCAATAGATAAACATATATAAATATCAACCTTTATTTTAAATACTTTTAATTTTCCATTTAACATCTTTTCTTTTCTGTTCAGTATTCTCCTTCATAGATACTTTAACAGCAATAGACATTTTTTAAATTTTATTTATCTTTAAAAGCATGTTTTACTTCACCCCTATGACATTCTTATGATAGCAGCTTTTTGAAACCCTATTTGATCGCTTTTGAGTCAAATGACATGGTATTCTGTGTCAGCAATAGATGGTGCCAGATGTAATGATTTTTCAGTTCGCCAATCATCGCTAATTACACAATATGCCTCATAGCGCTGCTTCTGTAGTGAGTTGAACAGGGGTATTTCCCGGCACATGTTGTTAGCTGTAACATATAAATACAATTTCCCATCATTGTTCGTGGCTTTTATAAATAGATTTAAAGAATTCATCATGTAGCGATAACATAAAAGCATATTACTAGGAAAGTAAATATAGTCTTTTAAACTTAGATGCTCGATTAATTAAAAAAAGTTTGTTTCTCTATGTTGCAATATGACCGCAAGTGCAATATTTTTCCTCATGTTATCTTTTAAAGAAGTTAAGTTTATACATCGAACATCTTAATACAAATGCAATTTGTTTTATGATCCTGTTTTTAAAGACCATTTTTAATTTATTATATTTGCTTTAATATGAAAGTTCTTGTTTCTCGTTTAAGAACTGTGTTTTATTATTCTGTTTTTAAAGACTTTAATTTATTATATTTGCTTTAATATGAAAGTTATTCTTTCATGTACAAGAACTGTAAATTTAATTTTCAAATAAAAGCTGAATTAACTTTTAAAAACATCCTGTCTTCAATGAAGTTGCTTCTTACAATTTACATTTCATCAGTACTATATTTTTGTTTTTCTCTACTTTTCTTAATTATTCACCGAGGCAACATTATATGAGTAAAATCTCAGCAGTACCTCCGCTGTGTGTTTGTCTATAAATTGATAACTCTGCTAGTGTAATTGGTGTTATAGTAAATAAGTTGTGCTGTAGGCAGCCAATCTTATTACTTTAGACAGCAGTCTTTCCTCCTTTTCTACACTGTCACGTCTGGAAATCGGATTCAAAACTCCAACTTTGACAGTATTTTCTGAAAGATTTTTTCCCTGTACCACAAAATGGAAAACTATTTCATTACATAGTTTCTGAATAAGAACAGCTGCCAATCTCATGCATTTGCAAACAAAAAGGAATTCAGAAATGTGTCAGAAAGTAGCTTCTTTAGATTTGACAACAGCCTTAATCTTTTAATACTTTTCTTTACTCTCTCACTCACCTGAACTTCATATGCAACTCTTGAGTTATAAAAATCAATGTTTTAAAATGAGTTTTTGATAATAAATTATTTTTTGTTACATAATCTAGAATAGCATTTTAATTTTACTAATTTAAAGAATGATTTAATAAAATAATAAGTTGTGTGCAAGAGGATTAATAATACAATTATTTGTTTCATGATTGTGTTTGATCAGAAATTATAAGAAAATTGCTCTTTAAATTTTTTTTAATTGTTTTTATAATGAGGTATTGTACTTCTTGAAAATATTCCTGTTATGAATTTCATATGCATGGTGATCATTGTTAGGATTTTAACAGAAAGGGTAGAATGAACAGTGAAATCAGCATTGGAGAAAGTTAAAGAGGAAACTTTTACAATGAGACTGTCTTGAATTTTTCTCAATTTCTGTAACATTTCATCAGGATCAACAGATATACCTCCTGCCCTTGAAATGTTTGGACACCCCTATCTCTGTGCGGTTGTTGAATTTCAGATGCTGAAAGCTAAGTATCTTATAAGGAAAAAACTTTTTGAATCAAATTTACAAAATTTACTCCAATTTGGGTGCTTTCTTTTGGTTAGGATACGTTATGAGTTGCTAGAAGTATGTTACGTCCAGCGAAAAAATCTGATGTGTAAGATCTAGATCCCTTGAGGTACTGGACATGGCACCTTGACCAATCCCTTGAGGTACTGGACATGGCACCTTGACCAATTCTACTACAAGCATGAGGATGTAAATAGTGAAAGTTCTTCCCTCGCCAGGCACATTAGCTTCTGCTACTTTGCAGGCGGATCTCGCAGTGAGTATGCTGACTAATGAGGTCACAAACATCCCAAAGTAATTACTCCAGGCATAGAGAACAGTTCTCCTGCGAACCCACTTGTACTGGTGTCACAAGTGGTAATACAGCATCCAAACTCTACAGGTTAGGCATTCAAATTGTCCAAAAAATAAAACCTGCACAGCTGCATTTATAGAAGGGAAGTATTAATTCGTTATTCTGAACTATGTTAAGAACTGCTAATTATTTTTATCTGTTCCTATGTGAAGAACTTTTTGCTTATATTTGAACTTTTTTTAAGAAGGAAGGGAATATTGTAAACTGTTTTGTATCGATGCAACTGAAAAAAAAAATGGCACCATCAGTACCTCCAAATACTAAGCTTTCTGCAATGTATGACAGTTGCAGGGGTGATTGTGTTCAGGTAATATACCTGAATTCAGGTATTTATTTCATTTTCCTTACTGAAATTCTAGTTTTTCTGATAGTTAAATTAATACAATAAGACTAAAATATCAATTTCATATGATTTCTAAACATAATTAAAGGTAATATTTTTCATAATGAAATGATTTGGACCTCTCTGCAGTCAATTACATGTTCTCTCTCCATGTGAAATCTTTTTCAAGATAAAATTTCAGGTATTTTTTCATGAACTCGCAATCACCCCTGCAGTTGGATCTTGCATCCAACAATAATATAAGTAATCTTTTTTGCATATAACCCTGTTATTTAAGTATTTATTTATTACTTAACTAGATATGTTTCAAACATCAATCTTTTTTTCCATTTGCAACTGGACTGGCAGCTATGCTAAAGGAGAATAGTGTTACTAAAATATTTGACTTACATAGATTTGTTTTCATTTGTTCCACTTCTTTTGAGAGATATTGTGTTTCACCCTAGGATCTAAAATGTTTTCTCAAATAATGCATCATTCAATTCAACTTGACATTGTAATTGATGTAGGACTGGTGATATCATGAAATAATCAATATTGTAAACATTAAGTATCACACTATCAAATTTATGGGCATTTAAAGAAAGCTTCTGGTTACATAATTCTGAAAATAATCTATGTATATTTTTTTTATGTGGCATGAAAATAAGGCTGAATTTGTATCTTATTGTTTGACAACAACTGTAGTAACATAAAATTAATTTGCCTTATTACATGCCACCAATCAAAAGCGTGATTTCACCCCTGAAACTCGTGTTATACCGTATTTACTCGTGTATAACGCGCACCCCGTACTTTACAAGAAAAAATGGAGAATTTTTTTATCTCGTATATAACATGCACCATGAAAGATTGGATTAACGTTGTGTGGGAACGTCGTCGACTAGGTGCTCTACGTCCGCCGTCGATGCTGTTCCTGGAAAGCTTCCGTGGACGCACGTCATCTGAAGTAAAAGCGAAAATTCGTCGCTCAAGTGATTTGGTTGTGATACTAGGTGGGATGACAAAAGTGCTGCAGCCCTTAGAGGCTATCATCGCCCGACCATTTAAGGTTGCATTTCAGCATGCCTACAGTCGGTGGATGAGAACAACAGATCACAACGTCACTCCAGGTGAAAAAATGAAGTGTGCCTCTTTCTCAACTGTATGTGAGTAGATTTGTGAAGCTTGGTAATCCATCTCAGCCGAGGTGATAATAAAGAGCTTCAAAGGGACTGGAATTTACACTGAGATGGATGGAACTGAAGATGATGTAATTTACGAGGATATTGATTGTGCCAGTGAATTGCTAATTAGCATTTAAATAATGTTACTAGCGCTGTAGTATAAAAAAGTGCAAGGAGTGAAATAAAGAGGCAGCAATACTTATATTAAGTAGTATTATTCCATACTGCCATTTTATATGTTTGTAATGAAAATCGTGTAATTACATACAGCAGTAAAAAATTATTCCGTGTATAACACGCACCCGGGGTTTTTGCCCTAAATTTTTTTAAATAAAGTGCGTGTTATACATGAGTAAATACAGTATTTAAAAGAAGAATTTCAATTTTTTTTAAATAAAATATACACATATTAAAATCTTTGTGTTTAATTATGCACTAATTGTGAAAAAACAGAACACAGATTATATATTGAGAAATAATATTAAGTAATCTGTGCAAATAAAATAATAGTAAATAATCTATCATAGTAAGTATTATGTAAAGTGAAATGTTTCCAATCCAGAAAATGACATCATTTGGAAAACAAAAGATGCATTTTCATCTTTGAATGTAACTATTACTACTACTAACTTATATACTATATTTTACTAGAACTTGATGATGTCCTATTCACTTACCCTTTTTCCCGCACCTAAATAGACTGAACTCTTGTTATTTATTTTAAGATCATTGATATGCACAAAATAAAATATTTCTAGAAATTGCATAATTTCCAATTAGTTATACAGGGATGAGATTCTTCCGACTTTTATCGGAATTTCCGACTTTTTCTAAATTTTTGAGAAAATTTTTGATTTTTATCTGTTTTAAAAAAACGAATTTTGCCGTTTTTTTCTTTCTGGCAGCGGAAAAATGCGGCAAACGAGATATATCGCACCAGAATTGCATCGCATTTTCTCCGCACAGAATTCATGTATTTTTCTCGATCTCTTGACGGAATTTGCGTATTTTTCTCGATCTTTTGACGAAATTCGTGTACTTTCCTCAATCTTTTAACGAAAATCTTGTTTTTTTTTCCCCGCTTTCCTTTGACGAAATTTGTGTTTTTTCTGCGATCCTTTTACGAAATTCACTTTTTTTTTTTTGCAGCCTTTTGACGATTCACATTTTTTCCCTCTATCCTTTAACTAAATTACTGTTTTTTCAGCCGCTCTTTCACAAAATTTGCATTTTTCCATGATCCTTTGCCAAAATTTGTTTTTTCCTTCACGTTCTTTTGGCGAAATTCGCGTTTTTTTCGCAATCCGTTGACGAAATTCGCGTTTTTTCCACAATCCTTTGACGAAATTTGCTTTTTTTTTTTTTTTTTCTCGGTCCTTTGACGAAATTCGCTTTTTTACAGCCTTTTGATGATTCACGTTTTTTCCTCTATCCTTTAACTAAATTCATGTTTTTTCGGCAGCTCTTTCACGAAATTTGCGTTTTCTGCGATCCTTTGCCGAAATTCGTTTTTTCTTCGCGATCTTTTGACGAATTTCGTGTTTTTACCACGATTTTTTTTTTTACGAAATTAGCATTTTTTTCTGTGATCTTTTGACGAAATTCGTGCTTCTCCCGCTTTTTTATGAAATTCCCGTTTTTTTTTTTTTTTTTTTTTCTGCAATCTTGACGAAATTACCGTTTTTTTTTTCACAATTCTTCACGATTGTCTTTTGACAAAATTCCCGCTTTTTCCACGATCTTTTAACAAAATTCGCCTTTTTTCTGCAATCTTTTGACGAAATCCGCATTTTTTTTCGAGCCCTTTGACAAAATTTGTGTTTTATGCCTGTTTTGTGCAAAATGATTTGGCGCGGTCTTTTAGTTTTTTACCAAATTTTAGCTTAAGCGTATTTTCAGACTTTTTGTTCTTTACCCACTCTCATGCCTAGTTATAATAAATATTTTATGAACTCAGAAATTTTAAAACAGTTGCTTAAATTATGTTCTAATCTCTGAAAGGGTGAATGTTCTGATGATGAAAATTATGTTAGAGTTGAAAGAAAAAAAAGGATACATTCTCATATAGACTCCATAGGTGTATTGTCAGATGGTAAAATTGTTTTAAACATACAATTGATTTCTGGGTAGATTTTCCATTATGTGAAGGAGTTAGCTCCAGGAAAGCATAGCAACAGTCAGGAAATGCATGTCAATGAACTCCCATGATGCCATGACCTTTAGTCTATATAAAACTGAAATATTTTAGTACGATTTTGTAAGTATGACGTCCTATTCATTGGCTTTTATTTCTAATTCAGAGCAGGAGCACTTTTAAACACAGACCAATCTTTTGACCGATGTATGAATAGCAGTGGTCATTGGTTTGTTTATAATCATATGATGCATTCAGCAAGTCAGCTTTTTAACCAAGAATTTCTTTTAGACACAGCAGAAAATGGTTGTTTATGTTTTGTTAACTTGCCAAACATCTGAGAGATATTGTATTTTCACATCCAGAGAACTTTAGACAATGATTGTTCATTTATATTAAACTATATTTGCTATCGTGTACTGTATTTTTTAAATTTAAGCCATGCTGTACAATGTTATAAGCTCAATGAGTTTTTAATTAACTGTGTTTCCAGGGTAATTTTTCTTTTACATTTCAAATATTTGAAATTTTCATAATGTTAAAATAATTTGTGTCCATTGGTAGCACCATCTAAATGCATTTTTAATTGTGTTTTCAGCAAAGTTTTTAATTACTTTTTTTTTACATTAATTTTTTTTTTTTTTATATATAAATTTCATGTGTTAAATTGATTTATGATAGACTAGAGTTGTTGCAAAAAATGGTGAGCAAGCTGGGTCTGCTTTAAATCCTGCTGTTTTATGACAGGATGTCTCTATTCATCAGTACTTATGAATAGTTACAGGTCTTTTTGGTAGAAATGTATTTTTTGCAATTAAATTTTTGTTGTTAAATGCTGCTTTAAGTGAAACTGTTCAGTAAAAATAATTTTTTTTTTTAAACTTTTTTATTCAAATTTTCAGATATACGAGTCTGACAGGCATCGTGTTACATGGTTTGACTTTTTGTCTCCTACAACATTTCTTGTTTCTCATTCAAATGGAGAAATAGCTGTTTTAGATATTAACACTGAAGGGTAAATTTTTTTTATTAATAAATTTTTTCATAGCTGTTGATGTATGCTATGTTTTTATTTTCAGTAGAACTTTAATATTATACTCCCAACATTCATAATGTTTTTTTGGATACTCTTCCTGCTTGACCCCCTTCAATTTTGATGCAATCACAAAAGAACATAGATGTAGGTTTAAGATTGACATCTGCAAACTGTCAGAATCAGAAGTAGTATAGTTGGATCAGTGGGGGATCTGTAAAATTCACTATTTCAAAGTCTCAGAAAAACAATCCAATCATGAAGTTTGTCATGTGATTATTCATGATCCAAGAAACTTTTTTTATTGAAAACAAGTGATCTAGCACAACTTTTTGAACTAAAATATATAATTGTAGTATAAAAGATCACAAATCAATACCTTCGTCATTACTTGTCTTTAAAGTAGGCCATATGGCCTGTGAGATTGATTTCATCCTTACTTTAACATGCTGTAACTACTGAAAAAATTATTCTAAAACTTTTTCGCCGTACACCAATTAATTACCTATTTAGATGTTATAGAGTTGCTGGAGTTGTTTCTCTCCTGTTTAAATATTCATTAACTTATTCAGATTTGAAATCCATTCAAAAAAGATTTCATAAGTTCAACCCCATTTTCAGAAGCTTATATCTGAAAAAGGACACTTTTGATTTGTTTACCATTTGTACCACTGAAAAAAACAAAAAAAACACTTTAATTGACCAGAAAACTTGTTTCATTTTTGGCCTCTTTGGTAGAAGATAAATATAGCGAGATTCAAAACATCTACTGTGTGTGAGATTCATAATTATATGCGCCGTAGAAATTGACTCTAAATTATCTCTTGAAGACTGAGAAAACTGTAGTAAGAAAAGAATAGCAGAGAAGTATATGAATATCATTTCATGGCAACTGTCCTAGTATACTCAAATATATCTTGAACAGATGTAGGTATGCAATATACATACATTTAATGTCTGAATTTAAAATTTAAATGGCTGAATAAAATAAAACAGACTTTAATGCACATTAACATAAAATTTTAAAATATTTCACATACATATTGTATACTTCATGCCAAGAAACTGCAAGGAGATATAGTTAGCATAGTAGAACAAGTTTTTGCCTATAGTAAAATGACTTTGCGATATCATATTAAAAGGGTTGCAGCTTCCCCTATTTGCTAAATGTGGAAAATGTTGACCCTTTCTCAAAAACTATGAGACGCAGTGACAAACTATCAGTTACAAAAGTTCTGAGCATCCTTGATTTAGTATAAAATGACGTTTTACATGTAAAAATAACTGTATTAGAAGCTCTGAAATGTTAATTTTTCAATAACCAATCTCTGGCTAAAATACACCTCTAATCAATTCGATAGTTGCTATAAGCTTGAAAAAGCTTCTAATAAAGATATTTTTACATGTAAGATGTCATTTCATACTAAATCGAGGATTCTCTACACTTTTGTAATCGACATTATTTAGCTATCTCTCATATTTTTCAAGATATAGTCGACATTTCCACATTTATCCACTAAGAGGTACTACAATTACTCTCATATGATAGTGCACAGTCATTTTACTATACATAGACACTTGTTCCACTATACTAGCCGTCAGGGCTTAAATTCTAACAAAAAATGTACCGGAGCCCTAATATTCTGTGGTACCAATACAACAACCGTACCTTTCCCCCCCCCCCCGCCCCGTCACTCATTGAACCCCAAACTTGAATTCCCAAAACTTGACACTGTTATTCACTGGAATCGATGTTTTTATAGAAAAAGGGCAATCACTGCTCGATTGCTTTCTTTCAGAATAACAATACATGGCAATTATATCTACTTACAAATGAAAATGACTTCGTAAATTCTTTTAGATGGGAAGGAAAGGAAAAAGTAATTTAGGCTTCAGTTTTTCGGAAGCGCTATTGCACTGGGCTCCGGAGCCCTGTATTTATGAGCTCCGGTGAATTCCGACTAATATTAAAATATTTACTAAAAACAGAGAAGTACCGGAGCCGGGCTCCGGTGCAAATTAAGCCTTGCTAGCCGTATCCTTTCAGGATATATTTGAGTGTGTGTGACATTATTTTGCACATGGCCGAGGACACACACACACACCCCCTAGAAGAGTTGTCATGAAATGATCTACTTAAATCTATTTCTTTCCCTACTGCAGTGTTCTGAATCTTCTAGAAACATTTTTAGAGTTGATTTCTATGGTGGTTATAATTACCAATCTCATACAAAGTAGATGCTTTGAACCCTTCTTTATTTACCTTACAAGTTTTCTTGTTAATTAAAGTGTTTTTTTCTCCAATGGTACAAATGGTAATTAATTCAGAAGTGTCCTTTTGAGATTTAACCTTCTAAAAATGGGTTGAATTTATGATTTTTTTTTTTTTAAATAGATTTCAAAGACGAATATAAACTGGAATATTTAAGCAGAAGAGAAACAACTTCAGCAGTTTTATGAAATCTTCATATGTAATTAATTGGCAAAGTGACAAACTTTTAAAGTAATTTTTTCAGTAGTTACAGCTTCTTTAAAGTAAGGGTAAAATTCATTGTGACAAGCCTTATGGCCTACTTTGAGACCAATTAATGATGAAGGTATTGATTTGTGATCTTTAATACTGCAAGTATATTTTTTGGTAATAAAAGTTGTACTATATCACCTATTTTCAATAAGTAATGTGTCTTGACAAGAAGGCAATTATATGACTGCAATACAATTTTTTATTTTATTTTAATTAATCAGAAATTTTCAATAAATAGTATGCTTATATTTAATTTTGTGTTTCAGAAAAAGACTGCACTAAGGCTGCTAGTCAGTCAGCTTCCGAATTCCCCTCACTAATGTTAAATGTTCATGGGCATTTGTATACTTAAAATATCTCCTCAGGAAATTAATATTTTTAACTCATTTTTTTCTGTGTACTCTTTTTAAAGGATGTATCTTTTTTTCTTAGTTCTTAAAATATTTCTAAAATATGAACTTCATTTTATATGAAGTGTTAAAATTTTACTCACAGTTCGTCAGTTTTTAATACGTAAAATATTAAATTAAGCATAGATTTTAGAAATACTTTGAGAACTAAGAAAAAAAAATAAACATATTTGAAGAAGAGTACAAAGAAGTTAGGAGTTAAAAATATTAATTTCCCGAGGAGATATTTTAAATATACGAATGCATTCTATGCCCATAGACTTAGCATTAGCGAGAGAAAATCGGAAGCTGGGTAACTAGCTGCCTTAATAGCTATAAATTGTTTTAATATTACTGTCCAAAACCTATGTAGTAAGGGCTTCAAAGAACAGTTTTTAAGTAGAGTTTTCCTCCCTCCCTCCTCTAAATAACACTTTGATTAGTTTTGCATTAGATCAGTTCATCTTAAGCACATTATGGTTAAAACATTAGAAAAATTTCTCAAAAAACTACATAGTAGAGGTAATTTGTTATGTTTAATACCAGTATTTTAAGCATATGCATTTCTTTCAAGGCTTTATTTATTTATTTATTTTTAATTAAGTGTTAAAATACGGATTGAAATTATACTGTCTTAACTGGAAATAACAGTGTGAAACCTGCTGTATTGGCACATCTACTTGTTACTTGAAAATGTGTGACATTTTTAAAACCTATGTTTCTACTGATGCATTAAAACTTTGGTTCTATCCGAGCATCAGTATTGAAGAATAACTATTTAGATCTAGTTTATGTCAAGTTATTAGGAAGTTTCGTCATGTGTGGATATTTCACGATTCCAGTTAAGGGTTAAATTGATTGCTTACTATGTTAACAAAGTCCTCAGTTATGCAGATTTTGTCGTGATCTTTTTTGTGTGTGTGTGTGTTTGCTTGTAAACCTTTTGTGATTATTTGCTGATCTAAGATAGTCTTTTTTTTTTTTTTTTTTTTTTTCTTTATTCTTTACAGAAAAACAAGTGAAAAAAGACATGCTTGTCATGATTATACTATCAAAACTGTTAGTGTGCATCCAGTGAATAAAAATATCTTTGTTACCTGTGACAATAAGAAGTATGTGCTTTTAAATTTACGCATATAATGTAATTTATTATTTATCTAAGCTTTGTATATTAAAGTTTAATTATTTAAATTATACCATCAGTTACATTCTTGTAAATTTAAATATTGTAGAAATAAATTTTACTGAGCATTTTGCATGTCATAATTAATCTACACTAATATTATAAGAAAGAAGCCTTTATTTCTTTGGTTGTAGGTATTAATCTCTGGAACTACTGGTATGAGTTCTAAAATGATGGTGACTGTCTCAGCTCTAACATAGACTATATTTTATATCGGCACTATCACCTATTTTGAAAGAGCAAAAGCTTTCTTTCTAAAATTTTCATTTTGTGATGCTGTAAGTGTTAAAACTTATGATTACTTATAAGAGAATGGTTTGCTAGAAATTTGAAATTTAAAAGGGGTGAAATAAAAAGGGTTAAAAATTACAATTTATTTAAATTTCTTACGGCTGTAAACCTGAAATCTGACATGGCTATTATTTTTAAAATGTAAATGCTTGCACAGGATAGTTTCTAAAAAAATTTGAAATTCAATTGTGTAGACGACCTGTCTATAACGAAAAGTTCTTATGATCCTGCAGAAAAAAAGGCTATACCTGCTCAGATATAAAATTGTGTAAAACTGAATATTTTTTTCAGACTCTAGCAATTACGGATTTTACTCGAGTTTGGCAAAAACTTGTGTTTTTTTTCCGCGGTTTTAGGGATTTTTCCAGGTTTTCTTTTTGTTGTTGTTTTGTAAGATGATGTATAGGAGAAAAAACCCCACAAATAAATTAAATATTAATCTTTTAAAATCCCTTTAAAAATTAATTTTGAAATCCATGATTCTTTTTAAAACGTTTTGTGATTGAATTGAAAGGAAACTTTGAAAAGTAAAAACAATATTCTAAAATTTTGTGTAACTGTCTTTTACAAATAAAAATTGGATTTAAAATAGCCAGTTATTTAGTTTTGTTTTATTAGATTATTTTACATTTAATAGGATTCCTTCAAATGTTTTGGATTAATGCCTTGCTATTAATTATCAGTAGATGATTCAGATGTTTTCTTATTTGATTTGTTAGTTATATGTGATGATAAGCTCTGGAATTGTTTGAATAAGTTATTCCCATATTCACATTTACTTATTTTTAATTGTTATTCATAAATAGTTTTTGTCTGTCTAAAAACATATACAATGTATTTCAATTAAGTCTAAATGGAGGCAAAATTACTTTTATACACTTTTAGATTTTTTATATTTATTAAGAATTTATTGTTTTATTACTCTTAATTGTGTATAGAGGACAAGAGACGACAGGTGTTAACAGGGGTCGATGCAGGTTTTTTTTCTTGAGGCCCATTTTGTGAAAAGTAAAAGTTATTTTTATGAATTATATTATATTTTTATGAAAAATAATATTTTGTAATGAAAGTTGAAATCGAGTTTCTCAAATTCGAACTAAGCATTTATTAACAAAATCTTTTTTCAACTCTTTTGCTAAAGTTAGCGTTTCTGGTGAACTGTTTTTATTTACAAATCACACATTTTAAAACCTAACAAAATAAAAATAATAAATAGTAGTAAGTTTTTATCAAGGAATTTTTTGAAGGGGCTCATTTTGTTAAATTCATTTTTGTGAAGGGGCCTGTTTTATTAAATAGATTTTTGTGAAGGGGCCTGTTTCATTAAATAGATTTTTGTGAAGGGGCCCTAAATAGGCGCCAAATTTTACTTGGACAAACGCCTGGTTAATATAATTCACATCGTAGCACTTGAAAAAGCCCCATACCCCCTCTCTTTAAGAGGGAGACTCGTGTAAAACGCTGTTTTTTCAAGATGGGGCGATAGAAATAAATCAAACTGTCCTAAAATTCAGTTATAGTCAAGAAAATTTTAGTAATGAGCATCCTAAAAAAAAAAAAAAAAAAAAAAAAAAAATTGTATTTAGAATCAAAGTAACGTATTTAAACATACTAAATGAGAAATTTCATAGTGCAAAGATGCTTTTAGCTTAAAAATAATGTCAAGTTTAGATAACGAGACAGTGAAATAAATAAAATATTGAAATATTGAGGTCATTGTGGTTTCTGAATCAAAAAGTAAAATTTTTGAAATAAATTGAAAAAGTAAACTGAGATGATACTCTAAAAACTGTCGTATGGAAACGATTTAAATATACAATGTACAGAAAGTTTGAAAACCAGGAGTAAGATATAGAAAGCCTGTAAGTAGTAAACTAGGGATGCCGGATTGTATGTTTTTCTTGTAAGTTGCATGCACGTTTTTCTCGTACAACCAATGAAACATTTCCACTTTTCTTTCTGAACTACTCCCACAACTTTATTCTTTCTTGAACTTGTCTGGTCAGTTTCCTTGTTTACTGGTCACTTCTAACTTAAAATTTTTCCAAACAAGAAGAACATTCGTTCAATTTGTTTCCTGATATTGCACCATTTTATGTAATTTTATTCAATATATTTTCAATGAGATAATTATTTTTCCATGAAAATTTTTAAGTTTTTGTTATGCAGAGCAATTTGGGCCATACCAGTATTTCTAAAACCACCACCTCCATTTTATATATATATATATTACATTATGTTTGGTATAAATACGAGTCGAAACCCATTGAATTTATAGGAAATTCACAAAAATAATTACAAGAAATGATCAGTCTTATACTGGCTGGCCTAACTCTTTTAAAACAAATATTATTTTTAATTAAAGTTTAATTTCAATTTTTCAAATTATTGGAAAAATTAAACTCTATTCTTATATGCAATCAGTAACATGCAATTAAGATAAGAAATTATGAAGTTATTAATTGAGGCGTTGATCTTTGGTATTACGTAATGAAAATTTAACGGAAATTGCATCACTATGAAAACAATCATAATTTTTTTTCCAACTAAATTTTAAAATAATATCATTTTCACCATCGCAAAATACATGCATATATTAACTATTTTCAAAGTATTTTAACTTGTAATAGATTATTAATAAATAAATTCCCAAGCTTGATGTTATGTTTGTCAGTTATAATTTTACATGTGAACATTTAACATCTACAAATAAACTGCTTTCATTTAAAAAAAATAATTATCAAAATCAGATCAGAACAGCCTTGTTTTTTAAATCTATAGATGTTTCTTATTAGTTATGTGAAATTTAAAATATGGATTTTGAAAAAACTCGCTTGGGTTTTTTCGGGTTGGGCAAAATTAAGCCAACCATGATTTTACTGTATTTTGTTCGGTAGATCCTATAGAAATGGAATCTTGTCTGAAACATAAAAAATTCATGGAAGGAATACCATACAATTTGACCTGCTAGGACAGAAACCTCTCCAAAATGAAACTTTGTTATTGTCTCCAGTGATTCACAAGTTTTACTGTATATTATTGTGTTTAATATGGTAAAACCTTCTAAGATGGAATCTGAAGTGACTAGAGAAAGGTTCTATTTTCGAAACGTTTCTGTCTTATGAAGTAGATTTTATGATAGAAGAACCATGAATTTTTTACGCTTATAGCAGGTTCTTTTCATAGACTTCACTTTATTTCGGGGTTTGTACACTTCTTGGGAAAATCAGTGGTTAAAATTTTGTTCTTAAAAATCAGGGGGTAATCCAAAAAATACCCAAAACCTGTGAAAACTGGCAAAACGATCAACTACTCTGGGAAATAAAGGCAATCACTGCTATTCACACGATTTGTGATGTCATAATTTCCTGAGATTAAGGTGTTTATTTTCCTGTGCTTTAATTATACTTTAATTACAAAACCTAAAAATACTAATGTCATTTAATTCCAATCATCTTTAGGTCATTATTGATTTTATTGTTTTAGGACAATCCGTTTATGGGATTTAAGAAAGCTGCAGAAGAATCCTGTTGTTGAAATCCTTCATCATAAAAGAACAGTAAACTCAGCATACTTTTCACCTGTAACTGGAAACTCCATCCTTTCTACATCATTGGATGATAGTATCTGGTAATTTTATTATTTTTATTTTTTAGCAATTTATTTAGAGAGAGTAATTATGGAAGGACTTTGGTTATTTCTTGCTTATGATATCTCTACTTCAGTATCATCTTTTCAAGGGCAGATATATATGTATATATATATATATATTTTTTTTTTTTTTTTTTTTCGGTGAAATAAGTTAATAAAGCTCATTCAGTAATTTGAGTTTAAAAAAATGCCTGATAGAAAAAAAAAAAATTATATTTGTTGGCTAATTCTATCTCAAAATTCTCTATATATTTCCCTTTTTGTTATTCTTCCTTTTTTGGATAAGCATTTAAAAAATTAAAGTAAGAAAGGTAGAGATGTACAGCACATTCTTTTCGGATTGCTATTTTTAGAATTATGCTAAAAGTATTGTCATGTATTTTATCAACATAGTAAAATTAGCTGTTACCTATGACTTTGATCACAGAAAATTCGAAGAAATCTACTAATTAGACTACAAATTTTATCACTTTTTTTTTTTTTACTTTTATGGTTCTTCAATTAAGAAAAAAGGTTAAAGAAAACATTAACAAACACAACATTTAAAGTGTATCCCGTCTTCTGGTATTTATCAGTTATGCCAGTTGTGTGAGATTGCATAATTTATAAGTACTACAGTTCCTTCATTGTTAAATTTTAAAAAATCATGTTCTCAATATCCATTTGACATATCTTCATGACAAATTATGTAGCAATGACCCTTCCTGTCCCGTTCTTATCTTAATCAGTTTTTCAAATTCTAATTTTTTTTTTTTTTTTTTTTAACATTTATAATTAAGATCTAGTTTTAAAAGTGATCTTCATACCAAATTTTATGCCTCTAGGACTAAAAATTAAATAGAAATTGTAGCAAAAATATGAATTTAGAACATCTTCCCCTACCTTAAAATGAACTTAATGCATCAATTATAAAGTTTATAGTTTCTAAAGTTCCAGGGGAATTGTGATTTTACAATGTTTTCCGCTTGTTTCACAATTCCTTTCAAATTCAAACTATTTAGTGTGGAGTAATTAAGTGTTTTTCACGAGATTCTAAAATGCATGTACGCCTTGGTCAACATTTGTTAAACATTCAAAACTTTTTTTTTATGTAATTGTGTTTTAAGCTTCTAAAACAAAAAGTTTCATCATCAAGTATATAGAGATAATATTAATTTTTTTTTTTTTTCTTTAGCATTTTTGACAGTACAAAACTGACGCAAGATATTAACCTTACAACAAAGATGAAGTAAGTATCATTATAAGTAAATAAATTTATAGAACAATATTTAGAGCACCAAAAAAGTCACCAAATATTCCATACTGCAATCAGTACGCAATATTTGGTGTTTTTTGTGTGTGCTCTTTGTTTCATTTGCTTATGCTGTATAGTGTGGTCTCGTCAATTTTTCTTTTAAATATCATTGTTTTTTAAATAATATTTGATATGATTGTAAATATTTATTATTTATTTTAATATAATTGTGGTGAATGTAGAAATGTTTGAACATGTATATGAATATTTTCTCAGCTTTTCTGTGTACCTTTCTGGGTCTTGATCAAATGAATTCAAAGTGACAAAAAAGGGTGTTACCATTTGAAAAATCAAATTTTGTACAATTTTTAATGCATCAACAAACCCCTATTTAAAAAAATGCACTTGTATTGAAAAAGTAGACACAATTCACAGTCAAGTGGTACCTCTTGTATCTCTCTGAAAAAGTTTAGGGATAAATTAGCATTAACCCCTTAATCATTGCTGTTTTCATTTCATGTGCAATTTGCCCATTAACATATTGGGCACGACGATTAAGGGGTTATGTAGTTTGATTTTTTTTTTTTTTTTTAAATAAGAAATCGTTTAAAGAAATAAGAAGCCTGGTGAACAGTATGCGCTGTCTCACTCATCAATTAACTGAATAATGCGACTAATTTGATACGAGTCTTTGTGAACATGGTTAAGCATGCACATGCATGTGTAGAATTTGTAAAAATGCAATTGAAACATCTGTTGTATAAAACAAATAAGTATGTTTTGGGAACTTTGTAATTTTTATTTTAAATTTCACTATCACTTTATAGGAGGTACAGGACATCCTGTAAAAAAAAAAAATGACACAAGTGGTACGCGTAGATGTAGAGTTCTCGCTGTCGCTCGCCATTGCGACAGTATGTTTCATTTGATGAGAAAACAAACAATTAGACTCTCCAAATTGCGAGTGCTTAGTTTTTGCTCTTTTGTATATGTGTGTGTACGAATACAGGTGGCACTCTTATCTGCATTACTTGAGTTTGCGTTGCAGAATCGTGAATTTAGGAGATACCATTGATTTTATTCAAAGTAAAGACTATAGGTGCAGATTCCCAAAATTTTTAAGGACACAGTGGCTCCTAAACCCCAAAAATTCTATCGCCACTTTAGCTCCTAACCAAAATCTAGTAGCCACATTGTGAAACAAACTCATGAAACAATATTATTTATATGGAAAAAAACTTAATAAAAAAACTCAGAAATTCAAAATGAAAAACAGTTTAAATAATAAATACACATGTACAACAAAACACAGACTAATTACAACAAATGTCTATATTTAATTTAATTCTAAAATTCTTGAAACTTTATATCAAAAAAGTATAATATAAATCTAGAAAAATCAGAAGATGCAATTGAATAACAAAACATGTATAAGCTAAGCATTCATGATATTGGGAAATATTAGGAAAACTATATTTCTTATTTTGATTTTATCATATAAAAGTATACATATAACAAAAAATTAACAATGTACACGTATACTGCTGGTAAATTTAACATTTATGTATTATTGTACAATCTCTAAATTGTGATACTCGTAATAACCTATAAATACATATCCTTCGTTTAAAAAAAAAAATAAGAACCAAGTAAAAATTTCTAATATCATTTTTATTTACTCGAGTGTAAATAATTGGAAAGCTTTAAATTTAAGAAAATAAATAAAAAGTCGTCTTTGTCTAAGGGATAGCAAAAGGAGAAAGTAGACATTTTGGGGTAGAAAGATAGTTGAAATGGTTGATTATTTATTTATTGTTACTAGACTAGAGAGCAACAAATAGAATGTATATATTTTTTAGTAAGGTATTTTAAATATTTTAATATTCTGAGTGGGTAGGGGGAAGCATACAGTTTGATTGAGAGGGGGGGGGGGTTGTAGTTTAGATGATTGATTTTTGTACTTATTGTTACTAGCAAGAACAAATGGAACAGAAGAATTTGGGATTCTCAAGATTTTAAACTTTTTGTGCTGGGGTGGACAAGAAAGGAAAATGGATATTCCATGTGGGGAGGGATTTCATTGAGATTGTGAAGATGTGCTGAAAATGTGAAAAGAGGGAAAATTCTCCCCTTTATTTTTTAATAGGGGAGAAGGCTTACTTTCTGCGGGTGCTTACAATTGGAATTTTCTCTCTATTCTAAAAAAAAGTAACCACCGCTGCCGCCGGTTTTGAATTTTTTGTGACCGGAGGTCTTTCTTCGTTAATATTAAGAAAAATAATACATACAAAAATATGAAAATTGGTAGTATTATACAGAAATATTTGATAAACACGCTGATGCAGACAGTTTTCAAATCGAAGAATTATTTTAAGAGATATTTAATGCTAAAGTTGGACAAAATCGTTCCACTAAAAAAGTTTTATAGGAGCAAAAACTATACATCGGAATTTAATAATTTTTAGATCATTTTATACATTATAATTTCCCGGTGTGCAGAATTAATTTATTTTTTTTAATTTGACTCATTTTTCGAGGTTTCATTTCTATTTTAAATTCAAATTTTCAGCATTTCGAGAGATATTTTTTACTTATTTCAGAAAATTGTACTAATTTAACCTGTTGCCAACTGTATAAACAACGGAAACAATAATGTTTGCTTCAAATTAAAAATTTATTTACACACGACTATTATAAACAGAAAAAAAACTTTCAAATTAGAATTAAATAATTACGTATAAAAAGCAGGAACTTATTGAAAATTACTTCATCTATAATTACACGGGAATTTTAACAGAGAAAAAATATTGTAAAATAATGAATTCATTAACATGCGTTAGAAGTCTTAAATAGGAGAAATTACATCACATTTACGTCACATTACACTTATTACGTAAAATGAACAAAAAATAATATTGCAGAATAGTTTAAATTTAAAAATAGCGCGAGACATTTACTTGATATTTTGAGATGAACTTTTCAACTTTTTTTTTTTGGACAGCGCAAATAATATTTCATTTATAATAAAAGTATTTTCACGTGAATATTAAAAAGGGAAAGAAAAGTTTGGTGAAAATTACGTCAGATTAAAAACGATATATTTAAAATGTCTTATTTAAAAGGACTTTCTTTTCGCTTTGTTAAAAAATACCGGGAGACAAAGACTCTGTTTACTTAATTCATTTTATATTAGATGATTTTGAAATGCCATTGTATCTTTTAACAGCAGCTGATTTTTCTGTAAAATTCCCCGATCAAAGAGAAATGAATAGAAACCCGTTTATAGGGAGATCGCCTTTGTTTTTTAAATTATAATTCAATCTTCCAAAATCTTTTTAAAGCCGATCAAATTAGCGTGCTTTTAGAGACTGCAGTGTCTGAACGGGGGGTTGGCGAGCGTAGCTCGTAGGGGCCGAGCCCCCTAGTATGGTATATAAATCAACATTTGAATGGAGTGTGATTTTTGGATCGGGGGGGGTCATGATTAGTGAAAATATACTGAAATTTTCTGGAAGCTGCAATGTGTAGCTTCTTACTTTTTGTAATGAAAGCAACCTCATATTTGAATAATTTATGCATTTTATGCTGGCTGCTACCTAGGATTCAACATATTCTTTAAGTGTAAGAACCAGAGTGAATTGTTGTCCATAGAAAAACATGATAAGATGGTCCACTGTTGTTCAAAGAACTTCATGTATCACATTTCATTATAATCTGGATGTTTTTCCTTTAATATGGTAAGATTTGAGAGAAAAATTATATAGTTTCAAAATGTATTTTGTTAATTGTTCAAATTAATCATATAAAAATTATACCAGTTGGAAATATTTCCCTTAGTTGCAATTATCTTGTTCCTATTTCAAATGTATTTATTTTTGGTTTGTTATATAAAACAGTTTTATATATTCAATTTAACTTTTAATTTAGCCACAATAATTTTACTGGGCGGTGGTTGACCATATTTAGAGCTACGTGGTTGCCAAATTCTGATGATTTATTTGCTGTGGGCTCCATGGAACAACCCAGAAAAATTGAGATATATGATAAAGACTTAAATAGGTATAACATAAGGAATGATAATTTGACAACTGTTACATCTATTCAACGCTTTCATCCTTACAGAAGTGCTCTTGCAGGTGGTAACTCAAGTGGAAAGCTTTTCGTATTTACTTAAGTTTCTTTTTTTCTAAATAATTTCAAGATTTAAAAAGTATATTATCCTGCTGTTGTTATTAAATAGTTTAATATACTTTGTTTATAAGAAAATTCTTCACAAAACTATTTTATTGTATATTTGTTTTTAAAAAATATATATATATTGATATAGCTATTGGGAAAATTGTAACATAATATTGATAAAAATGCTGCATATTTTTTATATGAAATATGTGCCCCAGCTTCATTGTATACACTCATTGTCACACATAAAAAAAAATCTTAGGAAAATACCTGAATTTCTTTGTTAAGTGTTTTTATGATTTTACAACATAAGCTTTAAATGCACAATTTCTTCTTTATGTATAAAATGTGAATATTCATTTGGTGTCAGCAAAATGCCTTAAAACTGTGTTATTAAATTTTGTATCCATATATTTTAAATAAACATATTGTAAAATATAAATTGTGTGAATTGGTCTATCTTATAAAAGAAATAGGATCATTTAAACCATCTTATGGGGCTATAAATATATAACATTGCCAATTTTGGACCCTCTGCCCGGGGTAAGCAAAACAAAACAGGTAGGCAACATTCGTCCCCATTTTTTATTAGTAAGAATAACAAGTATCATTTCAAACTTGGTTTCTCTAAAAACAAATTATATGTGCATATGACAGAAGAGTGGGAAGGACGAACATTGCGATATTCCATATTTTGGATTGAAATAATTTTATAATCATTTAATGGTTTTAATAATAACTTTGTATTTTCAGAAAAATAGATAACAGAATTTAAAAAAAAATAACACATCAAAAAAGGAAAATTGTGGTTGGATCAAAAATTTTAATATCGAAAGACAACCCCCTTCCCCTATCTTATGATATCAAGTGCCAGATTCCTCACCCCTAAAGTGATAATGTTATATATATATACAACCCCTATGTGAATTTGACATAATGTTGAATATTTTGAAGAAAAATATGGAGGAAAAGGATAATGCCACTATATGTGCTCGTTATAAATATTGGGATCCAATAAATGCCAAATCATGTGTTTGCTTGCAAAATAACTAGTTAAAACAAGGGGTGGAGAGTGAGAAAAATTCTGTGAAACTTTCAAGAGAATTTTCCTCAGTCATCAGAGGTGAACAGTTAAACCACAGATCATTAGAGAATATCTGAAAAATAAGGCAGATGAGTTTATTCTGCATCTAAGACATCTCAAGATTTTAGTCACAAAAAGGCTCAACACACTGTCTTTTGTTTTTAAAAACCCACAGTGTTTTTAAAAAATAAAATAATGCCATGCCTTCTTGTTTTAAGAAGACTTGCACATTATATGTTTAATGACTTGATTTGTACTCATAGGTGTAAGTAAGATGAAGCAAATAAAATGCTTCCCTTATATACACATAATGGGTGCCAATGATCTTGAGTTTATATTTACTTTTTCAGCCAGCTTACTTTCCATAAGTAGACGCTACAATCTTTTATCAATCGACTCATCACTTCAGAAAAGAAACGCTACTCGATGCTTTAGTACAAAGTAAGGTTTAATGAATCTCTGTACTACAAGACATATTATTATTTACAGGAATACTGTACATATTTACATCGCCAAAACGCAGAAGAAATCTGCTGATTGCTAAATATTTTATCATTTCCCGCTTCTCATAAAAAGCTTCGGGGGAAAAATCAACCAAGCAGCTTGTATTTCGAACACCTCTACATTCTGCGTCTCAAAAACAATCTCCCTGTGCGGGAAAGCTAATCCACAATGAATCATGGGAAAAACCTATCTGGCAGCCCGCTAAAATTAGAGACTGTCGTGTGCTGCCATCTAGTATATCGGTATTTAAATATTTGTTGCATCCTCCCCCTGTGGTTCCTTAGACGTCTCGGCAAGGGACCAGGAATATTTTTCTTTGACCTACCACGTTTCCTGAGTGGAATAACTGGTTGGTCGGTAACATTGTTACAACGTTTTAGGGCAGTTGTATGGTAAATTCCTAAGGGAACTTCAGGAGCTTGTAAACTGGCAACTTCATAGGAAGTGGGTGAGCGCTGTGTGAGCACTACATAGGGTCCGTCACGTCAAGGACTGAATTTGGCAGTTCTTTTCTGACCAGCCTTGCTAACGGGATGGAGTTCTACCCATACATGATCACCAGGAGAATACTGAAGTCCTCTCCGGCTTCTGTCTGCATATTGTTTTCTTTTGTCTTGTCTGACTAAATCTTTCACTTGCTTAGTGAATTTAGCAAATTTGTTTGGTTTCGGGTTTATCTCAATGGAGACTATACCAATTTCACAGGAGGATGGGGTGGCTTCTCCCCCTGGCTGAAAGATGGTTTCATACCTTTTCAGCAAGTAATTCAATTCTGACTTCTGGCCAGAACATTCAAGAGGCTTTGAATCAAGATCTGCAAAGCCATACTTTATATGAGACATATCACCGAAGTACCAACGTTTGTTCTTAATACCTGGTACAAACCCTGACTTATCAAGAAAGTCTCTTCTTAAAAGGGTTCTGTTCCCTTTAGCTTTAGGTAACACAATGAAATTTGTACGAAATTTTCTTCCTTCAATTTCTACAGTAACAGGCGTGGTCAAACTGTCTTCTTTTGACTACTTTTGCTAAGGACATGTTTAGAGAGGTCTGAAATTTTGCACCTTTTTCTTTTAACACAGAATACAATGATTCACTAGCCAGGCTGTGACTAGATCCGGTATCTACGCAGGCTTTGCCATAGACCAGGGTTGGCATTTTTGCCAGGACAGTGGCAAAAACTGGAAAAAACCAGGGCAAAAATGGAAAAAACCGGCAAAAATGGCAAATTCTTATTTGACTTTAATGTGTAATAAAATCTCTAAGCTAATAAGGATAATAATGGTATAAACAATTAATTTTAATAACATATCATTTAATATTTTTATTTAATTTGCTAATTAATAAATATAATTAAATATTTTTACATAATTTTAAATCTTTATAAAATAGGTAGGATTCAGTCTAATGCTTAGGAATTTAAGAACCAAATTAAAAATCATATCTATTTTTTTTTTTTTTTTTTTTTTTTTTTTTTTTTCCTTAAGTAAAGTATTTTGTCAGGCATTAATATTTTTTTAATTATCAAAAGGTTATAACTTTGTTACTTTTGTTTTATGAAATGAGTCTTAAAAATATGTAAATATTTATGTCTTTGGTACTAATTTATAATTATTTATCTGATGAAAATAGTGTGTTACAGATAAAAATGTAATTAAATTAAATTGAATATTATATATTGAAAAAACTATCTGTTATGTCTTGTTAGGAAGCTAGAATTTTTTTACTTCCTTCTTGCACTCTAAGAAAGGGATAAAAAGTTAAGAATAACTTTCAGTAAGTAGTCTGTAGCCATTTTATCTTTTTGTATTATATCCCCCCCCCCCAAATACTCTTTTGAAATTCTCAAATCCGGCAGTCTATTGTCAAATGACCACAAGACAGATAACAAAATACCAAAGTATTGCACCCTGCTTACCACATTTCTCAAAATTAAAAAAGCGATTTGAACAAGCAGTTTTGCCGTGTCATCTTGTAGCACATTTGTTACATCCAAAGTACAGAGGTGAACTTATGAACAAAAGGAAAGCTGTAAAGCATGGTTGTGTAAAATTAATCCTGACTTTATATCTTATGTTATTAATTTCGAGCTAAAAGAAAAACCCTTCCCTAATTCATATTCTGCAGAAGTGATTAGTAGTGTCAGTGCTCATAATTGGTGGAGAAGTATCTCCAAATATTGTGAGATTTCAAAAGACTTCTGTTCATTAGTCGCACACCTTCAAATATGTCCAGCAAGTAGTGCTGCTATTGAAAGATTTTTTTCAAATTTTTCATTTGTGCAAACTAAAATTCGAAATAAACTATCAACAAATACTCTATCTAAACTAGTTTATTGTTATGCTATGCTAAAACAGCAAAAATTAGGTTGTGATAGAGATATCGCTGAATTATTTGAAATTGAATAGTGTTCTGCTTTAAATATAATTTTATATTAAAAAATTGAATTTAGAATATAATTGTTTATTTGAATTTCTAACGCATATAAACATAAATGCTTTACTCATTTAGAGCCTCCACAGTTCTATTATGTGAATAATCATTAATAATTGTATAAAAAATCAAGTTTTCTATTCATTTATATAAAATTAATATTTTTTTTCATTTATAAATTGTGTTATAAAATTTGGTATTTGTTCATAAAATGCATAATTATACTTATTTAACTTAGAGTTCAAAAATAAATTTAGAGTATTGATTTTTTAACTAAGTATTAAATTCCTTTTTTCTTTCATGAAATATTTTTTTCTCTTTTTCTGCGAAAAAAATTAAATGGACATCCTATTTTTGCCACCACTTTGGCAAAAACCTATTTTTGCCGGGATGGTTTTTTCCGCCTATGGCAAAAATTTGCCAACCCTGCCATAGACCCCATTAATTTTCAGGTTTACTGTAGTTAAAGGTGTGGTTGTGGTTGAGCATGTGCATATCTGGATTTGTTCAAACTGAGAAGATTGTTTTTATCACGGGGTTGCAAGTAGGGCACTTAGCACGAATAAATCCAGGAGTACCACAACCATAACATTTCAAGACTGGGCGATCTTCAATCAATGGTGAGGGATTCACCTTTCCATTGTCTGACGGGATTGTCTTCTTTGAGTAGAAGGATTCATTTTGAAATGAGTTATTAAAAGAGCTCGATGGTACACTCTCTTTCGGTTTTGACCATTTTTATTTTCGGGTGAATTTCCACTACTTTGGATTTTACGGGATTTTCCTTTAGAACATCGTAAGCATCTAGCTTTTCTACTGATTCATTTGGATCATTTAAATTAGTCCAAATGTCTAAGAAATGTTCTCTATGCTGTGGGGAGCAAGCACCTTCTCTTTAATTTGTCAGATAAAATAAGATTTTTCAAATCTTCGAATGAAGTTATGTTGAGCTCGGATAGCCAACCTTCAAAATATGTTCTAAGATCGAAAAAATAGTCTTTCCAGGTATTTTCTGGAATTTTCTTGTGCTGAACGAACAAGATTCTAAATTTTTTAGCGGTCAATTTGAATCGTTTCAACAACATCGCTTTGATGTGTTGGTAGTCCTGGGCCTTTTCTTCCGGTTGCCTAGCAATGAGTCTAGCAATATCACTAGGTAAAGCGCTTATGAGATACGTAACCCAATTTTCTTCCGGAACCCCTATTACCTTTAACTGTCGCTCACACAGCACTAAGATGTTCATATCATCTTCGTTTGGGCGAAAACGGGGAATCAATTTTTGTAAGTCGATTCGCGGTTTTTCGTAAGTGCACCTATTATTTTCTAACTCCGAGTTAGATGCCGAAGTCGAATGGGTAAGGCGTAATTTTTCGAGTTCGAAAGTCCGTTCGCACTCTAAATTTTCTTGTTCGATTTTATGCTGATTTTCTACATCTAAGCGCTCTTGTTCAGTTTTTCTATTCTCGACTATAGTGGTAAGTAAGTTTTTTGTATAGTCTTCCTCGTAATCAGCATGCGTAGTAATTAAATTACGTAAATCGACCATTTTCATTTCTTCAGTGGCTGTTAAGCCTAATTCATCGCAAAGGACACGTAGATCCTCTTTTTTGCCCTTCCCAAAAATGCCATTTTGTTTAAATTTAACAAAACTAACAACCAAAATAAAATTTTGATTTAAAAAATTCACTTCAAGAACTAGAATTTGAATTTAAAATTTCAAGAACAAGAATTTCAATTAAAAATTTTCAAGAACAAAATTTTAGATTTTTCTACGCAAACTTATCCTTACACTAAAGGATTTCATCTTTACAGAAATCATAACACACTAAAAAAATATGTATATATTCAAAATACAATATAAATATAAATGTAAATTAATATAATATCACAAAATATAAAACTTTATTTATTTAACTCTTTCCTTCGGAACGTAACCCAAAGTTGAACTATTTCAATTCATCGTTACGTAATACGATATGACTATACTTTTAAAAAAACACAAAAAAAAATTCTATAACTTCAATATTAACTCTCAAAATAAAACAAAACTAAATTATTATGACACAGTTCTTAACTTCCAATTTCTATTAAGACAAGAAAAGAAAAAAAAATATTACGTTTAGAAAGAATTTTTAAAAACTTTCTTCTCAAAAGCACCCTTTCTATTTTTGTTCTAAGAACACAATTATTCAAAATTAATTAAAATTACTTTACTAGCAAAATAATTCAAAATTGTTCTCAAAAGAACACAATTTACTTTTGTTCTGGGAAACAAAATTCATTCTCTTTTTTAACCTTTTAAAACAAATTCAAATGTTTAACCTATAAGAAAACTTATTCTTATAAAAGCTCTGTTCAGAACTTAATTTCGTCATTTCATAAATCAACGTTATTCAAAACGAAATTCAACTTATTAAAAAAAAAAATATTTACTCTATCGTGAATATCTGTCAAACGATACCATTTTAATAAAATACAGTTTATTAAATTCAAAACGAAAAAGTTTTCTCAAATTAGAACACAAAATATAATTTTCACATCAGTAAGTAAAATATATCTTAACAGAACAAATTTTGTTCTTAAATTACCCTTAATCTAAACTGATCAAAGATTTTTGCTTTCAGAATTTAATTCTTACAGAAAACTTTTACGTTATGTAAGATTTCTAACTTCAGAACATTTTTACCTCGTCTGTATGTCATGACAAAACAGATACAAATTATTTTCTTTAAGAGAAAATTATATACTTTCAAATACTATCTTAAACAATTTTAATATCAAAAGTTTAATAACATAAAATAATCAATATGAGAATGCATTAAACAAAATTCACTAAAATAGAATTAAACACTTATCTTCGGATAGCTGCTACATGCATCCATTATTTTATAAGCCTTCAAGCAGTAAAACTTATTTAAGGATATAAAGCACTTTCTGTTCTGAAATCGACGTTCGGTTAACAGAGCATTAGTAGAACACTTTAACACATATACGTGAAGCTTATGCAGAACAAGCACCTTTCGTGCAACATATTTCACTTCAACACTATGGCGAACACACGGCATTTGTAATTTGCCTTAGCCGATATCACAGAAACGACGTCTGATCAGAAGATGCTAAAACACTACTTTTCCTCCCTCAAAGCACCAGCCATTATAGCACACCATTTGTAGAATACGACACGTATTAAACATCAGTATTTTTAAAAAACTCCATCTTTCTACGTTAAGCACCAGCACCTCTTTTTAAATATGAACAGCACAAGCATTTTTAAAACTCGTAGAGCATCAACATTTATTTACTCAGTCGGTCGTAGATTCAGGGCCCAAAGTTGGATAGCCATTTTCAGCCAGCTTACTTTCCATAAGTAGACGCTACAATCTTTTATCAATCGACTCATCACTTCAGAAAAGAAACGCCACTCGATGCTTTAGTACAAAGTAAGGTTTAATGAATCTCTGTACTACAAGACATATTATTATTTACAGGAATACTGTACATATTTACATCGCCAAAACTCAGAAGAAATCCACTGATTGCTAAACATTTTATCATTTCCCGCCTCTCATAAAAAGCTCCGGGGGAAAAATCAAGCAAGCAGCTTGTATTTCGAACACCTCTACATTCTGCGTCTCGAAAACAATCTCCCTGCGCGGGAAAGCTAATCCGCAATGAATCATGGGGAAAACCTATCTGGCAGCCCGCTAAAATTAGAGACTGTCGTGTGCTGCCATCTAGTATATTGGTATTTAAATATTTGTTACACTTTTTTTTATTTTCATTTCACATGTGAATGGTGAAATATCGTGATTATCCTCTTTTTTTGTAAAGCCCTTTTCCTATTTACGAGTGTTTATTGTGCGTTCGCCCATTGATCTAAGATCAATAAATTTCCTGAAAAATAAAAATATTTCACAGCTTTGTTAGAATATAAAAAGCAAAAAAGAAAATTAATAGCTTAAGTTACTGTTGAATTTTGGGACCTTCTAATTAACAGATGAACAACAATACCTGTACAACCAATACCTACACCAAGTTATATCAAACTGGAAACTCGGAAGTTTAACGAATTGCAAGAAATACATTGCTTATATCTTATGTTCTTTTATAATAAAGTGAATCTTTTGATGTACATCCACTAATTTTTAAAAGTATTTAATTAATTTTGTACAACTTTTTTATGTTGTGCACTGTGAAATGTGGGCACTTTTGGGATTTTCTGTACATTTCCTCTTTTATAACTGAAATACAGCTCCTATCTAAAAAAAAAATTCAAATCAATGTGAATGAATTTAATTTGATGTTTGCTATTGGAAACAATGTTTAAATTATAGAATTAAAAGTTTGACAGAAATCTATCCAAGATGGAATTTTTTTAGGTAGATTTCGTAAGAAATACTACCTATTACATTCTCTCCTTTATTGGAATTTCTGAATAATGTTTGCAGATCTACGCTAATCATGACCCCTAGAATCCAAAACCACCCCCAGTTCAAAACTTTATATATATATCACTTTTTTGTGAACATGATAACTTCCATAATTCTGCACAAATATCTTCCAAGCTGATACATAAAATCAAGGGGCAGAAAATCTCAGTCAAGTTCGTCAATGGGCAAAATCGGACCAAGGGGGTGGAAATAGGGAGGGGCTTTGTGAAAACAGAAAAAAAAACCCATAACTTCATAATTATAATACATATCAAATCAATTTAAAGTTATTATTACTTCTAGGAAAAGGGTAAAAAATGAGGGTTTTAAGAAAAAAAAATTCATAAAATATCAAATCCACTTAAATTTATTACTAGCAGAAGCCATGCTTTGTTTGGATTTGCGAAGCATTATTTAATAAGATAAATATTTGAAAGTAACAATATTTTTTATATTATTTTTGCATCTTTATTAAGCAAAATCGTTATTTTATATTTTGATGCACTTTAATTTTAGAAATGTAAATTCAGCCAAATAACTAAGAATTTCCTCAGAATTTTTAATTTATGATATAAGACTAGTATAAATAAAAACATTTTCAAAGCAAAATTTTACAAAATATTCTTAAATTTTCAACTAAAAGCTCTTTTAAAGATGTTTTTACATTTTCCAATAGCCTCTAGTGTTTTCTCAAATGGTTTGAAATAGATATGTTTCCAATCTTTATAATTCACATCAAATAATCTTCGATAGAATCTTAGAATAATATATTCGAAGAGAGCTTGAAGAAAGTTACTTCTTCAAAATGCTATTTTCTGGAAAAACATTTGAAATCTGTTCTCGTTGATACTAAGAATTATTAATTGTAAAACTTTTCATTCTAATTTCTTCTTTTGTTCTGCATGTTAGCATATGAGAGAGTTTGATATTGTAAAATCTCTCGTAAGGAAATTTTCTGTTGAATGCTAAACCTTGAAGGGTTTTCATTCTCGACAACGCTACATACGTTAAGCCAACTGATGTCTCTTTATCCCCAATATCTACAACTGCTTCATCTAATGTTACCTTGGGATTCATGAATTGTAACGGCAAAAGCTAACTGCAGAGGAAATTTTCTTGATCAATTTATATTTCCATTTTTCCAGAATTTAGTTATTGGTGGATTCGGAACACGGCCATTCTCATAAGTTGAATGACTATAGTTTTCAAATTTAACCATGATTATTCGCAGTATTTGGTCTGGTGTCCCGTGATTTTTTTCATAAATAATATCTGCAACATAGCCTAAAGCCCCGTTTACTAAACCTTTTTCGGTCCGCAAATTAGAACGTAACATTACTTTAGACCCAATTGATAAACTAAGAAATGGTCCAAGTCCGTTTGTCATTTCAGAATCAGCCAACTTTGCTTTAGTACAATTATGAAGAGCTTGAATCAAGACAACAGGTTGACGCAGTTCTTTTAATTTTTCATTATTATATTCTTTTACATCTTTATCTTTATTCATTGAAAACAGCCTAATTGCATCTTTAAATAAATGCTGTTTGCTTTTTGAAAGAGACTGTAAGCTTCGATTCTTTAATATTTCATAGTCTTCGATAGTGCATTCTCCAATGCTAATTCAATCAAGTATGCTACAAAATATTTGTTGAGTTTCATCTTGCCGGAAGGATGATGATAAAAAAAATATTTTTGAATAGTCAAAGAAAATAACAATTGTCCTTCCAAAAGAAACTCGCTTCCTTGATTTTTGTCACTGTAAACAGGCCTGTTGTTTACTGGAGGTAGTTGTTTGATATCTCCAATAGATACAAGAACATTCCACCAAAAGGTTCATCTTGTTTCGATGGCACAGCACTACGTAATCGTAAATCTATTTTTCGCAAAAGACTGCATCCAATCATACTCATTTCATCTATAATTATGAATTTACAATTTCGAAACTCCTGTATTGACCAAGTGAATATGGACTAAGATATCTTAACAATTAAAATAATAAAACTTGGTAAAAAATCACCATAAAATAAAACAATATACAGGACGCGTTTCGAGCTAAAAACATAACAGCTCGTCATCAGCTACAGCAAACACGTGTCAGCAAGCGAACAAGGTAAAAAATGAACTGAAGGTAAAGAATGTTGCAAAGAATGCGACAGATGGCGGTAGCTGAAAGAGGCACAGGCAGAAGAGAAAGGCGTTGGCAAAAAGATAGAAGAGAAATTGATAGGGAAAAAATAGAAATAAAAGAAATAAACTAAAAGAAAAGAAAAGAAGTAAATTAAAAAATATAAAAGAATAAAACAAGAAAACACCAAAAGATCCTTTTTTTAAAAAAAAAACAAAATAAAAAGAAAAGGGAAAAGAATTACAAAAGTAATTTCCACGCTGGAGAAGGAAAGGAGATGATGGGAGATCATTGATATCCCATCATCTCCTTTTCTATCTCCAGCGTGGAAATTACTTTTGTAATTCTTTTCCCTTTTCTTCCAATTTTTCTTCTATCTTTTTGGCAACGCCTTTCTCTTCTACTTGTGCCTCTTTTAGCTAGTGCCATCTGTCGCATTCTTTATCTTCAGTTCATTTTTGATCTTGTTCACTTGCGGACACGTGTTTGCTGTAGCTGATGATGAGCTGTTATGTTTTTAGCTCGAAACGCGTCCTGTATATTGTTTTATTTTATGGTGATTATTTACAAAGTTTTATTATTTTAACTGCTTCAAATCGCCAGTTTTCGGTGCTGTTTTTGCTAAGATCTCTTAGCTTTTGATTTAGTCCCAATAAAAGTTCTGAATGAATCGTTGATCCATTTATATTGACTGCAGCAACACCAGTTGGTGCAAGCAATTGAAAAGAAGATGGACCAAATGTTTCATTTAATCGAGTAGTGAAGTAATGTATTAAAGTACTTTTTCCAGAACCTGTTTTTCCTTGGACAACAATTCTCTTTATTGGCATTTCTCGCCTATGACCTTGCAAGAAATTGAGCTGTTCTTCAAAAATATTTTGAATTATATTTTTTAATATAATGTATTTCTTTGCGAATCCAGACAAAGCATGGTTTTTGCTAGTTTAGTTTTACTGACACGATGATTTTTATTTCCTGCAAGAAATACGCAGGTTTCATTATCGCTTACAAAAATAAATCCGTATAATGGAAAAATATATTCAACAAAATAAAAAATGTTTTTTGTTAAATCATTTAATAAGAAAATAATATTGTCAGAATCTACAGATCACATTTTATTTCTATCAAGTCCAAAAATATTTCTTTCCTTAATTAAATTTCAAAAATAGTTTTTGAGATATTTTGGCGGAATAATGAAAATATATTTATTTAATTAATCATGATTCTATCTATAATTACTAACTCCATGATTTATTTTTTCTTCTGAAAATATACATGTTTCATTTTTTATTTGCAAAAATGTGTCCGTAATGGAAAAACATGTAAAATAAATTAATTATTTAATTTCAAGTCAAATACTGAATAGTTTTTTGTAAAATGTAATTTGTGTAGCCTTAGGCTAGTAGAGGATTCGTTTCGCTCATCGATCGTAATAAATCTTCTTAATCTTATCTTCTCAACTTTTATTTGGACAAGTTTTTAATAGGACGAACTCTTACAGCAAAAAGAAATTAAAAAAGAAAAAAATCATAACTTCCTCAATTCATAAGATATCAAATCTGCTTAAAATTTATTATAAATCTTCTCAATATTATCTACAACTTTTATACTGACAAGATTTTGAACAGAAAAAAAAATATGGGTTAAAGAAAAAAAATTATTGTACTAAGGCTGTTCTCAAATCCAAAGGGGCAACTTTGTGATATAAGTTTTAATTCCTTTTTGTCCAGAAACTGGGAGGTGTTGTTATACAGAAATTATGTAAATAAAAGACTTTTTTTTTATTATGTAAACACAATAGATGTATCAGAAAATGTTGTCAAGTTGACTTTTTGAACCGAAGTTCCCGACGAAAGCAGAAAAACCAGTGAATGACGGGAGAAAAACGCCTTGTGATGGGTCTGCTAATTGTATACTTTTATGTTCAAAAATATCAGAAAGTATCAGGATTGTTGAGCTTCATTAAGCAGTTTAGAATAGCCTTAACATGATTCTGATAAAACCAGCTCATACAGAAAAATGAACAACTCGTCAAAAGCGGCCAGATAAAATTGTTAAACTGAGTTTATCTCTAATCTTGATTTAGTTTCTGTTGGTGAAATTAGTACAGTAGAACCTCTTTTATCCGAAACTCTCGGTTAACCAAAATCCACTTTTAAAGCTTTTTTTTTTTTTTTTTTTTTTTAACATCACATTCCTTGTGTGCAAAACCCATTATTGAAGTTTTTTTTTACTATAACATTTATCAAAGCGAAGAACAGAACAATGATATGGGCGAAGAAAATGAACAAATTAGCAATGCTGAAGCTTTTGAATGTTTTGCAAAAGGTTTGGACTGGCTGGAGCAGCAAAAAGACTGTGATACTGCTAAGGCAATCGGAACTGCGACAAACAAAATTTTTTTTTCGAACCCTTGTGAAATATGTAAAAGGTACTTAATTTCAAAATTAAAATTCGGGTAATTTATTCATGTTTCTATTGCTTTACTTTTATTAAGCACTTGTTATAACAATTGTTAAGTATGATTCCGGGATATGTAAATTGAAATGAAAATTCGAAAAGAAATATTTAAATCTGATCGAAATAAGTTCAATTCACATTCCCCGAAATCACACTATGGCCATACGTATAGTGGTTAATTAGTACGCGTCGTAAATAAATTAAATTAAATCTGAAGATAAAGAATTTCTAAATAAATAAATAAGAAATGGTAGTTACTCACCTCTTGAAATGTTGTAGGTATGGAAACATAACATAAAACAATATTGCTAAACCAATCACTTTATTTATATAAAAATATACTTAATCGTGCAGGATCCTTGCAACAGATATATGCATTTATAAAAATATATTCATAATGAAAATAATTTAACATAGACTTTTCTTGAAACATCATTGCATATTATTAATAGTAGTAAAATTAAATCGATGATTATTTTTCAATATTGAATTACTGACGAATAATACGATGGTGTAATGGTGATGAATCAGTCTGAAAGTTTTTCAATCCATATTATTTGTGAGAAATTGTCATTAGAGTTCAAGAAATCGATCAAAAAATTATATTATGATAAAATGTTATTAATGACTCCAAAAACACTTGAAGGACATTAATGTGATGATATCGAAACTTGATGCTAAGCCAAATAATGAGATCCATCATGCAAGTTCAAGTTCATTCGAAGTTAAGTGGTGATTGGAAATTACAAGTAAATTCTATGAATCATGATGAAAGGTGAAAGAGGCAGGAAAGTACTATTGGAATTTGGAAATGCTTATGCCGGGCTCCAACTATCAAAATCTATTTACGTCGGGTAGTTGGGAATCAAGATGCTCATACTGGAAATCACCATCAGTATTCCTGAAATTTCATGCAGGATGAAAATTCATTTCTTTAAAGTGATTTAGAGATATTCAGGAGAAATGAAGTCCACGAAGATAATTCTGGGAGTTTCACAAAAATAAAGATTTTTCTGTAAAAACTGTTGAAGAATATATTTAATTAATTTTCATCTTGAATTAAATGTTATTAATAAGAAACGGCTGCTCGTTGGGCCAAGAGGCCCAACGGCAAAAATTCCGTATCAGAAAAACGATGTTCTCTCTACCGATAAAAATAACCAACTGAATCTTTTTCAAATTGCCTGCCGAAATCTGGAAACGATCTCTGCAACGTCAGCCAATCAGAATATTTTTAAAGATGGCCTGTCGCTAGCACTTCCGGCGAAAAAGATTTTGTAGTAGGATTATGACCATGGAATGGCAACGCACTGAAGAAGCGGGGAGAAAAGGAATGTTTGCTATGTGGGAGTTCCTATGACGTCGAAAGGAATTTCCTGTCTGTTTTGAGATAAGGAATAAAACCTTCTTAAAAATTGCATCTTTTGGGATGCGAGGTGAATGGAAAGCAATAAAATTAAGGGAAGCTTTAGTAGTAATAATTTTGTTTCTCTGGCAAACGATTTCAGTAATTTTATGAAAGTCTACCAGAGAAATGGAAAAAGAAAATAGAATATAATAAATGTAATTTTAAATGAAATAATTAAAAGATAAAGATTTAGGATTTAATATTTAAAACTTAATAAAATTTTGCTGTCAAAATTGAAAGATGGTGAAAGGAAGTAGATTATTAAAATTAACAGAATATACAAAATTAAGTTTATGTAAATTTAAGAAGGGGAAATGTTATGTAAAGCTTTTACAACATAACAACAATAAAAAATAGCGCATATATTTGTCCTTAATCTTAAAATTGAAGCATTCTCGATTATCCGAAAGATGGTCGGTCCCAATTACTTCGGATAATCGAGATTCTACTGTACTTAACTTCGAAATCTACCTGTGCCTGTAGGCCGAGCTGGTAGCGATTCTTTTTCAGTACTTTGAGCATCTATCTTAGCAAGTTTTACTGCATTTTTAGCTTGTGGTGTTGCATTTTGGGTTTGACAGACCCAAGAGGTAATAAAGGACATACAAAATCTTCCTTATAGTGAAAATGATTTATATTACCCCAGTAGCAGAAACAGTGCAGCAGATGGATTATTTTAGACCTTGCAGATTAATAGCTTAAAAAAATTGCTAAAATGCACTTTATATCCAGATTTATTATATCTTTTTATTGTATTTTCTTTGTAAATGCAAATTTTGCTTATTTTATGGGTTACTATTATTTCTTAAGATAGTCGTCCACAGACTTGTATAAAACCAAAAACTTTCCGCGCACATAAATATTGGGTCAAAAATTTTCTGTAAATTAATTTAAGGTTTAATAAAATTACATGTTATATTATTTTGACGATATGAATTTAAAACCATAGTTTAAAATAATTGCTATTTAAATCAAAAATTAATATTAATTAAAGAATAATTATTTTAATTAAAAATTAATAATGTAAAAATCCATGATAGGAAGGAGCGAATTTTTTCAATTATTTTGTCAATGCATTTAGAAACAGCCCGATCCTTAAAGATCCCTTTGCACAAAATGACAGTCACTCTTATAACACTAAGAAATTATTCGATTTAACCGCCGTCACCGGGCTAAAAAGCCACTGTTGTCGCCAATGGAAAACCGATCGGCGACAAGTTTTAGTCTGCGGAAAATAGAAATAAAAAGGTCTGTAATGTTAAGACAATGTTTTGAGTCTTTAAACTTTGAATTGCGGACAAACAATATATAAATCGTACATAAAATTGGGGAATATTTAAAATTTTTGGTATTAAAAAAATAAGTACAAGAACAAAACATACGTTTTCTTTTCATAACTTTTTTCCGCAAAGTTCCGAAATTTTCTGCACACGGCATTCGCACGTTCATCTATATTATACAACTCTGGCCGTCCAGTATTTTTAGTTTTGCTGTAGATTGACACAGAAATTCTACTACTGAAACTATCAGTAACTGCTATCAAAATTAGGGATGTAAAAAAAAAAAAAAAAAAAAAAAATCATTATTATCAAATTATTCGATATTCGCTCCTTTTGCCAGATATTGTTATATATTTACCGAAAAAAAAAAAGATTATACATATACATACATATACAGTAGACTCTCTCAATTCCTTGGGACCAGAGGTGTGCGGATTTCTAGTCATTGCTTTGTTTACATTTTTTTAAACAGTAATTTGAATGTAATAATGCAATCAAAATATAATGAATACTGACAATATAGGTCAATCCCATCGTAACTGATGTAACACTTTATCACCAAATTTTGTTTTCAAAACTGTGAAGAAAATTTACTAATAAAGCTAGAACAAATGTTTACAATTTAAAATATTTCAGTCCCAAAAATTACAAATCAAAACTCTGTAACTTATATGACATAAAACATAAAAACATTTTTTCTGCCTTCATTGAAGTGTAAAAATTATCAAAACTATCCCGTTAAAAAAAGTGATTTAATGTTCTCAATAACACTAAGTAATGAGAAATTATAACAGTAACTTGTTTAATTAATTTCTGAATGATAAAAAAGAAAAAATTACATTTACACATGTAACTGACATTACATTATGACTTACAAAGGCAATAATGGTACTTAACTTAGTTTGTAAATAGTAATTTACGATGCCTTTTTATTAGGATTTTATTATAGAACATAAAAATATCAAACTTTCCAATCTTACCCTTAAATTAAACATGTTATAAATTTTATTTCTCCCCCAAAATGAGAATTTTCTGTGGAATTGCCCTATAGTAAAATATTAAAATAATTAAGTAAGGTAATTTTAAAAATTATTAAAAATAAAGATCAAGTAAATAATTAATAATGTATAATTAAATATGCATAAGATGGGATACATTTTCCTTGAATTATTGAATAAAATTTTCCTCATAAAGGTACCCTATTAATCCGCATCAAAATCACAAAGTAAGGAAGTTTTATTTCAGGCTTAGCCTGTCTTAATAACCAAAAAAGTTTGATTAATACATAAATATAATTGGTAAAAGATTGTGATTACCAGTGATAGCAATATCTTGATTTTTTTTTTTTTTTTTTTTTTTTTTCCGAAATAAATTTATACTTCCTTCATGAAATACCATGAGTTCAGTCATATTAAAGAGAATTACATATTAAAACACTTACGAAGTGATATAAAACTAAAATTTCTGTAATTTTACTAGTGCATCTGAACTGAAAGTTTCATTGTTTACATCTGCCATGATGTGCGGATTTGAAGGAGTCTACTGTATATGATATCAACAAATAAATATAAATACAGAGTTTCCCCCAGGTTTAAAAAAAGGTAAGATGCTGTTGGTTGGAAAAGGACACCTTTTTTTTTTTATTCTTAAAGGAACTTTTTTATTTTTAAAAGTTAGGCTCTTTTTTCAAGAGAACAATGAATCAATTTTACTATACAAGGAAATTTTTTGGTACTTCATAGTTATTCCGTCGACCAATTTCGCCAAATTATATAAATGCCAAACCACTCGCCAAATTATACACATTGACATAATTTTTATTTTAAATAACGACAAAACAAATAAATTAGTAAAACATTAATAAAAATACAAATAAAACGTTGAATTAATAGTTTTATTGGCCATTATTGGCATTTAATCTTACAATTAATTAATTAATGACAACCATTATTGGCATCTAATCTTACAATTTAGCGACAGTAATTTGGTTGACGGGATAACTAAGAAGTACCAATTTTTTAATACAAAAAAGGAGTAAGGGCACTGTTTTTCACTGAGGGGCAAGGAGGGTGCAATTTTGTAAACCAAAGGGCAGCACCCTATTGAAACTTCTGGGGAAAACTCTGGTAAATAATTTGTAAAGTGTGTTTTTAATAAAACTTATTTATTAAACAGTTCACAATAAATCCAGAGTATTGGAACTTTGACCATGTTTGGGGGAAGCTCTAAGAACCATAAATATTATTTAGAATCACATCATGGCTTTTAGAGAAAGCTTAGTGCACAATCTTTATTTTTTATCAAGACATTATGTTATGACACTTAAACTATACTGGTTTAAATTGATTGATATCAGGGCCTCTCTCTGCCCGCAAGTAAGCCCTGAGTGCCACTGACATTGCAGAAGCAGATTCTTACAAATAGTTTAAACTTATGTTTTGAATCTTAAAATTGAATAGAACTTAATATCTGAGAGTAACATTTCTTGAGCCAAGAAAACAACTTTCCAAAGACCAATTCAGAATTAGACATTAAGAATTAGAAAATATTTTAAATTGGAAATTAGTTCAAATTTTAGATTTAAAATGGTTCATCAAGCTTGTCTGTGAGACTGCTGGGATTCAACCAGAAGGCCAACAATATGAAACAGAAATGTTTATCATTATGTAAAAAATGGAGTAAAGTGAAACTCACTTAACAGTGTATTTCTCTGTAAGAATGACTGAGAGATAACATTCTCATGAATCAATATATTGTTAGGCCATGAACATATAGTAAGACTTCAATCATAATAGATTTAAGATTGGATTGTGACTTTCAAATAAATATGGTGCCAGTGTAGAACCGTGGATAGAAATCGTCACCTAGTGAACAATGTTCGTTGACTTATTATCAATGATCAAGCAGATGATTGGTAGAAGAAGATAAACCGAGTAGAATTGTGCTACATTAGTGCCCCGATATGTAAACAATTCTCAAAGTTAATTTTCCCCCTTCAAATCCTATTTTGAAAAAGGTTCTCCTCCTCTATGTTCATGTGTTAGGCAGAAATACTGAAACACAATGCTCTCAGAAATGCTGAGGATTTCCAGCATATATTCACTTATGGTAACAGTAGAATTTAGTCGTGTGCATAAAAAGTTCTTTTGACATTCTGAATGAAACCAGTGCCAGCATATGCATATGGATTAACCATATGGCAGCATGCGGCTGTCTCTTCTAATTTATATTTCTGATATGAAAACTAGCAGAAATTAAAGCATGAGACTTAGAAGAATCTTTCTCTTAAGGCATTTCATCCATTAAAACCATTTTTAGGAATAAATATCGTAGATTAACAAAAGCCAGTAATTTGAAATCCTGATGTGATTTTACAGAAGCACTTTTCTAGTTTGAATTAATTTTCAATTAATCTAATTTCCTGAATTAAATTTAGTAGTCTGTAGCGATTTTCCATAGAATGAATTATTTGTTTTTGCCTTTTTTAGTAAATTTAGAATTATTTTGTATGCTAATACACTAAATTAATATTTGGCATAAAATTGTTTCATGACTATTAATCTATAAAACACACATAATTATTTGCAAATGAACCATTGTTTATATATTTTTTAATTAATTCATGAAAAATCTAAATATAAGACAAAAATAAATACATTAAAAGATTTATGAAAAATACTCTCATAATCATTATTAATTCTACTACAGAAAATCATTATAAATTCTACTTAATTAAATTTTATAGAGGAAATTTAGATTGATGAAAAATGTAATAAAAAATAGAAAAGTGTTTCTGTAAAATTACATCAGGATTTCAAATTACTGACCTGATCTACGATGTTTAGTCCTGAAAAATTGTTTTTAGTTATTTTTATGTTATTTACTTTTAATTTCTGCTAGTTTTCGTATCAGAAATGTAAATTAGAAGAGACATTTTAAGAGAATCTGATCCATATAATATTACCTATGAAAATTATCGAAAACTGTACTGATCAATTTAATGTAGAGCTCTCAATGCATACACATTTAGAGTTCTATATTATACAGGGTGTCCGGTCTCAACGGTGTCCAATGGCTAATTCCTAAACCGTTAGTCATAGACATATAGTTCCAATTACAAAAATGTTTTAAATCAGGTAAAGAAATATTTTAAAAGCGATTTGGGTCAATAAAAACATTTCTTGAAAAGTTACGAAATTTAAATTTTTATACGGTCCCCCGGTCCTATGAGTTATATTTAGTGAAATTTTCCTTTTACACTGACAAGTAATACAAAAAAAGTCTCGTTATTCTACGATTAAAATTGACCGAGTAATAGCTGTTTAAAGTTGGAGCATATTTTTTGCTGCAAATTGGGGGTCATTCACAAATTTAGTCCAAATATAATTTCGTCAGATATAAAAAATGTTTGGGAGTAAAATTAACATTGCAATATAAATTTGAAATCTTTAATCATTCTGGCATATTAATGGAAAATATACAATTTGTAATAAACATTTAAGAAGAAAGAAAAACAGAATTTTTGTTAAATAAAATGATTCTAAATTAACAGCCTCAATTCTTTACAAAATGATGCGTATTTTAAAATATTATTAGATTGCACAAGCCTGCAAAAGTTGGGTTATGTCATGTTTTTTAGTTTTTGATAATTGATTCTTATATATTCTGTACCGCTGAATCCGAAATTGACCTTCCTTTTTAACTTATCATATCAGGATTTTTCGCAAATTGCAAATTTCAAAGTTAAGAAGTTCAATGTTAAAATTGAATTTCCTCCCCATCTCATCGGACCACTCAGATGTTTAGCTGTAAGAATCCCAGGCTAAGCAAAAATATCGAATAAATTTTTTAATAAAATAAAATAAAAAATGTTTTACATATGTTTTATAGTATGATATTTTCGCTATATTTTAACTTACACATTTGCGATTTGCAAAAAAATTCTAACATGATGGTTAAAAATGAAGGTCATTTTCAGATTCAGTGCTAAAAAGTGCGTAAAAATCAATTATCAAAAGTTAAAAAACACGACCATCTCCTCTACTTTATAGTATTCGATTTTTGTTATTCTTTAAATTTGAAAATTTATGATTTGCGAAACATCCTGACATGATGGTTAAAAATTAAGGTAATTTTCGGATTCAATGCTAAAAAATACATAAAAGTTAAAAAAAACCCAACAATTGCAGTCTTGTATTATCTAATCTAAAACTTTTTCTTAAACCCCTTGGCAGAAATCTATCCGAAATTTTTTGTGTTATCCTGTAAAATAAGTATAAATGGTAACCACCGAAAATCTTAATAATATTAGATTGTTATTGGATTTGCGCCAGTATGTAAAATGCAATCTCGATCGGATATTTAATGGTGGGTTAAAGTTAGAGTACAAATTTTGAACTGGAAAAACATGCATACGATTGTTGAAGTAACATAAAAACTTATAAAAAAAACATAATTTTTGTTAAAAGAAATCATAAGAGGAATAGTCTCAAATCCTGACAAAATAAAACATATGTTATTTTAGCCAATTTAAGACTTAATCATAATACATGTAGGATTTTTTTTCAAAGCACAGATACACATAGATCTTCGAATACTTTAAACACTTGGTATATGATCCCTCAAAGCCAAGCCGAACTCATTTGTTTTCAGAGTAGAAAAGTGGCATAAGTCATGCATTTTTAAAGTTTCATAACTCTCTCAATTTTAGCATTATATGAATGGGACTTTTTTTGTCTTACTTGTCAGTGTGATAGGAAAAAATTACTAAATATAACTTATAGGACCAGGGGACCGTATAAAAATTTAAATTTCGTAATTTTTTAAGAAATGTTTTTATTGACCCAAATCGCTTTTAAAATGTTTCTTTACCTGATTTAAAACATTTTTGTAGTTGGAACTATATGTCTATGACTAACGGTTAAGGAATTAGCCATTGGACACCGTTGAGACCGGACACCTTGTATATTATACTGTAATAGTCTATAAAATTTTGAAGTGCAAAAAAATGCTAACTTCCATAGAATTATATGCATGTTGGAATTCTGCCTCATCATACTATGAGCTGTCCATTTAAGGTGGAACATATAGTTGGAAATGTTTATTCCATGAGCTTCATCTCAATACACGTAGAATGAATAGTTAGTAGTGTGAATTTTCTTGTCTTCATTGTAGTAAACTATCTCAATTTTATAAATAGAAATTTTCTTATATTCTTAAGCAGACAGTTACTTTTTCACCTCAAGGTTTTCGTATGTACTCTAATTAGGATGCCAATTCTTAAAAACTTATAATCATGATATGAAAATATTAAATAAAAAATGGAACAATTTTCCATAAATATTTTCAGCAGAATTGAATTCAGATATTTTCTCTCTGTAGAGAATTCGGCATTTCTAAAGGGAGGAGGTGTGCTGTATTCTGGAGGATGGACTTTCACCTTTAAAAAGCATAATATATCTCAGATGAGTGAATTTTTGAGCTTATGGGGAAAACATTTCTTGGAACATCTCCTGGATTCATCACTGATTTCTAGCATCTCCTAAGGCAAGACCTGTGCTATGCCACTGTTGAATACACTACCGTCTATGAACAATGTATACTTAAAATGCATTTTAGAGTTACTTGAAACTATACAATTTGTGTATGTCACTTACGCTTACTCTGACATGTTTCTATTGAAAATATAGTGTGTAACATTTATAGTTCTTTTTAAAAAAATCACAAAAGAATTGAGATGCATTACACTTTATCACCAATTACTGCAATAGCTATTTTTAGTGTCTAAAAGTAATTTGTATTTGGTTAAATGTTAATAGAACAACATGAGTGTGGTTTAAAATTTAAAGTACAATTGAAAAATCTATTATTTATTATCACATTACATATGATTGGACACCACATTACATATGATTGGACACTTTTTCCTTATCCATTCCATCTAGTATAGCATTGAGTTTATTCACACTCCTCTGCTTTCCTAACATCACCAGTATTTCTGCTACACCTGGTCCATCCTGTGAATATATAAATTTTTTAAGTTATGATTTTTCTGTGTAAATAATTAATATCAAGCTGCAGATATTATTTTATTCAAAAAGAAGTATGATATAAATCAAAGGAACATTAAGAGGCTGACATCACTTATCAGTGTTAAGAACTTTGTTTGGATATCATAAATAAATAATACAATTAAAAATACACTACTTTTTTTTTTTTTCGTTTGAATTATGTGTCATATTTGTTGACTAAAGTTCCATAATTGGGTCCACAGCCAAGGTTGGCATCAGACATGGATGATACTGGTAGCACTGTGATTTCAAGTGCATGAGAGTTAGAACAATGAAGTGAATTATGCGCTAAGCATGGCATACTAAAATACCTGCCTCCATTCATATGTAATTTAATTTTTCATTTATCAGTTTTGTTCTTTATATTTTTCCTTTGCCATCATCTTAATTTTCTAAGTCCAATTCAAAGTCAAAGTTTAAAAATGTGTGAAGAAATGATCACCTAAGGTATTTAATTTTTTACCAAATCACACTCGCTAAAATGTATCATTTGGCTGTGGGCACAATTATGAAACTTTCGCTATTTTTTCCAAATACGATTGAATTTGGCGAGAAAAGCAAAATTTTCAAAAGCACTTTCTGGCAATCTTTATTTATATTTTAAAATCTCATCAGCTTATTATACAGGGTGATCCCAAATTCATGGTACAAACTTTAAGGGTTGGTACAGGACACTGTAACAATAATTTATTGTATAAGAATGTATGGGTGCAAGTGATGCGTTGAGGCACAAATGAAGGAAAGAGACATGAAAGGAATGTTTCATGACAGCATCATTGTCAAGTAATATGTTTACAATACGTGTTCAAAATTCCATCAACCAACATTAATACATGCCTGGCAGTGTCAATGAAGCGTTTAACATACAGATTCAAAGATGCCAAATATTTCACTCACAAGTGCAGCAACAACAGATATTCAAGTGACGAAATCCTCCTGAATTTGCATCCCTCCCCATTCCCCCTCCCTTTCCCAATTCAACTTGCCCAAAAGGGGGCATCCAGGTAATTGGTCACAACAGTGCGCTGCAATAGGCTGGCACCCCATCATGCTCTGAAAGTAGAGTCGCTTTCGAAAGCAATCAGAACATCTTGAAGTTGTTCTGGTAAACCCTCTTTCCCAAAAATACAATAACAACTACCTGCTTTGGCGTGCTAGACCAATCCTTTGGCCAACCCCGATCTTCCAATTTATCGAGTCAAATTACTTTTTATGGGGACATCTGAAAAGTCTTGTTTATGCGACTCCAGTTGACTCAGATGAGGATCTCGTTGCTCGAATATCCACTGCTGCTGCACATGTGACTGAAATACCTGACATCTTTCAATATGTAAGTAAATCACTTCATCGACGCAGTCAGGCATGTATTACTATTGGTTGATGCAATTTTGAACATTTGTTTTGAACATAGTACTTGACAATGATGTTTTCAATAAACATTCCTTCCATGTCTCTTTCCTGTGTTTGTGCCTCAATGCGTCACTTGTGCCCATACATTCGTATACAATAAATGACTGTTACAGTGTCCTGTACCAACCCTTAAAGTTTGTACCATGAATTCAGGATCACCCTGTATGAAATAACTATCAATCGATATATCACACACAAGCAATTTGTTCAATATTTACACCATTTAATACATGCATTGTGGAGAACTTTATTTAATATATAAATAAGCCATATAATAATGTCATGTGCAGGGCTCTACAAATTGGAAAAAATCTAGTAGCTTGCAAAATTTTTCAGTCAGCAGTAAATTAGTCATGATCATAATTATAGTATATCTTGAGTATTGCCTTAACTTTTCAATTAGTTTAATAAATGAATTTAAAAATCCAATATAAATTAAGTTTCACAATGAAAGTTATCAAAATTATATAACTCTAAAAAAATAAAATATACATGACAAAGTTTTAATAAATAAAGTATGCAATATCATGAAAAATAATTGTTTTACACTACCATCATTACTTTTTTACAGAAAAGTATTTTGAAAGAAATTACTTAGACAAAACACTGACCAGTATCCTTATACTATAAGCTTAATGGCACTTTACCTTAGATAAGAATTTTATTAATTCTTTTTTTTTTGACATGATCCTTCATATTCTGAATTTTTCTACTTTGCTTTTAGTTTCTGGCATATGTTCTTGTATATGTTTGGATTTTCTTTTTATTATTATTATTATCCAAAATATTACCTATCTAGAGCTTTCTATAACTTATAATCATTAAGGGAAGACAAGACCGGGTGCAATCCTATGGGAAATATGCAAGCTTTAAGTCCAGTTTCCTCAGCAACTACCCAACAGATTTTGATGAAATTTGGAATCCATATTCACTGAATTATGCTCAAGACTTATGGCAGCCACTTTTTTTCTGCGACTAAAACCTTTTATTTTAGAAAAATGGCAATTCTTCAAAAATTTTCCATTTTTCAGTTATACTCTACCACCCCAAATAAAAATTATCAAAATCGCTTGAGTACTTTATGAGATAATGGGATTTTTACCTGAAAAGTATGATTTTTCAGGAAAGCCAAAAAACTTCGATATTGACAATTCCCACTCTTTGCGAATGACAAATCGAGTTTTCGGGTTATGTATCAACAGAACAGACATTGGAAGTGTTGATAGTCGCTCAAATGTTTGTAGACCTTTTTAAAACCTTCTCAGTTCAATCAAATGATGCCAACTTTTTGTATTTTGTTTTGTGTTGAACTGTGACTTGTATTTTTTGAACTTGTACTTTGATTTACAAAATGACAAAGCCGAAAAGTGTTTTTGAGAGAAGACAAGATGGTGCAATCATAGAGGAAATATGCAAGCTTTAAGCTCGTTTCCTCAGAAACTACCTGACTGATTTTGATGAAATTTTGAATCCCTATTCATTGGATTATGCTCAAGACTTATGGCAGACAGTTTTTTTTTCTGCGACTAAAACTTTTAATTTAGAGCAATGGCAATTTTTTAGAAATTTTCTATTTTCAGAAGAAAAAAAAAAATCTAAAACTAATTACACATTTTTTTAACATGTCTACCACATATGATCTTATATTATACTCTACAACCCAAAATTTTTTATTGAAATCGCTTGAATACTTTAAGAGTTAATGAGGTTTTTAGCTGAAAAGTACAATTTTTCGGAGAGCTAAAAAACTTAGACACTTCTAACTTGTGTGCAGCTCTTGCACAGTTTTATCAAAAACATGAATTAAAGTATATATAAACACTTGGATAAAATTCAGTTACATATAATAAATGAGTATAAAATGTTACAGTAAAATTAATGTGAGCGGGCGTGGCATCCCAGTCGTGTCTTCACTTAATGAGTGGGCGTGCCTTCCCAGTCTTGTCTAATTTTTACAATTATTTGTAATGGTCAGAAAAAAAACTGTGCATACCAATGGATTCAGGAAGGTTCAAAGAATTTTTTAAGCCAATTAAAGAAAAAATTTTCACTCATGTCTCACCTTAAGTAAAGGGCCATTCAAGTGAATTGTCATTAGATCATTAAATTTAAATGCTTCCAAGTCGTCAGTTAAAATATTCTGGGTCAACCCTGGTGACTACATTTGTCAAACCCTGTGCATATGAAATATGTAACACATGTCAATATAGATGAGCCATATAAAATTTGAAATTTTTTTATTACTCATTATTTCCTTTTTTTTTTTTTTTGGCTGTCTATATTTTAGAGGTCTGCACAGGCCCATACCTGGCCTAGGCCATCAAAATGGAGGAAAATTTTTCATAGACCTGGTCCAGCAGATTAAAGAAAAAAAAATTTAACGGGCCAGGTCGATGAAAAAAAACGGACCAAGCCAAAAGAAAATTTAAATGCTCAAAAGTATTAAACAAGCCAATAAAATATAAAGAGTTTTCAATGGACATGACTGAGACGAGGATAAGTATAAATATACTGCAGGAGCTGATGTTTGATTGACAACATCAGTACAGAAATATAACATTTCCAGAGTAAGAGATCGTCATTGGCAGTTGCATCATGTCTGAACAAGGACTTAATTATTTCAGCAGACTCGGGTCAGGCCAGTATCAGGCTTACATTTTTTTTCTACATACTGGACCTTCAGGGCAGGCCAGTACTAATGCTATTCTGCAATCTATGGCTTGTGAACATACTGTAGTCTATAATGTTAAATTTTCCCATAAATATGTTGGGCCTGGGCCTGGAAATTGCAGCCCGTGCAGACCTCTACTATATTTGATGCAAATTGCAGTTTCTTTAGACTGAGTTATGGCTAAGGACCCTATAATAAAGAAGTAGCTAATAATCTTTGCAGTTATTCATGGCTAAATATATTATAAGAGTATTTCTTGTTTTAGTATGAGTTAAAAAACTACTTGAAATTACTTTTATAAATATTACATTTATTATTCATTATTATTTTTAGCCACTATAAATAGTGAAATTAATACTTTATTTTCCATACAATATAATAAACTTAAATTGAAATGTCACTAATGAAAAAATATTTTATACTTTTCTGTTAACCAAGGACAAATCTCAGCAACAGATTATTATTTTTTTTTTTTTCAACTATGCACAATGCTTTTCTTGGTGAAAGAGTTGAAATTTCTACATCTGTAGAGAAAATACACACAAATTCAAAAATAACTTTTAATCATTTCATTTAAAATAAAAAAGAAAGAAAGATTTAATAAGAAATAATACTATAAATACCACATAAAAAAATTAAAGTATTTCATTTTGAGAGGGGCCAGGGGCAAAATCTTTTAATAATAATAGATACAACTATATCGATACTTATAAAATTAATAAATTAACAAGTTTTTGAAAAAAATTAATTAATATTTGTTATCAAAGAATCAATAATATCTGTTATAATATAAAATAATTTCATTTCTTCCTAGAATGATGTTTGCAATTTGTTTGCACACTTATGTAGTAAAAGTTTTTAAAAAGTTATTCAAAAATCTAAGTAGTTGTGATAAAAACAAGATACTAACAGTATTATGAACTTTATAAATTTTATTATCCAAAATAAAAAGGTAAAATGTGTTAAAAAATTAAAATAATCAGGAAAAAATATGTAAAGAACATATCAATTCAAATAACATTAGACTTCTGTAATCGGATCAACTGATGACTGGGCTTGTCAAGGGCAACGCCAATGAGGATGATTGAAACAATATTTGGCAATTTGTCACCTGCACCTTGCTAACAGAAAAGTGACAAACATTTTCTCAGACACTATTTTGTATTTAGTTTAAGTTCACTTTTTTAAATTAAGGGACACAATTATTAGAATTTTTATAAAAGACATCCATAAGGGACTCAATTAGAATTCTTGAAATTGCTTTTTTTTTTCATTAATTGAACATCCAGTCTATGAAATATCGAGAGTTTTATGGTGTTATTAGTATTGGCTAAATAAAAATTTATATTTTTAAGCAATGCAGGCATTTGGTATGAAGAGATGTACATTTACTAATATCTAACGTAATAAAAAATTACCTTTTGTCCAGTGAGTAGAATTCTCAGTGATCTCATAATAGAGACATGAGATATGTTCTCTTTTGTACACAAGTCTTTCAACTTAATTGCTAAATTTTCTTTTGTGTATTCTGCATCTGGTAGCAATGTTATTAAGGATACCACATTTCTCCATCCTAAATAAGATTGAGAATTATATTGATAATTTCTTTCTCATACTTGTTGTACAACATTATATAATTTGAAAACGTTTTCAGTTTATATCATATTAGAGACTTTTTAGGTGCGTTCGTAATTATATAAATACGTAGCACCTATAGTCGTCGTTCAGTCCGTCTGTCTGTCCGTCCGCATATAACAGAGCAAAAACTACCCGACCGAATGATCTGAAATTTTTAATATATAATTGCTGCAAAATTTTGTCGAGCCATTTCCAATTTTATGAAAATCGGATGTATAGTTTAATTACAGGGACAGTCAAAAGTTTTTCTTTACATTACGGCCAATGGGAAAAATTATTGCAAGTGAATTTTAATGATGTTACAGACTTCCGAATGGTCTGAAATTTTTAATATATAATTGCTGCAAAATTTTGTCGAGCCATTTCTAATTTTATGAAAATCGGATGTATAGTTTAATTACAGGGACACCCAAAAGTTTTCCGTTACATTACGGCCAAAGGGAAAAAATTATAGCAAATGCATTTTAATGATTTTACAGCCTTCCGAATGGTCTGAAATTTTTAATATATAATTGCTGCAAAATTTTGTTGAGCCATTTCCAATTTTATGAAAATCGGATGTATAGTTTAATTACAGGGACACCCAAAAGTTTTCCGTTACATTATGGCCAATGGGAAAAAATTATTGCAAATGCATTTTAATGATTTTACAGCCTTCCGAATGGTCTGAAATTTAAAATATATAATTGCTGCAAACTTTTGTCGAGCCATTTCAAATTTTATGAAAATCGAATGTATAGTTTAATTACAGGGACAGTCAAAAGTTTTCCGTTACATTACGGGGAATGGGGAAAATATTATTGTAAGTGCATTTTAATGATGTTACAGACTATGCACTTATGAAGCGCAAAAAAATATACATTCAGTACAATATGGGGTGCAAAAAATAATTATAAAACTAGTTATAGTACGAACGCACCTCATTTGCCACGTTTGACGAGCAATTTCCAACTTGTTTTTTTTCCTTAATGACCGGTAAAGCTAATTTATACTATGATTTATCTGATCTTAACACATTGTAGACAAATAGTTTTATTGCTAGCTTTACGCAGTGACCAGGAATGTTCCCATATAAATACTGTACAATCACAATGTGCTAAAATTAAGAACACACTAAAACACTACTATCGCAATATTATGAACTGGCTAAGAGAGGAGGTGAGGTCCCATCTTGAAGGTTAAATTGTACAAGAAAAAACTCAAAAGTTTTATGAGTTTGCATTTTGTGAAATTATGATTGAAAACTACAATGATTTTGTCTAAAGAAAAATGGAGAGAGGGGGAAAAAAGGTTTTTCCATACAAAACGTAACTATATACAGTCTGTTTATATTTAGATTCATTCTCTTCATATATGAAAGACTACTTTTTCAGCTTTATGTGAATAGTTCTTTTTGTGTATAAAATTACTAAAAGAAATGTTACATAATGTGTTTAAATTCTATCTTAAAATATTTATGGAGGAGGACCATTATATTTCATACAAATTAAGTTTCCTCATATTTTATTATTCAAAGAAGCCAGCCCAAAAACATGTTTGAAACCTGAGTTAAATAAAAAACAAAACTCACTAATTTACTACATGCATACACTAAATAATAGATATCTAGCTCAGGGTTCCTACAGGTCAGGGAATCCAAAAATTTAGGCAAAAAATCAGGGAATTTTTGATATACTACTTCCATCAGAATTTCTATTATCATCGTAAATGAAGAAATTTTGAATTAATTATTCATCCAATCTAAAATTTTTATATAAAATTTATGCAAACTACTATATAACAATATGAAAAATAACTAAAAAATCGGAAATTCATACAACACATACTTTTTCTAGCATTTATCTAGATTAAAGTTCATTATGGAGGGTTTTACAACAATATATAAGCCGAATATTTACTGAGAAAGGTCAGGGAAATTTTTTAATAAAGTCAGGGAAAACCTGGAAAAGTCAGGGAATTTTTTTACCATAATTGTGTAGAAACCCTGTAGTTGCTGTTATAGTGTCTTTAAAGAGTTGTAGAGATATTAGAAAATTTACAATTGGAAATCAAAATAAGATACAACTTATTTCCAGCAATATCCTGTTATTTTGTCTTTTTGTGGGTCCATGTTTAGACAAATAGGAGTGTCTGAGTTTTCTGTTTTTCTCATTGCAGAGAAAGTGAAATTTAGTCATGGGTGTTTGTGCGATGGTAGATAGGAGTTTTACAGTTGTGTATGGGGGGGAAGGGGGGGGGGTGAATGTATTGGATTTCAGCATATGTGAGAGATTTTTCTGCGAGACATTTGACTCTAGCAGTAATAAATTTAAGAGATGGGATCTCTGTTGACGTTCATTAATCCTATTGGCGGCGAATGTCAGGAATAATTCTGTGGATTATTGGGGTGAAAGGGGTTAGCATTGTTTAACAATTCAAATGTTATCATTGCATCAGAGGGGACATAGAAAATTTTAGCCAATTAAAGCTGGGTAGTGTCAGGGTACATCCCGTCTTGAATAATAATAATAAAAGAAAAATAGAGGTTAGAGTTGGGATTTTCATCTAAGAGAGCGAATTCACTGGGGATTTAGGCAGTGGTATATCTAAAAATGTAGTTGCATATCCAGAAGGGGCGAGGAAAAGAGAATACATCTCCAGACTCTAGTGGATACTTGAGGGTACACAGCGGCTAATGCCCCGGGGAGGAACATGTTGTCTGAATATTGGAAATTGCTCTTTTTCTCTTCCTTTATTACGAAGATGTTGACACTGAGATCTACCTGACGGGATGCCCAGTAAAATAATTGTTTGGTTTACTTTGCAGCTGCCAGGATGCGCTGAGATCACTCTGGACGGATATTTCTCGGCAGTGTTGGTGGATTTAAGAAGCAGAGTTACTGAATGGGATTTGGATGTGATCCTAAATGACATGTGGCAAAAAGTCTAGGGTGTTTGAACATTTGGGTGTATTTATCGTGAGAGGAACAAATACTGGATGATTATCATCATTTTAAAATAAATTATCTGTGCATGATTATAAGCGACTGTTTCTGCATGGCAGCCTTACAGTTCGACTAATGGAATAACAGGAATCAACGAAAAGTGTCAACTGATGTATTAATTGACTATTCGAAGGTTAACTGAATGGAACGAAAAGTGTCAACTGATATATTATTTGACTATTTTGATGATTAACTGGGCTGACTAGGTATGGTGTTTTGAATTATAGTGACGTATGTTGCTCAACCCCTGGCATCCTAGCAAATTCCTTAATTTATATTTAAGTATTTCAAAATCAAATAAGAGTTTTAAGTTTTAAAATATTAACTAATTTAAAGGAACCACCCAAGTTTTCTCAATTAATCTGGAATGGCTTTATTATAGTTTCATTGTGTTAGTCATTTTTTATTGGTGATTTGTGAAATGTTACTTTTTACCAAACAACTTATCAATGATATGAATTGTTAATTGCTTAAAGAAAGTATTACGAATAATATATGGTTTAGTACTTGAATTTGAAATTATTGTTATTATTCTTTAAAAAAAAAAAAAAAACCGACTAATTAACTTAAACTAGTATTTACAAGTATTTAAAATTTGGAAGCATATATTTATTATATGATTGCACTGAACTATGAGCAACATAAGGAACACAATGCGGTGGACACATTTACTTTGTAATTTAAATAAAAATGGTGAACCTATATGTGAATTTAATAGGAGATTTAGATAATTTACAGAGTTTAAATGTTAATAAGTAGAAAGGCCAAAATATTTATATATCATTGGATTAAATTATTTTTTTACTAAAGATGTAATGAAGAAAGTAATCATTTAACTTTAAGTATTTAAAGTAAAAATTTATATAAAAAAGGGTAGGTAAAAAAGAAAAAAAACATAACAGTGAAAAAAAAAATAAATAACAGTGAAAAAAAAAAATAACAGTGAAAAAAAAAAAAAAACATAACAGTAAAAACATAAAATGTTCTATGTATTTCTAAAGTGAGACAGTTAGCTAAAGTAGAATGAAACTGTTGGATACTATTTGATTATCCCATCGACCAAAAAACTACTACCAAACTATAAGATTAAAAGGCAATAATGGATGATCGAAATGTCTAATTCACTTGACATTAAACACCTTACATGTGTTTGTTACGCCATCAAGTGATTTTTAATTTGATGTTTTATTTGTATTTTTGTTAATGTTTTACTAATTTATTTGTTCTTTCGTTATTTAAAATAAAATTACGTCAATTTGTATAATTTGGTGAATAGCTTGGAGATTTATATAATTTGGTGAATAGCTTGGCGATTTGTATAATTTGACGAAATTAGTCGATGGGATAATCAAGTAGTACCAACTGTTGTCAGTAATCATCCTTCCTAAAGAATTAATTTTTTTATCATCATTTTTGAATTTATGTTGTGTTTACCTAGAGTTTGTTTTCTGTAATAGTTAAGCAACTGAGTTAACAGATATTTCTTCTTGAACAGATTGCTGTAACTCGGATATTGACATATCCGGACATATATCGGATATTGACAAAATCCTTGTGTGTTATATGGCCTTAAGCCACATACATTAAACAGTATTTATTCTTCTTTTTATTATTATTATTATGTTGTTCTTACAAAAAAAAAATGCTAGTAGCAATGAACATTTTAAATCCACAATATCAGTGGACTCTGCAACACCAAGTCATCTTCATTCCTCTTATTTCCAGCTTATATTAAGTATGATTCTTTTAAATATCTTAAATAAGCATGTGATCATTAATTTCTGTTTGATAATATATAGACTTCATTAAACAAGATATGAAAAAAAATACTACATTGGAAAAATGATTGGCAACAATTGGGCATTCTACTGTTAAAAAGAGAAAACAATATTTAAATTTCTATTGAATTGTACAAAAAGTTCTGAACATTTTTTGGGGATAAAATTTTCATCTGCTTTATATTGTTCGAAAATAAATATTTTTGAGCAGAGTGATATAATAAAAAGTCAATGAAAATATATAGCCTAGCAATTATCCAAAGCATTTTTGACAAAGTATATCAAACGATTTCCTTTCTTCCAGAACATGGGAAAAGATAAACAACTTTGATGTAATGACAGACTTCAATAATATTAAAAACAATTACAAAAATATTCAATTTAATCAAATAGTTAAAAAGCACATAAAAATCAATTTAAAAGATTTGCTTGACAAAGTTTACTATTAATAATCATATTTCTATATTATTATACAAAAATAAGTGACAAAGGAATGGCAGATTTAAATAATAGTAAGAAAGAGCATGCTTTATGCATTATTAAAATTATTCTAATGTATCATGTTATTTAATTACATTTTTTGGCTTGCTGTAAAAGTATTTTTTAAAGATTATTATTATTCTGAGAATACCTGTATAATTTTATAATTATTTTTAGTCATCAATTTTCAGTAGTAGTACATCATCAGCTCAGCCAATTTACCATCTGAATCATTTAAAAATATATATGCTATAATCTATTGCTGATTAGATTTTTAATTAGTTTTAATCCCAAAATTTGTTAACATTGTACCAGATATCATCTACTAATGTGTGTAATTAATAAACTATCAACTTACCATTTACAACAGAGTCAGGTAATTTTAAGTCTTCAATCTTTTTCAAAATATCATTCAGATCTGGAGCAGTCCATAAAAACTCCATATCTCCTTCCACAAATTCATTTAAGTTATTCAATCTATCCTATAAAAAAACATTGCATCCTATTAGAAAAATTAAATGTGTTAGTCAGATTTTTGATTTGACATAACTAAAGGAAAAACTAATTTTATTGCTCTTATCCACCATAAACAACATAGGCTTATTTGATAATTTTCTAGCTGTTAAAAGAGGAATTTTCAACTTTTTGACTATCACAGACACTTTTAAATTTCCTAATCACCATCACCCCTTTGCCTTCATATATATATATTCACCTAACACTATTATACTGGATTGAGTAATCCAGATATTAGACAAAGATAAATGTCTGCATAAGAAAAATATACTGTAAAGTACTGAAAGTAAGACCCCCCCCCCCCCCCCCACACACACACACACACCCTCATGTATGTGGATTTTTCCTTTTTCGAAAAAAAGTGCCATTTATAAGTGCCCCCTTCAAGTTTCATTTTCTGATGCTCTCAATCCTTCTGTTTTTTGAGAAAATTCCTTCGGTTTTATTGTTTCCATATCTCCTAAATGAATATATCTTATGCAATTTATTTTTATCTAATCTAGTTACATAATGTATCATAAGGGCATATGTTCTCTATACACTATTAATGTTTTCCTTGATTTTTATGCACTAAGATTTAATAGATATTTATACTGAGTTTAAATTTTACAATTTTTGTTCATATTTCTTTCATATCTAAATTAAATTATTTTATGTAAATTTGTTTCATTAATTTATAATTTTTATTAATGGAATCTACTGAGCTTCTACTGAAGGGAATTTTAACACCAAAAAATGCTAATTTGATCTGATTTTATTTTGCAAATTGTATAAATCCTGTGAAATTTCATAAATTCCAAGTATACTCCCCGCACCCTCACAATTTTCCTATCTTTTTCACAAAAGTTCCAATTATAAGCCCCCTTAAAATTATTAGAATTTCCTGTCTGCTAAAGGAGGGCTTACTTTTGTACTTTATGGTAAGTATAAAATATAATTCAAACTTCTACAGAAAACAATTAAAGAAAATTTTAATTCTCAGAATTGTCCAGTTAGTAGCAAAGAAAAACTGGTGATAATTTATTTAAGTTTTAGCTTTTATCCACCATAAGAAAAATAAATGACTGATTGGTGAAGAGTTCTGATTTATTTCTTCATAGAGATTTCTTCATAGAGATATCATTTAGCTTTGTGCTAAAGAAATTTCAAGGTTAATGCCTATAATTTGCTCGATTTTATTGTAAATGTTGCGAGAAAGTTAACAAAACAAAGATATTCATATAAAGTTTATTTGCAACTGCCCAGGATACAAAGGATGAAAAATGTGGAATTTTTAATAACTGATTCTACTCAAAGAAAAACCTATACATTGACCGTAATAAAAACTGTATGCTTCCTACAATTCTTTTTTCAATATTATACAATGAATTGTAATCAGCATTCGCTGTTTTAGCAATGAATGTTAGATAATTTCTGATCGTTTCAATGCAATGCAATGCTTCGGTTTCAGCCTGATGAAAAACGCCATGTAACCACAAGAAAGCGCCGCCTGACCAGAACAAAAAAACTGCTAGTAGACTGATATGTCTATCTGGAGCTTAATTGGGTCATTCATAGTGTGTGGGTTTACTTATTCAGATAAGGGATTGAAGTAAAATTTCTCACTTATCTTAATGGGTATTTTAGACCTTTTGTGAAAAGTTTGGCTAAGACATTTTTTACCGCTTAATTTCCATGCTTATTAGATGGATTATGAAAAACGATCAATTTTCTTAAACTGTCAGGATATCCGGACTTGAAAATTATTCAACAATGTAAAATCTAGAGTTTAAATTTAAATTACAATCATATACAGAAGATCGGGCTTTGAAAAACTGACGTCATAAGCAAAGTGATGTGAAAACCGGGTATCGGGATAATGAGGTCCTACTGTAATTATTAATTCTTGCTTGTGTATATTTTATGCATTTAAGTATAACCTTTGGCATTTTAAGATCTCGTCATTAGATTATAGACAAAGAAAATTCTTGAACATATTAAATGGTATAATAACAAAAAGAATGTATTAGATATAAGGTAAAATAAATTAAAGACAAATTTAAACCCTTATATCGACATAGTCTCATGAAGCAATTTAACATCATCTTTAGTGATTGAAAAACATAGAACTCAAATGAGCTCAGAGTGGAATGACAAATTCACCTTGCGTTAAAATAACTACAAATAAATTGTTTACTAAAAAAGTGCATAAAAATTTATTAAATTTTTATGCACCTTTTTAGTAAACAATTTATTTGTAGTCATCTTTAGTGATCAACGTATTTATTATTTTATCAATGGAAAATGTTCACCATTCAAAGGAATTTGGTTTGAGATTTATCACACTTGAAAAATTCATCGATGTTAGATGGAAAGCGTTCATTATTTAAAAGGAAGCTGCAGTGAAAATTTTATCACACTAAAAGAATTATCTCTATAAGTGGCAGAAAAATCAAAAGAAAGATATTGTATTGCATAAACTGCAGACTCACTGTGGAAACCACATGCCTCAAGCTGATAAGAAATAATTATTATCCATAATATGAAAATATTATTCACAGGCACAACAATTGTAGTTGATTATGACGAATATCATTGGTTTTTTATCATTTCATATTCACAGAGACGACAATAGTAGTTGATTATGTCAAATATCATTGATTTTTATCACTTCATAGTCACAGAAACAACAATTGTATTTAAATCATGACTAACATTGTTGATATTTGTCACCTCATTCTTTTATCAACAAGAAACTTCCAGAAAAAACACATTGATATCTTCTGATGGCTCGGCTCTTTATAGCGAATTTATCTTAGAAACCCAACAAAAATTCAATATCAGATGTAAAGAACATATAGCGGACATATAATACAATAGAGATAATACTGCTTTATCCCAGCAAAATAAAATAGAGAACATTAACACACTTTGTACTGTAAAGTTGGGCTTAATGAATCGGAGAGTGAAATTCAACCCAAAGTATGAATTGAACAAAATTAATTCCGATTCACAAGCTCAAAATTACACTACAGCCGATGACGTAAGTGGTTGACATTGCTAAATGTGTTTTTTAAGAATTATTTTAAATTATATAAGATCAAATAAAATTATATTTACTAGTTATCGTAGCTGAAAAAAAATAAAGAAAAGAAAACACTCACCCAAGTACTTGAACACAGAAAGATAATTCACAAATGACGTTTATTTAAACATATATAAAATTGGCTGATTTGAATGCATTCTTACATTATGAATTATGTAAAGATTATCAAAGTGAATGTAAAATTTACTATAATTTTAGACAATTAGAGACATATTATCATCTAAGAAAAAGCAGAAATTTACGTAATATTTCTTTTTGCAAACTAGGGATTAAAGTTCAGGAATGTAAAGTTAAACTAGGGATTAAAGTTCAGGAATGTAAAGTTAAACTAGAGATTAAAGTTCAGGAGTGTAAAGTCCAACTAGGGTCGTAGAAGGACTCTTGTATTTGGAGAGCTGGGAACATACTGTAGACAAAGTTCTTTCAGGAATGTAGATTCTATTTCTTTTTATTAAATGCGAATCCGAACCGAATGAAAAGTTACGGATTTGGAAAATTGGAAATAGGATGTTTGAAAACTTCCTTCAGGAATGCAGATTTTGACGATTTCAGCTCGTTACATAGGCAATTTACTATTTATCGCATCGATAAAAAAATCAGATAATCAATTCATGTTTTTATAGCAAAGAAGAATCGAAGAATAATAAAATGTCGATGAGCAGAACAATTCAAGGCTTCCAAATAATGTTCTATGAAATTTACTTAGAAATGCTTCTTGAAGAAAAAATATTATATTTCCTTTAGATGATATACGGCCGCCAAGGCCTAACGAAACGTCGATCTCTTCTCACTGGCTCGCCGAACTCTTCTGCCGCAACAACCGGCTAAAAAAAGCATGGCGTCGCAGCCCCCACAAGTTACTTGCTTTAACGGCTCCCTGGTGAAGAATGATGACTTTTCCAGAACCCAGTTTCAAACATGAAAAGCCATTACAGAGCGCGCCAGCCAATTAAAAACGCCTATCCTCCCCGCGCCTGACGTCACACACAACGTGCGTGTTCCAAAAGGAATGTTAAACGATTTAGCAGACGTCCGGTTTTGAACTAAGCGTCTGTTTGGCAAAGGGGAATACCCTTCTTGTTGGAACTTTCAAAATGTCGGAAAGAATGATCTCATGGCGTCGCGCGCCGAAATTAAAAATGAGAAAAGATAGAAAATACATTTTTGCGTATTTCTGCCAAAGTATTTATCACAAGTCACTGAAAATTTTGCAATCGGCTAGAAATAAATATTTCTATCCACATAATATAATTTAAAAGGGAAATATTGATAAATAAAAGATTTCTATTTTTTATATTTTAGACTTAGAAAATTCCGATGTGTTTACACATTCGCGATGTATGTTGAAAGAAATTTGAAAGTTAAATTACTGAAATATAATAAAATACTAATTGCACTTAAATAATCTTAATAAGAGATAATGTTTACATTGAAAAATAAGGAAATATTGAATTATTTATCATTAAAATTTACATTATGAGTTTAAAACTTGTGATTAGAAATTAGGTGTTTGAAAATGTTAATTTAAGTTGTAAAATTGAAATAAATTATATTATTTAAATTAATTTGAATGGGAAATGATGCATTATATTTTTTATGATGCAACATTTTATCTCCCGGTAGCAGAAAAAAAAAGGATAAAAAAAATTTTTAGCTGACAGGTTCGAAAAGATGAACCATCTGCAGATAATTCTATGCAAATTTAAAGGTAAACTACACAATATTAAACAACAATAAACACAATACAACAAAACAAATATATAAACACAATACCAAACAAGAATACACAGTACAAGTAGAAATAGAATTGTAACACAATATCAAACAATAACAAACATGGTACAGGTAGAAACAAACCACTAAAATTTATATATAAACAAAACACTGCATGGGTGAGGTTCCAATTGGCCTATAAAAATGTAATCTTTTCATGTGCAAACCCCTAACAGTAGACATATTGCAACTATGATAAAAATAAAACTATATGTGTAATCATATTTAAAAAAACAAACAAAATGCTGCATAAAGTTTTCAAGTATTGCAAAATCAAACCAATAAAATTAAAACAGGATAATACTGCAATTGTGATGTAGCTGAGACAACTGTATATCATTATTTGTAGTATTTATTTTGTTTACATTGTAAAATACCATCAATTTCTTGAACAAAAAACAAATGTACATTGTTCAGAATGATAGTTGTGCCCATTAAATTAAAAAAATTTAAGACATTAAGCTGTGAATTTTAAAATAGATCATATGTGATCTTGGACACTGAAATTTACAATATAGAATGTTATTCCCTTTAAATTATGAATAGTTGCACCTTGAAGGATTTATCGGAAGGGTACTAATTTTGTGATTATTTTTTGCCCCAAGCTATGCCGAATTTACCTTCTGTGTGTGCTCGCTATAAATTTGTTGGGAACTGAAAGAAAAAGAGAAATAACTTAGAGCAGTTGCTCCATCGTATTCTCATAAAATATCTCCACTAGTATTCAAAGAGCTGCAGCTAGGAGATTTGAGCATTGATAATTTTTCATATAATTTCTGGAACATATATAAATTTTCATTTGTATTTTTTTTTTATTTGTAATTTATTAAAGTTGTCTCAAAAATATATTAATTTTTTTATATATATTTTCTCATAATTTTTAATAAGGGTTATATAGGATCCTATAATTAAATTTAAAATAAAACATCACATGGATAAGCAGTGAAAGTTTATATGTTGAGATCACCCTTCAATTTCAATATGATATGGATATATATTGTTCAAAAATTAACAAAGATGAACATACAAAAAAAAATCTGTGGCAACATAATATTGCATTCCCATCATTTAAATTAAGGTAGAAAAAAAATTTAGATGAAGGATAGTACCTATTATAAAATATAGAATTGTAAAATAATGAAATCAATAAATCAGTATGCTTAATCAATTGTATGAGTGAACAGTAATGGACAGTACGTAAGCGCTTACATTCCGTGACCACTAGTATTTCGCCAGCAAAATATTGAAAACTCATAGAATTGATACAGATGTTACCACTGTATTGTTTAAAAAAAAATTGTAATTCAGAGAGATATATATACATATGAAGACACTAAAATGGAAATTAGAAAAAATGGGATTTACATTTGTAGGAAGATTGTAGTGCCCTAAAAAAATTAAAATGTCCATAACCAAAGAAAATTAAGTGAGTAGAAAACAAATAAAACTAACATCCTGTTGAGATGAGTTTTGATACATTCACCGTCATAATTCTGATTGTTGGATCAGTCATATGTTGAATTTGATAGTTATCGTTATTGCATATCTGGATAATTTTAAAAGGACCTGAATTTTTTGCATGGAAAGTATTAGTATGATTGAAATTCTTTAAATAAACTTTGTCGCCAATTTTCAACCTTGGAGGAGAACGACCTTTAAGAAATTTTGCATTCATTTTAAAATATTTTTGTTCATTAAGTTTAACTAATTCTCTGGTTGTTTTGATATGTTCTTGTTGTTGTTTAAAGTATTGGGAAGGTTCTTCAGCATCTTTAGGTGGTAAGAAAGTATCAATAGGTAAGTTTAAATCTCTGCCAAAAAATAAGTTTGCAGGACTAAAATTAGTTACAGAATGTTTAGAATTATTGTAGTGAAGCACAAAAAATTTCAATCTATCAGACCATTCAATTATTTGATCAGATAGTGAAGCAACTGATTCTTTCAGGGATCGATGGATACGTTCGATAACACCGTTCGACCTCGGGAAGTAAATGGACGAATTTCTACGTTTGATATTGAGAGATTTAAGAAAGGTTAGAAAGACATCAGAGGTAAAGTTTTTGGCGTTATCAGATAATATAATTTTTGGTATACCAAACCTCGAAAAGTAGTCGTTTAAAGCTTTAATTATAGATGGAGAAGTAGCATCTCTAAGCGGAATAGCTTCCAGAAAGCGTGAATAGTGGTCAACGATGGTGAGAATAAAAAATTTACCGTCATGTGACCTGGGGAGTTTACCCACAATATCTATTGCAAGCATCTCTCCGGGAGCTAATTCACACTTGGAAATGAAGGAAGGTTTTGTGTTGGTTTGTTTACTTTTGTAGGGAAGACATTTTTCACAGTTATTTACAAAATTTTGAACATCCTGAACCATTCCGTGCCAGAAATAATTCCTGGAAATTGTCTCAACCGTTTTTATCATTCCAAAATGAGCTTGGTGAGCAAGGGCAATGCAACTATTGATTAATGTTTTAGGAATAACGATTTTCTTTACTCTATTGACATTACCAGATTTCTTTTTAGCAAACATTAAAAGATCGTTATTAGGATTGATTGAGTAATTAGTGTTAGAACATGTTTTGGCAATTATTTTTTCTCGGATTTCTTTAAGTTTTTCATCATTTTGCTGCTCTTTTAGTATATTTTCAGTAGTTAGTGAGTCGTTAGTAGGTATAAAAATATTTAATGCATTTACATACAAATTAGGGTTATTAGGAAGGTCCACGACACGAGAAAGAAAATCGGCTGGATTAACAAGCCCAGGAATGTGCTCAACCTTAAAATTAAAACTCTGCAAATATAAAAGCCATCTAGTTATAATTTCAGCCTGTTTTTCTAGGTTTAAATGGTAAGTTAAAGCTTTAGCATCTGTTAGAATTTTGAATTGTCTACCGTACAAGAATTCAGAAAAATGTTTAACAGAGGAATAGATAGCATAAAATTCACGTTTGATTGAAGGGTATTTAGATTCTGCCTGATTTAATTGCTTGGAATAAAATTCAATGGGGTAGAATTTGCCATTGTGTTTTTGCATAAGAATTCCGCAAATTGCAACCATAGATGCATCAGTAACCAAATAAACATCCTTACTATCATCAAAATTTTTAACTGTTGGATTAGTAAGCAAAATTTCCTGAATCTTGAGAAAAGCATTTTGACAGTCATTGCTCCAGAAGAATTTTACCTTTTTTCTTGTTAAATTTACAATAGGTTGTACTATTTTTGCAAAATCGAAAATTAAATGACGGAAATAATTTATCATACCCAGATAACTTTGAACTTGTTTCAGGTTTGTAGGAATGGGAAATCTATTGATTTTGTTTACATTATCAGTAGAAGGAGAGTGACCGTTTTTGTGTAATTTAAAACCTAGGTATGTTATTTGTTCTTTACATATTTGAAGCTTTTTAGGGTCTAAAGTGAGGTTAAATTCTCTCAATTTGTCAAAAACTTTCTGCAACCATATTAACATTTCCTCCAACGAATCAGCAGCAACAATTATGTCATCTAGAAAATATTGAACATTTTTACCTCTTAATGAGCTAAGGCAGTTATTTATTAAAGTATGAAAATAAGAAGTTGAGTTCACACATCCAAATGGCAGGCGTTTAGGTTGATAATTCCCATACTCCGTTGCAAATGCCAGTTTGGCCCTATCCTTCTGTTGAAGAAGAATTTGAAAAAATGCGGCTTTTAAATCCAAAACAGTATAGAATTTTTTGCCCGATATATTTTGCATAATGTCGTTGATTTTTGGTAAACAAATTTTATAAGGTTCAGTTATTGCATTAAGTAATCGATAGTCGATAACCATACGAAATTTAAGTTTGTTAGGGTCATCAGTAGGTAACGTCTTCTTTTTAACAAAAATGACTGGAAAACAGTAGTTTGAGGTTGAATTTTCTATAATGCCAGCCTTCAGAAGATCAGCGATTTCATTTCTAGCAAACTCCTTGGCAATTCTAGGAATGGGATATGGTTTTGTTTGTAAAGCAAAATCATGCAGTAAATTAAACTGAGGAACAACTTTATCTGTACATCCCAGTGTACTGTATGAAGAAGAAAAAACAGCTGAATTATTCATAAGAAGTTTGAGAACTCTCTTCCTATCTGATTCAGGTAAGTGATCAACTTGAAAATTATTAGCTTTTAGTTCATTTTTACGAAGTTCTAAAATATCATCACAAATTAGCGAATTTACCTGGTATGTTTTACTGTTGTCATGCGTAGAAATTTGATCTTTAGAAATTTGTTTTAAGTAACCTAATTTAGTATTTTTGTTGAGGACAATTTTTTGACTATTGTTGTTGAATACATACAGAAGAATAGAATTGTTAACATTTGCTTCATGAAGGCTAAGATCTAAGTTTAGTGGCAATTTGGTAGTTAATGGAACAAATAAATAGTTAAATGAATTGTTAATTTTATGTAATGCTTTAAGTCTTATAATCCTGCCATGATTTGGCCGAATAATGACACGGTTAGCTGGTGTGACAAAGTTTTTGGAATCTTCATGATTAATATCGTTAGAGAGAGAATTAATATTTTCATATGATTCAGCATTGGAATTTGAAATATCATGAATAGTATTATTGTCATTGGAACTTAGATTTTCATTGTTAAAATTAGAAGTTTGAGTAGAATCAGGATTTTTATTTTCGAAAGGAAATGTGACGTTTCCCATGATAAGTTGAGAGTTGGCAGAGTCTAACAAAACTTTATTTCGGTTTAAAAAATCATAACCGAGAATAATTTGGTAGTTAGAGTGCCAATTATCATGGGTAACGAAAAACACATTGCTGAACCATTTATTACGAATTTTAAAGTTTAATTGTACAGCAGAAAAATAAGGAACACTGGAATTATTGATGGTCTTGATGTTTACAGATCTAGATAAAAAGTTAAGTTTATTGTTTTGTTTAAGTAAGTTAATAGTTTTAGGTTGTATAAGAGAAAGATTTGCACCAGAATCCAGAAGACCAATAAAGTTATGTTTTCCAAATGTTAATTTAATTAAAGGAAGTGGAGAATCATCAGAAAAACATGACATAAGTGATTTGGGAATGTTAACAGCAGTATCAGAATAATTCATACCCTCGTGCAAAAATTTATCATCTAGGGCTCTGTGAGATTGAGGGGAAAAATTGTGCAAAATATCATCAGAACCCTCTAGAAGTTTAAATTATTTCTTCTGCCTCTGCCACGATATGGTCGATAATTATTTCTACCTCTGCCCCTATTGAATCTCTGCACATTGTTATCGCTACCTCTTCTAAAATCTCCAGCAAAGTTTCTGCCCTGATTCTCAAAATATCTATCATTACTTGGAGAATTACTGTTAGGACTTAAAAAATTACTTGCTTGATTAGCAGCACTGTTACCCTGACCAGAAAAATTTTGCTGCGGCGAAAAAAATCCCCTATTATGCAAAGACGGAAAAAACCAGCAATCGCGCGTATTATGCTGTTTGTTACAGATATGGCAAACAGTCCGCTCTTCTTTTAATCCTTTTAACTGCTCCGCCATACTCTGCAATAATTTATTTGAATTTTCTTGTTGTTTCAACAAAATTGTAATCAACGAGTCCTGACTGCTGTTGTTTGAAACCTGCGTCGCGTTGATGGTGTTGACTGAGAAAGAGCATTGCTGTTCCAAAGCTTTTTCGCAATCCATAGCACTAGAAACCAGATCATCGAAATTTTCCTTTCCAAGTTTAAGTACCTCTGTTTTAATATCCGGTCTAAGAGCTTCGAGCAATTTATTAAACATCAATTTTTGCTTTAGAATGACCATTTGAGGAATATCCTCAGCGTTCGGAACCAATCGATTGACTAATTTTTTTACTACCTCAGCCAACTCCTTCACTGTCTGTTTAGGTTTTTGTCTTATATTTGAGAACTGATAAGAGGTTTCCTGGAAATTCTCTTCTCTGCTAAATTTTGCTCTAAATAAACGCACAAAATTTTCAAAATTATCAATATTGTTAATTTCTGGATCGCTCGCAACATATTCCTGCGCCTTGTCTCTACAATACAGGCGGAAGAGTAGAATACGATTCTCGTCGTTCCAATTCTGTATGTTACAGACATCACTAATGTTTTTAATGAAAAAATGTACATTTTCCCCTTCTTTTCCATGGAAAGTGGGAATCGCTGCCATAAGCGCGTTTAATTGCAAATCATTAGCCATATCGTAGTAATTTGTATACACGTGAAAAATCAAAAGGTATACTAAAACACTGATGTATGACAAATAAATTATCTTAAAGCAAAGCAAATAAAAAAATAATAATGGAAAAATTTGTTAAAATGATGAAGGAGAGAAAAAAAATTATAAAAAAAAATGGAAGATTACTTTTTTAAAAAAATTTTTTCTAAAAATGCATATTAATGTGCAATACAGTTAAACTAAATAAATATATGCAAAAATGTACAAATCCCCCAAAATAGAAAAAAAAGGAACACAATAACTACAAATATCAAAACATGCAACAATAAATCATTATAAATTCAAAGCGTAATATATAAAGTTTTCGTTTTTTCAATTTATGAAAAAATATTAGCAAATAAATCTTTGAAAAATCAAATTTCTTTTCTTTACATATATTTATACAATCAAATCTTAAAAGGAAAATAAATAAAAATATAAATCATGTATATTTTAAAAATATATTGCACCAATATGGGGTCTGCACATGAAATAGAGAGAAAAAAATATATATATAAGTTTAGTGAGTATTATTTTTAAAATAAATGGTTAAATAATTAATAAGTTAATTAATAAATATGCTTTATCTATTATCATGAAAAAGTAATGAAACCCGATCTCCGATCTTTAAAGTTATGGCATCAATTAATGCCTATGAATGAAAAGAAAAAAATTAATATTAAAAAGGCTTAAAACAATAACTCCAAGAATGAAATCACTAAGTTAACGGCACCATAAATGTACTGTAAAGTTGGGCTTAATGAATCGGAGAGTGAAATTCAACCCAAAGTATGAATTGAACAAAATTAATTCCGATTCACAAGCTCAAAATTACACTACAGCCGATGACGTAAGTGGTTGACATTGCTAAATGTGTTTTTTAAGAATTATTTTAAATTATATAAGATCAAATAAAATTATATTTACTAGTTATCGTAGCTGAAAAAAAATAAAGAAAAGAAAACACTCACCCAAGTACTTGAACACAGAAAGATAATTCACAAATGACGTTTATTTAAACATATATAAAATTGGCTGATTTGAATGCATTCTTACATTATGAATTATGTAAGGATTATCAAAGTGAATGTAAAATTTACTATAATTTTAGACAATTAGAGACATATTATCATCTAAGAAAAAGCAGAAATTTACGTAATATTTCTTTTTGCAAACTAGGGATTAAAGTTCAGGAATGTAAAGTTAAACTAGGGATTAAAGTTCAGGAATGTAAAGTTAAACTAGAGATTAAAGTTCAGGAGTGTAAAGTCCAACTAGGGTCGTAGAAGGACTCTTGTATTTGGAGAGCTGGGAACATACTGTAGACAAAGTTCTTTCAGGAATGTAGATTCTATTTCTTTTTATTAAATGCGAATCCGAACCGAATGAAAAGTTACGGATTTGGAAAATTGGAAATAGGATGTTTGAAAACTTCCTTCAGGAATGCAGATTTTGACGATTTCAGCTCGTTACATAGGCAATTTACTATTTATCGCATCGATAAAAAAATCAGATAATCAATTCATGTTTTTATAGCAAAGAAGAATCGAAGAATAATAAAATGTCGATGAGCAGAACAATTCAAGGCTTCCAAATAACGTTCTATGAAATTTACTTAGAAATGCTTCTTGAAGAAAAAATATTATATTTCCTTTAGATGATATACGGCCGCCAAGGCCTAACGAAACGTCGATCTCTTCTCACTGGCTCGCCGAACTCTTCTGCCGCAACAACCGGCTAAAAAAAGCACGGCGTCGCAGCCCCCACAAGTTACTTGCTTTAACGGCTCCCTGGTGAAGAATGATGACTTTTCCAGAACCCAGTTTCAAACATGAAAAGCCATTACAGAGCGCGCCAGCCAATTAAAAACGCCTATCCTCCCCGCGCCTGACGTCACACACAACGTGCGTGTTCCAAAAGGAATGTTAAACGATTTAGCAGACGTCCGGTTTTGAACTAAGCGTCTGTTTGGCAAAGGGGAATACCCTTCTTGTTGGAACTTTCAAAATGTCGGAAAGAATGATCTCATGGCGTCGCGCGCCGAAATTAAAAATGAGAAAAGATAGAAAATACATTTTTGCGTATTTCTGCCAAAGTATTTATCACAAGTCACTGAAAATTTTGCAATCGGCTAGAAATAAATATTTCTATCCACATAATATAATTTAAAAGGGAAATATTGATAAATAAAAGATTTCTATTTTTTATATTTTAGACTTAGAAAATTCCGATGTGTTTACACATTCGCGATGTATGTTGAAAGAAATTTGAAAGTTAAATTACTGAAATATAATAAAATACTAATTGCACTTAAATAATCTTAATAAGAGATAATGTTTACATTGAAAAATAAGGAAATATTGAATTATTTATCATTAAAATTTACATTATGAGTTTAAAACTTGTGATTAGAAATTAGGTGTTTGAAAATGTTAATTTAAGTTGTAAAATTGAAATAAATTATATTATTTAAATTAATTTGAATGGGAAATGATGCATTATATTTTTTATGATGCAACACACTTTTTAACGAGAGTAAAATAATCTGCAGGTCTAATTTTTATTTACAATTATTCGTAAGAGAGTCCACTGAAATTTATTTAAGAGGTTCAGAAGTTTGTAACAATACATTATCTTTTCATATCCCAAATTTATGGGTTGAATGGTTAGACAAATTACGGCATCCGGACATAGAGGGAACATGAGCAATCACGAAAATGTAGGGTGCGTTATATGATTACTTGCTTATACTCGATGATTTTTTTCATTTTTCATATGCATTTGTAATTTTCTGTTATACATTCTGATGACAACTCAGAAAATGAGTTGAAACATGTAAATATAGATCTTAAATTTACTTTTAATATGTTTTTATAACGTCTTTTAAGCAAATAAATATTTTAATATTGTGATATCTTAGACTTATTTACGGAATCGACCGCAGGTCTGTTTAGCCTGCAGCTGATCCATTAAATTATTTTTTGAAGAGCCTTAGGAATATAGCTTATTCATGCATGGCATCTTCTGGTAGAGAAAGCGAGAATTTTTTTTTTTTTTTTTTTTTTTTGAGAAGCTTTGGAATTCCAGCCGAATTTTGGCAGGAGAATATCGCTTACCCAATCAGAATGTATCGCAACTGGTATGGGTCAACAAATGCAATTCAAGATGGCATCCGAAATGGCATAACAAGTTGAAAAGTAGTTGTTTATAACGAAGTAGCAAGATGGCTCGAGACGTACTTGTAAAAAAATATGGCGGGTTTTATAAACTGAACAAATGGAGGAAATTATATTTTTGCTTTTAATACTTATCTATATTTTTTATTGGATAAATTAAAAGATAAAATTTTTGTTATTTTGTGGGAATGATGTAAGGTAAAAGAGGATCGTTTTTACAATTGATTAAATAAGAAGTAGACTAGAATTAAATAATAAAATATGAATAATTAATATTAGCTAGGGTGATTAATTAATTAGTGGCTAAATAGATAAAATACTGCAAAACTTGCCATATCCTAACATTGATAGTTTTTTTTTTTTTTTTTTTTTTTTTTTTTTTTTTTTTATTAAAAATAATAAATAACTAGTATACTTTTTTATGTGTTGAACTTATATTTAAGCATAAAGACTCAGCAGGTTTAAGAAAAAGTTGATAATTCCTTATTCAGATTATATAAGAATTTTTAAATTAAAATGTAAGCATTTTTTAAAATTTTCATCTTGAGTACATTTTTTTTAATGATTATCTCTAATGTATTAAATAGATCAAACATATATTAATGGACAATCTAATTAACATGAAAGAAAGAAATAGCATTACAATAGTTTGAAACATGAACTTAATATAAACTTGTTTACTATTTAAAAAATGTGTAAAGATATACCAAAAATATGTTTAGTTATCCTTAAGAATTTCTAAATTAAAGTGATTTTTATCACTTTTTGGCATTGTTGATAAACAGTTCATGAGGCACATCGAAATGAACAAATAATTTTTGAGTTAGGTAATGAAAGTGTTAATTTAATTTCTAAGTCATTTAATGTAGATAAATATATATTTTTTTCTTTTCGTGGAAACTGTTTCTATCTTTTCTGCAAACTTCATTTTTTGAGTTGCATCACTTTTGATATAAGTGCATAATATGCTATATGAAACTTTTTTCAAAACACATCTTATTAAGAGAGATAGCAGAGAGAAAATTCCATACCTTGTAAACTAATAAAGTTTTCAGTATATAGGAATCTGGCAAATTCTTCTTTTCATTTTCATATCTGTAAAATGAAAAAGCAGAATTGAAAAAATAGAAAATATTTACTTAAGTTATACATTTACTAAAATCAGTAGTATTTAACTAACTTCAAAATGAATTTTTAGTAAGTTAGCATATCACTGAAATATAGTTTTAAAACTATTTTCTCTTCAAATATAAATATGTAGTTGTTTTTTTTTTTTTCTTTTAAGAAGTCTTTGGGTATGAATTTGATTTAAAAACATATGTATATAAATTTTCTTTATTAAACTATTTTCAATTTCTTCAAATCAATTTTTTTTCAACTTAACCTCTTCAGTATGAACATCACGTATATGTGATGTATAAGATGCTGGGAATCCTTGATTATTCCCACAAGTTATTTTTTATTGTAAATGTTTATCTCAGTGAATGTCAACACCTGATTTACGGCAGGGCATTTGGGGCACAGGCACAGGGCTCCTGATTTGCAGGGGACCCCCAAATGCTGCCGAAGATTTTTCAATTATTATCCAAAATCTGATGTAGTTTTAATATCAAATTTAATTTTACATTTCATTCTACAATCTATTGTGTTCATACTGTATTTTTATAATGTTGTATATTTTGTCTGAAACAACCATTTATAATTACTTTATTATCGGGAATATTTTCTTTTATCTTTATCACTTTAAAAATACATTGTATTTGTAATTTTTATTTAATCCTGTTCCTGTTCTTGTCAAATTATTTGGGGTTGGTAAGCGTAGCTTGCAGGCAGTAGAGCCTCTTAATATTTTAAATAATTGTAGCTTGATGTTGTCGAAAAGTTATTATTAATTGTTGCATACTTTATCATTCCAGATAAATAAATTTGTTCAGAAAAAGATAATCAACACCACACAATTTATTATAAAATGTCTACTCATTTAAATTTCATAATTGTGAAATAAAAAAATATTTAAAAGTTCATTAATGATTATCATATTTAATTTTGGAATGGATATTTTAAAGCAATTATTAAAGTCAATAATGGTTATTTTAGTAAATACCTTTTTTAATTTTTTTTTTTTTTTTTTTTACTCAATCCCTCTGTAAGTATCGGTGCAAGGGGGCCCCCATAAGCATCTGTGCCCAGGGTCCCCAAATTTGTAAATCAGTCCCTGGTGAATGGGAATTATTTATATCAGCCAAACACATGAGAAAGCAACTGCTATGCAGTCCAGAAGTGACTCTGAACTATCTCTGGAACGTTAGTGGAAGAGAGAGGATGAAACGTCATATGCAAATTGAAAAGCATACGACTGGATTGCTAACGTCACCCCATATTCGTTTGAAGCAACTCTCATCATTGTCATGGATGTAAACAACAAGACTGAGTTCAGCACGTGCGATAGTAAACATAGAATAAACAAAGATTATGGATTAAAGGAAAGAACTAAAGACCACGAATAACATTAAAATAAAAGTAAGTAAAACTGAATAAGATGTATTTAAATAAAGATAAGAATTTAATTATACTTGTCCATCTATATTATAAAGGACAAATGTGCCTGTGCATAACATTGACATAATTTTCTGAATGGCAAACTTCACAATTAAATTTCAGTTTTGCAGTTTTCACTACTAAAATTTTTTTAACTTTTAAACATCCGTCTCACATTTTCAATTTTTACATCGTCCTACAAAGAAAGAAAACCTACTTTCAAATGTAATTTTTTTTTAATCTATCTCTATCTCTTCAGGCTTACCAGGTTCAAAATAATAGCAGGTTTCACAAATTTTTGTCCAAAATTCTCTCGACCAATCAATTTTATTTCTATTCTGTTATAAAGGCTATAATTTATATAAATACTATAAGTACTATATAATACTATAATTTTATAAAAATAACATAACATACTTAATGTAATTCTTATAATTTTCAGTTAACCTGAATTGTAAATATGACTTCTTACTTGTAATAAAAAATATACATATAATTAATATTATAAATGTTTTAAAATGTAGAACACAATTAGCTTTCTTTTTTTCCAAAAACATGGATTTTGGTGCCCCCACCCCTCCTTCGCATAGTAAATTTATACAAAGAATTTTACCAAGTTTCTAATAGCCAATTTATTTTAAAATTTAAAATATGTAATCACAAAATACATAATACTGAAGAACATAAAAAGTTTTGTCAAATATTAATTCATTAAAACCTCCAAAACTAAATCAAAAAAAAAAAAAATATATATATATATATGTACACATTTCTGTGCCAAACGACATACAAAACCTTCAGTTGACACACCCTTCACCTTCTGCTGTGGCACCCGGGGCACATGTCCCCTCTGCTCCCTCCTAGTTTAGGCCGTGAGTATCACTGAGTATTCAATTAAATAAGACATAGATTGTCATTCGAAAATAGCGATTTAAAAAAATAAGCACCTCTAGACACCATGCACCAAACAATGTCATTCCCAATCAGGCCCTGCTCTTCCTAACAGGGTTGGGTTTTTTCCGGAAGAAACTGGTTTCTTCCAGGACAGTGGATGAAACTGGAAAAAACCGGAAGAAACTGGAAGAAATGGAAGAAACCAACAGAAACCAAAACAAATGCTCAAAATTAAAGTATATTGACTATATGAAATCTAAAGTGGAAAATTTAATTAATATTAAAAGTATTATTTTTGAAAAAATAAGTTATTTTTTAATAACAAACTTCAGGTTCAGCATGCATTTACAGGTGATGGATTTTACAACTTTAGAGGTAGAGGGATATTTTCTCATTAATTATGCCAATTCTGTTTTTAAAAAAATGCAAATTCTTTATTTTTCATATAAAAATACATTATTTTAAAGCTGTTTATGGATTATTTTACTGTGCAACACAGGAAGTAAATGAAAGTGTAAGTATTTATACTAGCATCTAGCATGCTGTGATTAATGTTCTATAAATGTCTATGGGTATGTCGAAATGGTTTTAAACTCTCCTTCATGTTCTGTAAGACTTGAAAGAATTTTTTTCATCTTTTGTATTTATTCTAAGTTGATAAACCGATTGCAGCATCCGACTGCTAAAAAACTTTTGTTTTGTTATACCATGTTGCACTGTAGTAAGAAAAATAAGGATTTTAATGAAATTTTTAATACATTAATTATTGTGTATTACTTACTTAATGATGATTACTTAATGATACTTGATAATGATAAAATTGATGTAAATTAAAAGTACTGTCTTTTACTTAAATGAATTTCTTTCTACCATTCATAAATGATCCGCACTGTTTACTACTAGTTTCAGAAGTCTAAATAATTTTTAAAATATGCTGGTTAAATTGAAATTGATAACTTTTAATTGATTTTGTATAATTTTGATAAAATTTCTTTTCTTCAAGTAGCGAATAATTGAAAAGCTTTAGACAGGTGTTTGATCTTGGCTAAAAAAATGATATAATTATTAACTTAGCCTATATAATTAATTAAATTTGTATAGGTCTAATGAAATTTACTTAAGGTTATCTATAAGAAGAATACATTTATCGTTTCTTACAAAGTTGAAACATATTGTAAATTATTAAAGAATAACAGTTTCTTCCATATCTTCCACTTGGAAGAAACCTATTTCTTCCGGCCGGTTTTTTCCACTTTGGAAGAAACTTGCCAACCCTGCTTCCTAAGGCTGAATAAAACAGTATTAATTGCTTGTGAGATGTGCACAACAAAATCAACTAAAATATTTATCCCTCCCCAAGAATGTTTTGAAATGGCACCCCTGTATGTTGCACACATTTTCATAAACTATCAGGTCTAGAAAATTAACTTCTAGAAAACGTTCAGCGGCAATGTTTATTTTATATAACTGATAAAACAAAATTCTTTTAATATATTTTTTTAATTATTAATAAAAAAAATCTTAAAATCATTATTGAATTTTTTAAACAGCAGACAATTTTATAAGTAGTTGTTTTAAAATTTTGAAAGAAATGAACGTTTTAAAAAGATGCTTGTTTTATACAAAGTTAAAAGATCAGCATTTTTTATGAAAGTAAAGTTAGAAACTACATAAAAAATTAAGAGATATATCTTGTTAAAAATATACATAATTATTAACATATAAATATATTAAACCTCTTAACTTATGTTGTAGTAAATACATTTTCACATTCTGAAGATATAAAATAAATATGAATTTGTATTAAAACACTAGCTCAACTCACCTATAACCATACTTTTCTTTCAAGATATTTCTTACTTTTTTAATCATTTTGGATGCAGTTTCTTCTTTTGAAAGTTGCTTAACAATGTAGTTATGGTTAAACAGATCTAATTTTCTTAAATCTACAATGCAAGAGCCAGTATTCATATTTTCTAACTGGAACTAAAACATATATTAGTTAATTATAATAAATGTATCCACAAAAAAGTAACAAAATTAAATGTTTATTTAGATGTGAAAAAAAAAAATTGTTGCAACTACAAATAGAGATAACTTTAACAGCCATATAACTTTGTTTTTCTTCAGCAACCTTATGAGTGATTTTCTCAAAAGAAAGTTAAAATTTTCAACAGTGTTCTATGCATAAATGTTGTTTCAGCAAGCCCATGAAACTTCCTTTCTATTATGATAGTAAATAAAACAAACACAAACATATAGACTGCCGGCAGCACAGATAATCACCTCATCGAGTTCAGGGATGAAATTCTAGGATTAGTTAAATCTCGATTTGCATATTTTAAATTTTAACGCAATTGGTCTGCCAAGTCATATATTGGTGAAAAACACCTGAAAACCCGATTTTAGTGGTTGACTTAGATTTAACATTGTGTTTTCCTGCACCCAAAGGTATGAAAACATGGAAGACTGGGAGCAGGAAAACACAATAATAAACCTATGAGTTAACCGACAAAATCGGGTTTTCAGGTGTTTTCCACCAAGATAGGATTTGGCAGACCGATTGTGTTTTATATGGGAATCGAGATTTAACTAATCCTTGAATTTCATCCATGAACTCGATGAGGTGATTGTCTGCGCTGCCGGCTCCCAGTCTAATAACAATCCTAATGAATTTATGTTAGGAAAAGACAATTCATATCACAGAAATTGTTGTAACAAGAGTTGACAAAAATATTACAGGTAAATTTTATTTATTTCAGATAAGATACCTAATACTTCCATGCATAGAAGTTTTATGCCTAGTAACCTAGTCGAAAACAGAAAATCATATTTTGCATAAAATTCAAATGACAAGCTAAAAAAAAATTCATGTAAGTAACCTAATCTATAACTTTACATTGACTTGACATCATAGAAATATAAAATAAACCTTATGACATGTTTTACATTTAAATTTCAACAGGTCAATAGCATGTCTTCAAAATAGTGGAGGCAGATTAATAACAGCCCACAATTGATATTTTCAAGACTATCAACGCTTAGCAATCAATTTCGTTTTTTCCTCCCTCTCTCTTTCAAGCCCGACACCCCCCCCCCCCCCTCCCCTACCAATAACTACATTTTTACTGCAACAATTTGTAAAAAAAAAAAAAACCTGCAAAACATGTGCCAGAAGTTTTATTATTATTATTATTATCATTTCTTGAATTATAGAATCAATTTTGAACTTTGTAGCTATTTGCATACATAAAACAATAGTTTTAATTCGAGCATCTATTTATATACCAAACTACTCCTGGTTATAACAAGATGAAACAGCACTTTATAGCTGCAGGGCAGTGAAAATAGAGAATGCTAAAATAAACAAGTAAATTAAATTAAAGGTATATATAAATATTTTACAGACATACATACAATAAATACAATAAACCCAACTGGAGTGAAAAATTAGCTAGAGCCAGGAATCGAACCCGGGACCACAGTCTACAAGACTGCTGCTCTAACCACTGAGCTACTCCGGTCGATGCCTGAGTCTGCAATTTCTCACTAATAAACCATGTTGGGGGAGTCACCAGCCATCTATACGACAGCCTTGGATGACCGGACAACGATGAATAGATTTTACTATTACATCGATCTACGATAATTATAATAAAGCACACATACTACAATATATATTAAAACACACATACACACACAAAAAAAAGTAAATTAAATCATTGTTCAACTTGAAACTATAATAATATTCCAAACAATAAAAAATTGTTGATGTAAAAAGTTATCAAAGAGAAAATAATATCATTTATTCAACCTCAAAATCAGTATATGGTGAAAATTTTCTTCTTACGTAATTATCTTTATGCAGTCTAACTAGTATATGTTTTTCCAAATCAGTAGTATTTGTTACATATATTTTTTGCACAATTTTTAAATAGATTAACAGTCGTCTTTACGTTTGAAAGAGCTCCAAGCATTCAAATTTAATTTATTCATATTACTTTGGAATTAAAGATAAACTAAGATTTTTTTTCTTTTTTTTTAATACAGATAGTACATTTTACATTGAATATAAAATTTAGTGAATGAGGCTTGCTGATGCACTTTCTGACAGAAATAAAAGATCGGTTATTTTTTAACTGAAGAGATTAACTTGTAAAAAGAAAGATAAAGACTTAATGCAATATCAGTAACACTTAATGATTCAATGCTATAGAAAGATTCGAACATCAATCAGTCATCCATACAACAAAGCTCCGTTCATGCAATGAATGACATGTGTTGACACTTAAAAGACCATAAAACATGCATATTGCCTTATTTTAGTTTAGTATGATGTCATTACAAAGATTTTCACATATTTATTTAACTGAACTTTTTTTTTATCACCAATACTTTTAGTGTTTAGTGAACAGAAAATCAATTTATATGTAAAATACAATTTTAGAAAAATTTCTATAAGATATTCAATTTGTAAAGCATTAACATTAAAATTTCAAAGGAAATTTTTCTGATGTTTTATTTATTTGTTTGAAAAATAATAAAATAATTTGCTTTTAATCACTGTACAAAAGATTTTTATTATTATTATTATTCAGTCAGTTTAATATAAAGATGTTACATTACTCAAATTTAAATACAGTCGAACCTCTATTTAACGAAGTCGCAAAATCCCGGAAAAAAGTTCGTTATATAGAAAATTCGTTAAATAGAGATTCACCGTTTAAAATATTTTAAACTACATAAAACATATTTAAATTCATAAACACTAAATATTTTTAATAAAAGTAATTAATCACATTTTTTTTATATAAATTATATCTATTTGTTTTATTTATTTTACCCACCAATACCCATCACCAATTCATTTTTTCTATGTGTTTAAATCTTTGAAATCTGCAAGGAAAACAAAACATTGTCCATGAATATACTGTATTTTCAGTTTAAAATAAATAGTTTTACATTAAAATTAACGAATTTTAATGACATTATCGTATTTATTATTATTATAACAAATAATTTTAACCATACATTACCACATGCGTCCTTAAATTTAATTTCTGAAGAACTCTGTTAATTTTACCTAAGTTTTTCCTTTTAAAAAGTGCTTTCTCTCATAATACGTTTCGCATCCCTGCAACGCACCAAAAACCCCTTCATGCATATTTTCTTTAAACTATAATCTGCGTCGGATTGTTTCAAATGCATTTCACCATACCAAGTTTTGTTAAATCCTGCATCAAGATCATTTCCGTCTTCATCACAATTCATTGCTGTATTGTTTTTATTTTTCACACTGTCAAAAATATCGAATTCGGTTAGAGTTTCCGAGGTCTCAATTTCAGAATTAAATGAAATACAATCGTCAATCAGTAGACCATAGTTAATTTCTTCTTTTTTTCCAAATTTTTTTTTTTAAGTTACTCTAAGGGACTATCATCTTCGTCCTCCCATACTTACCGAATTCTCACTGCTGACAAAGAACGCGCCTGGTAAAACCAGTTCAAGGCCATTGAACATCATAAAATGTATTAAAAGAAAGAATAAGTTTGAAATGTCCACAAATATTTTAAGAAATAGGGAGAAAAAAATTTAGATCACAAGAAAAAGTTTGTTAAATAGAGAATGCACTTCGCTATTTGGAGGTTATTTTACGAAGAAATTCGCAAAATAGAGGTTCGTTAAATAGAGGTCCGACTGTAAATAGTAAAATAAAAACAAATTTTTGTTTCAGCAAAATTAAAAATCGTGCTTGCATTACAAATTTAAGTAATTTTAACATACTTGAGCATTCCTCTCCCTATGAGCTATCTTCAATATATTATCATAGATTTGTAAAACTAAAGCATATTGAAATCTAATTTTTAGTATTTCAAACACAACAAACATATATATGTATATATATATATATAATAGTATTTATAATCCAGTGAAAATATATTGTAGCTTTAATCTTATAATAATGAAGTGCAATCTATCTATTTTTAACAGGTTTCAACTTTAAAGTATAATTGATTTACAAAGTCTTTTATGTATAAAATATGTATCTAAACCTGACCCATGTTATATTTATAGTGCATGATTTTGCATCACATATTTAAAGAAATGCAACAGAAAATTTCCTTTTTTACTAGAAAACATAAAAAAAAGAGACTGTGTATTTCAGTTAAAAATAATTAAATGAAATCAAAAGCTGTTATTATTTTTTGTATTATGAAAAAAAAAAAAAAAAAAAAATAGGGGAAGGGGGGAATGCTCTTGATTTATTTAATGAACTATGCCATTATATATACACATATATATGTAATTAAAATAAAATCACAAATGCAATATATATATATATATATTCTATATATGAAAGGATAAAGATTAACTCCTTTTTTAAACTTGCCCCACCAGTGGCTAAGAGGTTCTGCTCTCGAAGCTAGTAGATGGGAGGTGCTGGGTTCGAACCCAATTGCACACGTCGGCCTAACCGTTCAAAGTTTTTGTGGTTTTCTTCGAACTTTGTGAAACCTTGCGTAAATACAGGTTAGGTTTCCTTAGAAAGACCCCCCCACGGAGGGCACAGCCCCTAGGGCCTATATCCATCGTGCAGATATTCGGGCATCATAAATAACATTAACACCAAAACACCTTTTTTAAACTTTTTAATTTTAAAGTAAAAAATTCCAGCTATTATCTAACTTTAATTCTGAAGCTTAAAACTTTTTTTTCCAACCTAACATTTATTAATTTCAGATTTCATTTTCGGAAGATCTTTAATAATTAAAAGTGCTGAGCCTTCAGTGATGCACCCAGGCTGGCCAAGCCTAGTTTCATCATTGAACTCTGGACAATCAATCAAGAGCTCTTCTTCCAATAAAATTAAAGTTCTGCCTTTATTGACAACTCTGCCTTCTGCCGGAAACAATTTAAATTAACCTTTTTCATATGCAGGACTGATTGTTTTTAAGTGTCTTTTTTCATTATGAGTTGCTAAAGAGACATGCCGCTCAACAGGATGTTTCAAGGCCATTTACTGGAAATGAACTCTCAATCCAGTTGGACCTGGTTTCAGAAAAACAGACATGTAACAAAAGTATAATAAACCAGTTCCCAACAGACTTTCAATCATCTTGATTGACTCCTACTCTTAGTGAACATGTTGCATTAAGGGAAAATCATAGTGCAGAAAAGAACGGCCCTGACATTACAGTGGGTTCGTTATATATATATTGTATATATTTTACTTTAATAAACCAAGATATATTCAAAAATACATATGCATTTTTTTTTTTTAATAAAATAAATACTGGGCATTCTTTCATACGGATTTCTTTGGTAACTATGTAATTGTATTTTATCAGTTTTGATAAAAGACACTGGTTCAATTATTCAGGATTTCAATTTAAAGAAATCAACCTATTTTATTATTCAACAATCAAATCTAACATGTCTCATAATTTGATAAACAAAGTAATTTTTATAAAACATATAATTTTTCTAAGGTATTAAGAGAGAGGGGGTTATTCAATGATACTTTTGAAGCTAAAGTATTAATAATTAAAACAAATTTGTAACACTGTACAATTAGACTGTGTTCTTAAGAAATCAAACATGGAAATTTATATATATATATATATATATATTAAAGCATCATTTAAGAAATTTTCCCTAATTCTTGTTATTATGTTATTTCATAATTTTTCTCCATCTCTCAAATAAATTCACTGGATATTTTTAATCTTTTTCATGTCTCTTGAATCTTTACATCTTTAAGCGAAAAGTTTAAGAAATAATATTATGAATAATCTTCATCTAAAGTTAACATAGAATTTACTATTATTATTGCAAATTTGTATAACATCTTTATTTTCTAAATATTTTTAATGTATGCATTTTTTTTTTTTTTTTTCACTCCTTGCTCAATAGCTTACCTAATCATCTAATACAGCTTTAAAAATATGTCTAGAAACTTAATTTATGAGGATTTCTTAGTATAAGCTTGTATACAGTAGACTCCCTCAAATCCGCAAAGCTTGGGACCAGAGGTTGTGCGAATTTTAGAATTTTGTGGATTTTTGGTCACTGATTTGTTTACATTTTTGAAACATTAATTTGATTGGTAGTTAAGCAAGGGAAATTATAATGAATACTTACAATAAAGTGAAACATTGAAATAAGTAAAATATTAAAATGTTTTATTAGTTTAAAAGTAAGCAATTATTAAAATAATTATGTAAAATAAAAATTTAGAAAAATATTAAATTATTACAGATGAAAACGATTCAATTCGATTCCAAACGTCCTATGCTGCCATCTAGTGGTAAAGCGATCGTAAGATCGATACGTCATTACTCGTTCTTAGCACTATGTGGACGGTTTTACGATGTTCACAAAGTTAACATCCCAGAAATAAATTAAATAAAGAGTAAATAAAATAATAAAACTTTGTAAAAAATCACCATAAAATTAAAACAAAACACAGGACGCGTTTCGAGCTAAAAACATAACAGCTCGTCATCAGCTAAGCATACACGTGTCCGAAAACGAACAAGTTCAAAAATGAACTGAAGAAAAAGAATGTTGCGAAGAATGCGACAGATGGCGCTACCTGATAGAGGGATATGCAAAAGGGAAATGTGTTGAAAAAAGATAGAAGAGAAAATGAAATGGAAAAAATGGAAATAAAAGAAAAAATAAAAATAAAAGAAGTAAATTAAAAATAAAAATAATAAATAAAGAACTATAAAAGAACAAGAAAAAATCCAAATTATTATTATTATTATTATTATTATTATTATTATTATTATTATTTTTTTTTATACAAAATAAAAAGAAAAGAAACAAGAGAAAAGGGAAAAGAATTACAAAATTAATTTCCACGCTGGAGATAGAAAAGGAGATGATGGGAGATCATTGACAAGATTAGCAGAATTTTTAGAAATAAAATATGCTTCATGAAAATCCAAGTGAGAGGGAGAGGCAGGGGAAGAAATAATTTTGGCCATGGAGAAATTGAAACAATGACTGGAAGACCAACAGTGAGAAGCAATCGAAGATTTAGAGATTTCTTGATTTGCATTATACCTCTGATGCTCGCCTAATCTGAATTTTAAAGCTCTCTTTGTTTGACCAATATAACCTAAATTGCAAGAGCAAGGAATGAAATAAACACCCCACCGGTTCTCAGTAGGGACAGGATCTTTTAGAGAAGAGAATTTAATTTTATTCATAGGTTTGAAGATAACTTTAAAGTTAAAACGAGAAAGTATTTTAGCAATTTTGAAACACAGAAGAGAATAAAAGGGCAGAACTATTATAGAATCAAAATTAGGAGGAATATTTGAATCAGAAAAAGGACGTTTAGGCTTATTAAATTTATACAAAGCTTTATCAATCAAAGAGGTATTATAACCACAAGCAAGGGCAAGAGATTTCAGATAATTAATTTCATTATTCAGAGCAGAAGAGTCAGAACAAATGCGTAACGCCCTAAAAACAAAAGTATAAAAGGACGCCACTTTTTGTTGAGGAGGATGATTTGAAAAAGCATGAGGGGGAAGGGAGACAGCGAAAGGTTTTCTATAAACGGAGGTAGAGAACCGATCTGGGAGTTTTGAAACCAAGACGTCAAGGAAAGGAAGAGAATTGTTCTCTTCGACTTTGAGAGTAAATTGAATACCAGGATCAACAGAATTAACAAGAGAAAGGAGATTAGAAAGATCAAGGTCAGATGGAATTAAAATGAAAGTGTCATCAACATACCTAAACCAGAAAGGAAATTTATATAAACTGAAGAGTTTTTTTTTTCAACAAAATGCATATAAATATCACATAAAAGAGGAGACAATGGATTACCCATGGCCAGACCCTCAGTTTGAGAATAGAAAGAATTGTTAAACTGAAAAGCAGTTTGCCTGACACAAATACTAACTAAATGCAGGATTTCATCAATCTCAATGGAAGAGTAATGAAATTCGCGCAACCTTCTTTCCAAACAATCAATTGCCCCTTGAACAGGCACGTTAGTGAAAAGGGATTTAACATCTAAGGAAACCATTATATAATTGCAAGGAGAAAGGCGTTTAATTTGATCAACAAAGTCAAAAGAGTTTTTCACGGTATGAAAGTTAGTGGAAGATAAAGGAGCGAGTAACTTAGAAAGGAACTTGGCAAGTTTATAAGAAGCAGTACCAATATTGGAAACGATAGGGCGAAAGGAAAGAGTAGGTTTATGGACCTTAGGAAGAGCATAGAAACGAGCACAATTAGCGATAGTAGGGGTGACCAAACGTTTAGTGTTCTAGCCAAGTTCCTTTCTAAGTTACTCGCTCCTTTATCTTCCACTAACTTTCATACCGTGAAAAACTCTTTTGACTTTGTTGATAAAATTAAACGCCTTTCTCCTTGCAATTATATAATGGTTTCCTTAGATGTTAAATCCCTTTTCACTAACGTGCCTGTTCAAGGGGCAATTGATTGTTTGGAAAGAAGGTTGCGCGAATTTCATTACTCTTCCATTGAGATTGATGAAATCCTGCATTTAGTTAGTATTTGTGTCAGGCAAACTGCTTTTCAGTTTAACAATTCTTTCTATTCTCAAACTGAGGGTCTGGCCATGGGTAATCCATTGTCTCCTCTTTTATGTGATATTTATATGCATTTTGTTGAAGAAAAACTCTTCAGTTTATATAAATTTCCTTTCTGGTTTAGGTATGTTGATGACACTTTCATTTTAATTCCATCTGACCTTGATCTTTCTAATCTCCTTTCTCTTGTTAATTCTGTTGATCCTGGTATTCAATTTACTCTCGAAGTCGAAGAGAACAATTCTCTTCCTTTCCTTGACGTCTTGGTTTCAAAACTCCCAGATCGGTTCTCTACCTCCGTTTATAGAAAACCTTTCGCTGTCTCCCTTCCCCCTCATGCCCTTTCAAATCATCCTCCTCAACAAAAAGTGGCGTCCTTTTATACTTTTGTTTTTAGGGCGTTACGCATTTGTTCTGACTCTTCTGCTCTGAATAATGAAATTAATTATCTGAAATCTCTTGCCCTTGCTTGTGGTTATAATCCCTCTTTAATTGATAAAGCTTTGTATAAATTTAATAAGCCTAAACGTCCTTTTTCTGATTCAAATATTCCTCCTAATTTTGATTCTATAATAGTTCTGCCCTTTTATTCTCTTCTGTGTTTCAAAATTGCTAAAATACTTTCTCGTTTTAACTTTAAAGTTATCTTCAAACCTATGAATAAAATTAAATTCTCTTCTCTAAAAGATCCTGTCCCTACTGAGAACCGGTGGGGTGTTTATTTCATTCCTTGCTCTTGCAATTTAGGTTATATTGGTCAAACAAAGAGAGCTTTAAAATTCAGATTAGGCGAGCATCAGAGGTATAATGCAAATCAAGAAATCTCTAAATCTTCGATTGCTTCTCACTGTTGGTCTTCCAGTCATTGTTTCAATTTCTCCATGGCCAAAATTATTTCTTCCCCTGCCTCTCCCTCTCACTTGGATTTTCATGAAGCATATTTTATTTCTAAAAATTCTGCTAATCTTGTCAATGATCTCCCATCATCTCCTTTCCTATCTCCAGCGTGGAAATTAATTTTGTAATTCTTTTCCCTTTTCTCTTGTTTCTTTTCTTTTTATTTTGTATAAAAAAAAAAAAAAAAAAAATAATAATAATAATAATAATAATAATAATAATAATTTGGATTTTTTCTTGTTCTTTTATAGTTCTTTATTTATTATTTTTATTTTTAATTTACTTCCTTTATTTTTATTTTTTCTTTTATTTCCATTTTTTCCATTTCATTTTCTCTTCTATCTTTTTTCAACACATTTCCCTTTTGCATATCCCTCTATCAGGTAGCGCCATCTGTCGCATTCTTCGCAACATTCTTTTTCTTCAGTTCATTTTTGAACTTGTTCGTTTTCGGACACGTGTATGCTTAGCTGATGACGAGCTGTTATGTTTTTAGCTCGAAACGCGTCCTGTGTTTTGTTTTAATTTTATGGTGATTTTTTACAAAGTTTTATTATTTTATTTGCTTCATATCGCCAGTTTTCGGTGCTGTTTCGCTAAATAAAGAGTATTTAAAGGTAAAGTCTGCTGAGAAAAAGTTCAGTAAGTTACATATTTAAATAAATAAAGATGAATACAAGTAAACTATTAATGTAACTGTTGTTAAATAAAATATGTATAAAGTAAACAAAAGACCGGTATTTCAAACTAGTGATGACATAAGAAATAGGGAAAGAAGCAAGGAAAACAGCGTTAATGCTATTATCAGTATATATAGCTTATTGTGCTTTCTGTAACTTTTTTCATTGTTATTTAGAGTCTTGAATGCTTTTCTTATACTGCTTTGTATGTTTAGAAATAAATTTGTCTATAATTTTTTTTTTTAATTCCGCGAACAATAATTTAAAAATAGCGTTCTGGTTCGTGGATTTTTCCATTTCGAACCCTGGAATTTTTTATATAGATATGCTAATTTATATCAAATCGAAAGTAATGTAAATTTAATTAGTTATAAGTCAGCTGTAATAGCCAAAAGAGAATGATTAACAAAAAATTTTGTAAAAAAACATTACGGTAGCTGCTGATTTTGGCGCCATCTTGAATTTTGTTCCTGCAACTTAACTGTAAATTTCATTGTTTACACATCTGAAAAAATACGCGGATTTTAGGGTTGCGGATTTAAGGGAGTCTAATATACTTAAAAAAATAGAAAAAATATTTTACTTTGGAACATAAAACATCTAAATCATACACAAAGCATCCTTCTTGTTTTCCAAATCCTCCCCCTGCAGCAGCCAGGAAATTTAAAAGTGACTGTGGGAAATAGCCTTTGTTCTAGATTAAATAAATTGAAAAAATTTTTAGCTTAAAAAATTACATACAATTTAACATGATTCATCAATAACAAAAAAATATGTTAGGTTACCAAATACTACAATAAATTATATGGAAATAAAATTAACAATAAATAAAATACAAATTTAAGACATAGAAATAAAACTTTATTATACATTCATGCTTGCAAAAATTGCAACACTATGAAGGAATGATGCGACTGAGCTGAAAATTTCAGAGAATGCAAAGTATAGTGTGTTATGCAAATGATTCTAATTTCAGAGTCAGCACGTATGCGTGGGCTGAGCAGTGTCCTCTGGACTGATACTGAAACCGTATAAATAGAGGGCTGTAGCAGGACATTGAAATGTGTCTACAGTTATCTGCTAGTGGTAAATGTTACATAACTATGCCTTTTAGGCGAAAGGGAGTGACATTTCAACAACTGACAGAGTTTTAATGAGGGAGAATCATCGGCCTTTGTGAAGAAGGATTTTCCTATCGTGCAATAGCAGCTCGTGTGCTGCATAACAGCAGCAGAGTGATCCGAGTTTGGAAGCAGTGGACTGACAAGGATCGGGCAACTGGGAAATACGAGAGTGGACCCCGAACAATGATAGACACATGGTTCACATGGCACTGATGAACCGTACAGTTTCATCTAAAGGGTTCGCAGCACATTCAACAACTGCTAAAGGTGTATCAGTGTCTTACTTCATCAATTCATCGACATCTGCTGCACCATGGACTGCATACAAGAACTCCTTTATACAGAATATTCCTCACTCAAAACCAACAACATCTGTGACTGCAATGAGCTCATGAACATAGAGACGATTGGCAACAAGTGATCTTTTCTGACGAATTGCGTTTTAATTTGTGATACCATGATGGCTGCATTCATATTAGATGCTAAGCCAGTGAATGCTGCCTTCTGGAGTGCATTATTGAACAGGACAAACACCCAGGGTTTAGGTCTGGGGTGTGATTGCATATCATGGACGATCCCAGCTGCTACGAATTTTGGATATTCTGAACAGCAACAGGTGCATCAGTGAAGTGCTGGAGCCCAAAGTCGTTCCTTTCCTTCAAGGCCTTCCTGGAGCTATCTTTCAACAGGATAATGCACGCCCACATGTTGCAAGGAATGTTCAAGACTTCTTGTCAGCAGAATAAATACATGTTCACCGGATATGCCACCTATTGAAAATGTATGGGATTTCGTTGATCAGGGTCTCACTCATGATCCTCGTCTCACAGCTTCTACAGATGAACTTTAGGTACGCATAAATAATAAGGAATGCTCTTTCTTAGGCAGACATTCAAAATCTGTCCAAGTCATGTCGTATAGTAGCACTTATTGCAGTGTGTGGTGGCTAAACCAAATACTGATTTCCGACACTTAATATTGTTTTTTTGCTTTGAAAATATAATCATTTGTTTGCATTAATACCAGTCATTTGTGTATTAAATTTCATTTAATCCTGATGATTTCTTCATGGTGTTGCAATTTTCACAAACATGAGTGTAGAATCTTAAATGCTCATACTTTTACTATTCACCCTGTATATAACATGAAAGTTACACATTGAAAATTTAATGTTTTGCAACAACTGTGTCAATCTGTGAATATTGTCAAAATACAAGATAAACTTTTAAAAAAAAAAGCATAATAAATTTTTAAAAAAGTTTTTTCATGGATTCAAATTTATATCATTAAATTCTTTGGATAAATTTCCCTAAAATGTGTATTTGTATTGTGTGTACATGCATGTAAGCCCTTCACATGATCATTCAAACAATTTTCCTTCCTGGAAATCGGCGAAATCCTGAAACCTGCAAAAGAGTCTAGTGCCAAACAGTACAAATTTGAGGTTTACTACTACATTTAAATTGTCACCAGCAATAGCATAAAATACGAAAGTACATTAATAAATAAAATATATTTTTTAAATCGTGAACATAATGAAATGATATAGTTAACCTTGAACTATCATGAAAGTTAAAATCTATCTATAAAAGAATGGTTGTAGTAATTTTTAACTTAAAGTAAAAAGGGGATAAAATTATAAGTTTATGCATAAAAATATATAACATGACACACTGTGAAGTTATGGAAAATGAATTTTACTATATAACAGGTGAAAACTTACTTTAAAATATTCCACACCAATTGATTCCTGGCGTTTTGATAGTTTAGTTCTGTCACTAAGATAAAAACATAATAAATGAAATGATCAATACCACTTTCATATATTTCTCAATATGTTTTAGAAATTGATAAAAAAAAGTGAGTTTTGATTTAACTTTAGTATTACAGTATGGAAACCGTTATCAGAATGCAAAATGATAACCGAAAAATAATTTGTTTAATTTCAAAAACATAAAAACTAAAGATGTATGTTACATCAAGCATGGGATACAGAAGACAGATATACACTCATCCATGGGTGATACAATTTGTGGTCATCTGCAATATCTTTTTATGGTGTGGAATGAGCATGAAGCTGAAGACTTTAAAATTTCCAAGGAGAAGGAAATTATTACAGATCTGCTGGACCCCAGTAGCAGAAACAGTGCAGCAGGCGCTGCAGATTATTTTAAACCTTGCAGATTAATCCACCAACTTAAAAAGAAATGCTGGGCTTAAAAAAATAGTTACAAATTTTCTTTAAGTCTCTAGATTTATGGTATTTGCTGTATCCTTATATTATATTTTCTTTATAAATGGAAATTTTGCTTACTTTAAGTGTTTCTGTTATTTCTTATGATAGTAGGCTTATTGGGTCGCAGATTGCTGTAGATTGACTCAGAAAATTCTGCTTCTGGGTGCTGGACTAAGCTAAAAAACTTTCATGTTCAGAAGCTCAATTGTTGGATCAAGTATCTGCGGAAGATCGTCTAATTGCTAATGACGATACTCCTGTAAGTACTCAGATGACTGGCAGTGAGATTTGTGACATAATGAAAAATGATCTGTCTAATGGAAGTGACGATGATGACCAGCCGAATGATGTAGGTAAAAAAAATTCAAATGAGCTACTGATATTTTTCAACTAAAAAGGTGATTTGTGAAATGCAGCAAAGAAGCTACTTCCATGAACAGCAAAACATGTCAGTGTAGAATATACAGAAACAATTAGTGCAAGAGACACAACATAAGCAACCAATCTTAATAAAAATGTTCTAAAAATCTAAATCAAAGGATTCTGCTCTCAAGTCTGATATGTTAATGCATTTTATTTTAAATTTGAATTGTAATTTAGAATGGTTTTTATTTTGTGTAAATAAGTTATTAAATTAACAATTTTGTAATTATGAATTTACATATATTATTCATATTTTACACTATTCTTAATACTTATAGTAAAGTGTTCCGAATTATGAAAAACCCCTTATCTATAATATCTCAGATCCCAAGCATTCTGGTTAACAGATCCTATACTGTAATATTAAATATATTTTTTGAAACAAAAACTGCAGGTCAGCAATTAATAGTTTGATATGCAAAGAAATGTGCTACCACTTTGAAGACAGGGGCAAGGTTTCCTACCTATACCTAATAGTTTGATTCCCTATTCATTTATTTTGAAACATAAATGTTCACCCTATACTTGAAAAAAAGCATGATGTTCAGACAGGCCTATATTTGAAAAAGTCCTTTCGGCATGTGCCGGGAGGAAGAGGTAGCTTTCATATATCTTGGTTTAAAATTTTGTAAGTTTAACTCAAATCTAATTTTACTCACATTTTAAGAAGCTAAAATGCAACGAACCTGATAAGAGAATATTCGTCAATACTGAATTTGAATGAAAATTGGGTCAAATTAGCAAGCTATAGCCAAGTTGGCATCATTTATGGTTACTTATTTTTGTTTGCCAAATTTGGTGATATTTTGCCAAGTGTCGCCAAGTTTGGCGCGAATTTAAAGCTATCGGATATTAATAATATTTAAACATTGCATGGCAGTGCATGGTTCAAATGGCTGCCATTTTGAAACAAGATGGCGGATGAAGCTGGCCAACGAACTCGGTCGAGACATTGGTATACTATGCATACAATCAATCTCATCCAAATCAGTTTATAAATACGAGAGTTAGAGCATTACGAAAATCAGATTGTTTCAAAATATCAGCCACCCTAGAAATTCAAACTGCTATATCTGAGCCATTTTTTTTTAAATAAAGACAAAGCAAAATATGCTCCGGAATCCTTGTATTAAGGTTGAAGCCTTGTATTAAGGCTCTTAAGAAAAAAATATTTTTTAGTTTTTAATTTATTCGCACCGCTTTTTAAAATTTAAAAATTTTTTAAATGGACGCCATTTTGAAACAAGATGGCGGATGAAGCTGGCCAATGAACTCGGTTATATATAAATCACATTTTAACAGAGGGAGGTTTTGGGGTCTGGAGGTCATGATCGGTGAAAATATACCAAAATTTTAAGGAAGTGTTTCCTCCGGATGGTTGCAATAGGTAGCTTTTTACTTTTTGTAATGAAAGCTACCTAAAAGAGCATTGTGCTTAGTCAATCTTATATCTGAAAAAGTGTATGATGTTCAATCAAGACAAAAAGTGGCAGAATGCTCTTTAAAACAAGATAATGTAGATTAGAAAAAAAAAAAAAAGTCAAAGAATGACACAAAGCACATCACAAATTTGAGGGTTTATAAGTTTGATCTCAGAGGACCTGTTACTTCAAAAAATTTTCCTCTGCAAACATCTTTTTTTTTTTTTTTTTTTTTTTTTTTTTTTTTTTTTCTTTTAAAGAGGAGGAGGGGAAATGCTGTTATTAGTTTTTTTCTAAATAGTTGGAATTTTATTTAAAATATAGTATGCATTTTAAAGGCGCTTAACATTACTTCAAATGCTGGATCCTATCAAAATATAAGGAATAAAGTATTTTCACATATAAATGCATAGCTGTAACCTTTTATACTTTTTTTTAAAGTCAAATAGACATGACCAGAAATTGTATTTAATAAATGAAATAAAATAAGTGAAACACAGAAACAAGACACATCTGCTTAAATAAATTTTCTAGCTCAAGATATGCTTATTTGCCTTTAAAAAGCATAAACATTGCTATGCAAATGGAATCATCTCTACTAATCCTTCATGCATCTCTCTCCTTAAATGATTTATAAAATTGTTTAAAAATAGATCAGGTGTTCGGAACCATTTTCTATCAAAAAATGGTAAAATAATATGTTGATTTCATGACATTCCCCGATATGTTTTTGAAGGGGAAGTAATACGAAAAAATGTAAACAGAAGGGTATAATTACTGTACTCTTTTCACCCCCGTAATGCAAAAATTTCATTAAGTTCAAGCTTGTATGTAATTCAAACATGTTTCTTTTTAGTAAAAGAGCAATATTTCATGAAAAGGGTACATACGAGGTATGTCTATAAAGTAACGAAGCTGTGAATTCCACCTAGTAAACAAAGCAGCCAGAACCGGTTATAACTGCATGCTTAGTAGCCTTCAACTGGTCTGAACCTGCATGAGAAACCGCAATATTCTATAACTTTCAGTTGACTGTGAATCGCTGTTTAGTTTGGTGGTGTTTTCTCTTCTGCCAGAAAAATGCTAAGTTTAAAAGATGAACAACATATCAATTTGAAATTTTTAGTAAAATTGCTCAAAACACCAACAGAATATTTTCAAATGCTTACTACGGTCTATGAGAATGACTGCCTGTCTCGAGCACGAGTGTTTGAGTGGCACAAAAGATTCAGTGAGGGCCATAAGAATGTTGAAGATGAATGCTCTGAACTATGGACTCTTTTTTAGCTCACAGGCTATCAAAGCCTGAGAGCTAATGTGCCCGCCCGTTCTGTATGTATGTATGTACGTATGTATATATGTACGTAACGCGATAACTCTTGATAGAAACATCCGATTTGCTTCAAAATTTTTTCCTAGGTTCATTGTGATAAGGTGCTTCCCTGATTAGTTTTGGGAGTTCATTGGTTAAGGATAAAGGGGGAAAAACGGGGTTAGTCCACCCCCCTTAATTCAGAAAAATTTGTTTTTCATGCAGAATCATTCGATTTGCTCCGAATTTGGTATACCGGTTTATTATGTTAAGGAACATCCCTGATTAGTTTTGGGGGTTCATTGGTTAAGGATAAAGGGGGAAAAGGGGGGTTAGTCCACCCCCTTAATTCAGATAAATGGGTTTTTCATGCAGAATCATTCAATTTGCTCCGAATTTGGTATACCGGTTTATTATGTTAAGGAACTTCCCTGATTAGTTTTGGGGGTTCATTGGTTAAGGATAAAGGGGGAAAAGGGGGGTTAGTCCACCCCCTTAATTCAGATAAATGGGTTTTTCATGCAGAATCATTCAATTTGCTCCGAATTTGGTATACCGGTTTATTATGTTAAGGAACTTCCCTGATTAGTTTTGGGGGTTCATTGGTTAAGGATAAAGGGGGAAAAACGGGGTTAGTCTACCCCCCTTAATTCAGATAAATGTGTTTTTCATGCAGAATGATTCGATTTGCTCCGAATTTGGTATACTGGTTTATTATGTTAAGTAACTTCCCTGATTAGTTTTGGGAGTTCATTGGTTAAGGATAAAGGGGGAAAAACGGGGTTAGTCCACTCCCCTTAATTCAGATAAATGTGTTTTTCATGCAGAATGATTCGATTTGCTCCGAATTTGGTATACTGGTTTATTATGTTAAGTAACTTCCCTGATTAGTTTTGGGAGTTCATTGGTTAAGGATAAAGGTGGAAAACAGTGTTAGTCCACCCCCCTTAATTCAGATAAATGTGTTTTTCATGCAGAATGATTCGATTTGCTCCGAATTTGGTATACCGGTTTATTATGTTAAGGAACTTCCCTGATTAATTTTGGGGGTTCATTGGTTAAGGGTAAAGGGGGAAAAGGGAGGTTAGCCCGCCCCTCTTAATTTAGATAAATGGGTTTTTCATGCAGAATGATTCGATTTGCTCCGAAGTTGGTATACCGGTTTATTATGTTAAGGAGCTTCCCTGATTCGTTTTGGCGATTCATTGGTTAAGGATAAAGGGGGGCTAGTCCACCCCCTTAATTTAGAGAAATTTTTTTTTTTTTTGCAAGTTTATTCGATTTGCTCCAAATTTGGTATACCAGTTTATTATGATAAGGAGCTTCCCTGATTAGATTTGGAGGTTCACTGGTTAAGTATAAAGGGGGAAACGGGGGCTAATTCCCCTTCACTTATTTTTTCAAGTGGCATTATTCTTTAAAATAAGAGTATAATATACAATTAGTGTGAATAGTCTGTGAGCTCAATGCCATCAGTTTAGCTGGGCACTTTTCTTTTTTATTTTTTCTTTTCCAATATCAAAGATGTAATTTTGGCAGAATGGATTTCAGAAGGCACAACAGTTACCAGCATTATTATAAAGAACTTTTGAAAAAGTTGAGAGAGAGAGTCATAAAAAAAGTCTGAAAATGTGGAAAAACGGTTTCATTCTTCACCAGGACAACACGCCTGCTCAAACAGCCCTTTATGTGAAATTTTTGACCAACAACCTCATTACTATAATTGAACATCCTCCATATTCACCCGATTTAGCACTTTGTGGCTTTTATCTTTTCCCCAAAATTAAAACAATGCTTAAAGGAGCTTGAGTCAGTTAATGCTGTAAAGAAGAAAACAGCAAATATGTTAAAACAACTGACAGAAATGTGTTTGCTGCATGCCTTCAACCAGTGGAAAACAAGACTACAGCAATGTTTTAATGCAAATGGAGAATATATTGAAGAGGACAAGCATTGCATTTTTAATACAAATAAATAAGGGTGAGTTATTTAATCAGTCTCATTAGACCACTGCTACTTCACGGAAAAGGTGGCTGTGAACCCATCAGAGGTCCCTATACCCTTTCAACACTTGACAGGAATGGTAAACGGCAGACACAATCATGGAAGATGTCAATGGAAAAATTTTAAATCTAAATTCAATAAGAAGGGGGGAAGGGTAGGCCGGAAGAGGTGTTTAATGTATCGGACGACTGCAGCGGTTTCAAGATCATTATAGACATATCTCGTATTTGTTACTGACAGTGTTGAATTTAGACACTTTTTACTGGGGGACATTAGAGAGTTCCAGGAGGGAAATAGCACTTTTTGACCATTGAAAACACAAAATCTCAAATCTTCCAAGGGGGGGGGGGGGGGATCTTATTGCTTCAGGAGGAATTTCCAACCTGGGCCACACCCCTGAATTTAACACTGGTTATCAAGGAGCAATCACAACATACTGAACATCAAAGAAGGCCAAGTAACATTACACCCTTCTAAAGTGAATGATAAAAAAACATTTTTAAGTATTATATTTTCAATCAAACTATCAAAAGTAACTTTTTAATTTTCTTTGAAAGCTTTGATTTTTTTTTTTTTTTTTCTGACAAAATCTTTTATTTTTTAAGCTAAAAATATTAAAAAATAGCAATAACAATGACAATCTATTTCTTCTTAAAAGACTTAATGATACTACACACCTGTTTACTAAAAGAGGAAGGTGAGCAAATCTTGGATGCATCCATCCAAAGGACTGATGTAGTAAAATGTGTTTTGGAGTTGATATCAGCCATTCAGTTCCGCGCAAAACATGAGATATCTCCATCAAATGATCATCAACAACACAAGAAAAATGATATGTAGGAAAACCATCACTTTTTAAAATAATCTAAAAAAAGAAAAGATATTTCTGATAGCTTCAAATACTACATTCACACATGTATTACATAATATTTACATACTACATTTTGTGTTAAGAATGTTCAGTGGAAGAGAAATGAGGTGTTAAGGCAAAGAGAAATCCAATTCCCCTGGAGAAGAGCTTGGTAGTCGGTGGTATGACCGGGAAGCCGTAAACGCAAAGGACTGAAACGAGATGGAGAGGGGGGGCTATGCAGAGCCCTGTGAATCAGGAGCATAGAACACAAAACCCATTTATTAGAGGAAGAGCCCTTCGAAGAAAAAAACATTTATCAGTGCATTTATCATTCTTTTGCAGAGTACTTGTTGCGGTCATCATTTTATCGCTGCATCCAAATGATCTCGTAAAAAATTAATTTTGTTTTGAGTGTAAAATATATGTTTTTCAGGATCTCTGACGTTTCTAAGAGTTTCCACCTTCCACCGCCAGGATGTGCCACTGATATTCAGAAACGTTTCTGAGTAGTTTTTACGAATCATAATACAAAAAGCTACATCATTTAATCCTGATGGAAAATGAAGTTTTGCATGTGCACTAATAACGTGCATTCTGTAGATCACAGACATTGAAGTATTAGGGATGCACTGAATGGCAAGGATGCTGTGCATGATACTGATCAGGCAGTTAAGGGAGTTATTCCCACTGTAGAACAAGTGCAAAATTCTATAATTATTTATCTATTTTTATTTATTTATTTATTTGCATGTGTGGTTTAGTCAAGATGCAATTGTGGAACAAACAAAGTTGAAAAGAACCTAAAACAATTTGACAAATTATGGGAAAATATTTTATTCAATCCTTATATACATGGGCCACATTTTGCAACAGTTGTTCGTAAAAATGTGAAGTAAACATATATATATGTGTGTGTGTGTATAAGTTAGAAAGAAACACACATGGCACATATATAATCTATTTCAAATGACTGTGTATAATGGGGGGGGGGGGTGAATATTAGAGTCCTTTTATCCAATCATATCAAGATGACTTCAACTATGTTGAAGAGCAAAATGATTAAGGATTTTACCCATGATCTGAATGGTTTATAGAAGTCATTTAACATTTAAAAATTATAAATTTGTACATAAGTACAGTGTAAAATAAAGTTCCTCTAAGATAAATGTATTGGGAATAAAATTACGCACTTGAAAACCTAATTTTTTAAAAAAGTGTAGTTCTGTTACTGCTATTTGAATTAGAATTAAAAAAATTAGCTAATGAGCCATTTTAAATTAATGAATGTTCCTGAAGGTATGTTATTAATTAAATATATTATGGTAATACAAGTAAAAAATATTGTTAGATTCACAGACAAATTATATTTAAATGAACATCACTTTCATCTTTGTCTTTAATTCTGTCAACGAGAATTAAAAAATTCTTTTAAAATTCCATTTCTCACCCCCCCCCCCCCCCCATTAAATTACAAGTCCACTTTTTTTTTCAGCCTGTACTTAATGTACTGGCAAGATATCAAAACTGATAACTAATAAAAACTTTGTGTTATTGTAGTAAAAATTTACAATTTCTTCTGATATGTAATTCCATTATCAAAGAATTGTCTATTTATAAATTTATAAGAAAAAGTTTTTTAAAGAAAAATAAATTACATTAATATATCACTTAAGCAATTCGCACTCACAAGGAAGGTCTCCATACGGGCATATTCAGAAAAATCTGAAAAAATTACAGAGTGATCTTCTCATGTGGATATATATGTTTATAAAAATTTTTTTGGCAGAACCTCGATAGAACTTTCGTAAAAAATAATGAAAATTTCGTTTATTTGGTGATTTATCTTCGGTTGGCGATGAAATGAAATTTTGAAAAATGCATTTTTATGCGTTTATTATTTTAATACTCTTTAAGATAAAAATGTTTCATATTGAACTTGTTTAAATAAATTTAATGTAAATAACTTTAGTTTTGTCAGTTTTAGTTTGATTTAACTATAGTTGCGTCATATATATGTATATATATATTTATAATGAAAGTTAAATATCAAATTTTATGAATTAAAACAAAATTAAAATAAATTAAAATTGTTTCAATATCTCAAAATTAAGTACAATTGAGGACTGTAGATTCAATTTTGTTGCTATGGAAACGACGAATTCTATAATATTAAAATGAATAACTGTTAAATGAATCTTGCTTTTATTTTGGAATACGCTTAAATATATGAATATTTTTTTATATGTGAAATTGTTTTTAAAGTAATAAAATAAAAAACAAGCAACATAAATATGTAATGCGAAAAATGTATTTATTAAACTCTCTCATTGTTTATGTTTAAATTCATTAAATACTTTTTACACGCATTCTAAAAATCAATTAACAAACATTTTCAGGTGCATTAAAATCGTTTGCTTTTGGCGAGAAAAAGTACTGCTTGCCAAATCGCGTGACGCTTTCATCTTTTTGTGCCAAATACTCGAAATATTTTATTTTTTTACAGACTTCCTACTGTAATTCCGCCACTAAATTTGACACATCCTTTATTGCATACATAAGTAGTTTAATTGTTTTTTGTTTTTTTTTTTAAATATTCTGAGTATGCCCAGTAAGGAGACCTTCCTTGTCAGAAAATATACTTAGGGCTGAATCCATATCAACTCAGGCAGGGGGGTTACCTTCATAGTCTCAGAAGTTTTTGAATTGAACATATGTTAAAATTTAAGAAAAAGCAAGATACTTGTATATTTTCATTTTACCCCAAAAAATTCCTGGCCCGAGATACAGGCTTTCAAAAAAAAATTTTTTTTTTGAAATGCCAATCCCAAAAATTTTGATTTTTTTGCTGTTGATCAATACCATTGGGAACTACCTTCACTGTAAAGGAGAACTTCCACTTTTGAGTTTAACAAATTTTAGAAACGTTTAAAAAATTCAGAGAAGTTTACAGGAACTGTATATATACAGTTCCAGTAAAAGTCACTGAATTTTTGCTTATTTGTATCATATTTGTAAGGATAAGCCTACTATATATCCTAAACAAGTTAGAAATTGCAATATCAAATGTGGCAAATGAGGTGCGTGCGTACTATAACTAGTTTTGTAAATATTCAGATCTTGGTGCAATAAGTGTTACACTCTTGGGCAAAAAGGCATGAATACAAAATTTATTATGATTCTACATATTAAATTCAGTAATACAGAAGTAATATGAATTCATCTTAAAAGGACTTAATCGCCATGGCAACCTAGAATCATTACCTATCATGGTATATCATTGAATCAATTATGTATTATAGGATTTTTAAATAGAATGAAGAAAACTTTTATTAATGTCTTTTATGTTTTAATTTGATTTTCATAGCATTTGAAGTGATACATACTTTATTTTCAATACCGAACATAGTAAAACAATCTAAATAACATATATCAATTACACAGCAATACAAATTATATTAATACAAGTTAGAGTTCAGACAGATGGGCAGACAAATCGAATCCATAAAGACTTTCAACTATGTTGGAAATTGTTAAATGCACATAAATAGGTCGGAATTTGACTTTTAGAAATTTATGTCAATAGACGGAAGCATACTTGAATACTTTCATACAACCCTGTATTTTACCTACTATCTTTATATACATGCCACTATTTAGCTAATATTTAATTAAGATTAAAACATCCTTAAAACCAGTGAAATCACACTTCCAGAGATTATCATCCATAGATGGCCATGTATCTAATTCTTTGCGTGGACCTGTATATCATTTTATCTATATTCTCCAAACATATCTTAGTATACTAAATGTAGTTCAGTGTAAAAATGCATAACTCATTTAAAAATCACCTTTAAGCTACTTTCATTCATACTCAGTAAACCCTTAAGATTTCTTTCGTGTAGCCCTGTATATGATCTACAGCATTTATGCACACAACCTAATATGGAAAAATTTAGTTAAACTTAAAAACTTAAACACAATTAAAAATGCACTTCCAGCAATACCCTTACGATTTCTTTTGTGTAGCCCTGTATATGATCTACAGCCTTTATACACACAACGTAATATGGAAATATTTAATTAAACTTAAAAACTCATATCACAACTAAAAATGCACCTCTAGCAATCATTGCTAATGTACAGTATTTCCAATAAGGTAAAGTATCCGAAATCTTTTGCGTGTCCCTGTAAACACTATGTACTTTCTATGACACAGGAAGTAATTTTTTGTAAACCTCTGCAATAAAGTATGTATCACTTCAAATGCTCTGAAAATCAAATTAAAACATAAAAGACAGTAATAAAAGTTTTCTTCATTCTATTTAAAAATCCTATAATACATAATTGATTCAATGATATACCATGATAGGCAATGATTCTAGGCTGCCATGGCGATTAAGTCCTTTTAAGATGGATTCATATTACTTCCGTATTACTGAATTTAATATATGGAATTACAGTTAAATTTTGTATTCATGCCTTTTTGCCCAAGAGTGTAACACTTATTGCACCAAGATCTGAATATTTATAAAACTAGTTAATACTATGCACGCACCTCATTTGCCACATTTGATATTGCAATTTCTAACTTGTTTAGGATATATAGTAGGCTTATCCTTACAAATATGATACAAATAAGCAAAAATTCAGTGACTTTTACTGGAACTGTATATATACAGTTCCTGTAAAATTCTCTGAATTTTTTAAATGTTTCTAAAATTTGTTAAACTCAAAAGTGGAAGTTCTCCTTTACAGTGAAATAGTTTCCAATGGTATTGATCAACAGCAAAAAAATCAAAATTTTTAAAATTGGCATTTTCGAAAAAAAAAATTTTTTTTTTCAAAAGGTTGCCACAAGAAAAGTTGAATACATTTTTCAAAATTGGGTATATCATTTTAAACAGAAGAATATTATCTTTAAAATAAAAAAAAAAACGCAACAAAATATCTTGCACCGTTCTAGAGATAGAGCACTTTAAAATTTTTATTGAAAATGGCGAATTGGAAATGGTGCCCGGTATGCCATCTTTGGCAGCCTGTATCTCGGGCCAGGAATTTTTTGGGGTAAAACCAAAATATACAAGTATCTTATTTTTTATTGAATTTTAACATATGTTCAATTCAAAAACTTCTGAGACTATGAAGGTAAGATTTTTTCTTTGGCTGCCTGAATTGACATGGATCATACCTTAGTTATAAAAAAAGTATATTAATATATTAAAATATACTTAATTACTTCAATAATACTGAACAATATTAATGAAATCTTACAAAATCTCCTTCATTTTCTGCTAAATTATAAGTACTCTCTCCATATACCATATCTTTGTGGATGACTTGACCTTGAGGAATCTAAAAAAATACTTAAATATTTAGCCTTTAAAAAGACACAGTTTCTAATATTCTAGAAAATTTTTTTATCAGTGTCCATTGAAAAAGAAAACAATGCAAATTAATGCTAGAATAATAACAATTAACTGAGAAACTAAATTAAACATTTTAAACATACAAAAATGCAACTGATGGATTAGACTAAATACATCAAAAACTCTTTTATGTTTCGAAAAGAATTAATTTCATTCACTCATCAAATATTAACTAATAACACATTTTTTTTAAAATCTCCAAATTTTATAATATTTGATAATACAAAAGATGAGCAAGAAAATTATATTTTTTAGTCAAAATATATGAAAATTCCAGAAATACATAAAATATTTCAACAGATATTTTTAAATATTACAAAATAAATAAATCTTTTCCAATCAAAATAATTTTTTTTTATTTACAACACATTTATTCTTTTTTTTTTTTTTTTTTTTTTTTTTTGCTCTTATCTTCTACTTGTGATTTTTTTTCACGAGTCTTCAATATGATTTGACCATATTTTAGAACAAGGTGACAATTACCTTTTGAGTGAAGCCAAAAAAGTTTACCACTATACAGAACTCTTATATTGCTGATTTTTCTAAGCTAAATACAGAGATGCAAATGCAACAGACTCAATTTGGCTGAATACCAGACATACAGCACAATTTGCAAATAGACATTTGGCTGCAGTATGTTTCAACCTCTCTCTTGTTTTCATCTTTATTTATTTTTTAAGAATTTGGTCGTAGGTTTAGATTAGCTAATACTATATCAGGGTTTGTACGATTTCTTTAAATAAAAATCAAGGACTTTTAAGGATTAAAACCAAAAAAAATGTAAGGAACAACAAATCAGATAAACTAATGAATTATAATACAGGGTTTCATTTTTGTAAATATAACTTTTAAAAATTCAAATTGCTGGAGGGGGGTGGGAGAGTATGGTGTGTGGCAGTAGAAATTTAGAAGACTATCACTTATAGTTATTTCAAAATAACAAATACAGCAAAAAAACTGGGGGGGGGGATTTAAAGATTGTGAACTTAGTGTTGTGCAGAAGGTAGAGGAGAGGAGGGGGAGATTTAAAATTTTGAAAGGAAAATTAAGATGATTATTTAACTATATTTATTGCCAATGCAAAGTGTAAGAGGGATAAAGGGGAAGAAAGAAAGTAAAATTCTTGTTTTGGGGAGGGGGGGGGGAAATTACATAATTTTTTATTTATCATTACTATAGAGTTACAAATAGGGTAGAAAAATAATTAAATATTAAGGAGCTTCAACAATTTGTGTACATTTAAAGGGCTTCAGCTTCGTGTACTTTGTAGAAAGAAAGGAGAAGTGCAAAGAAGAAAATTTCAGACAGAAGGGGGGGGGGGGGGAGAAAGAGAAAGAATTTAGATAAGCCATTATTTATTGTTGTAATAAAGAAACAAACAGAACAGGAAAGTTTTTAAAAATAAAAAGTTTTACAAATTTTAAACTTTGTAAGCCGGAGAGGACAGGAGGGGGATCAAAAATGAGAGAAACAGATTTTTTTGGGGGAGGTGTGGAGAATAGGTTGATTAAATGACTGGTTAGTTATTTACCATTATTAAAAATTCACAATTGGAACAAGAAAAAATGAAAGAGTGTTAAAGACTACATTTTGTGTGGTGGGAAAAGAGGAGGGACAATTTCGGGTAATGGGAATATATTAAATGATTATTTATTGTTATTGGTACAATAAAGTAACAAATAGAGAAAAGAAACTTTTAAAAAATTAAATATGTTTGAAGATTTTTAACTTTGTAAGCTGGGCGGAGTGACAAATGGAGAGAAGCAGAAATTTTGTGGGGGGAGGGGGGGGGGGAGTTAAGAGGTTTATTAGATGATTTATTAATTATTGTTACTAAAGATTTATAAATAGGCCAGAAAAAATTAAGAATTAAACAATTTTAAAGACTGTAAATTTTGTGTGCTAGGAAAAATGGGAGGGGGCTACGGGGGAAATGGCAATTTCAGATGGAGGGAGGATTTTAGATGATTAATTACTCAAATAATGTAAGAAAAAATGACTTTGCTTTGAATTTGTGTGGAGCAATATACCACTGAACAAATACAGGGTGGGCCAAAAGTCCTGCATCATAGGAAAAACATGTATTGTTACAATATGTTCTCAATATCGTCTCTATAATCTCTACACGCTTTTCAGTAGTCAGCATTTTCACCTACAAATTAAAAAAACTCCTATGATGTGGGACTTTTGGAACACCCTGTAGAATAAACTCAATTTCAAAAATTTTCTTAAGAAATACAGTGAAACCTTCTTGTTCGACCACCCTCATTAAGCGACCACCTCCCTGAGCGACCATTTTTTCATGGGACGAAATTTATTCCCATAGGCTCAATACTAATTTTACCTCCATTCAGAGACCATCCCAGTGGAACTCCCTTCATGAGCGACCCATTTCTTTGAAGAAAATGAAACAAATTTAGTGTTTTCCGGTCGCTTGAAGAAGGTTTTATTAGAAAAATAATTTCAGAGAGTGCATTATTCATCAAACTTCTAAACTAAGTTTAGATTTTTTTTATTCCAGTAACTTTTAAGTGTTTAAATCCTTTTGTGCCTTTTTAGGCTATGAATTTAACTCTGATGATGAATTAAGAATTGTGGCCAATAAACTCCTCTGTCTATTCGGATAGGAAACTCTCAAAGAAACAGATAAATTAATGAAATAGTCATTATTTGTTCCCGTCCAAAAAAAAAATTGCATTTATTTTCTGAAATTTGAAAGGATTTGGAAATAAAAATTATGAAAGATAAAACCGTAAAATCAAAGCAAAGTCAATATATTCATTTTTAAACTCTGCAGTCATTAACTTATGTAATTAATTTTTGTTTTGATACTTAAATTTTTATATTTTTGCCTAATGTGAAAAATTAATTTTAGTAACATTAATTGCAACAACTTTTTTCAACAATTAAAATTTAGATTTAAACAGGACCTCCATTAAGAAACCACCTCTCAAAGCGACCAACTTTTGCTGGAACGGAAGGGGTTTACTTTAAGGAGGTTTTACGGTATTGCATTAACCAGTCTGTACTTGATGAATCATTGTTTGAAAAAATTACATAGCTATACTGTGCAAGGAAGTTATGAATGAGATTGAAAGGGACTTTGGAGATAATGCAATATGGATAAGTGCAGTTGAAACAACTGATAGGTGTAGTCGCTATATAGCATGAAAATGAGCGTCAAATCCTCTTATACACATTACATTGGCTGCAGAGAACTCGAAAAAGTAGCCCAACCTATTATTGCAAGATTCATTAATAATTCTTTGCATAATTTGCAGCTTGACAACAATACATTTTGTGAAAAGGTTCTTGCCTTTATCAGTGATGCTGCAGCGTATATGATAAAGCAGCAATTCATGACATGCTTGGCTTACACTCTTCGTCGCATCACTGAACAAATAAGGAAAACTGTGAGGCAGCAAATAAAATCATTCTTGCATTAAGAAAATTTTTTTAAAAGCAACACTGCCAGTAAAAATTTATAAGGAAACGTATCCTGACATTCTGCTACCACTAGAACTAGTATTAACAAGATGGAGAACCTGGATTCAAGCAGCTTTATTTTATGGGAAAAATTGGAATTCTATACAAAATGTGGTAAAAACATTTGACAGTTCAGACTTTTCTATAACATTTATTGCTAAGGATATTTTATCTGACAATAATGTTCAAAAAATGTTATCTGTGGTTGAAAATCATTTTTCATGGTTACCAGAGACATTGTGAAAATTGGAAATGCATAATATTTCTCTCAATGATGCAGTTATAGAAACAGAAAAAGGTCAGAGATAATATATTGTTAGTCCCAGGAGAAGTAGAACAAAAAGTGCAAGAAAAACTTAACAAAGTGTTAAACAAAAATTCATGCTTTCTGAATCTTAAACAAATAAATAGTTTCATTAATAGGAATGGAGACAGCCTCCTAGAAGAAGCGATATCACATAATATAAAATTCTATAAATATTGCTCTGTTATATCAGTAGATGTTGAAAAAACATTTTCCTTGCTAAAAAATTGCAAAATTTCACTTTGTGTAATTTAGAAAAATATATAATTATATATTGTAACACAAATTATTCTCGATAAAGGAAGATAATTGTATTCATTATTGCTTCCCCGTTCTCATGCATTATTTTACAGTGCAAATACATATCTTCATGTGGAAAATAGTATAATATTATTGCATTACCTTTTCCTTTAATTTTTATGTTATCTCCTCCTTTGAATTTCACACATGTGATTTCATTTTAATTATATATATAATTCTAAGTATATATATATACTTGAAATTTTCTAAAGCTGTAATGAAATTATTTTTACTATAAATGATTATGAATATCATTGACAATAACATCGTTAGAATAATAAAAGTATTTTAAAACTAAATCTTCTTTAACCAACTTATTGAGCAATTGTTACACATTAAATGAGCATAACAGATGAAACATATGCCTCAATGGTGGTTGAATGCATTACAAATCTTTTTACATGGCATTCAGAGATGAAATGCTAGCAACATTTGTACATTAATATATTTATTTTTCATTATGTAAATATAATACTAGGAAACAATATTGTAATTCTTACTTTAAAACGTATGGTGTAGGGTATGTCTTTACTCAAGAGTTTTTTTTCTTCAGATGATGTCAAATTCCTACATTTGTTATCATATCCACGATTCAAATTCTTAAGTTGACTTTCTTTTCTCAACAAATTTAATCTAGTTTCTGAACAAAAACATCTATATGCAGCCCCACTCTAAAACATGAAAAGAAATATAATAATCAGAAATGTGCTTTTATCTGAAAAAGCAAGAAACACTAAAAGGAAAGATACATTCAACAACATTAATTCTAAAAATACTGCAGTTTATTTTCCATAATAAGCAGTTTATCTGTTAAAAGAGTTCAAATTGGGAAGAAAATCTAGATTTTCCTTTATTCCAATAAATTAATTACACCATATAATTTAAGTAAAGGGCAAATATTCAAACAAAATTCTCTTCTGTTTTGATTGATTGTTCTTCTTCAATTGTTGAAATAGCTCAGGCAAAAAAATTGGAGAAATTTTTATTACAGAGAATGAAAAACAACTTTTAACCCTTTGAAAGCTTATGCCACAAGTAGGTAAAAAATGCTCCTAATCATTATTTATATGTGAAAAACTACTGCTCGTTTTTCACACTTTTTTTCCAATTTCTTCATTGCCAGAAGCAAGGCATATAAAAATTATGAATTCAGTTTTCTTAAAGGAAAAGATAGATTAAAAAGAGAAATGACTATCTATAAGCATATAACAATGTATTAGCAACACATGAGTTTTCATGACTAGTTCACAACATTTCAGTATCCCCCCCCCTCCCCAAGGTTGTCCAGGGAAGAGATTCATCCTTCACCCCCTCGAAAAGTTGCAAAAGATACATTTATATACTTTCATTGTAAAAAAAAAAAAAAAAAAAAAAGCATTACATCTTAAAATCCACAATCCCTCCCCCCTCAAAAAGAAATTTTTTTTAACCCTGGCTATGATCTTGCCCTACCCATAATCATTTCTGCATGTACTGTTGATAGAAAGTATTTTTTGTATATAATTTTTAATAAATAGAAAACATAAGTTCAAAAATTATTATTTTATTTTGTTAAAGTTGACATGAATATCAAAATTTATAAATATTATTTATGATAATGCAATTTATATGTCAATTTTGATTGAATGCTATTACTTTTTAAAAATTGGATGCCATTACTTTTTAAAAATTGAATACAATATTACTTTACTTTTTAAAAATTGAATACAGTATTACTTTGTATTTAATAAAATAGTTTTCCATTAAAAAAAAAGACACTGCATTGTAAAAACATTTTTTCTCTGAAGAATGGATTCAATCAAATAACTAATGAGTAGTCCACTATATTTGCATGGCTTGATTGGCTATGGAACACTGAGAACAGATTTGGCAAATCTGGATGAAACGTTATTATACAAAAACGTGGAAAAATATGTTGTAAATAATAATATTTAGACTCACCAAGCACACTTGAAACAATGTTACAAAACAGATGATAAAATTTTGTTTCTGGAAATCTAGAGTAATCTTTGGAAATCTAGATTTTACCTCTGAATGTAAAGATAATGAAACTTCCCAGTTAAATAAGTCTGCACTTTTAAATTTATGCAATTCAAAATCAAATTATTCAAATATTTTGAGTCAAACATTGCTTTCCTGAAATCACTATTATTATCTTGTTTATTTTAATATTGTTATGTTGATGAAATGCATTTTTTATGCAATTTTTAATACCATGACAGATAAGGCTACTATGTATATTAATATTTATGTTATCATATTCTTTATGGGGTTTTTTAATCTATTTTAGAAGACCAGAAAAATTTTATAGAGCAACCCATAACATTTAACATATATTTAGGTGCACAGACACACAAGAATATCTATGGATTATCTATGATTTTTAAAAAATGAATTACAAATAATACAATAGTGTAATGCATGTTGCTGCAGATTTCAGGAATCTGGCAGTTTTTTTTAATCAGAAATTCGATACTTGCTTACATAAGAAAAACTGACTTGCTGTCCTGACTTAAAAAAAAGCCCTGACTTTTAAATATTAAAAGCTTCTTTGGATATAAAGAGTGCCTTTAAAAATAAAAAGTAAGTCCTTTACCTACCAGCAGCATCCTGCACTTTTTAAGCATAATAGGGGAAAGTCTATTTTTTACAAAACGACAATTAAATATCGACAGGTAAATTTTGGTACAGAGTATATATATAGGTTATTTTAAAGATGTAAGTTCAAAAATTAAAACTTCCGGAAACATTGATTTTCATTCATGAAAAAAAAAATGTTTTTAGATCAAATCATTTTTTGAAAAATTACCATTTACTTAGACATTTTGATTTGATTATAAGATATTAATATATTTTTTCACTGAATCTATTTCTCTCAATGAATTTACAAATTCAAAGAAATTTATATTATTTGAAATCTAAAATAATATTTAAATAACAATGGTAATAATACTTTAAAAATCTTCATACAATGAAATTTTGTCACAATTGATACAAACCTCAAGAAGGACGTTAGCTTTTTCTTTATAGATTTCTAAACGCTCAGACTGAAAGGGAAAAAAAAAAAACAGTGAAAAACATGTTTTGGATGCATTTAATGGAATAAAACAGTAAAAAACATATTAAATAATAAATACAACAAATATATTTCGACTTCCTACAAGATAAAATTATTTCATAATTAATAAGCTTATTGCACTCAGTTTAGTGAATAACACTATTCGGCTTAGAAAAAATAAGGGTTGGCACAAAATTCATTAGAATTTTGAGTTAAACAGACTTTTTAATGTAGTTGAAATGTTTTAACATAGTTTTAAATAGTTGAGTTTATGAATTTGGTTTGTCCAACATATGTCCATGCTCTAAATCTCATATATATATATTCCGATTGCCATGTAATTGATAAATGTTATTGATTTTTACTATAGCATGTTCACTATTGAAAATGAAGAAGTGTGTTAAATTTATAGTTCACTTACAGGTACTGTCAAAAGAATTCCATTACATTATAGTTTATGAGGGAAAATCCTTTGCAGAGTATTTTAATGATGTTATACTATTTCAAACATAATGAAATCAATATGCATTTCTGAGGTGTACTAAAGCATGCTTTCAGCAGAATATGGAGTGTAAAGCATTTATCATTCATTTACAGAGTTACACAAAATAATTCTGTCACATACTGGTCTTATGAAAAAAAAAAAAAAAAAAAAAACAGTTTGCGGTGCATTTTAATGGTGTTACACTATTTCAAACAAAAGGAAACTGATATACATTACCCAGTGCTCTAAAAGATGCCTACTGTAGCATATGATATGTATATCATTTAATGTTGATTTACAGAGCCACACAAAAGAATTTGGTTACAGTATACTTACTGTCCATGAGCAATAATTGTTTGAAGTGTGCTTTCAATTCTCAAATGTGTTTTTAAGTTTAATTAAATTTTTGCATATAATTTATAATGTGGTATACATAATCTGTATTATGTGTTCAGGACTGCACAAAACAATTTGTAAGCATTTACTGTTACTGTCTATGGGCGTGAATTGCTTAAAGGTGATTTTTAATTGTGTTATGCATTTTCCAACCAAACTATATTTGGTACTGTACTAGAAATGTTTCTAAAATATAAATAAATTCATATACAGGGCTACACAAAGAACTGTGTGTTTTTAGTTGTATCTTTTTTTACATGAATGAAACTTTAGCTTAATATGTCGTGGGTATAAAAATCTGTACATAATATAGAGGGGTATACAGAAGAATTTGGGTACATTTCCGTGTATTGGCAGAAATTGCTGAAGGTGAATTTAAAAATTTGTTATGCACTTTCAAACTAAACTCAATTTTAGCATTGTACATAGTACACATACATACAAATCTCTAGAACATTTACAGGGTTGAACAAAAGAATCTGCCTATCCGTGGATGGTAATTGCTGAAATTTGGTTTTCAACTGTGTTATATGTTTTCTAAATTGTTTACTTAAATAAACTCTTTCATTTTATTAAATGGTGAAATTTCTTAAAGGGATTCTGTGAGTGTTGGAAAGTGTTTCATAATCTATGTTTGACACATGAATTTTCTTTTTTGTTTTTAAATTTACCTTTAGTCTGATATTAAGAAAAATAGAAATACAGAATTATCTCAAGCATTTCAAATCACATATTTTTAAATCACAAATAAGAATTCAGAAATGTACTTGAGTATAAGGTGCAAATGGACCTCCAATTTCTGGACTTTCATCAGGTATAAGATTGGTCCATTTCAACATTGACATAAAATTTTCAACAGAACCAGGCTTCACTCGTTTCTGAAACAGCAAAGAAATGAATAAATATTAAATGACCAAAACTCATTTAATAACAACACAGATCATATAAAACTCTTTTTTATTGCTAATAATAAAAGAATACATAAAAGATATAATATAATTAAGTACTTTACGCCGTAAAATTGAGTACTAAACAAACTAGAGGTTGCTATACAACGTATACTTTATTCATAAATTTAAAGATGATGTAAAAATAAAAACACAAGAATAAAATAAAATATGTTTTTATTTTTACATCATCTTTAAATTTATGAATAAAGTATACACTGGAAAGCAGCCTCTATTTTGCTTAGTAGGGGAGAGTGGGGAGGAATGGGACACTTTTTACAAAAATAAGAAAATCAACTTTGTTTGACACAAAAACAAAAATTGCGATTTATAGAACACAAAATGAAACACTTTCAAATGTCCTTGATCAATATAGAAACATAATTTGTAGAAACAATTTTAAATTGTAAATCTCAAAATGTGTCCCATACCTATCCACTAACAGGTGGGTATGGGACAGCCATAAAGCAATGTATGATCAGGAACCAATAGTCTAATGTCGACTAGGGGAAAGGGGGGCACATGTGAACAGTACATATATTTCACTCAGTTAATTTGAAATAAAAAAATTACCAATTGATGGTAGTACTGGTACCATCTTTTGGCTGAATTTTCAGAACAATAGGCCATTTTGATTTCTGGTAGTTGTAATTTGTTTGTTTTAGAAGACGTGAAGTAAAAAAGTCTTCTAAGTTATTGAAGTAAAAATTCATTCAAGACATTTTTTAAAGAAGAATATCAGCATTGCATTCTATAGTGGCATTAATTAGGTAAGTCTATAAAAGGTTTTGTTTCCTTATTTCAATTAAAAATATTTTTTTTTTTTATAAGTTAGCTTGAAGTTGGTAGATGGGGCACTTGTGAACAGAACATAAGGGGGCAGATGTCAACAGTTCACAAGTGTATTTTTTAAGTCTGTGAATGCATTTTTATTTTTATTTTTTATTTATTTTTTTTTTTTTAGTTTAAAATTTAATTATCCTTGTCAAACATTGAGCTATATATTCAATGTTTTTAGGATTGCTTCACAGTTTTAATTAACTGGGAATTAGATAACAATTAAAAATGACTCAAAAAGAGTAGACATATAGTGTACAATTTCACGAATAACTTCTTGTATCTATGTTGAAACATTTATTGATTTATTCACACAACTAGAAAGAGGGCATCTAATTAGTTTTTATCACAGTTTTTATTCACAAAAAATTTTTTTTGTCTTATTTATGCATGTATTCACATGTGTCCCAGCTATGTTCACAACTACCCCTCCACCGGGGCACATGTGAACAAATTTAGACAATTTTTCAAATGATAATATAAGTTAGAAATTCTTGATAAATGCATCCAAAAGTTTCACCAAAAGAACAAACAAATTCTAAATATTCATATAAATCAATTTTTGGTTCAATAGCTCATAACAATTTTGAGAAATAGTCAAAAATGTAAAAATTGTTCACATGTGCCCCCCTCTCCCCTATATATGCAGTCTAACAAAGATTGTAGGTTGATAATGTCTGTGCTACAATATCAAATTCCAGTATCTTCATCACTGGAAGGAAGATTCAGGATTGTCAATCAGAGATGACATTAAAAAATCATCAGTTCAATTTATTTACATTTTAAGGTAAATGATATATTTTCAATGTTATAATTTAACATACTAACCTCTAAAAATATTTGCATATTAGCAATTTACATTCATCTTATTAAAAAGAAGGAATTAGACTTGTCCTATTCCTCCCTTTGCTGGCATGTCCCATTCGTCCCTCTACCTTCTTTTGTGTTAAACTTCTTGTAAACAAAAATGCTGCTTTTAGGCATAGTTTAAATTACGGATAATATACAATATAATGTTCCATAAATATGGAAACTATTACATCTACGCATAAACAAGTCATTGATATACAGAAAGTATATGAAGCAAACCCGGGTGCAAAATCGGCGCAACGCTGTGACGCACGTCGCAGACTCCTGAGAAAGTCTGCAGACTATTTTTCAACTGTTAAAATTTAGAAAAAAAAAAGTTTGTTAGAAATTATTTGCCATGTGCCATAATAATACGATCCACACCACATACGATTGACGAAGCTCCGATTTCCTTTAAATATAAATAATTCACGGAGAAAACTAGACACGCGATCATGAAAAGCCCATTATTAAATGAGTCAATCCTCGTGGGGGATTGACTCGTTCTTTAGAAATAAAAAAAAAAATCTGTCATTAGTCTGAAAATTCGAACGTAAATATCACGAATTTCGACAAATGTTCGCCGAAAAAACATTTTCGTCAATTGTTGGCAGTTAAAATAGCCAATTTTGTCAAAGGATCGTGAAAAAAACATGAATTTCGTCAAAAAATCGCGAAGAAAAAACGAAATTTTGTCATAAGATCTAGAAGGAAACGTTTCGTCAAAACGCTGCGGAAAAATAGCAACTTTCATCAAAGGCTGGCGGAAAATTGTGGCTTCTGTCAAATGATCGCTGAAAAAACACGAACTTTGTCAAAGGGCTACGGAAAAATAGCAACTTTCGTCAAAGGACTGCAGAAAAACGCAAATTTCATTAAAGGATCGCCGAAAAATACTAATTTCGTCAAAGGATGATGGAAATAACGCGGATCTTATCGAAGGATCGCTAAAAAATGAGATTTTCGTCAAAAGATCGTGGAAAATAGGTGAATTTTGTCAAAAGATGGTGAAAATTTTGTCACAAGATCAAAATAAAAGCCATTTCGTCAAAGGGCTGCGAAAAAAATAGCAACTTTCCACAAAGGATGGCGAGGAAATGCGAGTTTCGTCAAATGATCGAGAAAACGTTAATTTTGACAAATGATCGTGGAAAAAGCGCGAATTCTGTCAAAGGATTGCAGAAAAATGCGAATTTCGTCAAAAGATAGCGGAAGAAAGGCGAATTTTGTCGAAAAATCGTGGGAAAAAGGTAATTTCATGCAAAGATCGCTAAAGAATGAGGATTTCGCTGAAAAATCGCAAAAAAACATCTATATCGTCAAAAGATCGCGTAGAAGACGCAAATTATTTTCAAAGGATCGGAGGAAAAAAAACGAATTCCGTCAAAAGATTGCAAAAAAAACCCGAGCATCGTCCAAAGATCGCGAATAAAAGCGAATATCATCGAAAGATCGCAAAAAACGCGAACATCATCTAAAGATCGTGAAAAAACGCGAACATGTTCGATAGATCGTGAAAAAACGCGAACATGTTCGATAGACCACGAAAAACAGCAAACATCGTCGAAAGATCGCGAACATCGACGAAAGATCACGAATAACGCAGAAAAATCGGGAACATCATCGAAAGATCGCGAACATCGTCTAAAGAGCACGAAAAAAAACGTGCATTTCGTCAAAGTATCAAGGAAAAAAAGGTGAATTCCGTCATAGAATCGCGGAAAAATTTGCTGCAACATTGATGTTTTCACGAGATTTTTTTACAGCTGAGTGGCTGGTTAAATATTAGTTAGCCATGTTTTGAGTGAAGGCATGTTAAATTTTGAATTGCACAACTAGCTAAGATTGCTAAATGAAACATTGCATTAGAATTACTTATAGTATTTGCATAATTACTCAAATTTGATTTCCTAAGAATTTCAATCTGCTCCAATAACAGCTTTTATTGCTAAAAAATTTGATTTTTGCTGCTACAAAAATGGATTTTACTGCTACAAAATTAGGTTCTTTGCTGCTTCAAAGTGGCTTTAGTGCGCTTTCATCTCTGTATTATCACATCTATATATAATTTTTGATATTATCACATTGTATCAATCTTTTCAAAAGTTTTAGAAATTGGTGTTCATGTTATTTTTACTGTTATTCTGTTTTCTAACTTCACAGAAATTTTGACAAATTTTATGAAGATTTTTCAGATAGTGATGTTAAAAATTTTGAGGACAAAGGTAAATTATTTAAAAAAATACTTTCCTTTTATGTTAATCACAAATACTTTGGGGGGGGGGGGGGGGGGGTTGAGTGCATGAGGGATTGGAAATAGGGCGTTTGTTCTTAAGTTCTGCAGACTGTTTTTAAAGTTTCTACTCGTGTTGCAGACTGCAGAAAAAAATTCTGCTGCTGGGGAAGCAAATTTACTTTTGATTGTTGAAATAATCTTTTTCTTTGTACAATTGCAAGCTTATGCAGATCATAGATTAACATCCAAGATCAGACACTCCCATAGAGCGTAATGGTAATGCGATTGTGATCGTAGCGCCTTTAGTGACAATGAGGCAGAAACTCCCCCATCCTTGTAGTATGCTTATAATTGAGTATCTACCTTATTGTGATCTTTCTTTTTTTAATGTTGCATGTTTACGTTTTCGATAGAACTTTACACTGTAACATGAACACAGAATAGATATTCTATTTTATATATCTAATATCTATTCTATGTTCATGCACAGATGTAAGCTTCTTTTTTTTTTTTTTTTAAACATGATGAGTGAACGGTTTAAGTGCAATGAAAATCAAGCTAAAAATTTCATCTTGAATGCTATATATCAAAAGCAATGGTGTAATATAAAAATATACTAAATATTGCACTCTACAAGCCCCAGAAAATTTCATAATTATTCCCCTTTGGTAGGAAAATTTTTATAGCCCATGTTTTATTAATCTATATGAAGTTTAACGTATTAAACAATCATTACAATAATCTTTTAAAATTTACACATTTTCACTTCCTTACAGATAAAATAAAAATATTGTTTTTATATACATCATGACATTTCATCAACTTACAACCTAACAAAATAATTTTTCTTGACTTACAACCCGAAATGAAAGGAAATCAATTCATGTTTTAATGCAAATATGAAAAGTTAATCTACAATTATATCTCTAATACCAATTTTATATGGCTGAATCCATATCAACTCAGGCAGGGGGGTTACCTTCATAGTCTCAGAAGTTTTTGAATTGAACATATGTTAAAATTTAAGAAAAAGTAAGATACTTGTATATTTTCATTTTGCCCAAAAAAATTCTTGGCCCGAGATACAGGCCGCCAAAGATGACATCCCCGGCATCCTTTCTCATTCGCGATTTTCAATAAAAATTTTAAAGTGCTCTATCTCTAGAACGGTGCAAGATATTTTGTTGCGGTTTATTTTATTTTAAAGATAATATTCTTCTGTTTAAAATGATATACCCAATTTTGAAAAATGTATTCAACTTTTCTTGTGGCAACCTTTTAACAAAAAAAATATTTTTTCAAAAAAACTTTTTTTTTCGAAAATGCCAATCCTAAAAATTTTGATTTTTTTGCTGTTGATCAATACCATTGGGAACTATCTTCACTGTAAAGGAGAACTTCCACTTTTGAGTTTAACAAATTTTAGAAACATTTAAAAAATTCAGAGAATTTTACAGGAACTGTATATATACAGTTCCAGTAAAAGTCACTGAATTTTTGCTTATTTGTATCATATTTGTAAGGATAAGCCTACTATATATCCTAAACAAGTTAGAAATTGCAATATCAAATGTGGCAAATGAGGTGCGTGCGTACTATAACTAGTTTTATAAATATTCAGATCTTGCTGCAATAAGTTACACTCTTGGGCAAAAAGGGCATGAATACAAAATTTATTATGATTCTACGTATTAAATTCCGTAATACGGAAGTAATATGAATTCATCTTAAAAGGACTTAATCGCCATGGCAACCTAGAATCATTGAATCAATTATGTATTATAGGATTTTTAAATAGAATGAAGAAAACTTTTATTAATGTCTTTTATGTTTTAATTTGATTTTCATAGCATTTGAAGTGATACATACTTTATTTTCAATACTGAACATAGTAAAACAATCTCAATAACATATATCAATTACACAGCAATACAAATTATATTAATACAAGTTAGAGTTCAGACAGATGGGCAGACAAATCGAATCCATAAAGACTTTCAACTATGTTGGAAATTGTTAAAAAAACATAAATAGGTCGGAATTTGACTTTTAGAAATTTATGTCAGTAGACGGAAGCATACTTGAATACTTTCATACAACCCTGTATTTTACCTACTATCTTTTTATACATGTCACTATTTAGCTAATATTTAAGATTAAAACATCCTTAAAAGCAGTGAAATCGCACTTCCAGAGATTATCATCCATAGACGGCCATGCCATGTATCTAATTCTTTGCATGGACCTGTATATCATTTTATCTATATTCTCCAAACATATCTTAGTATACTAAATTTAGTTCAGTGTAAAAATGCATAACTCATTTAAAAATCACCTTTAAGCTACTTTCATTCATACTCAGTAAACCCGTAAGATTTCTTTTGTGTAGCCCTGTATATGATCTACTGCATTTATGCACACAACGTAATATAGAAAAATTTAGTTAAACTTAAAAACTCAAACACAACTAACAATGCACTTCCAGCAATACCCCTACGATTTCTTTTGTGTAGCCCTGTATATGATCTACAGCCTTTATACACACAACGTAATATGGAAATATTTAATTAAACTTAAAAACTCATATCGCAACTAAAAATGCACCTCTAGCAATCTTTGCTAATGTGCAGTATTTCCAATAAGGTAAAGTATCTGAAATCTTTTGTGTGTCCCTGTAAACACTATGCACTTTCTATGACACAGGAAGTAATTTTTTGTAAACCTCTGCAATAAAGTATGTATCACTTCAAATGCTATGAAAATCAAATTAAAACATAAAAGACAGTAATAAAAGTTTTCTTCATTCTATTTAAAAATCCTATAATACATAATTGATTCAATGATATACCATGATAGGCAATGATTCTAGGTTGCCATGGTGATTAAGTCCTTTTAAGATAGATTCATATTACTTCCGTATTACTGAATTTAATATATAGAAGTCAAAATAAATTTTGTATTCATGCCTTTTTGCCCAAGAGTGTAACACTTATTGCACCAAGATCTGAATATTTATAAAACTAGTTAATACTATGCACGCACCTCATTTGCCACATCTGATATTGCAATTTCTAACTTGTTTAGGATACATAGTAGGCTTATCCTTACAAATATGATACAAATAAGCAAAAATTCAGTGACTTTTACTGGAACTGTATATATACAGTTCCTGTAAAATTCTCTGAATTTTTTAAATGTTTCTAAAATTTGTTAAACTCAAAAGTGGAAGTTCTCCTTTACAGTGAAGATAGTTCCCAATGGTATTGATCAACAGCAAAAAAATCAAAATTTTTAGGATTGGCATTTTCAAAAAAAAATTTTTTTTTGAAAATAAATTTTTTTTTTCAAAAGGTTGCCACAAGAAAAGTTGAATACATTTTTCAAAATTGGGTATATCATTTTAAACAGAAGAACATTATCTTTAAAATAAAAAAAACGCAACAAAATATCTTGCACCGTTCTAGAGATAGAGCACTTTAAAATTTTTATCGAAAATGGCGAATTGGAAATGGTGCCCGGGATGCCATCTTTGGCGGCCTGTATCTCGGGCCAGGAATTTTTTGGGGCAAAACTAAAATATACAAGTATCTTATTTTTTATTGAATTTTAACATATGTTCAATTCAAAAAGTTCTGAGACTATGAAGGTAAGATTTTTTCTTTGGCTGCCTGAATTGACATGGATCATACCATATAGAAAAATTGACATATTTACATTCTTTAATATTCAAATATAACAAAACTCTAAACAGTGGATGCTTCAGGATCACTGAATAAAATCCTGCACCTGATGATTGGGTTGTCCCTAAATTTCTTTTTTCAGGTCAGGGTCACTCTAATTTTCTTTTTGCAGTTTGGGTTCATTGAGAATGTTTCTTGTGGCTCAGATTTAAGTTTTTGCAAGCCAAGTTCTTGGGATTATGAATGAGTTTAGTATGTATGCAGTTTACTGTATGAGAAATAAAATGTATAATATAAAATGTGGTCATAAACATAAACTATTGTTTTATTATGGATGGTTAAGAACCCTTTTTTTTTAATGAAAAATATAACCAGCATTTTATTTTTGACACGCAAAAAGACACATAAATCGTATTTGTGATAGTTTATGCACAAACAAAACACACTTTACATGTGTGTAGATTTGGAGGTGACAACTATTCAGAAATAAAAGGGTAAAATATATAGTAAGTGCTAGGAATTGAAAAAGTGTTTATATATAATAGAGGTGTTTATTATTTCTAAGGGTTCGTTATAAAAGTTTTCTTTAACACCTAAATAAATATTTTGGACATTCTTTTGAAAAATCGTGTCAAACTGAACCTGACCCGCAAGAGTCAAAACCCAATCTGAAACAACGAAAGTCAACCCGACCCAATGCAAGACTCTACACATTACTGAAAGTATTAATCTTGAAATTACACAGCTTTAGAAATAGTTATCATGTGCACTAAAGGATTTAATGAACCATCAGACTTAATCTACAGACTTTTTTGTAAAGCTATATTATAATATACATTTCTTTTGGATAACTAAATTAAGATTATAGGGTAGATGTACCAGTTTTGGCCACATTTAGAGAAAATTTGAAATAGAAATTTTACATTTCTTGATCGATTGAAGCATATTAAATCATAATAACATCATTCTTTAGTAAATTTAATTGTCTTTCTGTTAACTATAATGACTTTCTACAGAATATTTTAGGTTGTGAGTAATAACTCATCAAGTAATTTATTCCAATTTGTACCAGTTTTGGCCACCCCTACACCAGTTTTGGCCATCTCTATGCACCAGTTTTGGCCACTCCAATATCATGTAGTTTAACAAACATTTTAATTGATAATAAGTAAAAATAAAGCATTTTTATGCAACATCTATTTTACCACACATATATTTGTTTGCTGTATTAAGAGAATTTTGCAAATTTCTTTATGAATTGATAAAAACATCAAATAAAATAGACTTATGTTGATTTTAACTGAAAATTTCAATTAAAAAACAAAAAATATATTTAAATTTGATTAATAAAAGGGACAACAGTGCCTATAGGCCATAAAGATTAACTATTTAATCAGTTTTATAATTATTCATGGATTGTGGCTTGTTTAGAACACTTGAATCTTCATCAAAGAGTTATATTTCTTGAAAGCATTTTCTGATTTTTGTTTGGTTTTCATCAAAAAGTTATGAAATCATCTTTTGATTTATATTAGCTTGTGGCTTATTTAAATACCTTGCTTCTTTGCAAGTTATTTTAGGGTGTGATTTCAGAAGCAAATCATACCATTTCATACCTGGTTTTCCATCTTGAAATGGAGTTTCTATCTTGCCGGCTACAATTTTCTGGGCAGAATCTTAAAAGTTATTCCATTTTTATAGGAAATAGTATTCTGACAACATCTAAAATCCACTTTTCAAATTGATTTTTAACTTCAATTCCTAGTACCTAGATCTACTACTTGAGATTCAACATTATTAGAGAAAAGTGGTGTCCGTCCTGCAAATTTGTGATACGGGTTACTCCAAAACTTTGCTAGCTTGTAGTGCTGGCATTACATTTTGAATGGCCTTAATTTTACTGCCTATCTTAGAGCAGTGTTCCCTCTAGGCCATTTTTTAATAACACAGAATCTCTTTTAAACTTGGTAAAAGGAATCCTGTTTTTTTTTTTTTTTTTAAATAATGTGAAATACATTCTTACTTGTATTTAGATATCTCTAGTAAAGATTTTCACAATATTTAGTATTTCTAAATCCGTGTGCCTGAAATATTGCAAAAATTATGGAACTTCTTCATTTCTTTAGGAAAAATACAAGCAATTAAATCATGCTATAATTTTATTGAACTTTTTAATTTATAAGTTGCAAAATCTTTCAAAATTTATGTTTTAGTTTATCATATCTAAACATTACATATCGCCTCCCCTTTTGTTTTATCAATACTAAACACAATACTATATTTTCTTTAGCAATATCATTCTTTAGTGACTAGCACAATGTCCTTTCTAAAGTGAATTATCTATTGGACAGAGAATAACAAAATCTCTTTTATAAGAACTGCCATTAGCCTTGCTTTTTTTATTATTATTATTGAAGCCATTACTATATAAAACAAAATTAAATTGATTTTTCCAGATGTTCTTAAATTTATTAAATGGCTAAAATTCCCTCTATAATGAATCATGTGGCCAAAAGTGGAACATAATGTTGTACCCTTTTTGGCCACCCCCATGGCCATAACTGGTACATATAGTAAATTTAATGCACCAGTTTTGGCCACCCCCCATTAAACTGTTAAAATAATTAAATTAAATGTAAAATTGCAGTAGAGAGAAAGCTTACCTCATAAAACCTAATAGCAATTTGTTTCAGAACAAATAGAACCCAATAAGTGCCTAATGTTGAAAGATTCTGAAAACTTGTCAGCTAAGCAAAAATCTTAATACATGTAAGCACACACTACAGTTTCACACATTTATTTTTTTTGCAAGTCATATTTTATCAAAAAATAAACAAATGATATTGTAAATGACAAAAGAGAGTTTGCTTAAAATGTAAGAATGCCTATTATTTGTTAGCATTAATTCACAGGCTAAATATTGGACAAATTGATCCAATGTGGCCAAAACTGGTGCATCTACCCTATATATTTTTAGGCATTTTTCATAAAATCTAGCTATTGAGAGAAAATCTTATCTCTATTTTTTCCTTATCTTCTTGTGAGATTCAAGATATATTGGGGTTGAATTTGTTACACATAACATATAAACAAGAAACCTTTTTCAGGTTGCTCTATTTTAGCTTGGCATTCGTGACTTCTTTGCACATGTAAGAAAAATCGCCAAAAACTGGGTTCAATCTCATTCTGGGATTCCACCTAATAAACTTCGACAAAATAAATTTTAAACATAAGTATTTTTAAAATAGAGAAATATAAAAGATACCATATATTACATATTTTAATATAAAATTATTACCTGGTCAGTGTCTTCAATCCTTAAAATAAATCTACCATTATTCTTCTTAGCAAATAAATAATTGTAAAGAGCAGTTCTTAAACCACCCAGATGTAGAAATCCTGTAGGACTTGGAGCGAATCGCACGCGGACATTAGAATGCAAAGAACGACATAAAAACACAGAATAGCGATTTAATGTACCAACAATTAACAACATGGCTGACTATTTAAAATCTGTAACATTCATTTTTAAAATCAACAGAAGAATGATTTCACAGAAACTATAATCATTTACAGGAAATTCCAATTACATAGTATTGAAGGAAAATGGTAAACAAAATTCAAACGTCTTTCTTTTTTTCACTTGGACGTTTTGTATTTTTAGCCAAGGAAGGAAGGAGGTGGAAGAAGCAAAATAATCCAGCCGCAATGCCAACTATCTTGTATCTCGTGGTCATTTTAGCAGGCCAGGCCAACGGGCCGAAGAAGGTAAACACAACAGTAAACAATTCATGAAAAGGAATGATTCTCATGTGAATCATTCCACGGATGGAGAGCGCCCGCTCGCGAAATTCTAAAATGGAGGGCCAAAATCACAGTCAGGTGAAATACAGCCACCTCATTGGTCGTGTGGTCGCGTGGTTTTAAGAGAGATATGGGTGAGGATCACCAAGTTGTTTCTCCATTTGAATTTTGAAAGGAGTGAGGGGAAAAGTAATTTTGAAGCCATTGTTACCTCATTTACAGTCATGCATTACTTACCTTATTATTTTGTTCGCTTTTATTTATAATAAACAATAGAAATAACTCAATTAAGATATTTTGATAACATTTTATACAACAAGAGTGAATAATTTAGATTATAAGTTGCAACAATTTTTAAATGATATGACATCACAAATATGCTTTAATAAAAATTTAGTTTTTATTGAAAAAATAATTTTAATATCATTTAAAAATTATCTATAAATTCCGTATGGTAAAAATCTCAATAAATTTTCTTCTCTACCCCCCACCCCGCCATTTAAATCCATAAAATCACAAAAAATTAATAATATTCTAGAAAAAGTCAACAACTATATATAAAAAAAAAACCTTTTTCTAGACTTTAAAATGGAAACTTTAAATTAACAAAATTATATAAAAAAAATTGCACAAATAATTTTAAAAATACAGAATTTAATGTTTTAGCATTAAATGAAAAAAAAAAACCTTAAAAATAATTCCAAAAACTTTTTTTTAGTCACTCCAGGCCCTCTGTCCATAAAATAAATATGGAAATAAAGAAAAATTTCTGTTATTAGCCTTTTATTTCCGACGGTATATTAAAGTGCCATTAAAATAACTTGTTATAAAACTAATTTAATACATCGATTAGTAGTTATACTGTTTAGAATGAATTATAGATATTTTACTTTATCTTGTTCCAAAAAAAACATTATTGAATGCACAAAAGAAAAAAAAAACAATAATTTCTTTTGCTTTTGCATCTTTTTCGGTTTTCTTGAAGTTGTCAGATTGGGCGGGGGGGGGGGGGGGAGGCGAAAGTTTCTGTTCGGAAATATTCATATTGTAAGAAGTTATGTTTGTATATTTTGTAATTCTACAAAATACTAAAAAAAAAAAAAAAAAAAATTAAATAAAAGATTTGAGGGGAGTTACAAATATTGCACAAAATCCCTATAAATTCAATTTAATTAATTAATTTTGGCAAAATCCTTCTAAAATTTATTAAATGATTGTGTAAATCTTCTAATGTAGTTTCAAAAATTCACAAAATATGCTTTAGAGATGAAATTTTGATAAATTCATAATTTGGGACATAAAAGGTAAACATTCTTTTATAGATATTCAATGTTTATCTTAAAAATCAAGCCTAGTTTCACGACTGCTATTCAAGTCCACTACAATGTGTTAATTTGGCGTGGACCCCGATTATGGAAATTTCCTTTATTTAATTTACGATTAGAAAAGCATGAACTTGTGCAAGTGCATTTATTTTAAAAATCACAATTTTCTCTCTGTTTTTCTTCTTCTTTTTTTTTTTTTTTTTTTTTTTTTAAACATATGCAAAAGGGATAAAAGCATAGTTTAAACAACCTTTCAAGATTTCTAAATTGTTTTTTGAAACATAAAATCATAAATAAATTAATTAATGATAAAAGTGCATTTAAAAATATATATTATATTCTTTATATTTTATTTTTTACATTTTAATATTTAAAATATTTCATTGTTGCAGTTTCACAGCTAATTGGCATATTTTAGCGTGCATGATTTAGCACATAATTAATTCCATTCTTCTTGTAACTCTTATACAATTATAACCATAAACAATATTTAGCAATTTATCACTTGGACCCTCCTTTGGGAAATATGTTATTAATTTATAATTAAATTCTCAAAATATTAAAATGTTATATTGTCATCGAAAACACAACTGCTTTCATAATTTTTATAACCTTAGCTTACCAGGAAGTGAGGGAAAAATCGATTTAAAAATTCCAGATTTAAATATATGAACCAGGAAACAAAATAACTTATTGTACATACTATTACAAAATTGTTCATGTAGTATTTTTTGTTCTGTTTATTCTGAATGATTAAAATCGGTTTAAAAACTAACATCATTTTTTAAAATTATTTTCCATTAGGCAAAAATTTTTGAAAGTTTTTAGTATTCTAAGTTAGTTATTAAATTTTTCTATAGAAAAGTGCGAATATTTGTTTTATTTTGGATTTTAAAAGTAACATAAGGGAAAAAAATGCAAGTTTCTTTTTTAATTTTCCTTAGCGAAAAAAGTGCTTCCATATTATTTAAAAATTTTTAGAGCTTAAAATCGAAATCTTTCATTCACATTTTATAAAAAGTCATCAAAATATCTTGAGTTAATTTCGATGGCTTATTTTAAATGAAACAGAAAAAATTCGCTTCAATACATGATTTTTTCTCGGACAAGGGGGTATTCGACGTTTCCCCTAGCGCTAGAGATTGCTCTCTGAAAAGGACGCGACTGAATGACCAATGAGGTGCTCGGATTTCACCTGACTGTGATTTTGGCCCTCCATTTTAGAATTTCGCCGCCCGCTCTCAGAAACTCAGAAAGGAAGCCAAGATCCAGGTAGATATTTTGCTGTTAGCGAAACGAGATCGACCAATCAGAAGCCTGTAGCTTTGCGAACTTTTCGCTGTTTGCATGCAGACAAAAATGCAGACTTCTGATTGGTCGATCTCGTGCGAAAAATCTACCTGAATCCTGCCATGTGCTGGATCCTTACCATAGATGTCGGTCGGCGACACATATTGAAATTATTAAGCATTTAAGTTAGATAACATATCTTTAAAGGGATGGTGGGCTTTAAGCTGCAAAATTTATGCTTAAAAAAAAGCCGTTTGATTTCCTACTTGCCCAAGTTTATTATTTAACTTTTGTATTACTTTTCAATTATACCCATGTTGGAGGTTTATGTATATATTTAAGCTTACCGCGGATAGCCCTGGGGGAGCGTTGCCCAAAGGGTCAAAAACAAAAACAACCCTTTTAGATTTCTTTTCTTTTCTTTTCTTTTCTTTTCTTTTCTTTTTTTTTTTTTTTTTTTTTTTTTTTTTTTGTTAACAACACTATTTTTCAAACTGGTTGTGACGTTTAAGACGTAAAAGTACGGAATTTAAGAATATGTCTTATTTTTTCCGTATTCCGAACGGTTCGGCCGCAGTGCGTTAAGACAACGGCCAAAAAAGTACAGTATTTGGTTCTTCCCTTCTACGCGCTCGGGAAATCTTGTCCAGTCAGGCAAATCCACAAAACAAAAAGTTTCCATACAATTTTGAGCGTTACCTGAAAGGAAAATCTCCGCACTATTCTTCAATCCAGAAACGTCCCAAAAGAGGTCATTCTATATTACAGATTTCATGTACACATTCATGGCATATAGACAGCAGTATGTTAAAAACTAAGTATGGAATAGTTCGACTGTTTTAAGAGTCAGACTACTGCAGACTAGCCCGTACCCGCAGACCCGTCCTTAGGGGTGTGCGGCAGGGGCAGCCGCACAGGGCCTCGCGCCCGAAAGAAAACATTAATACAAAACAGCTAAAATTTTATTTTTCATTTTGTTGTGGGTTGTTTATTACCCGACTGAAAAGAAGGGTTATGGGTTTCACGCGTATCTGGGTATGTAGATTTCTTTATACCCTCGAAACATCCCTACGGCTGGATGAATTTTAATGAATGAGGCCTCTATCGATTCGTCTGGACCGTCCGATGGTTATAGGCAAGGTTTTCTTATTATAAATTCAAAATGGCGGCCGTAAAATACAAAATGGTGGTAGCAACGAAAAAATTTTTTACGCACCATATTGAGTGGTATGTCGTTGGATTGGTCTTTTAAAATGAAGACGATGTTTCATTGACTATTTTAGAGTCAGAAGCTCCGTTTAAATATTACACAACCTGGAAGTTGTGTAGGTAGGATCTCTAGCTTTACTGCAATTCTAACCATCATAGACATCTATAGGCCTCATCAAAACAGTGTTTATAGATAGGAACTAACAATTAAACACAATTTAAAAGCCATCAGTACAACTAAATTAAAAAAAAAATTTGTAAGTAATATAAAAAATAGTTTCACATTGATGAGAAATAATTAATTAGTTCGCTTTTTACGCAGTCGGGTTTTTTGATTTTTTAAATTTAATTGATTTACAGTCGGATCTCTATTTAACGAACCTCTATTTTGCGAATTTCTCTATTTTGCGAACTTTTACTTGGAACCAAAAACATTTTGCAAATTTCTTCGTAAAATAACCTCCAAATAGCGAAGTGTATTCTCTATTTAACGAACTTTTCCTTGGCATCTAATTTTTTTTCTCCCTATTTCTTAAAATATTACCGGACATTTCAGACTTATTCTTTCTTTCAACGCATTTTATGATGATCAATGACCATGAACAGGTCATACCAGGCACCTAACTCACCTAGAGCAGTAAAATCACTGTGATTGTTTGCTTTCCATCCAAGAAGTGCAAACCTTCAATATCCCCTTTTAACCCTCAATAGAGCTACTATAGTTTTCCGTTTTCTAGATTGTTGATCATGATCAATCGTGTTGGTAATTTCGGTTCTTGTAGCTCGAAAATGTCCAAACGAAAGTGCTTGAGCATCAAAGAAAAAAAATTATTCTTGATGAGGTGGATAAAGGCATGAAGAAAAAGAATACTGCTTTAAAATTTGGTATTCCTCCAAACAGCTTATCAACCATAATAAAAAATCGTGATTTTAATGAAAAATTATTTTTTTAACTGAAAATAGAATGTATTTCCAGACAATGTTTTGTTTCATTCTTATTTCCCTTGCAGATTTCTTTTTTGATGGGTAAAATAAATAAACAAATAGATATAATTTATTAAAAAAGTGTGAATAATTACTTTTTTAAATTATATTTAGTGTTTATGGACTTAAAATATGTTTTATGTAGTTTAAAGTATTTTAAAAGGTGACTCTCTATTTAACGAATTTTCCATATAACGAACATTTTTTCGGGATTTAGTGACTTCGTTAAGTAGAGGTCCGACTGTATTTCATAATAAAATTTATATGTGTAAACATGCTTATTTATAGAATGTAAAATGTTTTATCAAAAAATTTTCGATGCAAGTTCTGGACGTTCCAGACGAGAATAGATTATTTCTAGCTTATGTTCGATCTATTGGCATCGTTATACTCTAGCCTAGGCAGCATTAGGCACATAATTGGAAGTTTTCTGAATTTTAATTATTAAAAAGTTGTTAGTAATGATGATTGTGACAAACTTGCTCACTATCACATTACTGACTATATGTAATATAACACAGATTTTCTCACCTTGTGTAATCAAGTTTATCTTTTTTTAATACAATATTGATGTTCTTGTCTTCATGCATACGTATGACCTATCGCGTAAACACGAGGAGTAGGGGCCAGGGAGCTGAAACTCCGCCCCCATACTCCGAGACTAAATAAAAGTATCCAAATTCTACGAAAGATTAAGTTTTGAGTCTTAGGAAATAGAAAATTGTGGGAAATATATGAATTCGACTTGGGTTTTTTTTCCTACTTTTTAATTATCTTATTAAAATGTAAAATATTTACGAATTTAATATTTGATAATTGAGTCAAATCCTTTAAACAGGTTATGATCAAAGGGGCAATAGAGTTTACAGGTTCAAAGTTTCATCTTTATCACGTTCGTTATTGCCATAATAATGAAGTGGATTAATCAATTAATTGAATCTATTAATCATTTGACTATAAATTTATTTTTGAATCGAAATTGCTGCAAATGGCGACTTTTATTTAATTTTATTCGCATGTTCACGAATGTCACGTAAATTTATTAGATGTCTGCATGGGCCTAAAATTTAAGACCCAGATCCAGCCCGGTGCAGAAAAAGCTATTCAGACTCGGTGTAAAAAATATAACTTCGATCCAGCCCTCAGCAGAGCAGACATCAAAATCCCCCTGACCGAACTCAATTACTACAAAAATTCCGATTTTTATTAACCGGTGTTATCCTACAATTAAAATTCTTTAAAAAAAATAGTGCATATATATTTAAGCAAACGTTTTTAAAGCACGTCGTTTTTCAGATTGTGGTCTGTAAGCCATGGTTTACTGAATAACAATATTAATGATCACATAAAACAATTATATTCAAATGAAGACCCGTTAAAATTAAATTGCTTAGAATGTAAGAAAAAGTCCATTTAAAAAGTTATAATTCTGAAGCTCTGTAAAAGAAACGAAAGTAGATTTTTAAAAATATTTCTCTTTAACCTTTTAACGAGCAAGACATTTCTGCTCCAAAAATGTTCAAATAAATAATTTACACCACAATTTATGAACAAATTTATTTGAAAATAATCAAAAGCTTTTCTTCACGTATATTAAAATATCGAAATTGTACTAAAAAATTACTGGTGCGATTTGGCAGTTTGGGCATTAGAATTAAACGTTTGCAGACTACAAACGGCGCCCCTGAAATGGTTAATTTATTAAACCAAAATAAGCTTCTAAAGATTCCATTAACAAACGTACAGTCGTCAAAAAAAAAAAAAAAAAAAAAAAAAATGGAGAGAAAGGACATCTCATGCTTTTTAATGGCCAAATTGTCGCGGAGAGATGCGAGAATTACCTTTCGATTCTGAATTTTGTCTACTTTCCGAATATGAATAAGGATTTTGGAAATTAAGTTGTCTAAAAATTTAAAATTGTGTCAACTTTAAATTTAAAAAAGGCAACGCCCACTTTTGACACCGCATTTCAGTTTTTTTAATGAAGGCAGACAAGAAAAAAATATTGCTTACATATTTTTCTTAAATCTTCATAGAGTTTTAAAGAAAATGTGTTAGGAAGTTATCCAGAAATTAAGAAAAATAATTTTATCTTATAAGGAGATGTAACGGGGACATTCAATTAATTACCAGAAAAATTATAGAGAATTTTAAGTGTAAAACATACTCGCGATTTGAAAGAAAGTACCATAGTTTTTTTCCCTGTTATTCTCAAACATTTTCTTTTCTGTGGATGTTTTGATAACAATTTGTTATGATAACTCTTTAGGCCATCGAAGAGTAAAATTTATCTATATCGCAAAAACTAATGACTGGAATGAGTTATATACATAACCATGCATTTATTACAATTGTGGTTTGTTTTCTGTGAAAATTGTCAATCATAATTGAAAAAAAATTCCTACGATTTTATTAATAATGTTAATAATTTAATTCTTTTTTTAATTGAAAAAGAATGCCTGACATATCTTTGCATCTGTGTATTAAATTAAAAAAATAATCAGATAATTTTTGAGAAGATAATACATAAAAGTTTGTCACGTGAATTAACATTAGCATACTCTAACTTTAACATCATCCAACTCTTTACACAATTCCGAGTTGAACAGTAACTTACGCATCTCTCTGAGATGATTTGGCGATTAAATTCTCTCTCTCTTTTCTAACAACTGTGCAATATTACTAATTTACTTTAATAAAGTGAAGGGCCTCGCAAAAGTTCTTGCACCCGGCCTCGCTTTCGTGAATTCCGGATCCGCCGAATGCTCGTTGATCAAATAGGTAATTAAGTACTTCCATCCGAGAATTATTAAGATGGGGAAATGTAAGGGATCATATAGGAGTCGCATAATGCCAACGTTCAGTTCTGAATTTCAGCAAGATAAAAAATATTCAAAATAAATACTATTGGCTATGTTCTCGCTAATATCTGTAACGCAAGAATTATATTAAAACTCAACCAAAGTTCGTTTGTAATTCTAGGCACAAAAACAGATAATCTTAATGTATGCAATACTTTCAACAATACTTTTTAAATAGAAATTTTACTAAAATATGCACAAATTTAGATCCAATCTTAAGTTGTAGATATAATATCTAAATTCGTAAAGATTGCATGCAAAAATATTAACTAATGTAAAATAAATCTTATGCGCAATAAAATTTAAAAAAATGGCTTTTTTCTTTTTGAGAAAATATCTTTAAAAGTGTGTTTTTAATCATTGTTTGCAGGGAAAATGACGGGCACATTTTTTAAGTCATAACTTACGTAATAATAGAAATATTTCCATGCAAAATGTTCTAAAATGCAACAAAATTGTTCCTTCATATATAATTTTTCGAAAAAATCCCGAGGAAAAAAACTAAAAGCTATGGATGATTATTTCGTATTAAATGAGTATTAAAAATTTAAATTCACATCTTCTTTTGTCATTGCATTCAGATTCGCAAAGATACAATAATACGTGGTTAAAAGAAAAAGAAAGACTCCTTATCTCTGTTCGGTATTTTAATTTTTAACACTCCCCTCTTTTTTTATCACCATTCCTTCGCTGGGGTGTCGAAAAAAGGCAGGGGAAATCTTTCGGCGAAAATGGAAGGAATCCCTCGCTTTCGCTAAGGACGGCTCTGCGTACCCGAAATAAATACTAACGTATTTATGGCCGTAGCCAGTAGAGGGATTACAGGGTTTAATACCCCTCCGAAATTCTTGTCAGGATTGTCTCGATTATCCGACATCCGATTAATCGAAACACTCGGTTATCCAACACGCTTTTTATATAATCCCGCCCTCTCCTCAAAATATGGTTTATTGTTACTTTTTAGGTCATAAAATTAAAAACGTTATAACAGAATTTATTTATTAAATGTCTTATTTTTTCTTTTTACTCTTGTACTATGGTAATTATTTATCTTATTTTTTGTACTTTTAGCTATAGTGAACAACATTAATAACACAAGCCTGCCATGATTGTGTTTTTTAACTTTTGATAATTGATTTTGGTGTATTTTTTAGCACTGAATCCGAAAATGACCTTCATTTTTAACCATCAAGTCACGATTTTCGCAAATCGTAAGTTTCAAAGTTAAAAAGTAAAAAATAGCGAAAATCTCACAAAGCAATTTGTCAAAGCCTTAACAAAAGAAAATAAATGTTTTAAATGCATCTGCGACAATTTTTCCAGCCTTATCAGCCGCCAAAGTAAAAGAGAATACCGAGATGAACCCCATAGAGAGGATTAAATGAAAAGCGGGAAGCAGAGCATGAGCGGTTCAAAGAAACTTCCACGCATGAATAAAATTATAAAGATTTTAAATACACAATATTTTACATGTTTAACTATAAAAATCCATGTATGAGCAAAAAAAAAATGAATGAATTATTATGAAAAGAGTTACGTCTATTTTATAGTAGCAGATTTTCGCAATATTTCGACTTCTTAAAAATTTGCGATTTGTGAAAAAAACTGACGTTATGGTGTGGTAAAAAATGAAGGTCATTTTGGAATTCAGCACTAAAAAATACATAAGAACCAATTATAGAAAGCTGAAAAACATAACTATCACATCCATTTTTTAATATCAGATTTCTGAAAGAGGATAATCTTTGAAAAAGGATCCCCTTCAGAAATCTGAAGGGGCCTTAACATCCTTGAAAGTCAAAAATGTCATCTAAGTGGTGTGTATACCTCTTCACAGGTGCGGATCCAAGGAAGGGAGGAGATCGTCCTGATCGCCACCCACCCCTTGGATCAAAAAATATAAATTCACCGATTATCGCAAATTTCGACAAATGCTCGCCGAAAAGAATCATTTTTGTCAATCGTTCGCAGGTCAAAAAATCGCGCAAAAAACGCGAATTTCGTCAAAGGATCGCGCAAAAAAGCGAATTTCGTCAAAGGACAACGAAAAAAACGCGAAATTCGTCAAAGGACCACGAAAAAAACGCGAATTTCGTCAAAGGACCATGAAAAAAACGCGAATTTCGTCAAAGGATCGCAGAAAAAAACGTGAATTTAGTCAGTGGATAGCAGAAAAAACGTGAATTTCGCCAAAGGATCGCAAAAAACGCGAATTTCGCCAAACAATTACGCAAAAAACGCTAATTTCGAGAAATAATCGCGCAAAAAATACGAATTTCGTCAACAGATCTCGGAAAAAATGCTAATTTCGTCAAAGAATCGCGAAAAAATACGCGAATTTGGTCAAAGGATCACTAAAAAAACGCGAATTTCGTCGAAGGATCGCAGAAAAAACGCGAATTTCGTCAAAGAATCTCAGAAAAAACGCGAATTTTGCCAAAGGATCTAAAAAACGCGAATTTCGCCAAATAATTAAGGAAAGAACGCTAATTTCGCGGAAAAGCGCGCAAAAATGTGAATTTCGTCAACATCTCGGAAAAAATGCGAATTTCGTCAAAGAATTGCGAAAGAATGCGCGAATTTCGCAAAGGGCAGCGGAAAAACGCACAATTAGCACCAGGGGGAGATTCTCCTAGGCGCGCATCCATGAGGGTTTCTATCGGGGCGCTCGCCCCCCCCCCCCCCCCCTTAAGATATAAATCCAACGCTTTTAACGGTAGTTTTCGAGGAATAGACATACAAACAAACGAAACCAAACACTTTCCGGGTGTCAATGGTAAACCTCACTGAGGTTTCGGCAATTAGTGAACAAAATAGGATTATGTCCTGTCAAAAGGCATATGGCGCCATAATTTTTGACACTATGGGTTGAGGTGGGGGATGATGCCACTTCGTGTACCTTTTGTTGAATCTCTATAACAGAAATTGACAACGTTATGCGGTTCCCTTTAAGGTGTTGAAACTTTTCCTTCTTTCAAAGAAGCTGCAATTCTAATTTCTGTATAACGATATTTTTGAGGAGTTCTTTATTGTTTGAGAAAATAATGGGAATCATAGCAATTTCCAAAGAAAGGAAAAAACAAGAAAAAAAAGGTCCTTTGAAAAATGCAATCATCTTAATGTTTTCTGAAGAAAGCCACTAATGTGTAAAAAATGTCCTGTTATTGCCACCCACATTGGTAAATTTCAAGGGGTATTTGATGAATGAACAAAAAAGGATTATGTCCTAATCCTAGTCAGTTAAAAGCTAAAATGTTTATGGTGTGTTGATTTCTTAAAAACCGACTTGGTAAATTTGTTCTTCCCTTCTTTGCCTCGATCGAACCCCCCCCCCCACACACACACACACACTCCCTTGGATGCGCGCTTAGGGAATCTCCTCCCGGTTCTAATTGGCGAAATTCGCGTATTTTTTTCGCGATTATTTGAAGAAATTCGTATTTTTTCAGAGGTCTGTTGACGAAATTAGCGTTTTTTGCGCGATTCTTTCGCGAAATTAGCGTTGTTTTCCTCAATTTTTTGGTGAAATTTGCGTTTTTTCTGCAATCCTTTGACGAAATTCGCGTTTTTATCTGCGATCCTTTGACGAAATTTACGTTCCTTTGTGGTCCTTTGACGAAATATGCGATTTTTTTTAACGAAATTCGCATTTTTTCGCGCTTCTTTGACGAAAGTTCGCGTTTTTTCGCGATTCTTTGTCGAAATTCGCGTTTTTTCGCGATCCGTTGACGAAATTCGGGTTTTTTGCGCGATCCGTTGGCGAAATTCGCGTTCCTTTTGCGATCCTTTTACCTTCGAACGATTGACGAAATTGATTTTTTTTCAGCGATCATTTTTCGAAATTGGCGATAATCGGTGGATTTATATTATTTTGGGGTCCGCGCCTGCACCTATAGTCGTCGTTCAGTCCCTCCGTCTGTCCGCATGTAACAGAGCAAAAACTACCCAACCGAATGGTCTGAAAATTTAAATATATAATTGTTACAATATTTTGTCGAGTTATTCCATATTTTAAGAAAATCAGATGTATAGTTTAGTTACAGGGACCAGGGGCGGATTTAAGGGGTCGCGATGTTCGCAATCGCGAGGGGCCCTGCATTCCAAGGGCCCCCAAATCTTCTTTTGAGTTCAAAAAGAAATGTGAAGTTTTGATAAAAGGATTTTCTTAGTGTTCTTTTTTTAATTTTTCAGTTAATATTACAATATCATTTTCATGTAATAAACATAATGTTTTCTATTATTTGCTACTACCAGAAATGTTTTAGTTTTCCCTTATTTTTTTTTTCCTTTATGAATTATCAGGACTATGATCATTTGTAGACGGATAGGGTGAGATTAAAAGGAAACTTGGGTCTGAGCCGAAAGGAACACAGTTAGAGATATTCTATGACGATTTAATTATACAGGTTGAGGGACTAATTAAATCATGGGCTGTCAACCTGAAGCCACTGATTTTTGGGGCCCCACACTTGGTATGCAGTTTTCATAAAGCTAATATTTTAAGTTAATTTTTAATTTGTTACTGATTATCCATCTATCTATATTATTAAGGACAAACATATCTGTGCGTAACGCATACGTCATTTTGCGAATGGCAACACTTTGAAATTTGAAATAAAATTTTGGTTTTGCAATTTTCGCTACTGCAAATTTTTAAACATCTAAACATCGCACATTTTAAATTTTTACACCGTCGTATAAGGAAAAAAAATGTACTTTTAAATGCAATTTGTTTGAAAGCTGTATTTCAATTTATTTTTGAGATATTAATTTTTTTTTGTAGTTTTTAATACCATTTTTCTTATCATGGCAACAAAAGTACCCCATTTCTATTGAAAGTCATTGAAAGTAAACAGAAAATAGTCGAAAATAGGAGATACTGTATCTTTTTGTTGCCATTTTGTCATAAAAACTGAAAAAAAAAAGTTGAAATTAAAATATGGGCTATGTCAAGAATATTGTCTGTTATTCCGTGACAATGACTTCATATGCATAGTTTTCTATAGACGAAGTTTAAGTCTGGATTGAAAAGTGGTTTGCTTTAGCGGATGCAAATGATGGTCATTTTATAAAAAAGCATGTGTTTTAATTCTTAAACCTGAATTATGTTTTGTGGAAGTGCATCATTTTCACAGCCCAACTGCTTTGAAATTCTTCACAGGTGAAGATGCTTCACTTTTGAAAATAATTTACTCGAAATCACACACTGATAAAACGCAATGTTTTACAAAAATTTAAAGTGTCTTTATAGAAGAGAGGTGACATGCAAATAATAGCGATTTATGTTACAGAAATTGGTGATTCTCGCCTGGATGGGTTTGCTTCGCCGAGTTAGACAAGCAAACAAAAAATTCGTGGTTTAAAATAATATCATGTTCCTGAAGTTTTTGTCCAAAATTCTCTCGAATAATGAAATTTTAATGCTATTCTTTAGGACATTCTACTATAATTTTATCAAAATAACATAATGTGCTTAATTTAATTTTTCCTAATTTTATATAATCTATATATTTAAAACACAAGTGTGCTTTTTAGTCATCTGCCCTGATCTTTCTGCTGAACCAATTTTACTAATATATATATGTATATATATATATATATTTTTAACTGAAAGCTCTTCATTTGTAGATGTGATCGCACTATCTTTTTTTTTTTTTTTTTAAATTGCCCCCACTTTTATAATTTAATTTTAAAAGCATTTTATGAAATCTCTTCAAAATGGTGAAAATTAGATAGCTTTCATTATTGCAGACAGGAGAGAAATAATGAGGTATTTTTATCTTTATTCATGCTATTTTCTGATAAAATTTCAAGATTGTTGATAAAAATTGTTGTATAGGGTTTAGTGTCGCAAAATTCCTTTAGGAGCAGAATATTGTATTAGGGGCATAATAACGGAAAATGACATACTGCTTTTGAAAACACGCATTTTTCCTCATAAATTTTCTATATTGTTTTTCCTTCTGCATGTGTACTGATACTAAGTTTCATACACTAGACGAAATGTTTATTTAAGTGAAAATGAAGTCATATTTAAAAGAAAACGATCATTTTCTTAGATAAAACTAAAACATGAATTGCGAAAATTTTTACTCTCCGAAATTGAGATTAGAATCTCAAGTAAAGGGTGTGTGTGTTCACATAAAAGATGTTGCTGACAATCGTGACTTCAAGTTTTGAGTTAAAATGATTTTTAAATGATCAAACAAAATGCAATTTTTTTTAATGATGAATATGGATAGGAGAAGTGCGTATGCAAATTTTGAGAAGGTGAAAATTGATGTTTTTCATTCCGGAATACCAAACATAAGATCCTCAGTTGATAACCACATCCTAATAACTGATCTTTAGTATATTTTACTGATTAAGTATCTATATTATAAAGAACAAACGTATCTGTGCGTAACGCTGACGTATTTTTGCGAATGGCAACACTTCACGATCAAATTTCGGTCTTGAAATTTTCGCTACTGCAATTTTTCAATCTTCTGACCATCGTACATTTTCAATTTTCGTCGCATAGGGAAAAAATTTACTTTCAAATGCAATTTGTTTAAAAACTGTATCTTAATTGACTGATGTATTGTGTTTTCTAAAATAATTTTTAAGAATGTTTTTTTAAGTTTATCTTATCAAGTGCCGGTTTCAATACATAATAATAATAAACATTTTGCGCATAAAGCAACAAACATTTTTCAGCATTTGTTTCTGACTATTTTTGCATACCGAAATTAATACTTCCTTTATAAACAAATAAAAGAATAATATTGTAAAAACACAAATCTAATATATTTGTAATCGTACAATTTAAATTTTTAGATCACCAAATAGGATTTTTTTTTCAAATGGAATTTGTTTGCAAAGTTCATCTCAGTTTACTGATTGTCTATGGTTTTAAAAACAATTTTAATGCATGGAATATTTTTAATTTATCTATATCGCGCGGAGCTCGATTACGAAAGATTAATCCTTTTGCCCTTAAAATAAATTAAAGATTTCATCATTTTCTTACGGCTAATATCCATTAAAAAAAACTTCCCTGTGAATAAATAAATAAAATAATATAAATAAAGCACAAATTAAACAGACATGTATAAGCTCTGAAATTATCAGAATATAAAAGGATGCCATAAGTAGCAAAATCTTGGTCAAATAACTCTTAGCATGCGGCTAATAAGAAAATATCGCTTTTGATAAATTTCAAAAATTTATTTGATTGTATAATTCGTATTTTCCATATAAAAAATGCTTTTTTAATGTTAGTCGGCAATCTAAAAAATTTATTGCATATAAAAAAATTATTAGTTTTCAATTAAAAACATGTTTTCACCTATATTCTTTAACCCGGGAAGCCCGGGTACGATCCCCTAGTACTAATAAAATACAGTTTTGCTCTGTGTGTGTCTGCGTGCGATTCCTAGCAAAATCTAACGCACGTAGAAGTCTGAACATTTGAATGAGGATAGACATTTTTCAAGTTTACATTCTTCATTTTAAAAAAGGGCCATGAGCTGCGTAATACAGGCACATCCGTTCCAAAATATTGATCCTCTTATATTTCTTTCTATATCCTTTTATGAACTATATCGACTTTTTACTGAATCTCTAATTATATGTAAATATCTGAGTTATTATTAAGGCTGTTCTCAAGTTCAATGCTTAACGAGCGCGAAACTTTCTGAGACAATGACATACACATTTTTAAACATAAAGGTATAAAATTGGCAAACCTCACTAGGGAAGCGATTTGAAATCGAAATGATGTTTGTATTTTTTGATAAACAAATTAACTATCGAGTTATAAGCGTTTTTGATCACGTGACAAGGCGTTTTTCTACCTTCGTTGACTGTTTTTTCTGCTTTCGTCGGGAAATTCCGTTCAAAACGCCAACTTTGACAGTGTTTTCTGAAAGTTTTATTGTGTTTACAAAAAAACGGAAAATGTCTTTCGATTACATAGTTTCTGAATAACAACACCTGCCAGTTTCATGCGTTTCCGAACAAAAATGAATTAAAACTTATGTCATATAAATGCCTCTTTGGATTTGAGAACAGCCTTCATAACATTAATTCATTTCCACGGCTTGGAGACTTAAAAATTTTAAATATTCTGCACAGGTAAACCTTTTAAGACGGAATCACATTGGAGAGGAAAAAAATCATTATAAACAGGTTCCTTTTTTAGCAGGTCCGCCGTTTCTTGCAAATGTATTATGTTTTCTTTCTTTTTTTTTCACACGGATTATTATATCCATTTTGCCCGATCAAGATTTTTTTTCCGTTTAAGACAGGATTTCGTCATACACAGATTCTTGTAACAGGTTTTACAATACTGTATCCCGCTCTCCTAGAAATGTACATGTGTGTAAACATGTTTATAATATAATGTCTATTCTTTAAGGAGAATTTTAATTGTAGAATAATAATAATTTCAAAATATATGTATTTTCGGAAAAATTGTTGACCCAAGGAGGTTGTTCTTTTAAAACATTTTTGCACGAGTCAGACAGGGATTGGTGAATGATTTTCATACAAGCAGGGTTGTGATCAGGCCAGAAAATTTCGGTCGTTGAAGACTTATGGGAAGAATAAAGCACAATAGCAGCAATAAGTCCGGTTCAGCCTGGATCGTGCCTCCATAGAAAACAAGACCCGGGTACGACCCAGAAAAACTGATGATCAGACACGACCCGTCCCGAGTTTGTGTGCGCTTCTAAATGGCCTTTGAATGGGAAAAACGCGTTCATAACGGCTGGAAAAATTTAAAATAAATTATGAAAAAAACTGAGTTTGAGTTGTAAATTTCGTTCAAACTCACGGATTTTTTGAGCTTTCGTTCAGCTCACGTTCGCTTACCAAAAAGTGAGTCAAGTTCAGTTCAAAGTTCACAGAAATTGAACTAAGTTCACGAGTTTTCGTTCAGTGAACGCGCTCATACCCAACACTGGTTCACATGTTATTCCATACGTCGCAAGAAAGGAAGAAATTTCTAAGATGTTATTTAAATAAGAAAGACAAATCGTGCGTCACGCATAGATTATGAAATTTAATTTTGGTATCACTGAATAGAATTTTTTAAAAATATTTAACACGTAATCTTTTGCTTTTCAATCCGACTTTTTTCGAGTTATTCGACCGTTTCCAGACTTTTCGGACACCCTGCATATTATTTCTAAATAACAGTATAATGAGAATCACAGAAGTTGACGTTAAAAGGTAAATTAAATAAAAGGTAAATTAAAACTTTCATAAAGTTTAATTTTAATTTAGGTTAAACAAATATGCACACAAAAGAAGGAGAGAGAGAGACAGAGACAGAAAGAGAGAGAGATTCTGTCAAAATTAAAGTATTCTGTTTTCAAAAGAAGAAAGTATTGTAATCGAAATTTTTTTCGACTTACGGTTTTTGACGGATTTACACGTTTTAGGGGTCAGAAATCCCCCAAAACATATTTATACAAAATGTCTGTCTGCCCGTGTGTGGCAATTATACCATCGAAAATTGTATGACGTATTGCATAGAATTGAAAGAAATGTTTTGTGTATGTTTTTGGCTGTGGCCAGCAGGCCCTCCTTCAATTTGGAAATATTCCACCGGAAGGGATCGCTGTACTAGCGATGTCTGTGCCATTTTCATTATTGTACCACCGAAAAGTGTATAAAGTTATGCATAGAATTAAACCAAATTGTTTGTGTGTGTTTTTGGCTATGGCCAGCAGGCCCTCCTTCATTTTGGAAATATACCGCCGGAAGGGATCGCTGTAATAGTCGATGCCTGTGCCATTTTTAGGTGCGTTCGTAATTATATAAATACGTAGCACCTATAGTCGTCGTTCAGTCCGTCCGTCTGTCCGTCTGTCCGTCCGTCTGTCCGTCTGTCCGTCCGTCTGTCCGCATATAACAGAGCAAAAACTACCCAACCGAATGGTCTGAAATTTGAAATATAAGATTGTTGCAAAATTTTGTCGAGCCATTTCAAATTTTATGAAAATCGGATGGATAGTTTAATTACAGGGACAGTCAAAAGTTTTTCTTTACATTACGGCCAATGGGAAAAATTATTGCAAGTGCATTTTAATGATGTTACAGCCTTCCGAATGGTCTGAAATTTTAAAGATATAATTGTTGCAAAATTTTTTCGAGCCATTTCAAATTTTAGGAAAATCAGATGTATAGTTTAATTACAGGGACAGTCAAAAGTTTTTCTTTACATTACGGCCAATGAGAAAAATTATTGCAAGTGCATTTTAATGATGTTACAGCCTTCCAAATGATCTGAAATTTTAAATATATTAAATAATTGTTACAAAATTTTGTCGAGCCATTTCAAATTTTAGGAAAATCGGATGTATAGTTTAATTACAGGGACAGTCAAAAGTGTTCGGGGAATGGGAAAAAAAAATATTGGGAGTGCATTTTAATGATGTTAAAGACTATGCACTTTATGAAGTGCAAAAAATTATACATTCCGTACAATATGGGGTGCGAAAAATAATTATAAAATTTGTTATAGTACGAACGCACCTCATTTGCCACGTTTGATGAGCAATTTCCAACTTGTTATTATTGTACCATTGAAAAGTGTTTGAAGTTATGCATAGAATTGAAGCAAATTTTTTGTGTATGTTTCTGCAGGTCCTCTTTGAATTTGGAAATATTCCGCAGGAAAGGGGGGGGGGGGCTGTGATAGAGATTTTTGTATAATTTTCTCGATTTTTCGTAGTTTTATTGTCCATTGGCGGCTCGTGCAGCGACAGGAAATCGCGTCCTGCTAAGCCGGCTATTCGCAAACAGCTGATGTACAACGGAGTAACGAAAAACTATTGATTTTAATAAATATCCTGATCGAGATGAACTCATTTTTATTCCGATTAATTGACTGAAGCAGAAACTTAAGATGAAAATCAAAGTTTGTAAAGTATTGAACTTATAATATTCCAATATTAACATCTGCAACTACTTTTTGAAGCATTAAGGTGTATGAGATAGAAGAAAGTTTTGAGATTATTTTTATTACTATTTTTATTTTATGAGTTTTTATTACTTTTTTATCATAGTGGCAACAGAAGTATCCATTTCTGTTGAAAGTAAAGGGAAAATACAGATTACTGTATAGAACAATCAGTAAACGAATAAAATGCAGGATTCAACTCATAAAACGCTTCAGATATGTTTTTGATTTCCTACTCTGGCCGAGGACAATAACCATTTTTCCAAATGGTTAATAAATACCGTATATACTTGTGTATAAGTCGAAGAATTTTAGACAAAATTTGGGAGTTGAAAATGGGGGTTCGACTTATACATGAGTTAGTAAAAAAAGCATTAGCAGATAATCGGCGAATGGGCAAGTTTTTTAAAGGGTCTCAGGACTCTTAAAATTGGAAAAAAATGAAAAAAAAAAGACCATTTTCAACATTTAATATCTTAAAATGTATTTGATTTTAAGACACAATTTTAATTGGAATAAAATATATAGGTATGTTCTTTCATTTCATGTATTTAAAAAATTATAAGATGCAGAATTAGCATTTTCAGGGGACTCCAAACTGTTAGACATCTGATGATAAAAAAATCGGCATAACAGCTTACGCGCACGATTACAAAATAAGTGTTGCAACTAGAATGAAAATTTTGGTGCCTACTTATACTTCAGATTGTAATAATTACCCTGAACCTAAATAAATTTGTATATAAAGCTTTTTTATATTTTTAATACAAAGTTGCATTTAGCTAATGCAAAATTAAGAAAATGTCAACCGTATAATCACCTAAAAAAATATTGTTTTGAACAATAAAACGGAAATTTTAGGTTCAGTTTATACGAACTAACATGAAACATATGTTTTGAAAATTTTATGAAAAAATATTCATAAGTTTTTGAGATATCGTACGCGTTATGCCCAAAGACATCATTTGGAGAAAAATGGCTTCAAAGTTTCCGAAACGACGCACAGCGGTCCCAAATCGCGATTATGTGGCCAAAAATCAGAAAATCGAAGTTTCGTATTTCGAAATGAAATCTATTCTACAGTATTTAGAAATAGCTGAAGATTTATATTCTGTTATATTTTGCTTTTATCAGCTCACATGAATTAGCATTGCTTATGTGAAGTTAGGAGTTTTTAGCGTTTTCTGCTGTTGCGCGAATTTCAGGCAAATTCGCTGCATTCACACCCTAACTATGACCATTTCAGATAGTTTCTCGTTTTTTTCTTTGCACTTCTCTGAAACAACATTAAATTACATATTTAATTTGGTTTTTCGATTGCAAAAATCTCAAAAATTAAAAAAAGAGGAATTTAAAAAAAAATACATAGTTTTAAGGCATTTTTGTACATAAAAAGTGATATATAAAAAGAGTCCTTCCGAGTTCCTCGGACTTTTATAGTACAAAATGTAGAATGAGCCTTCTAAAATCATACCCCAAGAGATTTATTGCGACTTATTGAGACCTAGCAGTTTGAAGTTGGACATTGCATATTGCCAGTATTAGCCCAACATGAGTAAATCGGGTTTAAAGTCAATCTAATTTCCGTACTGACCCAAAATTTCATTTTTTGTAATTCGCGGAGTGAGGGGGGGGGGGGGGGGGGGGGGTAAGAGTTGGGGATATTTTTTTTATTTTTATATATATTTTTACTTGTTTTTACAATTTTTCCCTTGCCTTTTTCGTTTACATAAAAAATAATATTAAAACTTGACCTTATTTTAAAAAGTACATATTTAAAGTTCAGTTTATATATATATACTAAATTCTAGCAACATGCATGTCTGGGAAATTTAATCAACTGGGAAACATCATTTCATGTTTTAAATTTCCTGATTATTTGAAAAGTATATTTTACCTACTTACAAATAAATTTTATTATTAACCCTTTCGAGACCGGAGGCTTTTACGCAAATTTCATTCGGTTGGCACCACTTTTTTAAAAAGAGTTACCTTTACTTAATCAATCAAAAAAATGCTCTAATTAAAGAAACTAAATATTTAATTTAACTAAATTTTAACTAAACTAAATTAACTATTTTTTTTTTTTTTTTACTGGTGCCTAAAACAAATTCTTTATGCTCTTTTTCGGGATATACATATGCAACCATGGTCCCGAACGGGTTAATTAGTATTATTAAGTTTTACTTTAATTTTCACCTATCGTCACATAAATCTATTGTAAATTTTTTTATTGCGTTTATTTTTTTTTTCAGTTTATTATATGAATGTTAATTTAATTGTATTAATTTATATGCACATTTAAATTTTAATGAATACTTTAATACTTTAACAAATTAAAAAATATATGAAAAATTCGCTCAACCCTTGGGATGAAATGTTGCAGTTACTTGAAATGTGTAAATCCACTTTCCTGAAGGTTTATTTAAAAAACAGATTTTATTTTATTTTTCAATAAAAATATATAAAATTGTTTTATATTAAAACATAGATTTGATTTTTTTTTTTTTTAAATTTTAAAACTGTTATGGATGATAGAATTTTATACCGGAGAGTACAGGGGGGGGGGGGAGCGGAAATTTCAAATATACTAGAAGATTAGTGAGGTAATTATTTATTTAATATTAGCAAAATAAAGTAACAAGGATTCTTCATTTTTATTGGAATTTCAAAGGTATTATTCTCTGTGTAATAGAGAGAAAAAAAAGAAAGGGGGGAAGGGGCGAAAATTTTGAAAGTAATCTAATTAATGAATTTAATGATTTTATTATTAATTTATAGTAAATAGATGTTGAAAACTTAAAAAATAGCAATGATATTTTTAAAATTTCCTTGGTATAGAGAGAAATGGAAAAAGGGGAGATTTCACGTGTGTGTGTGCGTGTGTATGTTGGGTGTGTTGGGTGGGAAGTGGCAAAATTCAGCTGATTGATTCTTTATGTATTTTACTGATTTCTTATACTCTTTATTGTTAATTTGCAATAACATTAAAAAGAGAAAAAATAAATAAGATTTTAACCTGTACATTTTCAGGGAGGGAGGGACGGGGGGGGGGGGGTTGTTAAAATTTCACATTTTCTATCTATTGAATTAGATGATTTGTTTTGAAACAGGGAAAATATTCCCCATAATCAAAAGTGAAAAATTCTCATTCCTGTAAAAAAAAATCCCGTAAAAAATGAAAATTTAAATTTAATAAAAACTTGATCCCTCTATTGCGCCCCCCCCCCAAATCCCCTCCCCTAGAACCCCAATTACATTTAGTTTATATTCGCTATGTAATGTCATTAATAATGTTATAAAATTAAAAATGAAGGATATAAAACCACCAGGAAAGTCAGAAATGATTTTTGGCCACTTGATCGCGATTTGGGACCACTGTGCGACGCTTCAGCTATTGAACGTGTATAAATGTAAAAGCCATAACTTCAGTTCTAATAGGAATTTCAAAGAAACAATTATATAAAAATGTTCAGAAAAGATAGGAGTTTAACATCTAAAAAAATTAAAACTTCGAAAATTTTAAAGCTTTAAGAGTCTTGAGACCCCTTAAGTAATCACACATGGGTCTGCGTTGGAGAGAGCGATCAAAGCGGACAGTGGTCTTTTCCCTGCGATTGACAATAAAATTTGACAACTAATTATTCTGCACCCATTTTCTCTTGAGATGGATTTTACCTTCAATAGAGGGACATTCCTTCCAACATTTTAATCCCCTTTTTAAGGAGAGTTCAACTTGAGAATGCTTCTAGATATCTCCCCCAAAAGCCCTACAATACAAAGAAACACTGTATTTTAGCAGCCTAAGAAGCTGTTTAACCTTGTAAATAAGACTTGAATAGATTTTTATCTTTTTAAGTATCATTAAATTGATGGGAATAGGTTTCAAAATAGTTTAAGCTTCTTCGGTTTTACATAATTATACAGTTTTGAAACAATGAATAAAAAAGTCTGATTGAAAACGTAAAAAACAGTTTGCTAATTTAATGAGAAGTTATTAGCCCCCGGTACGGTATGCTATTTCTTTCTCCCAGCTTATTTTGCTCCAAAAAATAACGTTACCTTACAGAAGCCAGCAATAAACAAAGCAAATGTATCATTGTACGATTAAATGCTCTATAGCATTTTTTTTTAATTTCTAAGCATAGCACATTTTCAATTTTTATACCGTCGTATTGAAAAAAAAAGTACTTTTAAATGCAATATGTTTGAAAACTGTATCTCTATTTATTTTTGAAATATTAATTTTTTTGTAGTTTTTAGTACCATTTGTTTAATTTTGGCAACTCAAGTACTCCATTTATGTAGAAAGAAAAAGGAAAATAGTTGAAAAATAGCAATTATATCTTATTGTTGCCATTTTCTCATAACAACCGAAAGAAAATGTAATTAAAATAAATACTATTTTGAAAAAAAATATAAACGTATAATTTCTGTTAAAATATGGAGCTATTATAAAATATATTTAATTTTAAGTGTCTATAGATGCTTTCAGTGTGTTTTCAGTCATGACGTTTTGGTTGGAAACTGACTCCAAATAAACGGTTGCTATGCGTCACTCCTTTTTAAACATAAATCGTGGAAAATGTTACCAGTACATATCAAGTATTAAAACACTTAGACGTGAGATATAGATATAAGATATAGCTGCAACATACAAAGAAAATAGAAAATACAACTTAGTAACCGTTTGTTTGGAGTCAGTTTCCAACCAAAACCTCATGACTGACGTCATGACTGAAATCTTCTATATTAATGTTATAAACAAATGAAGACCTATGAATCATTAGATAGCCGTTTTTTTGTCGAGTTTCTTTAATGACGGCATCTTTTTGCTCATTTGTGTATTATTTTGCGATAGTGACATCCTATGCGTGCTTTACTGCAGCTGTTTAAGGGTGGATCCTAAATGTGGAATTCTTAAGCGAATGACGTCATTTTACATAAAATAAAAGTGTGTGCTTTAGTCTTAAAATTGAAATATGTTTTGTACTATTTATATATACATATATTTTTTTTTTCATCGGGGGCAACACTAAATTCTGAAAAAGCAGAATTTCTGTTTTCTAGTTAATTTGTTACTTTCTTCCATCTTTACAAGAAGAAAGTATTTTTTTCATGAAAATTTTCGAATTGTAGTTTTCGACGGATTTACACGTTTTATGGGTCAGAGATTCCAAAAAACATGTTTTTACAAAATGTCTGTCTGTGAGTCTGTCTGTCTGTCTGTCTGTCTGTATGTGACACAAATTTTGTGGGCGCTCTATCTCAAGAACTAATGCACAGAATTTAATAAAAATTTATATTCAGGTAGTCCCTGATATAGATTGGTGCTGATTAGTTTTTGGTGTAAATCGCCCTGCAAGTGACGCTGTTATGTAGCATTTTGCAGGATTTCCGCAAAAGCTCTACCTCAAGAACTAATCCACGGATTTTTATAAAACTTCAGATTCCGTTAGTCCTTGACATGAATGGATGATGTTTACGTTTTGGTGTAAATCGTTCAACTGGTGGCGCTGCTATGCTGCATTTTGCAGGATTTACACTATTTTCGCAGTAGCTGTATCTCAAGAACTAAAGCACACATTTTCATCAAACTTCGTATTCAGTTAGTCCTTCATATGAAATGATACTGACTACGTGTTGGTGTAAATCGCCCAATAGGTGGCGCTGCTGTGCTGCATTTTGAACTATTTCCTCTCTATCTCAAGAACTAATGCACGAATTTTCATGAAACTTCAGATTTAAGTATAACTTGATTAATATTGCTGCTGATTATGTGTTGTTGCAAATCGCTCAACAGGTGGCGCTTCTATGCTGCATTTGTCATGATTTGCGCAATACCTCTATCTCAAGAACTAATGCACGAATTTTCCTCAAACTTCATATTCAGTTAGACGTTGACATAAGTTGGTGATGATTAGGTTCTGGTGTAAATAACCCAATAGGTGGCGCTGCTATACTGCATTTTGCTGGATTTACACGATTTCAGCGACAGTCATACCTCGAGAACTAATGCACGGAATTTCATATTTTTAGAATTCTCATGATGAACACAGATTGCTATTTAATTTGGCACTGAGATAGTGAATTTTGAAGAATTACATGCATGAGATAGAAGAAAGTTTTGTGATGGCCACAACATACTAGTTTTAAAAATACATACATGGAAATGTTATTAATCTGTTGCTCAAAAAAATAAATTATTCTGTCCACGTTTGAAAAATGCATGTAACGCTTCATATCTGTGAGATAAAATTAAAAAGTGCAATCCCCGAAAGAAGGAATGGTCTCCAGTAATCGTTTTTCTAAAAGCAGTTTGTTCTGCTATTGATCACGTGGCTTCAAAAACTTTCTTCCAAAATTCACACGAGCATTTTCGGCGAATGAACGTGTGCTAAAATAACGTAACGACTAAAATGAACACCCGTATGTGGTACCGATATGGGGACAACCGATTGCCAGTCCACAGTTCGAATACAAACTCTCATCTTTCCGCATTAGACTATCCGTATCCATCCATGAATCACGAAATGAAGATAGCGTTTGAAGTTTGCTTAATTTAGTTCTGCAGTAAGGAGTAACAAGTCATATTCTAAAGTAGCGATTCGGTACTTCGTATTAGAGAGAATACCCGTTACTCAGTAACGAATACATTCGGTTTGCAACAGCTCTACACAGGAGTAATGTTATAATGGTTCCGTATTTACTATTGCGTACGGTATTATTTTAGGGAACTAGGGGGCTCGGCCCTCTACGAGCTACGCTCGGACGAGCCCCGTTCAGACACCGCAGTTTCTAAAAGCACGCTAATTTGATCGGCTATAAAAAGATTTTGAAAGATTGAATTATAATTTAACACGTTCACGCCGGCGCGGTAGGTCACACTCGACTGTCTCAGAGCTGCCAAGTCTCCGGCTTTGTGACTACCAGTATTTTAATAGAGAAAATGCTGTTTTATTTAATTAGAACAATTGGGCCCTTTAAAGGAACACCATTTTCTCTAAAATTAGAGTGGTGTGTAAAAAACCAGAGATTTGAAAACTCTGAGACAGTCGAGTGTGACCCACCGCGCCGGCGTGAACGTGTTAGAAAACAGTGGCGATCTCCCTATAAACGGGTTTCTATTCATTTCTCTTTGATTGGGGGATTTTAAGGAAAAATCAGCTGCTCTTAAAAGATATAATGGCTGTTTTCCTCTTTGATTAAATAAAACCAGTTAAACATTTCAAAATAAGCTAATATAAAATGAATTAAGTAAACAGAGTCTTTGTCTCCCGGTATTTTTTAACAAAGCGAAAAAAAAAAGTTCTTTTAAATAAGACATATTAAGCGGGCTCTGATGTCAAGCATACAAGTCGTATGTTTGTTGTTCAATAAATAAATAAATAAAAGACATTTTAAATGTATCGTTTTTAATCTGAAGTAATTTTCCCCAAACTTTTCTTTCTCTTTTTAATATTCACGTGAAAATACTTTTGTTAGAAATGAAATATTATTTGCGCTGTTCCAACAAAAATAGTTGAAAAGATCAAATAAATGTATCGCGCTATTTTTAAATTTAAACTGTTTTGAAGTATTCTTTTTTGTTCATTTTACGTAATAAGTGTAATGTGACGTAAATGTGATGTAATTTCTCCTATTTAAGACTTCTAACGCATGTTAATGAATTTATTATTTTACAATATACTTTCTCTGATAAAATTCATGTGTAAATATAGTTTTTATGAAGTAAGTTCCTGCTAGTTATAAGTAATTATTTAATTCTAATTTGAAAGTTTTTTTTTCTGTTTGTAATAGTCACGTGTAAATAAATTTTTAATTTGAAGCAAACATTATTGTTTGCGCTGTTTATACAGTTGGCAACAGGTTAAATTAGTACAATTTTCTAAAATAAGTAAAAATTTACCTCTCGAAATGCTGAAAATTTTGAATTTAAAATAGAAATAAAAGCTCAAAAAATGAGTCAAATTTAAAAAATAAATGCATTCTGCACACCGAGAAATTATAACGAATAAAATGATCTAAAAATGATTAAATTCCGATGTCTAGTTTTTGCTCCTATAAAACTTTTTTAATGGAACGACTTTGTCCAACTTTAGCATTAAATATCTCTTAAAATAATTCTTCGATTTGAAAACTGTCTGCACCATCGTGTTTATCAAACATTTCTCTATAATACCGCCGATTTTCATATTTTTGTATGCAATATTTTTCTTAATATTAACGGAGAAAGACCTCCGGTCACAAAAAATTCAAAACCGGCGGCGGCGGTGACAACGTAAATTACTTTTTTTTAGAATAGAGAGACTCACAAAAATACGCTTTGATTAATTAATAGTTTCACATTAATTAAATTATGGTTATATGTTGATAAATCAATTTACAAATCCTAAAATGATAGCGTATGTATTTTTTACTAAAAGAAAAAATTGATTTCCAGGTCATTCAGCAGTTGTGGCAATCTTAGTGTAAAGCCCATCCACCACGACAAGGTGTTGCCACATCGGATGGGATCGGTTTTTAATTGTCCTGAGGCCAAAAACCGTAGAAAAAGCAACACAGAAATCGGTTTTTAATTGTCCTGCCGCCAAAAACCGTAGAAAAAGCAGCACATAAATCGGTTTTTAATTGTCCTGCCAAAAACCGTAGAAAAAGCAGCACATAAATCGGTTTTTTATTGTCCTGCCAAAAACCGTAGAAAAAGCAGCACATAAATCGGTTTTTAATTGTCCTGCCAAAAACCGTAGAAAAAGCAGCACATAAATCGGTTTTTTATTGTCCTGCCAAAAACCGTAGAAAAAGCAGCACATAAATAGGTTTTTAATTGTCCTGCCAAAAACCGTAGAAACAGCAGCACATAAATCGGTTTTTAATTGTTCTGCAGCCAAAAACCGTAGAAAAAGGACAATGAAATCGGTTTTTAATTGTCCTGCAGCAAAAAACCGTAGAAAAAGCACCAGTAAAATCGGTTTTTAATTGTCCTGCAGCCAAAAACCGTAGAAAAAGCACCAGTAAAATCGGTTTTTAATTGTCCTGCAGCCAAAAACCGTAGAAAAAGCAACAAAGAAAGAAAAGTGCATCTGCCAAAACCATTGTCAGATCCCCCCCCCCCCCCTTTTTTATCTTACACATGCCAGATTATGTCTTTTAGTTACACCACTGTCTTGCAATATATTTTTCCTATAAAGTTGAGTCCCATAAAGTTTATTTGCCTGCTGCTAGTATTGTTTAAAAATAGCATGGACCCTCCGACGATGATGATGATTTAAATATTTTTGGCCTCCGAATAGATTGCATAAGAAAAGAAAGATTATATGAGGAAATTGTTTTTATAGAAATGCATGAAGGATGATAAAAAATACGCACATTAAAAAGACAGTTAATACTTTCGCGTTTTTATTATTTATTTAGCGGTAAGATGTTGATGGAGTTCTGAAGGCTGTAAAAAAATATGTTTCTGTGAAGATCTATGAATTATTCTTGAGATACTATTGTAATCTATTGAACTGTGGGGGAAATTCAGAATAATAAGCCAAAATAACATTTTTTAAAGCATAAAATAACATAATTTTTAAGTATAGTAAGCCAAAGATGATGATTATATGGTTTATTCACATGAAGCAGAACACTAATAGTAATAATTTAGATATTTACAGAATAATGGATACCTTAAAAACTAACTTAAAACTAAACATAGAATATAAATAGATAAATTAAACTTATACTTATTTTTATGCTGTTATGAAAAAAAAAAGACTCATTGCTTTCAAAAAAAAAAACAAAAAAAAAACAGTAAACAGGGGGTAGAGTTTATATCTGATTCGTAAATAATTTTAAAGAGATGTAATAATTTACACGAAAAGGATAAAAACAGTCATTAGAGACGAAAAAGTTTGAAAAACAAAATACCTGTGCAGCTTCTCGAATGGCTATTGACCGTCGTTGCTATTATTCTATGTAGTATTTACGAAATTCAGAATACACTGTTGACCCCGTATTTACGAAATTCAGAATACACTGTTGACCGCATTTCAATGTTTCCCCTTTAAAATATTTTTTTTTTTTTTAAAGTGATCAAGTACCTTTAAATCCACCCCAAAAGTTCATTATTTTTCTTTTCACATCCATTCATATTAAAATGTTGTTAATTTGTGTTATTTTAAGCAAAACCGACTACAAAATTTGGTATTAAAACAAAAGTTGTGAAAAAAAAAGAACTTCAACTATCTTTTTTTTAGGCATAAGGAAGGTTTAGATTTTCTAGGTCATTTTATTAATAAGGGATATTTGGTGGCTCAATTTTTCTACAATGGCTATCCAGATTTTCACGAAACTTTGGCATTTTGCATAACTATGTACACTAAATATCCTAAATGTACACTAAATATCCTAAAATTTTTATTAAGCAGTTAATTCTTATAAAAGTATGCTTTTTTATGTTTTAAAAATATTTCCGAATTCCAAAATTACAATAAAATACTTATATTATTGAAAAATACAAGTTTTGTTTCAATTGCAGTTCATTTTAGGTCTTATAATTCTAGATTAACAAAAAGAGAAGCTTATAGGATTAAATTATGTGAATGCTATCCTCCGCACGTTGCATCATTTTTTTTAAACATAAAAAAAATGTGTTTGATTTCAAAATTAAAAATTTAAAGAATAGGGGTGTTTAAATATTCCTATAAAGTTATTTCTTAAGTTTAGCAATTTTAAAGAATAAATGCTTCAAAATTTTTAACATTTTGAAAGTGCCTGACCCCTGGAGTCCCACTATATTGATTTTAACGGATTTATCCTCACAGTGTCATATATATGAGGGGCTCACAACCGTAGTAGACCAAGTCTATTTTGAAAAAAAAAATGAGATAATCTATTTAGAAGGTCCATAAAATCTGTTTTATTCACTCCCACAGTAAACCATGTCTGTAAACAGATGACATGTATGATAAAGTATGTGAAAACAGACTTGATTCGTTGTGGGGGTGGACAAAACAGATTTTATGCCCTTTCTAAATGGAATATCTCATTTTTTTTCCAAAATGGACTTGGTCTACTACGGTTGTGAGTTTCTCATATATAAAATGCGCTTCAAACAAAAATATCATCATGCTGACAGAGTACTTCAGGTATATCGTTGCTATCTCTTTTACTAAAGTATGAAAAATAATTCATGAGTTCTGTAGTTGGCTAATTACTTCGTACATAATCATTCAAATGCTATTATTGTGAGACATGAATATTAGAAATTTGATATTTTTCGGTTATCAGGACGTCATTTGTCGCCAAATATGGACTCTAAATATTAATGGATACAGGAACGGTAAGCTAATGATGTACGAGGAGGTATCAATAAGTTTTTGTCCTCAAATAGAAATAATTGAGTAAAATTTATGAAATTGCTACTTTGTATTAGACCTCTTCTATATAGTTATCGTCACAGTAACACATTTCTGCAAACGGTATTTTAAAAGGAGGGGGTGGATATATTCCAGGAGGCGCGATAGTAGATACAAAGGGGAGCATTTTTCTAACTTTTGCCGATCCCCACATGTGACATATTGTTAGAAAGACCTGTGACCACTTATTCAGGATATGCACCCCCGAGCTCATCCCCCCAAATATGCCTTCCGGGGTATGAATGGTGTCCGTAAAATTTAGAAAGTGCCCTTTCCCCCACACCCGGAGGGCAAATTGGGGAGGGGCTCAGGATGTGCATAACATGAATAAGTGGTCACAGGCCTTTCCAACAGTATGTCACACGTGGGGGTCGGTAAAAGTTAGAAAAATGCGCCCCTTTGTGTCTAGTATCGCGCCTCCTGGAATACATTCTTCCCTCTCTTTTTGAAATAACGTTTGCAGAAATGTGTTACTGTGCACGGTGACTATATAGGAAAGGACTATTACAATGTAGCAATTTCATAAATTTTACTCAATTATTTCTATGTGAGGGCAAAAACTTATTGATACCCCTCGTATACAGTTGCACGAAACATTCACTTTTTACTAAACATAAATTGTTCCTAAATAGGTATGTATGGTAAATAGGATACGACACTTCATATTTAAATACTCACAATATAATGGTTTGGGAGGCAGCGTCACATAATTACAACCAATTTTACGTCGACGGTTGTATAATAATTCAGTAGTTGGTACAGATAAATTAACTGGTAGTCCGCTGTCGCACCAGTTGTTGGCGTTGCCATAGCAACATAGCACAACCTCCTCTAATGTAAAATGAATGGGAATCCGATTACTGATGACTGTCTTCGAGTCTGTGTAACATCAGTAATCGGGTTGCTATTCATTTCACATTGTAGCGGGCTGTTGCAATAGCAACATCACCTGCTGGTAGGACAGCTGAGTGGCAGTTCATTTATCAGTAACATGTAATCTACAATGTATATCAAAATTATCAACGTTCAAATCGGTTTCAAAAATAGGATGCTGACTGTAGGTATGTAAGCGTTTCATCTTTTTTTTTTCCTCCAAGGTTTTATGTATCGTGTGCATTTTACATATTTTGGAATTGTGCTATTTTAGCCGGATTAAAAGGATCAGCATTTTAATTTATTTGGATTATGATTGGATGCCTATTTTATTGCCAAAAAACGTTTATTAAACTATAATAGATTGTATAGGGCATAAAATAAAACATGATGTATGAATGACGTCCTTACATGACAATTCGTCATTAAAATTAATAAAATTAAATTGATCACTACACTTTGCGACATGTAACAAGCAGTTTGCTACATGGGTGCTCAATTGCGACTGGAGTACCAATCACCGAAAAATAACTTCCGTTTCTCAAGAAGTTTTGAAATTAAGATTAAAATTTGGGGAATTTCTAATTTCATTTTCTTATAATCGACCCATTTAAATTAAACTGTCTAAAACAGTATTTAATTACATGGATGTTTATTCACACTGCTAACAAGGCGTAAAACCTACCGAGTGAAAAAAGTATCCAGGCCAGGGCTCGAACCTGGATCTTTGGTTCAGCGAACCAACGTTCTTCCACCTGAGCCCACCTGGAACGACACATCTAGCCTGCCACCCTTCGCTCTTAAATGTTGTAGACCGGTAGCCGGCAGCCCAGACAATCACCTCATCGAGTTCACGAATGAAATTCTAGGATTAGTTAAATCTTGATTCGCCTATTAAAACGCAATCGGTCTGCCAAGTCCTATCTTGGTGGAAAACACCTGAAAACTTGATTTTAACATGCTGACTCGTAGGTTTACTATTGTGTTTTCCTGCACCCAAAGGTATGAAACGTGGGGGACTGGGAGCAGGAAAACACAATGGTAAACCTACGAGTCAACCGCTAAAATTGGGTTTGCAGGTGTTTTCCACCAAGATAGGACTTGGCAGACCGATTGCGTTTTAATATGTGAATCCAGATTTAACTCATTCTGGAATTTGAGCCGTGAACTCGATGATTTGATTGTCTGGGTTGCCGGCTCCCGGTCTAGAGGTATGGCTGCAACAGCAGCACAAGATAGGATAACTTCATGAACGACAATCCTGCGGCAAACATGAGTCCAAATTAATACAGCATCGATAATATGTATACAAGGTGTTTCTAAAAGAATATTGGGGTTTTAACGCTTGGTAATATTTATTACATAAAACTTAAAATTATAATTAATACATAAAATGAAAGAGCAACTCAAACAGTTTTACCTACAAGCTTATAAGCGTTCAATGTGAGCCCCTTTCGCCACACGGCAAGCATCAAGTTGATAGCTCAATTCTTCCCAAACATTGATGAGTGTTTGTGGGGTCATTGTTGCAACACCTACAATGGTCAACTGGTAGTGGAGGCACATACACACGATCCTTTATGAACACCGACAGGTAGAAATCACATGGCGTCAGATCGAGTGAGCGTCTGAACAGAACGTCTTTGCTAATCAACGTTTGGGAAGAACTGAGCTATCGACTTGATGTGAGCCGTGTGACGAAAGGCGCTCACGTTGAACACTTGTAAGCTTGTAGGTAAAACTGTTTGAGTTGCTCTTTCATTTTATGTATTAATTATAATTTTAAGTTTTATGTAATAAATACAGTAAAACCTCCCTAAAGCGACCACGTTCCGTTCCAATAAAAATGGGTCGCTCCGAGAGGTGGTCTCTTAATAGAGGTCATGTTAAATCTAGATTTTAATTGTTGAAAAAAGGTATCAATTAATGTTACTAAAATTTATTTTTCACATTAGGAAAAAATATAAAAATTTAAGTATCCAAACAAAAGTTAATTACATAAGTTAATTACTGCAGAGTTTAAAAAATGAATACATTGACGTTCGCTTTCATTTTACGGTTTTATCTTTTAAAACTTTTATTTCCCAGTCCTTACGAAGTTCAGTAAATAAATGCAATTTGTTTTGGACGGGAACAAATAATGACGATTTCATTAACTTGTCTAATTCTTTGAGTTTCCCAACAGGATACGGCAGGGGAGTTTATTGACCCTCATTCTTAATTTGTCATCAGAGTTAAATTCATTTCCTAAATAGGCACAAAAGGGTTTAAGCACTTAAAAGTTACCGGAATAAAAAAAATTCTAAACTTAGTTTAGAAGTTTGATGAATAATGCTCTCTCCGGAATTATTTTACTAATAAAACCTTCTTCAAGCGACCAGGAAAAAACGGAATATTCTTCAAAACATTGGTCTCTCATGGGGGGAGTTCTTCTGGGATGGTCTCTGAATGGAGGTAATATTAATATTGAGCCTATGGGAATAAATTTCGTTCCATGAGAAAAATGGTCGTTCTGGGAGGTTTCACTGTAGTACCAAGCGTTAAAACCCGATATTCTTTTAGAAACATCCTGTATAATAATATTTAACGATGACTTACGCCCGAGAAATCTATATTCCATTACATGAATTTTTATTCACATTGCTAACAAGGCGTAAAACCAACTGAGTGAAAAATATCCAGGCCAGGGTTCGAATCTGGGTCTTTGGTTCAACGCACCAAAAGATGGAAGAGTTTTGATGTGCTGAACCAAAGACCCAGGTTAGAACCCTGGCCTGGATGCTTTTTCCCTCAGTTGGTTTTACGCCTTGTTAGCAATGTGAATAAAAATTCATGTAATGGAATGTAGATTTCTCGGGCGTAAGCCATCGTTAAAACTTATTATATGTCTAAAGTTGTATTTTTATTTATTTATTTTAAGAGCCTACACTAGTCACTCAAAAAGACACGGATGATAATGTTAATCTTATGGGGAAGTTATTTTCAAATATCTCGTTTGAATTTTGATATTTTCGAATGATTTTTTTTTGCATAGGATAGCTGAGGACGATCTACAACCGGGCTAATTTTTACTTTTTTGATTTTGGTTTTATATTTTTTTTATTACTTTTACTTTCGGAACCGGTTCTGAAATTGGACCTATCTTAATATAAAAAAGTCCACTATTTTATGCTTTGACAACACATCTAACAGTAACATAAAATTAACGTAACAGGCTTTTTGTTTTATTTTTCTTAGAGCTTTGTTTTAGTAACACATCTACATAAGTTTGAATTCATAAAATTGCCTCGGAAAATAACGTATTTTAAAAGCATACAAAATACGGTCACGTCTATTCTATATTGGTGCAATGCAGGAATGTACGACTAGTAGAAATACCTTGAATACTATGAAGGGTACTTTCTTTTGATACGGGGCCTTGGCACTTTAAAAGTAAATTTGGCGCAATGGCGGACTTTAAAACGATGCGATATGTTGCCGAATGATAAAATGCTACAAAAATAAAATTGATGAAATATTGCGATTGCAAATGTGGGTATTAAAGAAATTTCTTCCAACTTTATATTTTACTTTAGTGGCTTCTTCTTGTCTATATTAGATAATTTTTTTCTGAATCTATATATTAAATAAATTAGGTAAATATTGAAAAAATTCCTCGTGCGCATAAAACAGTAAATGTAGGTTGTCAAAATTTCTCTCGGTATATTTTTGTTAGCCGGTCGCAAATCTCGCCAACAGTGTTTTTTTTTTCTCCCAGGCAGCAGCCATTATTTTTTGCGTGTGCTAAATTAAAAAAGTGTTTTAATGTTGAAATACAATGGTTTGATATATGATATCTTTTCTTCTTTTTTTAATGAAATAGTTAAGGCATGTATTTTAAATGTATTGAGCATATGAATTTTTATTTATGTATCATAAATGAAATGAGTTGATGAAATAAATAAATATGAGTAATAAATGAAATAAATGCAATACTAGAGATGGCGGTGGAAATAATGTTAAGTGATTTAATACCCGCGCCTGGCTAACATAAAAACATATTTCTCTCTTAAGCCAAGGCCATTTTATTAATCTCGCCAAGTACCATTATTTTTAATCGATAGTTATAATTAAATTAGAGATACAAAATCATACTTAAAGATCTTAGAGTTTTTATTACACAATAATTCGTTTAATGAATTGAACAGATTGCTAAAACATTACGAATTGGTTGAAAATGAGAGCTATTATTGCCGTATAAAAGCTATGCCAAAAATACAATCGTTTGAACAAGTACCGAAGAATATTTACTGTTTAAAATTTTTTCTATATGTTAAACCTTTTTCTTTATTTTATTTTCCTTTTTGAAAGTTAAATATGTGACTCAATTTGAAATATTTCGAAAATATTTTACTTTTATAGCACTAAGAATTCAATATTAATATATAAACTGAATCTACCCCCTGTTTACTGAAAATAAAATCTGCACTACTTGATTATCCCGTCGACCAATTTCGCCAAATTAAAAAAAAATCGCCCAAATTATACAAATTGACATAATTTTTATTTTAAATAATGAAAGAACATCAAAATTAGTAAAACATTAATAAAAATAGAAATAAAACGTCGAATTAAAAATCACTTGGTGACGCACATGTTTAATGTCAAGTGAATGTGACATTTACGATCATCCGTTATTGGCATTCAATCTTACAGTTTGGCAATAGTTTTTTTGGTCGACGGCATAATCAAGTAGCACCAAATAATCTAATCGTACCTTTTTTTCTTCTTCACTTTACAAGGGTAACAGCAGAAAAGTTCACTCATTCGCTTGCGGAAAGTGCCCTTCTTCTTTTCCTTGATTGCTTCTTCCACAGGATAGCTGGATGGAGTCTGTAAAGGCAAAGGTGTTAGTGCACGTACCTCCTCTGCTGGTTCTCCGTTATCACTGCTAGCCTCCTGCAAAGGCAAAGGTGTTAATACACTTACTTCAGGGACAGATGACTCCACTGTTTCCAGTTCGACTACCTCCAATGCTGATGCTGGCACGACACGCTGGAAAATTTCCTGGTCGATCCAGAATCCCTCGGCGTCTTCCTGCGTTTCTTCTTCCCAGCAGTCCCGGAATCTTGGATTAACAGGAACGAACTGAAAGAAACAATCAGAGATATCATTAGTAGCCATACTTACATCTGAATCTTCATCAGTTTCACCACTTTCACTTCCGTCATCTTCAATGCTGTCTTCAGCCAACAGAAAAGAAACTAGAAAAGAAAAAAAGTTAGCAAAACAGAATAGCATAAAATAATACACAAAGTAAAAAAAATCGATTACTTCCATTATGATTGTAAGATCTGAAAGCAAAACCACTTATAAATTGCAGCAAAATATCCAAGAGTTATAGCAGAGATTAACAATTGATTTCACAAATATAGCTTAGATAAATGATTGTTGCCAGATAAATTTTAAATTTTTGACAAATGTCTGTTGCCAGATAAAAAAGGCTTTCAATAATAATAATTGCGTGCAACAATGACATAATGTTACTTGAAGCGAAACAAACGAAAGGAATCCTGCACGTGAAAATGTAAACAACTAAACAAATATAAAGCAGGTAATTTTCCGTACAAAAGATACAAATAAAGTTTGAATTTTAATGAATGCGGTAATAAAATAACAGTTTTAAATTGAGATGTGGAGAATTTGATTTAATTTTCTCTCTATAACATAATATTGAATTTGCCTTATCTCAATCCACCCATCAGTACAATGCTTCTGTCAGTGAAAATGACGCCATTTTTACTCATTAACAAAACAACTGATGACAATTTATTTCCATTCATATAACTCAAATATTTTAAAGCAATTGCGTTAAACGATGACCGAATCTGTTAATGGTAGAATGATTCCGATGATAAAAAAGGCATCATTTTCAAAAGTAAACAACATTTTCATCCATGAAAATAAATACCATAACTATGTCAATATGATGTCATATTGAGTTCAATAACGTTTATTTCTGTGTGTATCCAAGCAGCCTACTATTTATTTCAACGAGTTAATGCTCGTTGATTTATTTAAAGATGTTCGGTATACATGGAGTAAAACGCTTTTGAAAATTACTTCTTTTCCATATAATCGTAATGAGAACAATTTAAACATTTTAAAACGATTGCCGTAAATGATTCAGTAATCCCGATGATGAAAATAAAAATGCGTTAAACGAACACATTTAAACAATATATAGTAGTTCAATCAAGTTTAAAATAATCGATTTTATTCAAGAAATGCAAACATTTCTTCTCAAATTTAATTCAAAATATAATATTCACATTTTACATCTAACAATCAAATAATGTCTTATTAAAAATATCTCTACTATGTAATAATTTTTACCCTCTATTATTCTATAAGTGTTAAAAAAAACCAACCATTATTTCATAACGGCGAAATATCCCTGTAACTAAGTTTAAATTTCTGAGCTTTCTGCACAAGAAATTTTACAAGGCTTACCAATCTCCCACCTGAAGAAAACCCCTGTCTTCATTTTAAATTCCCTCACTACCAAGTGCTCCCTGGTCGAGTGGTTACAATGGTCTCGTGATGCGCCTCCCAAGTTCAAAACCAAGTGAATCCACGGAAGAAAGAAAGATGTACTCTTAAAAAACTCCTTTTTTTAGGTTACGGAAATTTTCTGTCCTAGAGCTGAGAGAAAGGAACGGAAATTTCTTCAATTCTCGGTTATATACCGGTAGCAGTGCTGCCAGGAATGTTTCCGTGAATTGAAGAAAGAATTTCTGAACGTGTAGGTTCAAACAGAAAAATGAAAGGCTCTCAATTAGACCAGGAGGCTGAAGCACAGACCATCACTTCATCGAGTTCACGGCTGAAATTCCAGAATTAGTTAAAACTCGCTTCGCATATTACAACGCAATCGGTCTGCCAAGTGCTATCTTGGTAAAAAAACACCTGGAAACCCGATTTTAGCGCTTGCCTCGTAGGTTTACCATTGTGTTTTCCTGCGTCCAAAGGGGCTGGCAGCAGGAAAACGCAATGGTAAACCTACGAGTCAACTGCTAAAAGCGGCTTTTCAGGTGTTTTCCACCAAGATAGGACTTGGCAGACCGATTGTGTTTTAATATGTGAATCGAGTTTTAACTAATTCTAGAATTTCAGCCGTAAACTCGATGAGGTGATTGGTTGTAATGCTGTCTTCCAGTCTATATAGGAGGCTCCTTTGAAAGTGACCACACGATGAAGTACTATAAAATGTAATTTGTACATAAAATTAAAACCTATTATTGTGTTAACCTTTATCTGAAGTTTAAAAAAGAATGAATCTATTTTGTTTTTCCTTCATCATCTTACCTAGTATGTACGACCTTTCGTTCAACAAAAATGAATTCCGATTCGCATGACACTTATGTTATAGCGCCTTAAAAGGTCTAGTCACTTTAGATCCCTGTTTGTTAATCTAAATGGCCAGTCCCCTAAAATTTAAATTTCAGCGAAAGGGCTCTATTTGTAGTGTTGTATTAACTCAACAGGTTAAGGTAAAAATTATATTTAAGCAATTGCTTTTTTTTAAACAATATATTTATTGTTAAATTATAAAACAAAAATTTTAGAATCTTCTACGCATGCCCAGTTAAAAATTATTTCATACAAATGCCCATATCTCATCAAATATTTAATATATACATGTTTTAATTGCGGAATACTGTTGCTACTGTTCTTTGTCAGGTTTTCGGAAAGTTGTGTTAAATTTGGTTGAAAACTTTGTATGCTATAAACCGAAAACTTTTTAATTTTTCACAGACACAATAACATCTTCACGAATATGAGTGCTATGCTTACACAAATGTACACAAACGTTGAACAGTACCCAAATAGTCAATTAACGTAGTGACAAACTATTTTCAGCATTTTCTGTTAAATAGATCTAACAAAAACATAGCTGTGAAAAAAGGGAGCCAAGTTCTGTAAAGACAATGGCAAGAAAAGAAGTGATATCTAAGTGGGTGCCAAGTTCAAATAAAATTCACTTAAACTTACCTACTGAAGTATTATAGCATTTTTTAAATTGTTTAGAAATAAAAATTATTGATAGCATATTAATAATAAATCTAGAACTTGGCAAGTTTTTACCTGCGAGTCATTTATTTTTATTAATGACATTATATCAAAAGTTGTTATTTCATGTTTGGAAGCCTTCATTTGAGAGAGCTCCTTCCCCTTGAAGGGTGGTGGGATAAAATATATCCCACTTAATTTTAACTGCAAAATGCCTCATTGACACTGGAATTCAGGACTAAAAAGATTAATTTCATTAAATACGTGAAAAGAAGCTTTTACCCATTTTGAAATAAATTTGTTTTTGAATTCTGGTGTGATTCAATCATTTCAGCATGTCACGAATAAAAGCCCTTTGCCCCTGAAGGGTTAAAGGGGTGCAGTCTCTAGAGGGATGACCAAGAACAAGCGTAAGGGTATCTGTCTCTGTCTCAGGCCTTTTAGTCTGTTTGCATTGAGGTTTCCGAAGAGTGCGTGCTAGAGTGATAACCAAACACGAGCGGAAGGTATTTGTGTATTTATTGGTTTATCAAATCTTTAACATCAGTCATTTGTTTATAATAATAACTATATTAATTTTTTATGACATTGTTGTTAATATTAACATAATTTTACTAAGACATGAAATTGATAGGCATAACATTTATCAAAAACTTGCCAAATTCTAGATATATTATTAATATGCTATCAATAATTTTTATTTCAAAACAATTTAAAAAATGCTGTAATACATCAGTAGGTAAGTTTAAGTGAATTTTATTTGAACTTGGCACCCACTTAGATATCACTTCTTTTCTTGCCATTGTCTTTACAGAACTTGGCTCCCTTTTTTCACAGCTATGTTTTTGTTAGATATCATTACTTTTTGTAAAGTTACAATGTATTTAGACACTTTGCTTAATGCTTTTTAATGCGTTTACATGTGACTATTTTATTCACCAAGCAACATTCAATTTTAATTTTAATTTCCGACAACAAACTATTTGGCTGTCAATTTGCGGGAAAAATCTATATTTTAATACTGCTACATTGAATGCACGTTTTAAAACGAAATGTATTGATTCGAAATTTTTATTGTTTCTGAAACAATAATTCCTATTAAATTCCTATATTAAATTTTCCTATTAAATTTTCCAATTAAATATCCTATAGCTGGGCCTGCTTTTTTGTACTGAAAGTGAAAAATAAAGTCATGTGCTTATGTGTACTATATATCATTCATCCATGGGTACCGGAAAAAAGGCAGTGCAGAGGAATGGCATTGCACCTTCCTGGATTTTCAAATTTAATTAACTAAATATCCCTTTCTCTGATGATTTTGAACATAAAAAGTGGGTAAGTGTGATCACAGATCGCACAGAGGGTTTCGTTTAATATTCCTTTCAAAACACTTTATCCTTTTCAAAAATCTGTTAGTTCCACATTTCGCAACCAGGGGCGCACTCTATTCTAAACAAACCTCTATCCAAACGAAACTCTGTTTTACATACTATCCGTAAATATATTAGTCGACGATATTGAGCCCATAGCACCCGAGATAAGTAGGCGCCCCTGGCGGTAAGAAGTGGAACTAAAATATGTAAGGCTATGGTGCATAATATGAAAGAATGGTCAAAGGAGTGTCGGCAAAAGTTGGAAAAGTGCTCCCCGGGTGAAAAAGGCGGAGGTTAGAAAAATTGCTTAAAATACACAAGTTAGAGCCCGGAGGAGTAAATAATGTAAGACTTTTTGAAAATTTTATGATTTGTCGTGTGGTCTGTGGTATTCAGCTATATGTATGCAAAAAGTCACGTCTCCAACTTAATTAGGGGCTCCCTTAGAAAGAATTGCTTAAAATACATATGTGGTAGCTCAAAGGGTTAAGCGTAAGACTTTTTCAAGATTTTATGATTTGTCGCCTGGCCTCCGGTGCTTTGCTATAAGTATGCAAAATTTCAAATCTGCAATTTAATAAGGGGCTCAGTTAGAAAGAATTGCTTAAAATACGCATGTGGAAGCCCAAAGGGTTAAATGTACGACTTTTTTAAAATTTTATGATTTGTCATTTGATGTGAGGTGTTCAGCTATAAGTATGCAAAATTTCACGCCTCAACCTAAATAGGGGCTCACTTGAAACAATTGTTTAAAATACACATGTGGGAGCCCAAAGGGTTAAATGTACGACTTTTTGAGAATTTTATGATTTGTCGTTTGATGTGAGGTGTTCAGCTATAAGTGTGCAAAATTTCACCCCTCCAACCTAATTAGAGATTCACTTTGAAAGAATTGTTTAAAATACACATGGGGAAGCCCAAAGGGTTAAATGTACGACTTTTTCAAAATTTTATGATTTGTCGTATGATGTGTGGTGTTCAGATATAAGTATGCAAAATTTCAAGTCTCCAACATGTATAGTTTCTAATAAAGGGCTCCGTGACGGACAGAATATCTCAATTTGTTGATTTTCTGTAAGCAAGTAAACCCAGATAAACCCCCAGTAAGAAGATAGATTTACAATGGAACTGTATGGGAATTTGGCGAAATATTAGAAATATCGCCAAGGTGGCGTCACTTTTGGCGACTAATTTTGGTCGCCAAATTTGGCGATATATCGCCATGTTGGCGACAAACTTGGAGGTATTTGGCGACAGAGCAGCGTCCCCTCCGACGGCAAATTAAAATTTCGCCTAATAGACGTAATGTTAAAGTAAAAATGGGCACCCCCAGGTGGGTAATTCATCGATTTTCACAATTTTTTTATTTTTTTCCTTAGTTTTATAGTATAAACTAACTTCGCACCAAATTTGAAGTCTGTAGCTGCAGTAGATATACGAGATCTTTTTGATGAGTGAGTCAGTCAGTCAGTGGTAAAATTATCGATTATCAGACATTTTCAAATGTCATTATCTCGGAAACTAATTATGCGTTATTTATAAAATTTTGGATTTTAGGTAATTAGGGTGGCCTTACTACACATTTCGTATAAGAAGTACGTAGGTCTCATAGATTTTCAGTAGTAGAGCATTGAAATTTGACGAAAACAGCTCGAAATGGTTCGTGTAAATAACACACGGCTATGTCAGGCCAACTTGGCTGACACACTGCCGTGTGTCTAGATGATCGCAAATATTATTTTATTATTAAATTTATTCTTAGCCCCCTAAATGTCCTTCCGACTAAATCTTCACCGAGAAATATGAAATCAAATATGTTCTTTACATCCCAGACGTTCAAGAACAATTCGCGAATAATTTTGGTAGATATTCGAAAAACCGTGTACAATCGAAAGCATCCAGTCCCTGTTCCTTAACTTTTGTATGCCATTGTATTACGCCTATCCCCCCCCTCTCTCTCTCTCTCTCTGTATATATATATATATATGTGGCGACAGGATATGGACTCTGTACCGCAAAGCTTAGCAAATTCTTTAATGAGGCTCCGGATGATCAACCTCAACTGCCAAACAATAAGAAAAGCGTCCTACAATAAAATTCGTGAGAATGAGAGAGACGACACTTGATTGCGCCTGTGAGTAGACGTGCTACTGCCGACGTCGTGTTCGACGGGAAACCAGGTCAGGCGGACCTGGGGTAAGCGGAATGTCTCTGGTCAACTAAATCGGGCCTTAGTAATGTTTTATAGGCAGACGGCCTATTTCCATATTTCATATTTAACTTAAATGTAAATAATCCGTGTTGTATATATATTCATCCACATATCCAAGAATATTAAAGTTTGTCAAGATTTCCCTAAAAATCTGCCTGGACTATTATTACTCTAGACAACCGACCCAAAGTAGTATATTTATACTGCATATATATATTTCAGTGCAAGTATCCACATTATGAATAAGGGTATGATGGTCAAAGTTCGAAATTTTCAGTTCAAATATAGAATAAAAAGTGTGCTAAAGAAAAAGAAGTCATGGGTATCCATTCCGTATTTTTGAAAACAATTACTTGCTTTAATTTAAATGCGTCGAGCGTAATAGGTTCAGTAGAGAGTGGGTAGCTAAGCCCATCGTGAACAAGTCCAATCTTCCATAAGAACTATTTAAGACATGGTTAAATACGCCTTCGTTCGACGACGCCCCGGTAATTTCAAGTACCACTAAGAGGACCACCATAATGTGGGAAGAACAAATAATAATGCACCTGACACAAGATTTTCTTTTCCTTTTTTTGAAATGCAGTAATGAGATAATGAGAGAAATGAAATAATAGCGTATTACTGATAATTGCTAGTTTAAGAAACCTTGTAGGAATCATGCTTTTCTATATTTTTTAATTGGATAATGAGAGATTTTATTTGCAATGCCAATTTTGGCATTGAATGGCGCAAAGTTTCGTGAGTTAATTTGTTTCCAGAGATGGCATTTAACGAAACTGTATTCGTTTTTGTATTTTATGAAAGTAACAAAAAAAAAATAAAATATAATCTTATACTAAAATCTTATAATAAAATTTTATTACTTACACCTTCTATAGATGAAAGCGCTTCCATTTTAAGCCTTTTTTGGTCGAATCGCGAAGGATTCCTATTGATTTATTTGGAATTAATTATTTTCATTGGCAGTTTCTGATAAGCAGTTACAATTGCTTTTGTTCGACTCTAACAGGCCGAATGGAGAAGTTGAAATAGAGAGATCATTTCAGATATACTGTGGGTTTTAATAATTTATTGAAGGTCTCCATCATCAGGATAATATTTTTATTACGTACGTATTTGTGCTTTAATAATGATGAGTTTTGCATGCTATGTGTTTTAGTAACGCTTTGTGATTACGGAAATGTTTCAACTATAATTTTTAATAAATTGTTTTCGCTTTATTACCCTAGTATTTTCTTTTCCATCTTTTTTTTTTTTTTTTTTTTGACTTAATAAACTAAAACAAGATGAGCAAAACACCACTTTTTCACATTAAAATACTATTCTTATTTAATCGAAAAATTTCGGTCATTAAATAAAGAGAAGATTTCATTTAAAAATTAGTGGTATTTAAAAGGTTTTGAGTAACTGAGTTAGCAAACTGTACTTGCACGTGTGGTGTACGGACAAAACTGTTAAGGGGTCGTTTCACTAACACTCCTCGATCGTGAAGTCTCGTGTTAAACTATGAGAAAGCTTAAATACGCGATGATTCATTACCTAATATAATGATCGAAATACGCTTTTCACCATCCGAAAGTAAACGTCAGATGCCGACGAGGTGAGTTTTTAAAAATTAACTCTTTCAATTAAGTATTTACTTCTATCTACACTCATGTCCAAAATTAAGGTCACAAACATGTTTTTCAAATTAATTGTAAAATATCTAGCAGGAAAATTGGATAGAATTTGTAATTTATATATTTTGAAGAAAGGGTAGTACAATGTCAACCTTCAATTTAGAAAAAGAAGTTGTTTAGTGTTAGTATTTGCAGAACAACTGGAACTAGACCGTTTAAGCATCTGGACTTTGTTGCCACAAACATTTATTGACACCCTCATAAACAGTATGAGAGCTCGTTGTGAGGCTTGTATAGCAGTGCACGGTGGTCGTTCTCCGTATTAGATAGACTTTTCCGGAGATAAATGCTTTATCTCTGACTCATAACTTAATACTTTTTGACATATCCTATTTCTTAATTCACAATTAAAATCTTTTCCATATTGTTATGTTGCTATATTCTTTCTCCCATTGTAATATACCTCTGTGCCCAATTTCGTGGCAACACAGTCATCAGTTTTCACAGATTTTATTTTTATGACCTTAATTTTGGATATGAGTGTACTATCTATATAAAATGCAAATGTGAATTTCGTTCCGGCTGTTTATAGCTTGGGTTCTGCTGATTGGATTTTGATGGGACTTATACTATTAGTAAGATAATTTATCGAGGAAGGTTTTAGTATAAAGCATATCGTTTATGTTGCTTATTTATAGAAGTATGGGGGAAAGTCCTGTAATCAGATGAACTTGAGTATGGAAGAGTAGCCTTTTAAAAAAGTTCTATTGGGCGAGTTTTGTTGAGACTTGTATTGTTAGCTCATTTTTCAGGGATGATTTTAATATATATTGCATATCGTTCTATCATTCTTTATCAAATATTTCTGTAAATGATCAACTAAAAGAGTTTGTCCTTAACAGGCCAAATTTTGTCTGACACATTAGAAAATTTAATAGCGCAATGACGTTCATATCGTTTTAAGCAATGTTTAAGGACATTCCAGGTAAAGGTGCATATTACTTTAACTCTTTCAGAAGCAATACATTTCTGCTCCAAAACTGTTAAAATAATTAATTGACACCACAGTTTGCGAACAAATTTATTTAAAACTATTCAATCGCTGTTCTTCACGTAATGAGCAAAATTGTACTAAAAAATTCGTGGTGGCATTTGGCAGACTGAAAAATAAATTTAGACATTTGCACCATGCAAGCGGCCCCCCCAAAAGAGTTTTTCAGGGCTGTGGAGTCGGTGGGAAAAATGGACGACTCCGACTCCGACTCTTTCGCTCAAAAATGGGCCGACTCCGACTCCGACTCCGCAGCCCTGGTTAAAACACGAAGTCAAATTCACCAACATGTTTCGTTTGATTCAAGGTTCGTTTGAACAAATCGTTCACCATAGCGGGCAAAGTCTGCTAGTGGTCATATAAAATCCTTTTTGAAAAAAAAAAAATGGCGCGCGAATGTAAAAAGGTTCTACATCACTGTGCTAGAGCTTATATTTTCTGATTAAGTCTTATTTTCTGGAAAACACAGTACTTAATTTTAAGCACTATGCCTTGTATTGGCCATCGGGACATAATTATACTCAACTATTCTGTATTCGAATTTCTGAAATTTTTTAAAATTTATTTTATCTTTCAATGTAATTGCTAGTGGGTAGATAGTGTTACGGATTCCATGTGTTTTAGTTCAACAATCAATAGAGCTCAGTTCTCGAATCCATTTCCTGCACCCTATTATAATCTCAGGGATAATATATTTCTATATATATATTTCTCTTGCGTGGCACTAAAATAAAGCTGGATTTGTAGCTTGCCATTTGGCAACAACCGCAGTAGCACAATTAATTTACCTTATAGTCCAGCAGGCAGTAGAGACCGTATAGGGGCTCTACCTAGCAAAATTCATGGTAGTTCTGGAAAAAGGCTTACTATATGTTTTTTGGGTCGCTGAATCCGAATTTGTAACTTCCCACCAAAATTTCCCCCGGCAACCCCCCCAAAAAGGTGTTGGCAGGTCCCTCTCTCCCCGTTTATCCTACGTCATAATGTCATATATCTTATTTGTTGCAAATTTTGTCTAGTTTCTGAATTTCGTAATGCTTTTCCCGTAAAACAATAAGAAATTTAAGTTAAAAACAACTATTTGGGGGGGGGGGGGAGCTCGGAGGGAAATTTTGGGGGAAGTTACAAATTCGGATTCAGCGACCCCAAAAACATAAAGTAAGCCGATTTCCAGAACTACCATTAATTTTTCTAGGTAAAATTCCCTATTGCCTGGACTATTATTACATTCCACCAATCAGAAGCGTGATTTCGTCACTTAAACTCGCATCATATTTAAAAGAAAATATCAATGGTTTTCATAAAATGTAAACATGTTAACACAGATTATTTTTTTGAGAAATAATATTAAGTAATCTGTGAAAATAAAATGTCTATGAATAATCTTTCATAGTAATCAATATGGAAAACGAAATGTTCCGATAAAGATAATGACGTCATTCGGAAAACTAAAGATGCATTTTCATCCATGAATTAAAATATTTTATTCTAACTCTTTCAGTAATGACGTCATATTCCTGATCCTTATTCCTATGCATAAATAAACTGGACTTTTGCTATTTATTTCAAGATTCTTGGTATACACAAAATAAAATTTTTCTGAAATTACATAATTTCTAATTAATTAAAATGAATCTTTAATGAAACGAAGGAATTTTAAAACAATTACTTAAATGACGTTTTAATCTCGGAAGGGATGAATGGTTCTGATGGTGAAAATGTTATATTTGAAAGAAAAGATTCATTCTCATATGGACTGCTAAGGTATCATGGCACACGGTAGAATTTTTTCAAACAAATAACCGATTTTTTCGAATGTTCTCCATATTGTGAAGGAGTTACCTCCCGGAAAAAAGCGCAGGAAAAGCCAGGAAATGCACAGGAAAGGTGTGTTAGGAACTGCCAATGACGTCATGAGCTTTAGATTCTATATAAAACTGAAATATTTTAGTACGATTTTGTCAATATGACGTCATATTCACTGGCCTTTACATGTAATTCAGCAAACTAAAATTCAACGCAGGAGCTATTTTTAAACACAGTACAATCTTTTGGAAGATGTAAGAATAGCAACTGCCATTGGTTCGTTTTACGGTCACGTGATGCATTCAAAAATCAGCTTTTTGATCAAAAGTTTCTTTTAGACACATCAAAAAACGTGTTCTTTACGTTTTGATAATTTGACAAGTATCTAAGAGATACTGTATTTTTCAAGTCGAACGCACTTTAGATAGTGTTTGCTGGTTTATATTGAACTATCTTGGTATCAGGTAGTGTTTTCCCAAGAGTTTTTGAAAGAAATTTAAGCCGTACTGTACAATATTATGCTCAATAAGTTTCAAATTTATTGTGTACCAAAATAATTTTTTTTTCAGTTAATTATTTTACATTTCAAAAATTGTTAAATTTCATAATATTAAAATGATTTATGCCTTTTGGTCGCACCAACTAAATGCATTTTTAATTGTGATTTCAACAAAGTTTTCAATTACTGTTTTTTTACCTTTTTTTAGGTAGCTTTCTTTACAAAAAAGCTACCTATTGCAGCCGTTCGGAGGAAAGCGATTTCAAAAAATTTTGGTATATTTTCATCGATCATGACCCCCAGACCCCGAAACCACCCTCCGTTCAAAATTGATATATATATATATATATATATATATATATATATATATCTGACCTATGTCACACTGTAACTCCCGTAATTATGAACCGATTTCGATGTAATTCGGTGTGTACATAGTACATACCAATGTCTCGACCGAGTTCGTTGGCCAGCTTCATCCTCCGTTTTGTTTCAAAATGGCGGCCATTTAAAATTTTAAAAAAAATTTAAAACTTGAAATGTGGTACCAAAAAATTAAAAATGGAAAAATATTTTTTTCTTATGTATTTGACCTTTATACAAAGATTCCGGAGCAGTTTTTGTTTCGTCTATATCTTAAAAAATGGCTGAGTTATAGCATTTTGAATTTCTAGCGTGGCTGACATTTTGAAACGTCCTGAATTTTGTCACGCGATAAAAGGCGTATTTATGAACCGATTTGGATGTAATTCGGTGTGTACATAGTACATACCAATCTCTCGACCGAGATCGTTGGCCAGCTTCATCCGCCATTTTGTTTCAAAATGGCGGCCATTTAAAATTTTTTTAAAAATTTAAAATTTGAAATGTGGTACCAAAAAATTGAAAATGGAAAAATATTTTTTTCTTATGTATTTGACCTTTATACAAAGATTTCGGAGCAGTTTTTGTTTCGTCTATATCTTAAAAAATGGCTGAGTTATAGCATTTTGAATTTCTAGCGTGGCTGACATTTTGAAACGTCCTGAATTTTGTCACGCGATAAAAGGCGTATTTATGAACCGATTTGGATGTAACTTCGTTTATACATAGTACATACCAATGTCTCGACCGGGTTCGTTGGCCAGCTTCACCCGCCATCTTGTTTAAAAATGGCGGCCATTTAAATTTTTAAGAAAAATTTAAATTTGAAATGTGGTACCAAACATTGAAAATTGAAAAAATATTTTCTTCTTATGTGTTTGACCTTGATAAAAAGATTTGGGAGCAGTTTTTGTTTCATCTATATCTCAAGAAATGGCTGAGTTATAGCATTTTGAATTTCTAGCGTGGCTGACATTTTGAAACGTCCTGATATTTCTCACGTAATAACAGGCGTATTTATGAACCAACTTGGATGTACCTTGGTGTGTACATAGTACATACAAATATCTCGACCGAGTTCGTTGGCCAGCTTCATCCGCCATCTTGTTTCAAAATGGCGGCCATTTAAAAAAATTAAAAAATAAAAAAATTTAAATGAGATACCAAAAATTTGGAAAATGAAAAAGATTTTTTTTGTATGTGTTTGACCTTAATACAAAGATTCCGGAACAGTTTTTCTTTCGTCTATATCTAAAAAAAAATGGCTGAGTAATAGCATTTTGAATTTCTCTTGTGGCTGACATTTTAAAACGACCTAATTTTTGTCACGCGATAACAGGCGTATTTATGAACCTATTTGGATGTTACTTGGTCTGTACATAGTACATACCAATGTCTCGACCGAGTTCGTTGGCCAGCTTCATTCGCCATCTTGTTTCAAAAGGGTTGCCATTTAAAAAAAATTAAATTTAAAATTCAAAATGAGGTATTAAAAAATTGGAAAATGAAAAAGATTTTTTTTATGTGTTTGGCCTTGATACAAAGATTCCGGAGCAGTTTTTGTTTCTGAAAATTTGTTCTTTTGTTGATATCTTAAAAAATGGTTGATTTATAGCACTTTGAATTTCTAGCATGGCTAACATTTTGAAACGATCTTGTATTTCTCATGCGATAACACACGTATTCGCCTATTTTGATGTAAGAAGGCATGTGGATAGTATACATCAACACCTCGACCAAGTTCGCTGGCCAGATTCATCAGCCATCTTGTTTCAAAATGGAGGCCATTAAATTAAAAAATATATATATATTTAAAGCGAGGTGCAAAAAAATTAGAAATTGAAAAAGGTTTCTTTCTTAAGTATTTGATCTTGATATAAGGATTCAGGAGCATTTTTTGTTTGTCTTTACCTTAAAAAATGGCTCAGATATAGCAGTTTCAATTTCTATTGTGGGTGACATTTTGAAAAATCTGATTTTTTGCATGCGACAGCACTCCTATATATTAACCGATTCCGATGTGAGTGAGCATGTGCACAGCAATTACTAAGGTCTTGACCAAGTTCACTGCTTAGCCTCATCCACCATGTTGTCTTAAAATGACAGGCACTTTAAGAAATTGCCGAATTTGGCAGCCAAATATAAGTTACTTTAAAGAAAAGCAGCTTGGATAAAGCTGACTAATTTCGCGAAATTCTCATTCATTATATTGATAAAAATTAGTATTGAATCTCCAATATTCGGTTTCCACTAAATTGAGCTTCGTGTGTTTGCATGATATAAGTTGGCTTTTTTTAAATAAGGATTATGAAAGCTACCTCTTCCTCCCGGCACTGGCCGGAAGGACTTTTTTTAATTTTATAAGTTAAAAGGATTTATGATAGTACTCATTATGGCTAGAGTTGCTGCAAAAAGTGTCGAGCAAGCAAAACGAGCTGGGAACGCGTAACGGTTCCAATGTGAATTGTGTCGCAATTCACTGGGGTTGGTGAACGTTAGTGAGCAGGGGCAGAGCCCCCTAGTATAAAAAAAATCCTACCGGCTCGACCTACAGGTGCATGTAGATTTCGAAGTTAAAAGTTAAATTTTTATTTTAAATAACGAAAGATAAAATAAATTAGAATAACATTAATAAAAATACAAATAAAGCGTCGAAATAAAAATCACTCGATGGCGTAAACGCGTGTAATTTGCTTAAAGCCAAGTGAATGTGACATTTACGATCAACCGTTACTGGCATTTAATCTTATAGTTTGGCGATCAATTTTTGGTCGACGGGATAACCAAGTAGTACCAATATTAGTTTTTGTTGCATTAAAATATCTCAATTTGTTGATTTTCTGTAAGCAAGTAAACCCTGTTAGTTTACAATGAAAGTCTATGGGAATTTGGAGAAATATTAGAGATATCGACAAGTTGGCGTCACTTTTGGCATTTTTCTTTTTTTCTTTTTAGGGTTCCGTTCATCTGGCGAAACCCTATTTGTCTCACTCTTCTGTCTGTCCGTCAAAGAGCCCGTTCTTAGAAACTATATATGTTGGAGAGTTGAAATTTTGCATACGTATAGCTGAACACCTCACAGCAAACGACAAATCATAAAATTTTGAAAAAGTCTTATATTTAACCCTCTGGGCTCTAATTAGTGTATTTTAATTTTTTTATTCTCACTGAGCCCCTAATTAAGTTGAAGACTTGAAATTTTGCATACTTATGGCTGAACACCTCGCATCAAACGACAAATCATAAAATTTTGAAAAAGTCTTATATTTACCCTTCTGGACTCTAACTTGTGTATTTTGAGCTTTTTTTTTTTTTTAACTGAGCCCCTATTTAATTTGAAGACATGAAATTTTGCTTACTTATAGCAGAACACTTGTGATCACACGAAAAATCACAACATTTTCAAAAAGTCTTATATTATTGACCCTTCCGGGCTCTAACTTGTGTATTTTAAGCAATTTTTCTAACTTAGCCCCTAAATCAGTTGGAGACTTGAAATTTTGCATACTTATAGCAGAACATTTGCGATCACACGAAAAATCATAACTTTTTCAAAAAGTCTTATATTATTGACCCCTCCGGGCTCTAACTTGTGTATTTTAAGCAATTTTTCTAACTTAGCCCCTAAATCAGTTGGAGACTTGAAATTTTACATACTTATAGCAGAACATTTGCGATCACACGAAAAATCATAACTTTTTCAAAAAGTCTTATATTATTGACCCCTCCGTGCTCTAACTTGTGTATTTTAAGCAATTTTTCTAACTTAGCCCCTAAATCAGTTGGAGACTTGAAATTTTGCATACTTATAGCAGAACATTTGCGATCACACGAAAAATCATAACATTTTCAAAAAGTCTTATATTATTGACCCCCCGCTCTAACTTGTGTATTTTAAGCAATTTTTCTAACTTAGCCCCTAAATCAGTTGGAGACTTGAAATTTTGCATACTTATAGCAGAACATTTGCGATCACACGAAAAATCATAACTTTTTCAAAAAGTCTTATATTATTGACCCCTCCGGGCTCTAACTTGTGTATTTTAAGCAATTTTTCTAACTTAGCCCCTAAATCAGTTGGAGACTTGAAATTTTGCATACTTATAGCAGAACATTTGCGATCACACGAAAAATCATAACATTTTCAAAAAGTCTTATGTTATTGACCCCTGCGGGCTCTAACTTGTGTATTTTAAGCAATTTTTCTAACCTCCATCCATTGCACCCGGTGGGTAGTATTTTTTAACTTTTGCCGACTCACCTTTGACCACTGTTTTATATTATGCACATAGCCTTATATATTTTAGTTCCTATTTTTACCGCCAGGGGGCGCCTACCTATCTTGGGTGCTATGTGCCCGATCCCCTCGACTAATATATCTATGGATAAGTTGTAAAATGGGGTTTCGTTCGGATAGAGGTTTGTGTAGAATAGAGTGCGTCCCCTGGTTGCGAAATGTGGAACTAACAGATTTTGGAAAAGAATAAAGTGTTTTGAAAGGAATATTAAACGAAACCCTCTGTGTGATCTGTGATCACACTTAACCGCTTGTTCTTTTTTCGTTACGATACGCCCTTTGATTAAATATATTTTGCTGTTGCAAATTTTACTCTATACAGTAAGAAAAATATAGATGTTTGTTAACCTGAAAAATATAATATAATTACGAACGAAAATACACCAAAACCCCTTCCGAGTTGCTCACGATTTCGAAAAACTTTCTTTATCTTAAAAAATCCTAGAAGCCAATAATTTTTCGACTTTAAAGAAGTAGTTATACAAATCTTTATCTACAGAAATATTATACTATAACCACGTGCTAAAATATACTATAACCTCTTCCGAGATACCCATGAGTACGGAAAACGTTCTTTGTCTTTGGAAACCTCAGAAACCAATATATCTATTTTAAGTAGAATTTATAAAAACAAAGTTTCTTTTGCTGCCACTGAATTTCGGAAACATTCCCGAGTAGTTTTTATGGTGTATCAATCCATTTTCTTAACCCGGAATATGTTTTTTTTTTATACCACACATTTTCAAATAAACATTTTCATGTTCAACGAACATGAAAACAACGATTGACTGTAAATGTCTGTAAATGTGACGATTTACAGACAAACATGATACATTAATAGCATTATCATTAACATTAAAGTTATTATTTTGTTACATTTGCATATGTATATACTTGCATGTACACATGAACTATTCCATGCAGGGTTGGCTTTTTACCGGTAAAAACTGGTTTTTACCAGGACATGGTAAGAACTAGGTTTTTACCGGTAAAAACCTGGGAAAAAGTGGTAAAAACCTAAGGATGCAATAAACTCTACTAGTCATTAAACTGTATTTAAATACCATTGATTGAAACTGTATTTTCATGTATTTGATAATATATATATAAGAGATGGGAAATAAAGAATTAATTCTCTAAAGTTGTTGATATAATACTTTAATCATATAAATTTTACCATATTTTCAATTCCCCATCTATAAATAGAACAACAGATGTTCAGTATCGGTTTCGCAAAGCAGGGTTTCCATTTCACTTGTACTCTAATATGATTGTTTATGGATGTACAGCACATTGGATGAACTTACTGGCAGAAAATAAAGCTCCAATATCTATTACTAAATATGTTGATATACAGAAGTATTTTCGAAATCATCATCTGATAAGTGAAACACCAGTTGCCAAGCGAAGTATGATGGAATAACCATATAGAATGTATCTCCGCATTTATAAGAACGAGTTGGAACCCGTCGAAATTCGACGAATTAAAATGTTTAGAATGGAACTGTTAAATCGAATTTATAATAAACCTACAAAAATAATTACAATAAAAAATTCATCTTGCATTGATTGTCTAACTCTTAAAACAAATAATGTTTTTAACCTAAAATTACCAAAATATTATTTTCACAAACTTCAGCTGCTTAAATTACACTACCCAACAAAAAAAATATTTTTGTCAGTTTCCTGGTTCTAGATAGTCAGTTCTTACTAATTTTGGGTTGAAAAAAACGAATATCTAAATGAAATTTTTTTATTAGCTCTTGTTTTCAAGATACAATACAGCCCACTGCAGAAAGGCACACAACATCCCACACATCGATTTAAAAGGAAATCGAAGAAGAAAAAAATTCATATGTAATAAATACAATACAATAGGCATGTTTCATTAAACAATGTTCATTTTTCAGAAAGCAGTGATTGTTTTTAGCCTATTCTTGCAAACGTTTCCTTTTGAATTGCTTCTTGTATGTCAACGCCGGAGCATCTCTTGTAACAGTTTAGCAGTAGTCGGCCAGCATTGATTCTTCCCAACGACCCTGATATCTGCGTTCCATTACAGAGATATCTTTGTGAAACCTTTCACCGTGCTCATCGCTTACACCTTCCACCTTTAGGGGAAAAAATCAAGATGGGAGTGGAGGAAATGAAGTTTCAGAGATATGTTGCATCCAAGGTCATGGTACTTTTGTAGGAGTTGTTTCACCAATTGTTGATCGTTCTCGGCTTTTCTGTTGCCTAGAAATCCTCGTACCACGCCTTTTAAGGCTTCCCAGGCTGTTTCTCTTTCCCTTCCAAAACTTTATCAAAAGCAGGGTAATTCATTATTGTGCGTATTTGAGGGCCCACAAAGATTCCCTCTTTAACCTTTGATTCAGTCAGTCTTGGAAATTTCGCTCTAAGGTAATGTAAAACCTCTCCATCCTTGTTCGTGACTTTCACGAAGTTCTTCATTAATCCCAGCTTAATGTGCAGGGGTGGAAGCAGAATGTTTTTTGGATCAACTAGAGGCTCATTTTCGACATTTCTCTCCCCGGGATTTAGATTTCTTGAAGGCCATTTATCTTTTATGCTGTGAGAATTTCTATCTCGACTGTCCCCAAAACACAGAAAACAGCAGTACTTGGTATAGCCTAATTGCATTCCCAGGAGTAATTACTTTACCAATTACTTTCAAGTCACCACAAATCTGCCATTTATGATCCTCGTATTTGATTGACTCTAAGTAATTTCACGTTCCCGTAAGTTTCCTGCATGTGAACGGAATGTCCAATGGGAAGGGAAGGAATAACGTTGCCGTTGTGTAGTAAGACTGCTTTTAAACTAAGTTTGGAAGAGTCTACAAATAACCTCCACTTCCGTGGATCATGAGTTATGTCCATGGAATTCATCAAACCATTAACATCAGTACCAGCAAACCCATGTTCTTTCTTCTCAAAGAAATGAAGAAGATTCTTGTGACGAGTCCTGTATTCTGTGATCTTGACTTCTGGTTGGAGTAGATGCCATTGCTTCAGTCTTGATGCCAGAAGCTCTGCTTTCTCCTTTGGCAAGTCACGATCTCTTACGAGATCATTCAGTTCTGTCTGATTTAGTCTGTGAGGCTCATTCAAATCTTCTGCCTCGAAATATAGGTCATGGGAAGTCCCAGGTCTAGTGACTTCTTCTTCTACAGCATCATCCTCTTCAATCTCATAATTTTGAGGTGGTTCAGGAATTGCAGATTAGCCGAGTGAGGAACGTGCCGAATGGCTGATGTACACTGGGATACTGTACCGATTCCTTCTTCTTTTTTATCCAACCTCGATTCATGGATGGCGTCATGCAGAAATAACAATTGTCAACATGGTTTCTTGGCTCACGCCAAATCATGGGTATAGCAAACTTCATTTTTCGTTTCTTCCCATTCAGTCACTCTCGCAGTCTAACTGAGCAAGAATTACAACAAACATGTGGGGCCCAAGGTTTATCCTGGTCACCTATCTTCATACCGAAGTAATGGAAGTAAGCTGTCTTTACAACTGTGCTAATGGTACGCTTCTGGGCTTCAAAAGTTATTTCACTACAGATGTAACAAAAGTTGTTGACCTTTAGTTGTAAGGCGAATAGCAGAGAATGTCACTTGAATCGTGCACTGTTATCTTTTTTCATTCTACTGACGCTCTCACCGGTTCAAAAGACGGTCAGTCCCAGGGAAGGTGCTTCCATCTGCTGAGGAAAAATAACGTCAAAAAGATTCCACACAGAGAATGCAGTTGAGAGGAATTACAGCTATTAGGAGTACCAACTTCCGAGCATTGAATTTCCCATAAAACAGCCATAGTGAAATTTCTCAAGTTGGTTCCTATCTTGAAAACAAGAGCTAATCTCAACTTTTTATGTTGATTTTCGTGTTTAGCGAGACAAAATACTTCGGAAATAACTATTTTCGAGCCCGAAACATTTTTGATGTTGGGTAGTGTTATTGGAAAATTAAACTGTATTATAATACGTAATCAAGATGAATAATTATGTTGAAGTTATCGATTGAGGCTTTTATGTTTGTTTTTACGGGATGAAAAATCAGTAAACAGGATTTCGCTTTGTCACATCATAAAATTTTCTCCCGTAAAATCTAAACTGTACGTTATTTCCACATTCTCAAAATTTACATACGAACCACTCAAATTCATAATTTAAAAGTATTTTAACGCGCAATACATTATTAAAGAATGTATTTCCAAACTTAAAGTCACGTTTGTCCGATACAACTTTTCATGTGAACATTCGCACAAAATTTAGGTTCTAATCTCAGTACCCGCGAACATTTACCATTCAGAAATTTGCCTTTCGTTGCCATAGTAATGGCCATTTAGTATTGGACAAATATGTAGTTTTATCAAAGAAAATGATAAATTTGTTTTAAACATGACATCATTTTTACTCACTGAATCATTTTGCCTAGCGTCTCAAACTCAATATAAGCGTAATGTAAAAATATTGAAATATCTTCTTCAAAAATTGATTTATGAAGAAGAATGCGTGTTTTTTTTTAATGGCTGACATCATTTTCTGTTCAAAAATTAGAAAAAAGTTACTTTTATTTGCAATGTGAAAATGGCATCAATAAGAATATTATCAATAAAAATAAATAAACCATGACTATTTTCCCCTTTCTTTAAAAAAAAATGGTGTGCATCAGTTGCCACAATTACAAAATTGGTGTTAAAAACTATAAAAATATTAATATCTCAAAAATAAATTGAGATAGAGCTTTCAAACAAATTGCATTTTAAAGTACATTTTTTCCCCTATACGACGGTCTAAAAATTGAAACTGTGCGATGTTTAGAAGTTTAAAAATTTGCAGTAGCGAAAATTGCAAAACCGAAATTTCATTTCAAATTTCAAAGTGTTGCCATTCGCAGAATGACGTATGCGTTACGCACAGATATGTTTGTCCTTTATAATATAGATAGTCCTGCATTGCTTGACATTTGCAAAAATCATGAAAAAGATATTGATATTAGAATTCAAAGATTAGTGAATGACTAATTTATTTAAACAAGTGAAGGGTCTATTTCAACAGCTACAAGTAGCCAAAGCCTTAAATAATCATCAGAGCAAATGCTTGTTCTGAATTTCTGAAATTAGTGCATTGTTCTGAATTAATTCCATATAAAGATCTTGTTAAAAAACAAATTGATTTGGCTTTAGAGCCCTTTCACCTTTTAGCATGTATGACAGGTCCAATACACAAAAATCAAGATCTATTAAGTGAAACACAAAAGGAAATGGAAAGGGAATGGCTCATAGATTTCATGCTAAATTCTCTTTCACTCCTTTTGGCATATGAAGTTGAAGGACAGCCATTTCCAAGAAGCTTCTTTAAAACAAAAGATATAAAAGCCAAAGTTCGGTGAAAAGCACTAAATAACAAAGAAATGAATCCTGAATTCATACATTTAATGATGAATCTTAACTCCATACCTTATAGTTCTTCATCCATAGAGCTAATTTTTTCGAACTTTTCACATATCCACAGTAAATTAAGAAATAGACTAGGGTGCGCAGAAAGCTACAAAGCTTTTTATAAATTGCTAAAAGGCTTCAAGGGTATGGACTGGTAAACTGTACTAACATTTGTACAAACTATATTATGTGATAGTTAATATTGTAAGCATTTGGTTTTTGTTAAAATGATTAAGGTTTTTAAATATGATAAAAGTGTACTTATAATTTTCCATTTCCTTTCAATAAAAATTAGTAAACAAGCCTCCATTAAGATAAATATAATAAATATTGTAATGTGCATTCTCATAATGATAGTTATAATAAGCATTAGGTTTTAATAATGATAAATGTGCAATAATATCTTTAAAATTTTGAATTCTTGTAGCTGGTAAACATGGATGAATGTCTTCCGGGCTTTTTATATTCCTTAAAAACTGCAATTTTCATATAACATTCTTTTAATTACCTAATCCGAAACTAAATTAGGTGAATATTGCTGAATGGAAATAGTGGTATAAAATACCCGGAAAACTTTCACCCCTGGGAAAATGAAAAATTGAAAGATAAATTTTCATAAAAGTGACAAAAAACAGTCAAACTCATGAGTTTTTCAAAGGTGGTAAAAACCACGGTAAAAACATGTTTTTCCAAAGACGGTAAAAACCATGGTAATAACCGGTAAAAACCATCAGACGGTAAATACCGTCCAACCCTGTTTCCATGTCACATGGGGGACAGCTTTTCTACATATTACCGCTTTTTTACTTTCTTCTATCTTTACAGGAAGAAAGTATTGGATTCATGAAAATTTTTGAATTCCGGTGTTCGATGGATTTACACGCTTTAGGGGTCAGAGAACCCGAAAAGCATGATTTTACAAAATGTCTGTTTGTGAGTCTGTCTGCGTGTGACACGAATTTTGAGAGCGCTCTATCTCAAGAACTAATGAACGGAATTTAATAAAAATTTATATTCAGTTAGTCCCTGATATAAATTGGTGCTGATTAGCTTTTGGTGTAAATCGTTCGATAGGTGGAGCTGCTATGCAGCATTTTTCACGATTTCCGCAATACCTCAGTCTTCAGAACTAAAGCACGGATTTTCATCAAACTTCAGATTCAGTTAGTCCTTGACATGAATTGAAGTTTTGTAAATTTTGGTGTAAATCGCTCAACAGGTGGCGCTGCTATACTGCATTTTTTACGATTTCCGCAGTAATTCTATCTCAACAACTAATGCTTGGATTTTCAACAAACTTCAGATTCAGGTATATCTGGATATCAATTAGTGCTGTTTATGTTTTGGTGGAAATCGCTCAACAGGTGGCGCTGCTATGCTGCGTTTTTTCGAATTTCCACGATAGCTGTATCTCAAGAACTAGTGCATGAATTTTCATCAAACTTCAGAATCAGTTAGTGCTTGACATGAATTGACATTTTATACATTCTGGTGTAAATCGCTGAACAGGGGGCGCTGCTATGCTTTTTTTGCGATTTCCGCAATAGCTCTATCTGAAGAACTAATGCTTGGATTTTCAACGAACTTCAGATTTAGGTATACCTGGGTATCAATTAGTGCTGTTTATCTTTTGGTATAAATTGCTCAACATGTGGCTCTGCTATGCTACATTTTTCAGAATTTCCGCTATAGCTGTATCTCAAGAAATAATGCACGAATTTTCGTCAAACTTCAAATTCAGGTATACTTTGATATGAATTGGTGCTAAATTGATGTAATTTCTTGTATTATCTAAATGATTTAATTGACGTGATTTATATAGAAGAATGTTTTGTGATGGTCACAACATGCTAGTAAATAATACTATTATATCCTCGAATTAAAACAACTATGCTATTATGAAAATAAAAGTTTTTTCTTATTTTTAATATATCCTTTATATTTTAACAAATCATAAGTTAATTGATATAGTTATTTAAGTCAATGTAACGCGTAGGACATTTTTTCTGTTTCTCATGGAATGGATCTGAAAACAGGCAGATTACTTAGATCTAGTGTTTAAAATGTGGAGATTTTTAAACCTATTAAACTAGTCATATGTGGCAATCCTAAAACTTTCTTCTATCTCATACATGTTAATACTTCCTGAAAAATGCAGCATATCAGCAACACCTGTTAGATGATTTACACCAAAATCTAATTAACAACTTTGACAACTTCTAACTGAATCTGAAGTTTGATGAAAATCCGTGCATTAGTTTTTTAGATAGAGCTATTGCGGAAATAGTAAAAAATTCTACATAGCAGTGTTGGGCGATTTACACCAAAAACTAATTAGGACGAATTTATACCAGGAAGTAACTTAATCTGAAGTTTGATGAAAATTCGTGCATTTTTTCTTCAATTAGAGCTAATACGATAATCATGAATAATGCAGCATAGCAGCGCCACCTGTTGGGCGATTTTCACTAAATTTTAATCAACACCTAAATATATCCTGTACTAATTGCATCTGAAGTTTTATGAAAACCTGTGCTGTAGTATAGCTTATAACAAAAGAAAGGGGGCGAACCAGGGTCTACAGTGTACCGTGCTGTTGCTTTACCACTAAGCTACAGGTGAAAACTGGGAAATTGAGTTAGTAGCCAGTGGCCGGTAGACTCAGTTTCATTAGTGGCCACTTTTTAAAGTTAGTGGCCACTATAATGTTTCAAACTTTCTTGACGTCTACATGAACTATAATCGCTGTATATAGACATATTTTTCTATAAGTCAAGAGTTTTATACCAGCCAACTATTCATGATAAGAATAGGGAAGCAGTCAAAATTCAAGAAAATTACTTTAAAACAACTGAATCTGTTACATTAATTTTTTAGAATATATTTTTAGATTATTTTTATATGTTCACAAACACTATTATCAATTAAAATTACTATTACTTTCTTTATATAAAAAATAATTAAATCAAAATTCCAACAGTTAGGTGTATACAATAAAAAAAAAATAATCAAATAAAGCACAATAAAATGTTATTTGGATTTTATTTAATAACTAAATGTGTTATTAACATACTACACACATTACATACAGTTGAAATCGAAGCTGATGAGTGTATTCCGCAGGATTAAACAGTATCTCTTGAAGAAAATTAATCTAACTGGTGAGCATGTGGCAGGAGTCGAAATATTGAAAATACTGCAATGTCCTTAAAATCCACTTGCATCCGGTGAAAAAAAAAGGAATAAATTATTTGAAATGCGTGTGGAATCAAAGCTGATGAATATATTTTGCAGAATAAAACTGTATTTCTTGAAAAAAATAATCAAACTGAACAGCAATGGCGAAAAGCTGAAATATTGAAAATACAGCTAAATCGTTGTAATCTGCTTGCATCCGGTAAGAAAAAGAATTAACCAATTTGCTAATTAGATGTAACCAAAGTAGAGATGCATATTTCTATGAAAAAAAGCTATATTTCACTTGGCGATCGATAACAGATTTTTTGTCGCCACTTGGCGAGTGGCGACTAGGGTGGCGATCGATGGCCGATTTTTTAATCGCCACATTTACAACTTTAATCGCCACGTGGCGAGTGGCGACCGCCAGTTTACACCTATACACTAAGCTACCCTGGCCGATATCCCAGCCCTGTAATTTCTCACTAATAAACCAAGTTGGGAAATTGACTCCCAAGTTGGTTTATTAGAGAGAAATTACAGTGCTAGGATATCGGCCAGGGCAGCTTAGTGGTAAAGCAACAGCACGAAACGCTGTGGACCCAGGTTCGAATCCTGGCCCCAGCTAATTTTCCCCTCCAGTTGGGTTTATTGTATTAATTGTGTTTTAAGTCTGTCTTAATATATGTGTACGTTTAATAATTAAAAAAATTGGAATTCAGACATTGATTTGTGTGCTTTAATATAAAAAAAGAAAGGGGAGGTTATACACAGATTTCCTCCGCTGACCTCTAACTTGTCGCCGAGCAGTAGAAAACTGACCACATCAAAGAAAGCGACTGACCATCGCAGTAGCAGGTTGTAGTCTGTTTCGCAGCTGGGGGAATCTATCCAAATCGGCCGAATCCATCAAAGAAGACGATGCTCCCAATTTGATTTCATACTTGTTTTAGAGTCAGGATTAACACTTTCATATGACGTTTTGTATCGCATGGATTGTACATAAACAATCAATAAGTCATCTAATAAGCACATTGAAATAAGAATTAAGATTGAAATATACAATAATTTAAAGTTTCTCTAAAGCTCATTGCTAATTTTACATCTACTGAAATTTATCATTGTGTTGAAAGAAAAAATGCTGATGAATTTGTATAAACAAACATAAAACAAGAGATACAAAACACTAAAACAGAAGATCATTTTCTATTAGTTATCCTTGATTTAGTAAGACGAATGTAAGATATAATTTGTTATTCCGATGACTGTACTGATGAGTTAGCGGAAAGTTTTCCAATTTACTAAGTTTGCTGAAAATAACGTTGATTTTGAAGAGTAAATCCAACTATCGAATCTTCTTTAAAATATGGATTTGTAGCTTATTTTTACCCGACTATCAAGAAGGGTTATGTGTTTCACGCGTATCTGGGTATGTGGATTTCTTTGTACCCTCGGAACATCCCAACGGCTGGATGGATTTTAATGAATGGGGTCTCTATCGATTCATCTTAAACGTCCGATGTTTATAGGCAAGGATTTGTTTTTATAAATTCAAAATGGCGGCCGTAAAATACAAAATGGCGGTAGAGACGAAAATTTTTTTTTCGCACCCTATTGTGTGACATATCATTGGATAGGTCTTTCAAAATGAAGACGATGTTTCATTGACTATTTTACAATCAGAAGCTCCGTTTAAATATTGCACAACCGCGAAGTTGTGTAGGTAGGATCTCTAGCTTTACTGCAACTCTATCCGGCATAGACATCTGTAGGCCTCACCAAAACAATGTTTATAGATAGGAACTAACAATTTAACATAACTTAAAAGTCATCAATACAAGTAAATAAAAAAAAATAGCTAAGTAATATAAAAAACAATTTTACACTGATGAGAATTAATTATTTCACTTTTTACGCAGTCGGGTTTTTTGATTTTTTAAATTTAATTTTTACTTGTTTAAAAATTATTTTAACACAATCACACTGACTGTTAAAGATATTATTCAAGTTAAAAATTTTTCAACTGAGTCCAGGCCGAGAATTTCTGGCTTAAATTACACATCTCTTGCAGTTGTTACCGGAAAGGATAACTGGTTCCATAGGCGTAACCAGGGGGGGTGCCCTGGGTGCCCGGGCACCCCCCCGTTTCCGCAGACTCGAGCACAATTATTTAAAAAAATCGAAATCTACAAAAGAAAAAAGAAGATGTGAAAGCAGAGTTCAATTAGTTGAGTTTAAAAACTAAACCGCTAAGTTTTGAAATGTGATAAAAAAAAGAAACCCACGTTCTTTTTTTTTTTTTAAAATGAAATTATGTTGTTTATCTTTTTTAAAACTAGAATATTTGCAAGAATCTGCATTAGTCATAGTAATTCAAAAAGGTGGCTTTGTAATCCCACTTTGACGTCCTTTGTCTGTGGGAGATGTTTCTAACGCCGTTCTTTCTATTGCATGTTTCTGCAATTTCATGAGAAATTAACCCAAGTTCTTCACGAGGATAGAAACTATTTGTCTCTTTGCTTTAGAAGTTTAAAGTCAAGAAAGAAGCAAAAAAAAATAAAAAATTGAAAGGGGATGCAAATGTGAAACGATAATTCCAAATTTCGATTAGCCGAGGTAAAGGGGGGGGGGGGGGAATGACACATACCCTGCTTCCTTTGTAAATGAAAAATAATAGCACAGAAAATTCAAATTAATCTGCAGGTTGGTTGGTTGGTTGAATTTAGTGTTTCGTGGCCCTTTTTTGAAATTCTTAAAAGGAGTATGGTTGCAGTCTTTCAAGTCAATATAGTAATTTTTTTCCTCTGAAAATTTGTATACGATTTTTAGAGTTTTTTCTCGTTTCGCGGCGTTCTTTTGAAAGTAGAAAAAGGAACCCCGTTTCAACGTTTTAGCCCAGTGGTAAATTTTGACAAATTCGCGATTTTATTCTGTGATCATTTCATGATATTTACAAAATTCCCCCAAAATCGTGTGACGAAATTCACGTCTTTCTGTGCGATTTTTTGTCGAAATCCGCACTTTTCACCACTTATCTTTGACAAAATTCGTGTTTTTACTGCTATCCTTTGACGAAATTTGCATTTTTTACCGCAATATTTTGACGAAATTGGCATTTCTTTAGCACGCGATCCTTCGATGAAATTCGCCTTTTCTTTCCACGATCTTTTGATGAAATTCGCTTTTCCTTTCCGTAATCTTTTGACGAAATTCGTGCTTTCTTTCTGCGATCCTTTGACGAAATTTTCGTTTTTACCGCGATCCTTTGACGAAATTTATTTTCTGTTGCGACCGATTGACGAAACTGATATTTTTACAGGGAGATCATTTGTCGAAATTCGGGATGTATCGCGCGATCGTTCGGAAAAATTCTCGATATCTTTCCGTACCAATAAACAAAATTATCTACTCTTTTCCGCAACATTTTGACGAAATTTGAAAAAAAAATTGTCAATCCTTTATCGAAATTCGTAATTTTTTTGCGCAATCTTTAAACGAAATTGGCGATTACTTTCTGCACTCTTTTATCGAAATTCCCGATATTTTTTCACGATCGTTTGAAGAAATTCTCATTTTTTTCCGGGACTGTTTCACGAATTGATTTTGAGAAATTCCATAAAAGAAATAAAAATCGCGGACCTAATTTTTTTTTAAATACTCACTGAAGAATCACAGGTCTGTGAAAGAATTTGAAGGGGAAAATGCTGCACAGTATTTTTTATTATGATAGACTTTCCTTTTCTGTGAGCAAATCGCGCGTTATTTCAGTGACGATCCCGCGCGTTATTTCAAACCCTGTCCCTGAAAGAAAACTTCAATACTAGAGAAGTGGTTGGTTTTTTTTTAAACGAACATAGAATTAAACAAATCTAGGATTGGAGAGGGGAACTGCCTTCGGCAACGTATTCCCGAGCAAGCTACGACCTCTTCTTTCTCGAAACAAGCTAATCTTGAATTATTGCGTTTTTTATTTTGAGTAAAATTAAATTTTCAGCTTTCTTCTAAGAGCTGATTTGACATTATTACAATTCAAATTTAATCACGGCAATTGCAAAAATTGCCAGAGAGTTTTTTCTGTTTCAAAAAATGTCGAAAAATCGCCTCAACGCACGACCCCCCCCCCCCCCCCCCTCAGACAGCGCATTAAAAATTCGGAAAAGATTAAAAAAAACCACAGGGAACGAAATTAACTAATTGGGTAAAAGATTTAAACCGGATTCGTTTTAGAAATGCCAAAAAAAAAAAAAAAAAAAAAAAAAAAAATCACCGAGAAATGCGAAAAAAAAACTCTCTAAAGATAACATTAAAAAATTGTTAAAAATTGAAAAATCGCTGTAAGAATCTCGAAAACACTTTATTGAATAGAAGACGAAGTTTACTGGGTAAAATATTGAAATCGGATTCTTTTTTACTTATTTGAAAAAATTGCCGCAAAATGCGAAAAAATTTGCATAAAAAATTAATTGCAATATTCCAGAAATTGTCTTCCATATGCATGAGTTCAGGCATACATAGGTCCTGTCAAATCTTACGGGTGCAGGCTGCATTGTTTTTTCAGAGCTCAGCGCGCGCGCGCACACACAGATACAGACAAGCACCTATCTTTATTATTACAGTCGCATCATGGTAGTATAATTTTTATCATCTTGATAAAATTTAGTGTATATTATCATGACCTGCTTTACCTAATATATTCGACACACTCCGGGGTAAAAACCTGAATTACCGTAATTTCCGACCTATAATCTGCGGATCAAACAATTAGGTTTAGACCCAGAAATCTTGTTTCATAAAATGCAACTTATTAAATCGCGATAAATATTTAACTTAAATAATGAAATAAAATTTCTGGGTCGAAACATGATTGTTCGAGCCGCGGATTATAGGCAGGAAATTACGCTATTAATGAACATTATAATTATTTATAATATTATAATAATTATTTAGATAGACTTTCCTCCAAAATTTCTTGGGTCCCTCCGGTGATCCCTAGAAGTCATGGAGTCACATTCTGAAAAAATTTCGTGCGCATGTACTGATGTACCGCATGTATTATCTGAGATTTATCATACGGCAAAATTTCATCTACAAGACTTTGACTGAGATAATTTTAGATCTCATGCAGTGTTCCCCTGTGCCTATAAGAAGTTTTCAGCATGATTAAAGGCCTTTTTAAATCTTTATAAGAAGTTAGGGTGGTTTTACAGTTGTGACCACACTTAGGCGCGCCGCACACCAGAGAGACATGCGACAATAATCGTGAGACATGAGGCTGTTCGAACCGGTTTTTTCTTTGTTAACAGGGTGAAATTGTCGCATGCCTCACGCTTTTCTGCCGCATGTTTCCCTGGTGTGTGGCGCGTCTAAGTCACTGTCTTATATCACTGCTGCAAGGACATTTACATATTTTTTTTTTTTTTTACCATTAGATTTAGTTTTAATGTTTTGAACCCCTTCTCAACCCTCTTCACGCAAACAAAAATTGCGTTTGAACCCTTTTTAAAAGAAATACCACACAATTATACCTTCTAAGATGGAAAACTGTCTAAAACGGATATTCGATCGGTTTTATGGGATTCGTTTTAGCATGTTTTACTATATAAGTTATTGTTTGTATCCAACATGTTCAGGTTAAAAAGTCTGGGCACCCCCCCGTTCAAAAGGCTGGTTACGCCTATAAGGTTCTCTGAATGAATTGTGTCGGCTGTTATGTGGCTCAATTTGGAAAAGCACTGGCAATTGCGAGTCTGGGTTCGATTCGCAGTCTCGTCGACACTTTTCCACTCAGTTGGACAAATTTTAAATTGTACGGTTTGTTACTTATCATTTATGCTTTTAAAAAATGCTAATTTCAACGTTCACAGTGATTTATCCATAGGAAAGAATGCTTGAAATATATTTCAAGCATTCTTTCCTATGGATAAATCCTTAATTATAGCTCGCTGTGAACGTTGAAACCCACACATAATGGATGGCAACGATGAGCAGAATTCTCCGCCTTTAAATGAGCACTCACTTCCCATCAGAGTCTCTATATTTACTCGAAAAGTACTATGTAATCCAAATTTGGCCCCAGGATGGTTTACCATCGAAGGTAATCCACATCTAAAGAAGGTATCTGAAAACTCATGGGAAATTATTAGGCTACTAAACAACACAGAAGACAGAATAAAACAAATACTTAAAAAAGTTATTTGGAACAATCGTTGCTTTGCATGCGCAGAGGAAATTCTGATTTCAATGCTTTCTGACGATCGCCATCACATTAAACAGCTGGCTACTCAGCACATAATAGTTAAAATATGAGAGTAAATGATGGCATACGCAAATCTGAAATATCGATAATCTACTTTGAAGCGAATAATTATATAAATCAAATTGATAGGAACATTGTTGTGGTAACAGAACCCCTAATCAATATGCATTTATCAGGTGCAATCTTGGTGAAGATAATAGATTAATATCATCCCCACTGCATTACATTATTTGCCTTATCTTACACAAGCAGTAGAAAAATACTTGAAGAAGATCACAGCAGCAGCATCCAAAGTCTGTGGATACAAATAAGAGATGGGCTAGGTTGATGCATAGAAGACGTATGCCAGTCTTTGATAAAAAAATCACAATTCAATGTATAAATAAAGCATTGTGTTCACATGGTAGCGAAGTACATCAAGCGTGGTAGAGCTAGATGTCCTGGGTAGTTTTGAAAGCAACTAGGTAAGAGCTGTATTCTAAACAACAATTCATTGAATGACACAACAAAGCGGCAACGGTAAAATTTCATGCAGTTGATGTACTAGTATAAAGGCAACTTTTGGCACCTACCCGTTTTTGATTTAAAAAAAAGGTAATTTTTTTCGCTCCACCCTAATGCCTAATCTTTAAAAAAAAATGATTGTTTAATAAAAGTACTTACAGTATTTTAATAAAAAGCCGAGGAAGTTCAACCATATTGACGTTGTTTTTAAAAAAAGAAACGTAAAATTTTGACACCCTATTACAGCAAAGTGAGAGTTATGATTGAATTGACACACGTTGTTTTAGGAAGTAGAGATTAAGGTGGATTGTTCACAAAAGCTAAAACTTAAAAAACAACAACAGTTTTTTTATAAAATAGCCTATGACCCAGTTACCTCGTGGATGCAGTTACCCCAACTAACCTTAATTCAATTTAAATACCATGTTTAACCCTCTAATGCCTGCAGGGGCGTCGCCATGGGGGGCGGGTATGGGGGGGAGCCTCCCCCCCCCCAATATATGTGAAGTTGGGAAATTTGAGCTTAGAGTTGGGAAATTCTAGATTTTTGAGGCATTTTCTTTTTTTAAAGTAATAGTAAAAAAATTACGAAATATTTATTGTTTTGGTGATTATTTTGAGTACTGCAACAATAAACAAGTTAAGTTATCAAAAGAAATACAAAAAGAAATCAGCCACACTCAATCTATGACTGTATTTTTCAGTTCTACAAAAATATTGTACATCTACCAGACCTAAATTTCTCTACTCCTGTCCATCAATAACTGACTAACCAGTACCTTTATTTCCTCCAAAACTTTGTTCCTTTCTCAAAAATTTCACCCTACCTCCCCTTCTCCTCCCAAAAGAGAATCCAGCTATTTTAATCCAAAGGGATTGCAGCTTCTTTTGAAAAATGGAGATCACTTGTAGCACAACAGAAAGGAATGTAGTAATCTACTTGAAACACAGAGATGGGCAAGAAAATTTGATGAGTTTTCACAACTTTTTTGACTAATTTTGCGATTTTTGGACAATATTTTACTCATTCTCATGATTTTTTTGCCGCAAAAATTAGTTAACCCTTTGCTGTCAAGTAAAAAGCGTTATATGAGCAAATGCGGATATAAGAAGTAGTTACTTTAGATAAATTTGTCAAATTTTACTTTTATTTGTGTGCGGAAATATATATCAGTCCTGTTCGTTTATATTCATATTTGTTTATAAAATTTTAAACCAGAAGTCCAGTGTTCTGTGCTTAAAGCTGTTCTAAAAAGTTACTATAAATCTCAGCACGAAGAAACCCTTCATAATAAGAAAAGAGTTTTCGTGCAAGATTTTGGAGCATCTAAAAATCCATTCGAGGATGAAAAAGTTAAAAAATGGACGATTTTAATTTGGAACAGAAATATGACCATGAAAGCAGTCCATCAACTGAAGAAAAAATCGACATGCATTGTAACACTGACACGTTGCACTTGAATAAAATTTTGAAGAAATAAAGATTTCCTTACAGACAAGCTCACAAATAATTATGAATATTAGGATGTGACTGGAGAAGCTGAGTTCCGAAAGCACCGTAGGAAAACGGTTTCACGAAAGGCAATAGATAAAAATAATAGCACAGCAATGGACATTGATACACATAAGTTTTACAGTAAAGAATTATAAGAAATACAAGAAAATTTCGGGAATTTAGTAATAGGCTTAAATGACAATGTTCCCTATATGAAGAGAATATTGCAGCAATGCATTCCATATTTAAATCACAATTGTGCAAGGGAAAAGTTAATAATGTTTCCACCTGGATATGAGAAACCGGATGTACATGACTTGCAGAGTCAAATAGAAATAAACCAAATCCCAACTCACTTACAAAATCTTTTACTCATGCCATGAAATTCAAAGACTATTTGGGTCACGCCGTCAAACTATATACTTGTACCTTATCATTAACAGCTTATCTTTATGGCGTTGCATCTAATGAAAGAATCTTTAGTCAAAAAAAAAAAAAAAATTAATATATATTGCAAGCTACAATGAGGGATGACAGACATGACAGCCTAATGCTTTTAAAATATGAAAGTGAAATAGGGAATTTTATTAAACTAAGCGATGTTATTAACAGGTGGGCTTCTTTGAAGACCACAAGAATTAATATGAATTGAAAACTAGTCGGATGTGCCAATCCCAAAATTTTCTTCTACTCCATACATGTTAATATGCCTCAAAATTTGCAATCATAGTGCCAAAATTAAATGACAATTCTTTGCCTATAATAACAAACTCTAAAAGTTTAGATTTGTTGAATTGAGTGCATTTAAAAAGGAGATATAAGCATAGCATTTTTCAAACAAATCATTCAATTTTGGCACCCAGCCTCTTAGATGTCTGCAACCAAAATTCCTTACTCAAAGTGCACAAAAACGATAGCTTTGGACAGTATAGACCCAAGCCTAATAAGGATCTATTTATGTGGACGGTCGCAGACGATTAGCCGAAAACCAAATAGCCGACAAGACATTTAGCAGACAGCACTTAGACGACAGGACGTTTAGCCGACAAGTACATTTAGTCGACACGTATATTTAGCAGACAGGACATGTAGCCGACAAGTACATTTAGCCGACAGGACAAATAGCCGAAACGTACGTATAGCATACAGGACAATTAGCCGAAAAGGACATTTAGCAGACAGACAATTGGACGACAGGCAATTGGCCGAACGTGACAATTAGCCGACAGGACATTTAGCAGACAGGACAATTAGCCGACAGGACAATAAGCCGACAAGACAATTAGCCGACAAGACAATTAGCCGACAAGACAATTAGCCGACAAGACAATTAGCCGACAGGACATTTAGCCGACAAGACAGTTAGCCGACAAGACAATTAGCCGACAGGGCATTTAGCCGACAAGACAATTAGCCGACAGGACATTTAGCCGACAGGACGATTGGCCGAAAGGAGATTTAGCCGACAGGACGATTAGCCGACAAGAAAAATTAGACGACAGGATATTTAGTTGAGAGGACGATTAGCCTAGTTAGGTTATGGTTAGGATACTTTTAGGTTACGGATAGATTATAATTAGTTTACGGTTACGTTAAACTTAGGTTATAGTTACGTTACGGTTGGGTTACATTTAGATTACGGTTACGTCACAGTTATGTTAATTTTAGGTAACAATTAGGTTACGATTAAGTTACAGATAGGTTAAGGTTATGTTACGGATAGGTTACAGTTAGATTATGGTTAAGTTACGGATAGGTTACAGTTAGATTACGGTTAAGTTACGGAGAGGTTACAGTTAGATTACGTTTCTGCTACGATTAGGTTACGGATAGGTTACAGTTACGTTACAGTTTGGTTACAAATAGGATTACGGATAGGTTACAGTTAGATTACGGTTAGGTTACGGATAGGTTACAGTAGGTTACGGATAGATTACAATTAGGTTACGGTTAGGTTACCACCGGGCTACAGTTAGGTTGCGGTTAGGTTACAGTTAGGTTATAGTTACATCACAGTTAGGATACGGTTAGGTTATAATTAGGTTACGGTTAGCGTACCGTCATGTTACGTTTATTTTACAGGTAGATTAGTTAGGTTGCAGTTATTTTACAGTTAGGTTATCGTTAGGTTATAAGTAGGTTACGGTTACGTTACGGTTCGGTTACAGTTAGATTACGGTTAAGTTACGGATAGATTACAGTTAGGTTACGTTTCTGCTACGATTAGGTTACGGATAGGATACAGTTACGTTACAGTTTGGTTACAAATAGGATTACGGATAGGTTACAGTTAGATTACGGTTAGGTTCCAGATAGGTTACAGTAGGTTACGGATAGATTACAATTAGATCACGGTTAGGTTACCGCCAGGTTACAGTTAGGTTACGGTTAGGTTACATTTAGGTTACAGTTAGGTTATAGTTACATCACAGTTAGGATACGGTTAGTTAATAATTAGGTTACGGTTAGCGTACCGTCATGTTACGTTTATTTTACAGATAGATTACTGTTAGGTTACAGTTATGTTACAGTTAGGTTATGGTTAGGTTATAAGTAGGTTACGGTTACGTTACGGTTAGGTTACAATTAGGTTATGGTTAGGTTACGTTATGTTCCATTTCCGTTACAGATAGGTTACGGTTAGATTATGGATAAGTTACAGTTATGTTACGGGGGATCTATGTCATTTAGCCGAAAACCAAATAGTCGACAAGACATTTAGCAGACACCAATTAGCTGACAGGGTGTTTAGCCGACAAGTACATTTAGCCGAAACGTACATTTACCCGACAGGACATTTAGCCGACAGGTCAAATAGCCGACAGGACGTTTAGCCGAGAGCCGACAGGACAATTAGCCGACATGATATTTAGCCGACAAGACATTTAGTCGACATGACAATTAGCCGACAAGTCAAATAGCCGACATGACATTTAACCGACAGGACAATTAACCGACAGTTCAAATAGTTGACAAGTCAAATAACCGACAGGACATTTAGCCGACAGGTCAAATAGCCGACCTGACAATTAGCAGACAGGTCAAATAGCCGACAGGACAACTAGAAGACATGACAATTAGCCGACAGGACAACTAGCAGACAGGTCAAATAGCCGACATGATATTTATCAGAAACATACATTTTGCCGAAAGAATTTCGAAGACACATTGATATGGGTCGGTGATATACCAACAATGTCAACCTCAATAACTCGTCAGCATCATAATTCAACTTTTTAGCTCAGAAGCTATCAAAGTCAGAGAGCTGATGTGCCCGCCGTTCTGTATGTATGTAAGTATGTACGTACGTATTCACGTAACGAGGTAACTCTTGATAGAAACATCCGATTTGCTTCAATTTTTTTTTCTACGTTCATTCTTGAAAAGTGCTTCCCTGATTAGTTTTGGGGTTTCATTGGTTAAAGATAAAGGGGGAAAAGGGGGCTAGTCCCTCCCCTTAATTTAGATAAATGGGTTTTTCATGCAGAATTATTCGATTTGCTCTAAATCTGATATACCGATTTATTATGTTAAGGAGCTTCCCTGATTAGATTTGGAAGTTCATTAGTTAAGTATGAAGGGAAAGAGGGCTTCCCCCCCTTAATTTAGATACATGTTTTTTTCATTCAAAATTATTTAATTTGCTCCAAATTCGGTATACGGGTTTATTATGTTTAGGAGCTTCCCTGATTAGATTTGTAGGTTCATTAGTTAAGAATAAAGGGGGGATAGGGGAGTTACACCCCCCCCCCTCAATTTAGATAAATGGGTTTTTCATGCAGACTTATTCGATTTGCTCCAAATTTGCTATACCGGTTTATCATGTTAAGGAGCTGCCTTGATTAGATTTGGAGGTTCATTAGTTAAGAATAAAGGGGGGAAAGGGGGCTACCCTCTATTAATTTAGATAAATGGGTTTTTCATGCAGAATTATTCGATTTGTTCCAAATTTGATATACCGGTTTACTATGTTAAGGAGCTGCCTTGATTAGATTTGGAGGTTCATTAGTTAAGAATAAAGGGGGATAGGGGAGCTAGTCCCCCCACCCCTTAATTTAGATAAATGGGTTTTTCATGCAGAGTTATTCGATTTGCTCCAAATTTGCTACATCGGTTTATCATGTTAAGGAGCTGCATTGATTAGATTTGGTGGTTCATTAGTTAAGAATAAAGGGGGGAAAGGGGGCTACCCCTATTAATTTAGATAAATGGGTTTTTCATACAGAATTATTCGATTTGCTCCAAATTTGGTATACCGGTTCACTATGTTAAGGAGCTGCCTTGATTAGATTTGGAGGTTCATTAGTTAAGAATAAAGGGGGATAGGGGAGCTAGTCCCCCCCACCCCTTAATTTAGATAAATGGGTTTTTCATGCAGAATTATTCAATTTGCTCCAAATTTGGTATACCGGTTTACTATGTTAAGGAGCTGCCTTGACTAGATTTGGAGGTTCATTAGTTAAGGATAAAGGGGGATAGGGGAGCTAGCCCCCCACCCCCTTAATTCAGATAAATTGGTTTTTGATGCAGAGTTATTCGATTTGTTCCAAATTTACTATATCAGTTTATCATGTTAAGGAGCTGCATTGATTAGATTTGGTGGTTCATTAGTTAAGAATAAAGGGGGGAAAGAGGGCTATCCCCCCTTAATTTAGATAAATGGGTTTTTCATGCAGAATTATTCGATTTGCTCCAAATTTGGTATACCGGTTTAATATGTTAAGGAGCTGCCTTGATTAGATTTGGAGGCTTATTGGTTAAGCATGAAGGGGGGACGGAGGTTAGTCTCCCCCATTAATTTAGATAAATGGGTTTTTCATGCAGAATTATTCGATTTGCTTCAAATTTGATATACCGGCTTATTCGGGTCTATGTCATTTAGCAGACAACCAAATAGCCGACGAGACATTTAGCAGACAGCAATTAGCCGACAGGACGTTTAGCCGACAAGTACATTTAGCTGACACGTACATTAGTACCAGTAGTACCAGTTGACAAGACAATTAGCCGACAGCGACAGTTAGCCGACAGAGACAATTAGCCGACAGGACATTTAACCGACAGTACGTTTAGCCGATAGGACATTTAGCCGACACTTAGGTTAAGTTAGGTCACAGATTACGTTTAGGTAACAATTAGGTTACTTTTAGGTTACAATTACGTTACAATTAAGTTATGGTTATGTTACGGTTACATTACGGATAGGTTACAGTTACGTTATAGTTAGGTTAGGGTAGGTTATAATTAGGTTACTATTACGGTTAGGCTATAATTTGTTATAACAAACAACTTTTTTAAAAAGTAAAATTTTCTACAATAAATATTGTTTGAAATGAGGTTTTTTGACGGATAACTCCGAAAAATATTATTTTTTAAATATAAGAATTTAAAAGAGGGGATGCATAAATTAAGAGTGTATTCAGGTGGCGAAAGAGTGGACCCACAGGGGGCAATTTTCAAACTTTTTTCGGACCAGTTATGTGATATATCACCGGAAAGATTACTTTTTCATGTTATAATTATTTCTTCTACCCTCCCCTCAATTTAGCTCCCCAGGGGGCACTTTTCGAACTTTTTGAAATCGTAGCGTTTTCATCATTTTAGATTAGATTTTTTTACGGAGCCCTCCTATAAATATTATTTATAATATATAAAATTCCAAAGAGTGGGGGGTTATTGCAGAGGGGCGTGAGAGTTGGTGCACCGGTGGCGCTTTTCCAACTTTTGCAGACACCCCTCATGTGATATATCATTGAAAAACACTATAGCCACTATTTCATATTATACACCTCCCATGTTCCACACCCCCACACACACACTGCTTTGCCACCCCAAGGGGGAGGGATTTTTGAAATTTTTTGAAATCGTAGCGTTTTCATCATTTTAGATCGGAATTTTTTTACGTAACCCTCTGATAGATAATGTTTATAATATATAAAAAATTCAAAGAAAGGGACGGTCTATTCTGAGGGGCGCGACTCCCTGGAGGGGCGCTTTTCTAACTTTTGCCGACACCCCACATGTGATATATCAATGTGATAAAGCACTGTGGTCACTTTTTCATATTATACACTTCCCATGTCCTTTAACCATCCATAAACTTTATTGATAATAAATATTAAGAAGTTCTTAAAAAAAAAAAAAAAAAAGCTCAACTTTCCAAAACTTTCTAAAATATTCATGGAGACATTTTTATGCATAAAAACATCAAAATAAAATCCTTTATATCTAACTTCCTTTTATCAGTAATTTATTTATTTTGTTATTTATTTTTGACTAGATAATCATAAATTTAAGAGCTGTTTATTTTTATTCCACCCTAACATTATATATTCCAGACAGTGTTGCGCCAACATATGCGTATTTGGCGGAAGCATGATGCAACAGTTGAAAGGAGAAATCAATCATCATGTTTGGTCATTTCTGTATTCATTTCATTTTCTTCGGTTACTAACGAAAAAGAGCTATTATTTGATACCAATTTAGACGTGCTAATAAGTCTATTTTATACAAATAAAGCATATTATGGCATTAAACTGGATTATTCCTAATTTTCTCTTATTGATCAAGTTGAATTTAGACACTTTACTCCGTGAAGGATTGGATTTCTGTAGCTCCGGGGTGGGGGTGGGTGTGGAATTTGCACTTTTTGACCATTGAAAACACAAAATCTCAAATCATCCATGAGGACATTTATTCTCTGGGGAGAATGTCTCCCCCGGGTCACTGCATGAATTTAACACTGTTAATGATTTTTAAAAAAATTAGGACTCTTTCTCTTTTTGATTTAATTAAGAAATTTAAACATTTAAACACGGAATGTAAAAAATTATTTTAGAGAAACTATTATTTGTATAATGAATGCCATTGCTGGATCATATACACCTACGTTTACAAATGAACTGAAAATTTAATAGAATAATATTAAAATAGAGAACAGGAAAACTGCTTTTTGAGAATTTAGTGTCGCCTCCGGCATTTCCATTACTTCATTTTCTTCTGATGGACTGATGGCTTCTATTATTATGAAACAGCCATTATAAATGAAGTGTTAGGTGACGATGAAAGAGCAGCCGTAAAAAGTTTGAGCTCTGATTTTCCGTCGGAATGGGGGAAAAAATGGCTATAATTTTTTTTTTTTTTTTTTTTTTTTTGAGGACTGCTTTTTCATCTTCCCCTAACACCTCATTTATAATGGCTGTTTCATAATAATAGAAGCCACCAATCCATCAGAAGAAAATAACTCGGTTAAGCGGGACTCTACTGCAGTACAAAACATATTTCAATTTTAAGACTTAAAGCACACGTTTTATTTTATGTAAAATGACGTCATTCGCATCCGCTTAAGAATTCCACATTTACGATCTACTCTTAAACATCTACAGTAAAGCATGCATAGCACATCACTATCGCGAAATAATGCACAAATGCAAAAAAATATTCCGTCATTCAAGAAAAAAAAAAAAAAAAAAAAAAAAACGGCGATCTAATGATTCATAGATACTTACAATTAAATATAGTATATAATAGCTCCATTGTTTTAACAAAAATCATTCGTTTATATATTTTTTTTGAAAATAGCACGTATTTTAACTACATTTTCTTTTGGTTGTTACGAAAAAATGGCAACAAAAATATATAATTGCTATTTTAAAACTATTCTTCCTTTACTTTCTACAGAAATCGAGTTCTTCCGTTGCCAATATTAAGCAAATGGTGAATTAAAAACTCCAAAAGAATTAATATTTCAAAAATAAATGAAGATACTGTTTTCAAACAAAACGTATTTAAAAGAACTTTTTTTCTCCAATACGAAGGTATAAAAATTGAAAATGTGCGATGCTTAGAAGTTTAAAAAATTGCTAAACAGTATTTAATCGTAATGCTTTCTTTTACGGCTAGCCTCTGTAAGGTAACGTTATTTTTTGGACACAAAATAAGCTGGGAGAAAGAAATAGCATACCGTACCGCAGGCTAATAACATTTTGTTTTAAACGTGATATATAATTTTAATTGTTTCACCAATTTTCAAGTTTATTGAGAACTTTTTACGTTTCATCCTTATTCCTCTATTTGTATTAACTTAATTTTTCAATAACGGTTTCTTTATAATCAATAATACTCTAAAGTTAAAAAATATATGTTGAGAAAATTAAAAATAATTTTTTCAAATAATTCTAATTTAATTTGATATTCAAAATTTAAGAAAAGCATTTATCGAATTAGATATATATGGTAAGCATATAGAATTTTTCTTTAAATTTGAAGCTAGGTTCTCCTTTATATTAATAAAATTGGTTCTTATTTAATATTATTTTTTTCATTCTTGTTAATAAAGTTTGCATTTTTAGTCGTAGAATGTATCCAGCCTCAGCTAGGGATCTAACGAATTTCGTAAAGTATTAAGCAGAATATTGTAGATATTTAGAGGTTTAAAATCAGGGTAATACATTTTTAGGTAGATTTCGTAATAAGAAATACTACATATTACATTTTACCAACATTTTTGCAGATCTACGCCGATCATGAAACCATAGAACACCAAACCACCCCCAGTTCAAAACTTTATCTAACTATCTATCCATATATATCACTTTTTTATGGACACGATAACTTCCATAACTCTGCACAAGCCTCTTCCAAACTGATCAAGGCCATACCATACAATCAAGGGGCAGAAAATCTCGGTAAAGTTCGTTAATGGGCAAAATCGACCCAAGGGTATGGAAATAGGGAAGGATTTTGTGAAAACAGAAAAAAACAATAACTTCTTAATTATAATGTATATCAAATCAGTTTAAAGTTATTATTACTTACAGGAAAAGGTCCAAAAAATTATGCATAACAGATTTTTGATATCATTAAAAATGGGCTCAAGGGGCAATGAAAATAGAGTTTTAAGAAGAAAAAAAATCATAACTTCGTCAATTCACAAGATATAAAATCCACTTAAATTTATTATAAATCTTCTTAATCTGACCTACAACTTTTATATTGAGTCTTTGATAGTACCAACTCTTACAGAGAAAAGGGAGAGGCTTAAAAAGAAAAAAAAAATCATAACTTCGTCAATTCACAAGATATCAAATCCGCTTAAATTTATTATAAATCTTCTTAATATTATCTACAACTTTTATATTGGCAAGATTTTGATAAAACCAACTCTTACACAAAAAAAGGAGGTTCAAGAAAAAAATATCGTATTAAGGCTGTTCTCAAATCCATAGGGGCAACTTTATGACATAAGTTTTAATTCCCTTTTCTTCGGAAACGCATGAAATTGGAAGGTGTTGTTATAAGGAAACTATGCAATTGAAAGACATTTTCCGTTTTTTTTTGTAAACACAATAGATGTTTCAGAAAATACTGTCACAGTTTGAACCAAATTTCCCAACAAAAGGAAAAAAAAAAACACTGAACGAAGGGAGAAAAATCCCTTGTAGTAGGTCTGCCAATTTTATGCAATTACGTTAAAAAATCTGTACGTCATTGTGTCAGAAAATATCAACCTTGTGGAGCAGTGTAGTTGAGAACACAGCCTTAACATGATTCTGATAAAACCAGTTTAGAAAAATGAAATTAAAAACTCGTCAAAAGCGACCAGAAAAAATTGTCAAACTGTGTTTATCTCTATTTTAGATTTAGCCTTTTTGGTGAAATTAGTACTTAACTTCGAAATCTACCTGTGCCTGCAGGCCGAGCCGGGAGTGATTTTTTTCTCTTTCTTTTCTTTCTTTTTTTTAAAATGATTTTCTCAAATCCAAATTGGCTATTTTATAACGCATTCATATAAAACCATTTTTATTTCTTACAAGCACAAAATGTACAGCTATTTTCATTCAGATACTAAACAATCAAATTTAATTTTTTAGTGTGAGACTATTTTAAGAATCCATAATCTGCTTATTTGACATACATTTTTATAATGAGGCTGCTGGGCAACATATAACTATGATATGTTCCCGCACCATGTTGGTTAAATCAAAGTAAAATTGCGTAATTTGTTATTTCTGTTTGTATAAATATTTTTTATAAAATATAATTATGAGTGTAAAATTATAATGTTTATATATTTAAGTAAAATAAGAGTGTAAGTTCATACAAAAATTATTAAGTTGATTTTAAATATTAAATATATATTTTTAAAAAAAATTGTTGTATTGTAAAATGAATGTATAATGTTGAATAGAGTTCGGATCTCAGACAACAACAATAGCCAGACGCTATGGTGTCGTTTTATGACAAGCCAATGGAAAGTGGTGTATAATTAGAAATCGTAAAATAATAAAAACGTTGGAATAAATTTATGGCCTCAATAAAAGTGTTGGGATAAATTTATGGCTTTTCAGACCACCCAAACTTTAAGGCAGATAATAATATTAAAGTATATGTAAGGGGCCATTTGCAGACTGTTAGCTAATAGGCCTATCGAAGAATAATGCAAAATCTTCTCACATCCAATAACAGTGGACTAGACAAAAATAGTTCCACCCACTGCAGGAGTTGGTGTGCAAGAAGAATAAGGTTTGAAAAAGAGAGTCTGAAAAAAGATGTAGAGGACGCAGGAGCTCTCCTGAAAGCCCGTGCAATGAATCCAAAAAGCCCTAGTAATGCCCAGGCGAGATGGTCATATCGGAGTGAGCCTAATCAAGCCTAATTGAGGATGTCTTCCTGATGTACATATCGGAGTGAGCCTAATCAAGCCTAAATGAGGATGTCTTCCTGATGTACATATCGGAGTGAGCCTAAGCAAGCCAAATTGAGGATGTCTTCCTGATGTTAAAATAAAGAAGATTGTTCTACAGATGTCCGTAGCTATGCATCCTGCCATCCCGATGTTGCCGCTCTGATACGAAGCGAATTCCGGATGACATATGAATATGATCCTAAGCAACGCGACAACTCTGAATTTGATGAATAAAGGCCACCATCCCGTATATTAAAAAAAAGGTACTACTTTAAGCTTTTTCTTTTACCACTTAAAATCATATGAAAAATTATAAATATACTTTTCTGATATTTTATGGTAGAGAGTAATCTGAGATCCGACAAAACCGATAATTAAATAAATTTAAGGTAGTTTAAAAATGAAAGAGAATTATTCTTTTAGCAAAAAGAAAAAAATACAATAATTAGAGTAAATGAAAATATTGTCTTTTTTTTAAAGGATTAAATATACATAAAATAATGAGAAGCAAACAAAAGTATTGCTTTCTTTTTTTTGAATTAATATTATGTATTTCTGTATATAGTTGTGTTCAATGTAAATAAAATATTTAATCAAGTTTTAAAAAGTTTCTGTAATTATTTAATTGATAATGATTAAGGTGTGTCAATTTATTTTTACAGCTTAAATTTTAGTTTGATTCATAAGTGGAAGAGTTCGTCTAAATAATTCACAACGCAAACTCTTAATTTTATTCGTAATTATTTAAATTTAATAATTACATTTTGACGCGAATTATAATTTAATTTTATTAATGCTTCGCGTTGCTCTTCTACTAGAATTATGTAATTACGATCACTTATATTATTTGAATTTATCTAAGGTATATAGAATTATATACCAATTTGCTATGAGGTTGCTTGGATGATTTGGACCAATTAACAATTTTGGATGTAAATTAAATAGAAAATAAACAGGTGTAATTATCTGTCCAGCAGAGGCTCCTAAAACTTCGCTTATCGGTGAGAATTTTAACTATTTTTTTTTTCATTTTGCACAAAAATATCATTATTTGATAAATTTTATAGCACAAATAATGTTCCGATACAACAGTTTGTTGAATTTTCATGATTTTTTTGAAAAATAAACGGATATTTGCAATTGGCATTTAAGAAAAAATATTTTATGAACTGAGATAAGGATTACTACTGCAATTTGTTTATGTAGAAAAAGGTAAGTCATATAAACAAGGTTTTTTTTTAACAAATAATAATCTCTTTGTGACGTTTCAACATATTATATTAAACGTATAAAACAGTTAGACATATGAATAACGAAATCTATATCGAATTAAAAATAAAAAACAAACTGTGCGGTATGAATTTTTTGCTTGCTTTTTTTTAGTTCCCTACGTTACAACCAAATTTTATACAATGCAATTTTATATCACACTAGCTGACCCACCCGGAGTTTGCCTGGTCCATCATAATAACCTTAAATAAAACTCAAGTTTGTATGATTTTATATCCTTTGAAAATCTTTTAAATGAACCTAGTTTCGGTTGTTCCATTGCATTCCACAGCGTCTCGTATGTTTCCAACAAACGTCTTTCCGAACGAACCTGTAATCTGAGTCCTCGCTACCTAACACAGCATGTGCCGGAAGTGCTCCGCACGTATCGTAGACAATTGAAAAAAAAGTCTAATAGTGAGCCAAACTTCGTAGTAATCAAGTCCATAGAACCGGAAAAACGAATGCATCATTAATGTTCGAAAATGTCGTTAACTGAAGTCTAAGATAAACTTTCATAATCACAGAAAGTAGTATTTTCACAGAAAGTAGCCGAATTGTAATCTAAGTTAAATAAACCAATTCCCGTTGAAATTGGGCCCTTATAACTCGAGGAAACAATTTATCCTTACGCGGTGGAAAGTTGCCTCCCTCTTCCTCTGTAAATTTCACGGTCTACTTTTAAAATTAACACGATATTAATTTAATAAACGGATGAAATCCCTTTTCTAAAATTACCTTTAACCCTTTAGTGCGCAGGGACAAAGAACAGTTTTTTTATGCAAAGAACAGTTTTTTTAAATTTAATAGATTTTTTTTATTCGTATATACCTAATTCACACCAGGAGATAAAAATAGCAATATTTGTTTTAATTAATAACAGACATTCCGTATTTAAAAAAAGCGAAATTAACCATTGAAACTTTCTTGTGTAATGTCAGATTCTCTGGAGTACGTAATTTCTAGAACGCATTCTATCATGGGAATTAAAGGGTTAAAGGTTAAGTTTTATAAAATAAATAATTATATAAAATAAGGTATTTGGAGACATAGGTATTAAAATATTTACTGATTTGCAATATTTTAGCGTAAAACAGCCCCGCAACAGTAGTTATTATTTGTATTGCAGATGCGCAACAGAAGAAAAGAGTTCCGTATTATATGAAAAATGTATCTCTGATTTTTTTTTCATTATTTTTCCTGAGTAATAAACCTTTCAGAGAATCATATATAATTTTTTCGAAGCAAAATAAAAAATCGCGCATTTAAGGGTTAACGTAACGCGATTTTTATTTTTAATTTACGGATGTAGTGAGTAAACGTAAGCTGTTGCCGAAAAAGGAGATTAATATTCGAAAAAGGTGGTAGCTTGGGTATAAAGAAGGACCGGGCCCAGGGGGCAGGATATTAACTGGAATGTAGTTGGGTAAAGGGAAAATTTTTAATAGTTTTAAAGTAGCTGTAGGACGCAAGAACTATGAAGTAGAAAATTGTAATAGAGTAAGATCGTTTTTAAAGAAGCTACAACAAAGGCCCCAAGAAGGAGATTAATATTCAAAATTGGTGGTAGCTGAAGTGAGAAATTTTTTTGTCTTTCATGGAGTTGCTAGAAGACTTAAGAAGTTGTTAGAAAAAAAGCTAATGAATCGGGTCATTTTTAAGGGAGCTACAATAAAGGGCCCAAAAGAGGCCAACTGATAGTTAAGAGCAGGGCCTAACATGAAAATATGTTAAAAGGTCTTAGATCTTCAATTATTCAAAATTAGCCATAGAGTTATGAATTATTCCTTAGAATAATAATTTAAAGAAATGCGCCAAAAATTGGGTTGGTCCTGGGAGAAGTGTCCAATACTCAGTTTTAAAATTATGCACTGAGAAGGTGAGAAAATTAGAGGGTGAAAAATGCATGGCGCACAAAAAATTCAAGGGACCTACGGGACCCTAGGGGGGAGAATGGAGCAAGGGTCTTAACTAGGGTGTAGAAATGGGAGAATAACTAAATGAAAAAAGGATACCAAAAATGAAGATCGGATTAAAAGGAAGCAATTTATTAACAATTTAGGGCGCAAAAACTTTAAGGGGTGCTGTACCGGGTTCCAGGCTGCCAGGGTCTTAACTGGAATGTAGAAATGAGGGAATAACTAAATAGGGAATTGGCCCCAAGAACGAAGAAGATCGGATATAAAGGGAGTAAGTTATTAACAATTTAGAGCATAAAAACTTAGAGGCACAGGGGCCCCGACCTTAAAAAAAGAAAAATCTGATGGTCAGGTGCATCAGGACATGTCTTGGACTGTTCTCACCTAAATGTTCAGACTTCTACGTGCGGTAGATTTTGCTAGTCATCAAACGCAGACACACAGACACTCAAACACTCACATACACACAGACAGAGCGAAACTTTCTTTTATTGGTATAAGTTTTATTCAATTTTCCCCACTAAAAACTGGGTTGTCGTTAAATCCGATCTCGCTGAAAACTTATGCTACAGTTAAATACAAACACACTCTTAGTAGCTGACGAGTTATTGAGGTTTTAATGCATATGTATAAAATATTAATGATGATTGAGTAAAAGCACTGATTTATGAAATTGATGAGCTATCGATATTATAGTGCCCCCATATCAGTAACAAATAAATATTACTTCTTTCAACAAAAACAAAGGTTTATAAGGCTGGCGAATCACTGATCTTTTAATATATAAATTAAATAAATTCGATGCGCAAAAAGACAAATTTCTGAGAATGTCGTTATCAAGATTGGATATATATAATTCATTAATGACATTCGACTTAATAAAATCACAGATGATTAAGGATGACGACTTTTCGAGGTTTTTTGGAAATCATACAGAATTTATATCAAACTGATTGAAATATAAATTTAAAGAGATGGCGAAGTAACTAGGTTTTTCGTAGAGAGATCGTTTGGGTTAACTTGTTATTTTGATTTTATTGCGGATGTTAAGAAAATTAATTAGATTCTATTGCATAGAAGCACTGCTTTATGAGGATATAGAGTTATCAAGGTTTTAACCACAATGACCAATGATAATTGTTTAAATAAAAACATAGATTTATAAGCTTGAGGATTCATCAAGGTTTAACCGTATAACTTGTATTCGATATATAATAAAACAGATTAATGAATCTTCAAGTTATCCAGTTTTTAGAGCAAATGTATAAATAGTAATATTAACTAAATACACTTATTTATGAGGATGTCGAGTTATCGAGGCTTTAACATATAAGCGTGGTAATAATAACATTTTATTAAACTAGCTGGCTTCGCCCTCTAGCGTGCTCATAATTACATCGGGGCCTCTAATTTATGCTAACATCGAATAAAACGAATGTCGAATTCATATGAAAATTTTCGTTAGGTGCAGTAGCGTAACTAAGTTGTTTGCCGCCCGGGATTTCATCCGTTTATTAAATAATATTGCGTTAATTTTAAAAGTAGTCCGTGAAATTTACAGAGAGGGGGGGTGGGGGTGCAACCTTCCACCGCTTAGGGGTGTATTCTTTCCTCGGGTTCTAGGGGCCCGATTTCAACGGGAATAGGTTCATTTAAGTTAGATTATAATTCAGCTACTTTCTGTATTATGAAACTTTATCTTAGACTTCAGTTACCAACATTTTCGAACATTAATGATGCATTCATTTTTCGGGTTCTATGGGCTTGATTACAACGAAATTTGGCTCACTCGACTTGGTTTTCGATTATCTGCGGTACGTGCGGAGCACTTCCGGTACATACCGCTTTAGGTAGCGGAGACCCAGATCACATGTTCGTTCGGAAAGAGATATGTTGGGAACACACGAGAGGCTGTGGAAGGTAATGGGACTTCCGAAACTAGGTCCATTTAAAAGATTTTCAAAGGATATAAAATCATACAAACTTGAGTTTTATTTAAGGTTATTATGATGGGCCTGGACAACGCCGGGTGGGTCAGCTAATGTGATATAAAATTACACTGTATAAAATTCGGTTGTAACCAGGGCTTAATTTGCGACGGAGCCCACCATAGCCCGGCTCCGGTACTTCTCTGTTTTTAGTAAATATTTAAATATTGTTCGGAATTCACCGGAGCTCATAAATACAGGGCTCCGGAGCCCAGTGCAATAGCGCTTTCGAAAAACCGAAGCTTAAATTACCTTTTCCTTTCTTTCCCATCTCCAAGCTTTTGCATTCTTTTTACCAAAACACTTATATGTGACCTAATGTGTCACACGCGTAGGGGATGGAGATGAAACGTACTCAATTTTTATATCAGTTTTTAGGCTTAGACTGACTCGAGCTCATTCTGTATTACATTTAAAATTTTATTTATTCATGTATTGAAAAAAAATCTTCTTTTAAAATTACGTATTATATTCCACTTCAAATCATTTTAATGCTATTTTGATCAGAATGAAGGGGAAACAGAAATCGTGTTTTTCTATTTCAAATTTATATCGGCGACGTGTTGATACGGTGCCACTCAAGAGAGTGAACAATAAATTTGCTTTCAGTTCGATTTTCTTTTGTGACAGTAGGATAATTTTTTATTGGCTGGGTTTTCTTTTTTTATTTCGATATCTAACCTGAAAAGAATATTTTCTGTTTTATCCAACAAGCATCAGCTTGACGTTTTGTCTGTTCGAGGTTTTTTGTCTTCTATTGCGTACCAGTATAAAAATCACGTTTGTGATTTTTCTATTTATTTTGTATCATGAACAGTACCCGCGCTAAGGCTCTGTGCACCTATACGAAGTCACTTTCCTTTGTAAGTAGAATAATTACCCTGTATTGTTATTCTGATAGAAAGCAATCGAGCAGTGTTTCCCCTTTTTCTATAAAAGCATAGATTCTTTCCGATAACGTTGTCACATTTTTAATTTTATCTGATTTTCAGGGACTCACCGCAAAAGATTGTTATGCGGAAGGAAATGATTATAGCTTAAGATATGCACATTTACAGGAAATTGTAAAACATTGTTCCATTCTTCAGCATATAAATATTCATTTCTGTAAATTTCATTCAATTTTCTTAAAATTGCATAGCTGCGAACTATCTCTTTATTGTGTTAACACCATTTTCTAATCATAATCGTTACCCTATTTAATCGCAGAATTCTGCAATTAATTAACATAAAAAATAGGCACTGATTTTTACTATTCAGAAGAAGTGATAACTAAAAAGTAGAATAGTTAACAGCTAAGTATATGCTGATAGATATATTTAATTTTTTTATTTTGCTAAAGAAAAAAAAGTTTTAAATTTTGCAATTAATGTACGAAATATAAATATGCAGATTACAGGGGCAGGGGGGAGGGGGGTGGAACGGTACAGTTGTTGTACCGGTAGCGCAGAATATTAGGGCTCCGGAACTTTTTTGTTAGAATTTAAGCCCTGGGTGCAGTAATCTAATTGTAACGTAACCTTAATCTAACTCTACCATAAACATTACCTAACTGTACCCTAGCTGTAATATGTTACATAACCGTAACCTAACGGTAACCTAACAGTAACATACCTTCAACCTAACTATAAACAAATTATCACCTAACCGTAACCCAACTGTACCTAATTGCAACCTAACCTTAATCTAATTATAACATAACCGTAACCTAACTGTAACGTAGCTATAAACTATCGGTAACTTAACCGTAACTAATTTTAAGCTAAATGTAACGTGACTGTAACCTACCTGTAACCTATCCATAATCCAACCGTAAACTATATGTAACGGAAATGGAACATAACCGTAACCTAACCGTAACCTATCTGTAACGGAAATGGAGCATAACCGTAACCTAATTATAACCTAACCGTAACGTAACCGTAACCTACTTATAACCTAACCCTAACCTAACTGTAACATAACAGTAACCTAACCGTAATCTATCTGTAAAATAAACGTATCTTGACGGTACGCTAACCGTAAACTAATTATAACCTAACCGTATCCTAACTGTGATGTAACTATAACCTAACTGTAACCTAACCGTAACCTAACTGTAGCCTGGCGGTAACCTAACCGTAACCTAATTGTAATCTATCCGTAACCTACTGTAACCTATCCGGAACTTAACCGTAATCTAACTGTAACCTATCCGTAATCCTATTTGTAACCAAACTGTAACGTAACTGTAACCTATCCGTAACCTAATCTTAGCAGAAACGTAATCTAACTGTAACCTATCCATAACCTAACCGTAATCTAACTGTAACCTAACCGTAATCTAACCGTAACCTATCCGTAATCTTAATTGTAACCAAACTGTAACGTAACTGTATCCTATCCGTAACCTAATCGTAGCATAAACGTAATCTAACGTAACCTATCCGTAACCTAACTGTAACCTATCCGTAACTTAACCCTAATCTAACTGTAACCTATCCGTAACCTAACCTTAACCTATTTGTAACTTAAATGTAACCTAATTGTTACCTAAATTTAATCTAATTGTGACGTAACCGTAATCTAACTGTAACCTAACCGTAACCTAACTGTAGCCTGGCGGTAACCTAACCGTAACCTAATTGGAACCTATCCGTAACGTACTGTAACCTATCCGTAACCTAACCGTAATCTAACTGTAACCTATCCGTAATCTTAATTGTAACCAAACTGTAACGTAACTGTATCCTATCTGTGACCTAATCGTAGCATAAACGTAATCTAACGTAACCCATCCGTAACCTAACTGTAACCTATCCGTAACTTAACCCTAATCTAACTGTAACGTATCCGTAACTAACCTTAACATATTTGTAACTTAAATGTAACCTAATTGTTACCTAAATTTAATCTAACTGTGACGTAACCGTAATCTAACTGTAACCTAACCATAACCTAACTGTAGCCTGGCGGTAACCTAACCGTAACCTAATTGAAACCTATCCGTAACGTACTGTAACCTATCCGTAACCTAACCGTAATCTAACTGTAACCTATCCGTAATCTTAATTGTAACCAAACTGTAACGTAACTGTATCCTATCTGTGACCTAATCGTAGCATAAACGTAATCTAACGTAACCCATCCGTAACCTAACTGTAACCTATCCGTAACTTAACCCTAATCTAACTGTAACCTATCCGTAACTAACCTTAACCTATTTGTAACTTAAATGTAACCTAATTGTTACCTAAATTTAATCTAACTGTGACGTAACCGTAATCTAACTGTAACCTAACCGTAACCTAACTGTAACCTAAGTTTAACGTAACCGTAAACTAATTATAACCTAACTGTATTCTAACTGTAACCTATCCGAAACCTAACAGTATCCAAACCAAAACCTAACTGGGCTAATCGTCCTGTCGGCTAATTGTCCTGTCGGCTAAATGTCCTGTCGGCTAATTGTCTTGTCGGCTAATTGTCCTGTCGGCTAAATGTCCTGTCGGCTAAATGTCTTGTCGGCTAATTGTCTTGTCGGCTAATTGTCCTGTCGGCTAATTGTCTTGTCGGCTAATCATCCTGTCTGCTAAACGTCTTGTCGGCTAATTGTCCATGTCGACTAACTGTCCTATCGGCTAATTGTCTCTGTCGGCTATCTGTCTTGTCGGCTAACTGTCGCTGTCGGCTAATTGTCCTGTCGACTAAATGTACGTGTCGACTAAATGTACTTGTCGGCTAAACGTCCTGTCGTCTAATTGCTGTCTGCTAAATGTCTTGTCGGCTATTTGGTTGTCTGCTAAATGACATAGACCCTTATGTGGAAGTGCTACTTATGTTTAATATGAAGTTTGACTAAATTCCGTGCATTAGTTTTTGAGATACAGCTATCGCAAAATCGTGAAAAATGCTGCATAGCAGCGCCACCTGCTATATGATATACATAAAAAGCTAATCTGCATCAAATTATGTCAAGATTTAACAGAATATGACGTTTGATCAAATTCCGTGCAATAGTTTTTGAAATATAATTATCGCTAAAATCATGTAAATCGTGAAAAATGCCGTATAGCAGTGCCACCTGTTGGACGATTTACACCAAAAACAAATCAGCACCAATTTTTATCAAGGTAAAGTCAAACCTCGTCAACACGAACTGTTTCCGATTGCCTCGTCCAGTTGTATGTAATGTAGTTAAGTTCCGATAACACGAACTACTTTTAATACGAACAAAAAAAGTTTCCCCTTGAGTGTTCATGTTACCGAGGTTCGACTGTATAAGTGAATCTTTAAAGTTTTATTAAATTTCGTGCATTAGTTCTTGTGTTAGAGCGCCCACAAAATTTGTATCACATATAGATAGACAGATGTTTTCTAAAAACAGTCGAATCGTGTTCAGGACTTGCTAAAACGTATAAATTAGTCTAAAACCGGAAGTCGAATTTTTTCACGAATCCAATACTTTCTTTCTGTAAAGATAGAAAAAAGTAAAAAGCGTATTTTTTTTTTTAGTAAACAAACCCATAATTAGAATTTTTATGTTTTCAGTTTCAGAATTTTTCTTTGGAAAGGAATTTTTTATGCAAAAGTAAAGTATCATTATAATTATTACACACGTTGTGCATATCGTTTTAGTCGAAAATTGGAGCAATGCATATCATTTTAGTCGAAAATTGGAGCAATTTGTTTCAAGTTGGGAAATTTTCGGATTCTCCTCCCCGAAAATATATCCGTGGCTGCGCCCCTGAATGCCTGCATTTAGATTGATGGTAGCATATATGCTATTATCAGTGTTTCCAATTTAGTGGATTTTTAAATTCAGATAGTCCAAATTTATACTAGAAATTTAACATAGCAATATTTGATTTGCTTTATTTTATAACAGAAATGCCATCATTAAATAAAGCTGAATTTATTATTGAAATATTCTGGTACTCTGAATTACGGAATTTCTGGAACGTATTCTACCCTGGGAATTAGAGGGTTAAAAACGATTTTTCTGCTAATTAAATTTGTTTCATCGATTAATTTTAAAATAAAATCTTTATTTAAAAATTTTAATTCCCCCTTTATTTATGTAATAATTATACGTGTTCTAGAAAACTGATCGGATCAAACACACCGTGCGCGGATTTCAGTGTGTGTGTGTGCTATAAGAAAAATTTCTAGTAATACATAATGCATGTAAAAAAAAAAATAATAATAAAATAAAAAAAACTCTGCAATCTCTTAGTTGCATTCGAAAATTTCTAAAAAGAAGAAAAGCGTTTGCGGTCTTTTATGTGCATTGGAAAATTTCCAGGGTGGTAAACTCACGGTTTTTTTGTTTTTATACAAATATGCTGTATTTCATTTTACGTATCAGCATTAGACTTTAGCGTATCAGTAGCCAGAGTTTCGCGTACCAGTACTGGTATACGCGTTTGGGAACCCCTCAAAGTATATTCTCAAATATCAGATATTCAGGTATACTGAAAGAATACTTTTACATACTCTTGCGGATTTTTTACGAAGAGTAAAAAATATCGTTACACCAAACGAAATAATTTCATGCTTATTTTAGTAAAATCAGTAAAGCATTCATGGTAAATCAAGATATACATAAGAAAACAGCGCCAAGAGACGTTTGAAGAACAGAAATGGCAGAGTTCTGTTGAAGAATCGGCGATCTTCTAATATATTACGGAGTATGACTGATAGGTCCATATAGGTTAAACTTGACGTCTTAAGAACGTGAACATTTTTCCTTTTTTTTTAATACGAAAAAATAAGACAAGACTATTCCGAGTACATCTTATTTCTCTTGCAATGTTTTCACTCGTTTATTGACGACCAACAAAAATAGCACAGGAAAAGAGGGCACTGCTAGCGTACACAAATGTACAAGAAGAAATTTAAGTCTTTCCACACCGGTAATCCGAAAGAACTCCGTTTAGATATCATTTTCGTCCATCAATTGTCGTTATGCTCTGGTTTCTCTTCATAAGACGAGCTAATCTTTCGCCTTTTACTAAAGATTACCGTGGAGAGGAACAACTCAATGAGCCTAAAACTAATTTTTGGAATCTCGCCGAAAGGTGGGACGTTTACTAAGAAAGGACGCACCTCCTCCAAATCTACGCTTAATGTCACAAACTGATATTCAGGGATGTTGGGAAATATTGGCCAACATTGCCAAATATCAAAAAATAATATTCGTGAAATATCTTTTTAGGGGGGAGGTCATTTAACATTGGCCAATATTACATTTTGATATCGGCCGATATCGTTGTGCTACCTGGGGTTCTCGTCAGGATGGGAAATCAAAAGCATATCTGAAGGTTTTTATTGGTTTAATCCGCATTTTATTCGTTTTATGATTGGTCTATACAGTAATATGTATTTCCCTTTACTTTCAACAGAGATCTGTTGCCACAATGACAACATAATAAAAACTACAAAAAAAATTAATAACTCAGAAACAAATTAAGATACAGCTTTCAAACAAATTGCATTTAAAAGTACATTTTTTTCTCTATACGACGGTGTAAAAAGTAATATTGTGGGATGTTTAGAAGTTTAAGAATGAAATTTCATTTAAAATGGGGCGTGAAAAGACTTTTCCCGAACAGCCAATGAAATGCTTGGATAATACATAAGTTTCAGGTGGATAATACGTACGAGTCGCAGGCAATTTTTGTGGCTTGGAATTTTTACGTGTAATAACACTATTAATGTTTAATTCATGGCGTACGTAATGTATGATCAACTCCGTGCGACTTTTTATGTCTTAAATTTTAGTCTTCGATAAAATCATTTTCCAAATGGTCGTTGTAATTTGATAAATTGCTTTTTTTTTATTATTATTATTAGCCCCCGGTACGGTGTGCTATTTCTTTCTCCCAGCTTATTTTGTCTCCAAAAAATAACGTTACTTTATCGAAGTCAGCAATAAACAAAGCAGATGTATCATTGTACGATTAAATGCTCTATAGCAATTTTTTTTAATTTCTAAGCATCGCAAATTTTTAATTTTTATACCGTCGTATTAGGAAAAAAAAAGTAATTTTAAATACAATTTGTTTGAAAACTGTATCTCCATTTATTTTAGAAATATTAATTTTTTTGTAGTTTTTAGCACCATTTGTTTCATTTTGGCAACTCATGTACTCCATTTATATAGAAAGAAAATGGAAAATAGTTAAAAAATAGCAATTAATCTCTTTGTTGCTGCCATTTTCTCATAACAACCGAAAGAAAATGTGATTAAAATACGTGCTATTTTGAAAAAAATATAAATGAATGATTTATGATAAAACATGGAGCTATTATAAACCATATTTAATTTTAAGTATCTGTAGACACTTTCAGTGTGACGTCAGTCATGACGTTTTGGTTGGGAACTGGCTCCAAACAAACGGTTGCTACTAGACCACGCTCAAAAAAGGCAATATTTTTACCCTTGAGCGAAAACGAGAAAAATACCCTTTCTATCCTCGATTTTTCGAAAACTATGCGTGTTTACGAAGAACCTTAGTTACAAAATTAAAGTGGACTTTATTTTCTAAATAATGCAGAAATAACTTTAATTTCCTGACAAAAAATTCAGGCGGTAGAGAGCGCTGAAAAGGGCGCGTTTTTGGCCCTCTGGCCAAAACGAGAGAAACACCAGGGGTGTAGTGGAGGGTATACGAGGGTATACGCCGTATACCTTCTGGATTTTTTTAAGGAACACCGTATACCCTCTGTTTTTCAAGATAGCTATAGTATATTCACTCTAGGGTATACGCTCTGCCTTGAGCGTATATCCTCTGCTTAGAGCGTATACCCTCTGTGTTTTTTACGACTACACCACTGAGAAACACTTTCTAAACATTGTTTCCTATGCTTCAAATGACCTTTGAAACTATTAAAAAGGTTGTAGAGCAGAAAATCTCTGCAAGTTATGAGACAATAGTCGCTTGTAACTCAAGATGTAATACATTTATCAAAAAAAAAAAAAACGCTATTCAATTTCGAAATACTTCAATAGTCTTGACTGCAGATTCCATGCTTTCACGCTTTCAAATCACTGCGTGAATGTGTCAGAATGTTTTGATCTTATAAGAGTAATATATATACTTCTTTTTGAGAACCGCTCTAAACCCACATCCTAATATTTAAATGTAGAGCAGTCAGAAAATCTTCCTGATTGCCATATGAACATATAATTACTATCTTCTCGATTCCATTCAGAGCCAGTCTTCCTTAAAATGTCCCAACGTAAGAGAATTTTCGGAAGGTCTTGTATATATTCAACCCCCCCCCCCCCCCCCCCCTTTAAAAAAAACAACAACAAGTTTCGTTAGGAGTCGTTTATAAGTGCGACAGATAGGCGTGGATCAGAATAAAATCCTTTTTTCTTCAAAGAAAAAAAAAATATGTATTTAGATTTTAACCTCGTTGGAACCCCTTATAAGTGCGCTGTCCTTTATCTTTGGTACTGATTCCATTAGATTACTATCCAATTGCTTAAGAAATCCATGAAAACAGATTTTTTAAGAGGGTTGGTTTTATGCTTGCGTTTGTGAATGGGTGAAATATTTTATCCAAAGGATCTTAGTGAAGAAAGGGAATATGAACTAGAGGTTCTTCAGGCTTTTGTGCCAAATATGTCTGACAACGAGGATGATAATAATCTGGAAATTCAATGTGGATGACCCGAAGAAGGAGACGATGACGAGCAAGATGAATATTAAGCTGTATGCCTCTTATTGATAAGCAAACATAAAAAAAATCATCTTACATTTTAACTTGAATAAATTTTAATAGATTTACGATAATTTCGTCAGATATATTAAAAAATGGTTGAGAGCATTGGATTATAAATTTGAAATCTTTAATCATTCTGACATATTAATGCAAAATATACAATTTATAATAAACATTTAAGAAGAAAGAAAATTTTGTTAAATAAAATGATGCTAAATTAACACCCTCAATTCTTTACAAAATTATACGTATTTTAAAATATTATTAGATTACGCTAACCTGCAAAAGTCGGGTTATGTCATGTTTTTTAGCTTTTGATAATTGATTCTTATGTATTCTGTACCGCTGAATCCGAAATTGACCTTCATTTTTAACCATCACATCAGGATTTTTCGCAAATTGCAAATTTCATCCGTAACTGTTGAAGGCAGGGGTTATTTATGTGTGTTTTAATATATATTGTTGTATGTGTTTTATTATATTTATAAAACTAGTTATAGTACGAACCTTATTTGTCATGTTTGACGTACAATTGCTGACTTGTTGGATTATTCTAACCGATTTTTTTTTTTATTATTATTGATTTAAATTGAGTTTAAGGTTTTATATAAATAACTATTTTTTAAATTTTACTTGGCGTGTATAAATTCTATAGATCACATACAGGGTCACACAAAAGTTCTCAACAACATCCGTTTATTGGCAGAAATTTTCAAGTGCGCTATGCGTTTAACTGAAGTAACTATTAGTTCAAGAGCCGACAGCACAAAAACCTATGTTATCAAGCACAAGAAAGAAACCTTTATTTTATGGAAGAGTAGAAGTAGGGGAATCTAATGTTCTATGTCTGCTGGAAGTGAAGGGGTGCATAAGCCAAAAATTAATACCACTAGTGGTTGACTCGTAGGTTTATCATTGTGTTTATCCTACAAACAAAGATATGAAAACATCGAGGACTGGGAGCAGGAAAACACAATGATAAACCTAAGAGTCAACAGCTGGTGGCATTAATTTTTGGCTTATGCACCACTTCACTTCCGGCAGACATGGATCATTAGAATCCCCTACTTCTACTCTTCCATAAAATAAAGGTTTTTTTTCTTGTGCTTGATAACATAGGTTTTTGTGTTGCCGGCTCTTGGACTATATGTAAGTATTCATATATATCTGTAGATCATATACTATACAGGGCTGCACAAAAAAATCGTATATTTTAACGACTATTCATGGTAATAGCAGAAATCGTGTTTTCAAATGCTTTATGCGTTTTCCAAATTGTTCATTAATGCAATCTTTTACCATAGTAAACTGTGAAGATTTGTTATAGTATTCTGAATGTGTTGGGAATTGTTTTATAATCTATGCTGTACGCACAACTTTTCTTTTTTGTTTTCTCTTAATTAGACATCAATATGTGTAAAATAAAATTTTATTTCATTTGTGTCAAGTATAAAAAGGGGCGGTCCTTAGTGGGTTAAAACTAACACCTGTAACGTATAATCGCTTATCCTAATAATATACAGCCTCTGCACGGCATGGAAATCAGTTTGTCCAAAAGTTGGCCAATATAGTTCTTTTCCCATTTAATTTAATTTTTGAAGTGAAAACTTCTTTAGGCGCGTTGAGCTTTTTTTGAGATGGAGAAAACCCACTGATTTGGAGACACTGTTACGTAACCGACATGCTAGCATTTTGGCACATAGACACTAGCGCGCCAAGCGGTGAATGACAGGAACTTTTCCCTCTTTAGCTCAATCCGCAAAAGGAGAACGAAGCTAAAACTCACTTTTTCTCTCGGCGTTCACACAGGAACACAGACAAAATTTACATTTTCGTTGCAGTACGCTGTTGTGTTTATTGTTAAAGACAAATACTTGATACTTTCATTATTGAAGTGAAAGCTTCTTTAGGCGCGTTTGGCATTTTTTGAGATGGGAAAAACAATTGAACTCGTGATTCTGTTATTGTAACCGACACCTCTGTATATAAATATGTACATGTATTGTGCATAGTTCGGTATGAGGAGGGCGGGCAATTAATTATTATTGATTGCTTAACCAATAACAACAATTTACAGGCAAGCGCGCCGCATGCCTATGTTTATGCTGTTGCTTATTTATTAATAAATTGTTCATTTACTTTTATTTTATTTTTTTAAATTGTACAATTGATTCGTTCTATAGTTATTAATGAAATTATCGTTTATTTATTGTTGTTTACTTTTTAAAACAATAGAAAATAATTTAAAAATATATATTGTAACTGGTATTGGAAAACGGGCTTTCGCCAAATTGACGTTAAAAAATCGCGCCAAACCTGGTTCGTATATCACATCTGTGCCAAATTCTCGGTTTTTTGATTTTTCGACTTTTTATCCAAATTTTCCGGATTTTTTAAATTTTCCCTTTCATTGTATCCCAAACACTACCTTCATACCAAATTTCAAGATTCTAGGGATACAGGATGTACCTCCGAGTTTTGATGATCGGTGAATCAGTGTCGAAAAAGCGAAAGTTTAAGTTCATATATCTTCTGAAATAAAAAAGATAGAAACGTGAAATTTCAGCATTTAGTACCATTTCCACATTACTTTAGATATACGAAGTTTCGAGTTTCTGGGAATCACCAACACAAAATATTGGGAGTCAAAAGTACCCTGAGTTGCTTCCAGAAAAAGATGCTTACGGCTGTGCTTTCAAGACTTGGCAGGGGCACTGCCGTGTCCCCAGATGCTTTCATTAGTGCTGCTACACAATTCAACGCACGTTTCTGTTAATTCAACATAGTTATTATAATTGTGACAATTCTTGAAATTCATTGTTTTCTTCTTTGATTTAGCAAGCTACATCATACAATTAATTTACTAATGTGAAGTGTTAATACTTATATACTATATATTGTTTAAATAAGAAATATTGTACTACAGTGCTTTTGAGTTTGAATTTGGAAATCTATCATTGGTGATAAATTAATAGAACTGCTGCTCATCATCACGTAAGTAAAGAATTATTTGAATAAATAAATAAATTTATGTAACACGTGGATAAAATGTGTATCACTATATAGTATATATGTGCACGTCAACTGTCTCTGTACCAACTGTTACGGTGCAGGAATGCAGCGCATGCGCGCCTTCTATCTGCTTTCAATATCCAAACATTGAGCGCTAAATTTAAAACGTTATTATTAGAGAACGACCGAAAATTCGTTTTCGGCCAAAAATGGGAGTTTCGCCGAAAATTCGTTTTAATGATAATCATCATACTATATCATATACCCATAAATGACGTCATTAAGAATACTGTCCATTCCGGCCACGTGACATACAAAAAAGTGAGTGGTCAAGAACGGAACTGTTGATGACAATGCGCTTTTATTATAGAGATGGCAAAACTTCCAAAAAAAACATCAATTTTGAGGATGATAAAAATCTACCACTAATTGAATTTTTACATAGTGAATTCCATTTAACGATGATCGCAATCTTACCACAACGATATATAAAACTACAACTGATGCAGTCTTTATAAGATATTTAAGTAGATTTGAATCACAATTGTTTGTTTCCTATTTTAGTTACCATAAACCTATCGTATCAGTTCTGGAATATAATGATAATAATGATGATGATAATGATGATGATGGAAGAGTTGTTGAAATTGTGGATAAAAATTCATAAGTTTCATTGATATTCATTTCAAAGAATACCAATTAATTAACTTTCATACTTCGTGTTTCTATAAATGTACATTTTAAGCAATAGATTGCAATTTTTGTATGTAAAATTATATGCATTATTTTTCATGTACATTAAATGAAATGCGCATTAAATGAAAATTGTAATATAATTTTGGTAGTAATAGTTTATAATAATGAATAAAAAAACACTACATTTAAAAGTATTTCCTGCACAATAAAACATTTCCTGACGATTAAAAAAACACACACGTAATTGTTGAAGTTTTCACTTCTATTGGCACTCCCGGAGTGCCACTGTTTTTTTTTTTTTTTTTTAATGAAACATGTAGCATACACTATGATTACTGAAAAATTCCACTTTATTGGCTGTTGTATTAGGTAGCTTTCTTTACAAAAAGCTACCTATTGCAGCCGTTCGGAGGAAAGCGATTTCAAAAAATTTTGGTATATTTTCATCGATCATGACCCCCAGACCCCGAAACCAACCTCCGTTCAAAATTGATATATATATATATATATATATATCAATATATATATATATATATATATATATATATCTGACCTATGTCACACTGTAACTCTCGTATTTATGAACCGATTTGGATGTAATTCGGTGTGTACATAGTACATACCAATGTCTCGACCGAGTTCGTTGGCCAGCTTCATCCGCCATTTTGTTTCAAAATGGCGGCCATTTAAAATTTAAAAAAAAATTTAAAATTTGAAATGTGGTACCAAAAAAATGAAAATGGAAAAATATTTTTTTTTTATGTATTTGATCTTTATACAAAGACTCTGTAGCAGTTTTTGTTTCGTCTATATCTTAAAAAATGGCTGAGTTATAGCATTTTGAATTTCTAGCGAAGCTGACATTTTGAAACGTCCTGAATTTTGTCACGCGATAAAAGGCGTATTTATGAACCGATTTGGATGTAACTTCGTTTATACATAGTAGAGACCAATGTCTCGAACGAGTTCGTTGGCCAGCTTCATCCGCCATCTTGTTTAAAAATGGCGGCCATTTAAAATTTTAAGAAAAATTTAAATTTGAAATGTGGTAGCAAAAAATTGAAAATTAAAAAAATATTTTTTTCTTATGTGTTTGACCTTGATAAAAAGATTCGGGAGCAGTTTTTGTTTCGTCTATATCTTAAAAAATGGCTGAGTTATAGCATTTTGAATTTCTAGCGTGGCTGACATTTTGAAACGTCCTGATTTTTGCCACTTGATAACAGACGTATTTATGAACCGATTTGGATGTACCTTGGTGTGTACATAGTACATACAAATAACTCAACCGAGTTCGTTTACCAGCTTCATTCGCCGTCTTGTTTCAAAATGGTGGCCATTTAAAAAAATTAAAAAAAAAAAAAAATTAAAATGAGATACCAAAAATTTGGAAAATGAAAAAGATTTTTTTTGTATGTGTTTGATCTTAATACAAAGATTCCGGAACAGGTTTTGTTTCGTCTACATCTAAAACAATGGCTGAGTTATAACATTTTGAATTTCTATTGTGGCTGACATTTTAAAACGACCTGATTTTTGTCACGCGATAACAGGCGTATTTATGAACCGATTTGAATGTAACTTGGTCTGTACATAGTACATACCAATGTCTCGACCGAGTTCGTTGGCCAGCTTCATTCGCCATCTTGTTTCAAAAGGGTTGCCATTTAAAAAAAAAATGTAACTTAAAATTTAAAATAAGGTATTAAAAAATTGGAAAATGAAAAAGGTTTTTTTATGTGTTTGGCCTTGATACAAAGATTCTGGAGCAGTTTTTGTTTCTGAAAATTTGTTCTTTTGTTTATATCTTAAAAAGTGGTTGAATTATAGCACTTTGAATTTCTATCATGGCTAACACTTTGAAACGATCTTGTATTTGTCACGCGATACCACACTTATTCGTCTATTTCGATGGAAGAAGGCATGTGGATAGTATACATCAATATCTCGACCAAGTTCGCTGGCCAGCTTCATCAGCTATCTTGTTTCAAAATGGCGGCCATTAAATTAAAAAAAAAAATTATATTTAAAGTGAGGTGCAAAAAAATTAGAAATTGAAAAAGGTTTCTTTCTTAAGTATTTGACCTTGATATAAGGATTCAGGAGCATTTTTTGTTTGTCTTTATCTTAAAAAATGTCTCAGATATAGCAGTTTCAATTTCTAAAGTGGGTGACATTTTGAAAAATCTGATTTTTTGCCTGCGACAAGACTCGTATATATCAACCGATTCCGATATGAGTGAGCATGTGCACAGCAATTACTAAGGTCTCGACCAAGTTCACTGGTTAGCCTCATCTACCATGTTGTCTTAAAATGGCAGGCACTTTAAGAAATTGTCGAATTTGGCAGCCAAATATAAGTGACTTTAAATAAAAGCAGCTTGGATAAAGCTGACTAATTTCGCGAAATTCTCATTCATAATGATTTAGTATTGATAAAAATTAGCATTGAATCTCCTACATTCGGTTTCCACTTAATTGAGCTTCGTGTGTTTGAATAATATAAGTTGGCTTTTTAAAAATAAGGACTATGAAAGCTACCTCTTCCTCCCGGCACTGGCCGGAAGGACTTTTCTCAATTTCACCTCATTAAGACGTGTTGTATTTCTCACATTTCCTCACTCTAATTATCTTAACCTTCGAAATAGGTTTACAAACTAACAGTCTGTAACTAATAGAAATTAAGAACCAAAATACACAAGTTTTCTTTCTTTAACTTAAATTCGCCTCAGCTGAGTCGTGACAGTCCAATTAGAGAACAATGAGATTCAGTGTCACGAGTCCTTGCGCATTTACACTTTTCCTCTACGTACAACTAGACACGTTTGCTTGAAAGTTACACGATAATGCGCCGATTTTATTTTCTTCAGATATCAGTTTGTAACTTGTTGCACATTTTCACTTAGTTTGGTTCAACAGGTGCACGCGAGGTCAAAGTAACAACTGATCTTTTTTTTTTTTTTTTTTTTTTTTTTTTAACAATATATATTTTTTTATTTTATCGATATTCTACTTTTTGCTATGCCATACAGTATCTCAAAAATTTCAACGTTTCAAATTTCAATTTAATTTCTTTGCTAAAAAAGGTTTCGATTCTTCTCACTAATTTAATAAATATTTAAGGGGGAGATCACTTTAAGGGTTCTCAGGAATCTTAAAACTAGAAAAAATGAAAAAAAAAGGACTATTTTCATCATTTAATATCTTAAAATGTATATGATTTTAAAGCAAAATTTTTATTGGAATGATAGATATAAGTATGTTCTTTCATTTCATGTATTTAAAAAATTGCAAGATGCAGAATTAGCATTTACAGGCTCCCAATTTTTAGACATTTGACGAGCAAAAAATTGGTATAACTGCTTACGCGCAGGATTACAAAACAAATTTTGCAACTGGAATGAAAATGTTGGTGCCTATTTATAAATCAGTTTGTAATAATAACCCTGAACCTAAATAAATTTATATTTAAAGCATTTTTATATTTTTAATACAAAGTTGTAGTTAGCTAGCGCAAAATTTTGAAAATTTCAACAGTATGATCGCCCCCAAAAATATTTTTTTGAATAATGAAAAGGAAATTTTTGGTTAAGTTTAAACACACTAACATGAAACATAGGTTTTGAAAATATTCTGAAGTTTTTGAGCTATCGTGCGCGATATGCCCAGAAACGCCATTTGGAGAAAAATGACTCCAAAGTTTTGGAAACGTCGCGTCGCTTCAGCTATTGAGCGGATATAATTCTAGAAGTCATGACTTCTGTTCTAATGGGAATTGCAAGGAAACAATTATATCAAAATGTTCAGAAAAGGTAGGAATTTAACATCTAAAAATATATATATTTCGAAGATTTTGAAGTTTTAAGAGTCTTTAGACCCCTTAAAACATTTGAAAAGTCGAAATCTTTTTGTTGTCCATTATGAAAGAAAAACATATTACCAAACAAGAAAAAAAAAAAAAAAACTCTAATTAAAACCGGTTTTAGAATAAAATATATGTGGCCTATCCGAATCAAGGTAAATTTTAACTTTAAAGCCATTTTACTCAAATTAGACATTTTTGGCATTGCGCGCATGATATTTCCTAAACTAACATAAATACTTAAAATTGTGAATCATATTACATCTTATATATCTTTATAACAACCTCTATCTCTTTTTATGTAAGTACCTGTAATATATTTATTTATTATTAAATTGTTATTGAAATTTTATCATAGAATTTGCATTTTATGGTTTATTTGCCTGAAAAAAAAAATTTCATTTGTAAACTTCATTATTAATTTAGGTTGAAGTTAAAGATATTGTAAGAATATATACAGTCGAACCTCTATTTAACGAACTCGCTAAATCCCGGAAAAAAGTTCGTTATATGGACAATTCGTTAAATAGAGATTCACCTTTTAAAATACTTTAAGCTATATGCTATATAAAACAGATTTTAAATTCATAAGCACTAAATATTTTTACTAAAAGTAATTAATCACATTTTTTTTTAATAAATTATATCCATTTGTTTTATTTATTTTACCCACCAATATCCATCATCACTTCATTTTTTCTATGTGCTTAAATCTTCGAAATCTGCAAGGAAAACAAAACATTATCCGGGAATATACTGTATTTTCTGTTTAAAGTAAATAGTTTTACATTAAAATTAACGAATTTTAATGACATAATCGTATTTATTATTATCATACCAAATAATTTTAACCATACATTAACATATGCGTCCTTAAATTTAATTTCTGAAAAACTCTGTTAATTTTGCCTGAGTTTTTTATTTTAAAAAATGCTTTCTCTCATAATACGTCTCGCATCTTTGCAATGCACCAAAAACACCTTCATGCATATTTTCTTCTAACTATAATCCGCGTCAGAATGTTTCAAATGATTTTAGCATTTCATCATACGAAGTTTTGCTAATTCCTGCATAATGATCATTTCTATCATCATCATATTCGTCTTCATCGCAATTCATTGTTGTATTGTTTTTATTTTTCAAACTGTCGAAAATATCCAATTCGAATAGTGTTTCCGAGGTCTCAGTTTCAGAATTAAGTGAAATACAATCATCAATCAGCACATCATTGTTAATTTCTTCTTTTTTTCTCACTGAATCTACATTTTTAAAAGTTACTCTAAGAGATTATCGTCTTCGTCCTCCGTACTTACCGAATTCTCACTGCTGACAAAGAAGGCGCCTGGCAAAACTAGTTCAAGGCCAATGAACATCATAAAATGTGTTAAAAGAAAGAATAAGTTTGAAATGTCCAGAAATATTTTAAGAAATGGGGAGAAAAAAAATTTGATCACAAGAAAAAGTTCGTTAAATAGAGAAAGCACTTCGCTATTTGGAGGTTATTTTACGAAGAAATTCGAAAAAAGTGTTCTTGGTTCCAAGGAAAAGTTCGCAAAATAGAGGTTCGTTAAATAGAGGTCCGACTGTATATGTAATATTAAGGGGATATATCGGATATATATATATATTTTGTAATCCTGCGCGCAACACATGTATGTCATTGAAAATCCCTAACTTAGTATGTCTTAATTAAACTAAATTATAAGTATGTATCATTAAAATTATTTAAAGAAATACTATATAAACAAAGATTTGTACAATTTATTCAAAAAAAAAAAAAAAAAAAAAAAAAAATTGTTTAACTTGAAGAAATATTTACAGCTCCAATTTTTTTTTAATTGCGTTAAAATGAAACAATATCGAGCTGTTGTAGTTGATCTCCCCCTTAAAAAAACTGAAAGGTGTATATATTAAGAAGCAAAAACATGTCATGATTAATACTGACTGCGGCAGCGACATGAGAAATGAATTTCGTTTTTACTGCATTTTTTTTTTTTTTTTTTTTTTTTTTTTTTTTTTTTTTTTTTTTCTAAACATCGCACCATTTTCAATTTTTACATCGTCGATTAAAAGTAAAATTGTATTTTCAAAAGCTATATTTTGAAAATTGTATATCAATTGACTGATTTTTCATGATTTTTAAAATAATTTTTTAGCATGAATATTTAAAAAAATCTGTGGTCAACCCAGTTATCAAAGTTGAACGAAATTACACTTAAAACTATAGAAATAATTCAGTATTTAAAAACAAATACAAAGATACAGCCAATTTAATTAAACAGTTTAAAAGCACATAAAAATCTTTAAAAAATAATATTAAACGTTTCGAATTTGTTTAAAGTTCCTCATCAGTCATGTAAGTCAAAGCGAATTCAAGGGAGGTGGTATAAATTCAATTTACAGTTGACAGCATCTGTCACAAACAATTAAGCAGAGAGTTGGGTATTTGAGTCAGATTAAAATGGCATGTTCAGCTGGAATTGAACTAGCCTCATTGAGTGGAAATTTCGTCGATCTGGATTTTTCTGGAGGCGTTGTTTACTAGATTGGTGAAATTTACACTGAATGAGACTAGTTCAATTACAGCTGAATGTGTCATTTTAATCTGACTCAAATACCCACCTTTTATTTTAAGACGAATTTCAAGAATTTATTTTAAGACGTTTAGTTCAATTTAAAAGAATTTTATAAATTCGCTCTGTATTTTCAATCCTTTTTCTACGAAAATCACAAATATTTAGAAATCAAACCAACAGATGAGAGAACATTTTTGAAGAGAAATTTCATCGAGAAATTTTTTAAATCAAAATGATTGGAAACGCCCTTTTAAAAATCATATAATTTAATATCGAAGTAGTTATATCTGTTATTTTATTAATGAAGCTAGAAACCTTGATTTAAACGTATCGTGATAGTTCAGAGTAAGTATAATTGTGTTATCAAATTATTTTTAAATGCGTTCCGTCACCTTTCCATTCTATAACAACAACCAAAATATCATAAAATTGTGTAAGAAGATCACTTATTATCATTGAACTAAAGTTTTAACATGCTAAATGTGAAAAAAGTATATTTAAAGGGTTTCAGGACTCTTAAAGTTGGATAAAATGAAAAAAAAAAAAAAAGATTATTTTCAACATTTAATATTTTAAAATGCATATGATTTAAAAACACAATTTCAATTGGGATGAAAAATATAAGTATGTTCTTTCCTTTCATGTATTTAAAAAAAAAAATCAAGTTGCAGAATTAGTAGTTATAGGGGGCTCCAAACTGTGAGATATTTGTCGAGCAGAAAATTGGTATGACAGCTTACGCGCAGGATTTCAAAATAAATTTTGTCACTAGAATTACTTGCCTAATTATACTTTAGATTACAATAATTACCCTGAACCTAAATAAAGTTGTATTTAAAGCATTTTTATATTTTTTAATACAAAGTTGCATTTAGCTAATACAAAGTTTTGAAAATTTCGACAGTATAATCACTTATAAAAATATTTTTTTGAACAATTAAAAGAAAATTTTAGGTTCAGTTTATACAGACTGACATGAAACATATATATATATTTTCAATTTCATGAAAAAATATTCAGAATTTTTTGAGATATCCTGCGCGTTATTCCGAAAAACGTCATTTGGAGAAAAATGACTTCAAAACTTCGGAAATGCCGCTTCAGCTATTGCGCGGGTATAATTCTAAAAACCATCATTTCCCTTCTAATCGGAATTTCAAGGAAATAATTATATCAAAATGTTCAGAAAAGATAGTAGTTTAACATCTAAAAAAATTAAAATTTCGAAAATTTGAAGCTTTAAGAGTCCTGAGACCCCTTAAAGGCTTATAAGTACTTTTTAAGTTCATTTTTTAAATTTATACGGAAATAGTTTATTTATCAATACTGATCTTGAAAAAAGTCGCCGATTGTGCATACGAAACATGTAGATCTATTAATCAAAACGTATTTATAAGCCTTTAAATGTATTGTTTTCACTTTTAGCATGTTATAATTTTAGTTCAACAAAAATATCGTCAAGATTTTTTTTTATTAGATGGCTTTTAGATTTTTGAGAGTATTATTAACAATGTGTGAAAACTGCATAATTTTTGTTTCCTTTTTAAAATGTTCGTTATGAAAGGGTTCAGGGTTCGTTGATATATATGAATCGATATATATCCGATATTTATTTTGAAAATATCAAGATTTTTGATATTTTCGATATTTTCATATTTATTTTCAAAATATCAAGATGTGTGCTATTTTCAATATTTTTCTATATTTGATATTTATTTTCAAAATATCACTGTGCAAGATTTTTTTTGATATTTTCAGTCAAAACAAATGAAAATGAAATTTCTAACTGTTGTTGACTGTGTTGTTCAGTAAATAATGATTTTTTGTCTCTGATAGTGACTTTTTTAGCTGAAGAAGAAAACAAATACCTTTTCCAAGCTTTATGTTTGAATTTTTTACTTTTAACTGTGGATTATGAGGGACATAATTAAGTCAGAACAGATACTGAATAATAAACTGTCTAATTTAAATACTCAGTTATATATATATATATATTCATTAGAAAATAATATGTTCTGGTATTTAGTTTTGTTTAAACTGTACAGCATGTTAGGGAATAAAAAAATGATAAAAATTTTCAGTTTAAACAATATTATGTATTTAAAATTTTGTTTTAGGAATTTGATTTCTTGATAGTTGATACTTAATCCCACAGTTTTTTTTTTTTTTTTTTTTTTTTTTTTTTAATGTAAGTGCATAAATCAAATTGTTTCGGTTTTCAAATAGTTGATCTTCAATTTTGTTCCAAATTTCTGATTTCTTGATAGTTGATACTGAATCCTATAGCTTTTTTTTTTATTTTTTTTTAATGTAAGTGCATGAATCAAATTGTTTCAGTTTTCAGTTAGTTCATCTTCAATTTTATTAAGTAAAAAAAAAAAAAAAAAAAAAAAAAAAAAAAATAGTGTGTTTAGTATGATGCTTTAAGTTTTCATGTTAAGTGCGTTTGAGTTTCTAATGTAATATTATACTTGAAAATATTTATTATCAGCAAAGTTGACTATTTTGAAAATATCGGATATATATCAAAATATCGGATATTTTTGATATTTTTGAAAATATCATGATATTTACGAACTCTGAAAGGGTTAAATAAACATTATTTATAAAATAGGAAACAGAACGATAAAAATTGTATGGTTACAGCTTTCAATATTGTAGGTATAAAAAAGTCTCTTTTAAAGCAAAGATGAGAGTTGAATAGTTTAAGTTATTCGTATGGACTTCCTTAGTTGTCATTCACTTTACGTCGTGTCGAGGAGTAGTTGCGTTTCTGAAATTTAGAGAGCCGTAAGCAAAATATTCTAACTGTAGCTCAAAACTACTTAAAAAAAACTGAAACTTAAAAAAGAAAACTAAATTTTAACTTAAAATTTTTAAAAAATACGAAATATAAAAAGAAAAGTTAAATTTAAGATGTTCACGTTCACATGTTATTCCATACGTCGCAAGAAAGGAAGAAATTCCTAAGATGTTATTTAAATAAGAAAGACAAATCGTGCGTCACGCATAGATTATGAAATTCAATTTTGGTATCACTGAATAGGTTTTTTTTTTAAATATTTAACACGTAATCTTTTGCTTTTCAGTCCGACTTTTTTCGAGTTATTCGACCGTTTCCAGACTTTTCGGACACCCTGCATATTATTTCTAAATAACAGCATAATGAGAATCACAAAAGTTGACGTTAAAAGGTAAATTAAATAAAGTAGTTAAAACTTTCATAAAGTGTAATTTTAATTTAGGTTAAACAAATATGTATACAAAAGAAGGAGAGAGAGACAGAGACAGAAAGAGAGAGAGATTCTGTCAAAATTAAAGTATTCTGTTTTGAAAAGAAGAAAGTATTGTAATCGAAATTTTTTTCGACTTGCGATTTTTGACGGATTTACACGTTTTAGGGGTCAGAAATCCCCAAAAACATATTTATACAAAATGTCTGTCTGTCCGTGTGTGGCAATTATACCATCGAAAATTGTATGAAGTTATGCATAGAATTGAAAGAAATGTTTTGTGTATGTTTTTGGCTGTGGCCAGCAGGCCCTCCTTCATTTTGGAAATATACCGCCGGAAGGGATCGCTGTAATAGTCGATGCCTGTGCCATTTTCATTATTGTACCATTGAAAAGTGTTTGAAGTTATGCATAGAATTGAAGCAAATTTTTTGTGTATGTTTCAGCAGGTCCTCTTTGAATTTGGATATATTCCGCAGGAAAAGGGGGGGGGGGCTGTGATAGAGATTTTTGTATAATTTTCTCGATTTTTCGTAGTTTTATTGTCTATCGGGGGCTCGTGCAGCGACAGGAAATCGCGTCCTCAGGGGCGCCATTTGAGGGGGGCTGGGGGGGCTATAGCCCCCCCCCCCAAAGAATTTGATATTTCAGAAAATTTATCACCCATCAAATGTAGGGATGCACCGACTAGCGATTTTGGCTGAATACCGAATGCCGAATATTAGGTCTGCAGGTAAACCGAATACCGAATATTTGGCCAGCCGAATAGTAACTGTTAAGCTGAATACCGAATATTAGACCAGCCGAATAGTATCTATTCGGCCGAATACCGAATATTCGGCTGGCCAAATACTTTTATATCTCAGTGTTTAACGTTAAAAAGTTAAATTTTAAACAATTTTTTATAATATTTAACACAGATATTTCCATTTTGACAAACACGACTATTTTTAAAAATAAATTTTGTACTAAAAAAAGTATGTTTTGAGTTATTATTTAAGAAGAGGATGGTTTAAAAAAATTTAAATAACAAAATTTAAATTCCATGACTTCAGTTAATTCAAACAATTGGAAAGAATTCTCTCATATTGAACAAAAAGCAACATATCATTCCACTTCTTTCATCAAAAATGAAAGGTGTACAAGCCGTAACAGAATTTTCGTTTATAGCTGTATAAAAATGAAGATATTTTAGGGAAATTTGCATCACATTAATTTGCTTGTACAGAATGTGCTGATATCCTTGGAAAAGACTGGATTTTGGCCAGTGGTACTATCTGTATTTGTAATAAAATAATGTCTAGCTCAATGCTGTTTAGATATGAATGGTTGCTGTTTCTAGCACTTCTCGTCATGTTATCATATTTCACAGAAATTAAAGTAACTCTCTTGACAATACAGTTACAATACCTTCATTATTGTTAGAGTAACAAAAGAAAATTAAAGTTTGACTTGGGGATACTCTGTATTTCTGACTGAATAAGTGAATTGCGATCCTGATTTACTGGGCAAAAAATTGCCTGTTTTGATGCTTATTATTACCCCTGAAATTTTCTTCCATTTTTTTAGAAACACCCTGTTTGCGAAAAAGCAAGAAACGGATTATTTACCAGACAATGCTCAGTAACTTGCATTTCCACATTTATTAATTCTCATGAACAAATGACATGTCATTAATGGTTAATTTTTTTTAAGTGACATTTTTAAAACAACAAATAAATAATATAAAATCATTCTCTTTTATTTAAATATTCTAATTATTCTGAATATCTTTATTAATTGACAGTTAAAAGTAGAAGTTGTGTAACGTTTAAAAAATATTTTTAAGATGTTGTTTAAGTATTTGGCAAACCGAATAGTTTGATATTTGGCCTAACCGAATATTCAGTAGTATGGCCGAATAGGCTGAATATCGAATAGATACCGAATATTCGGTGCATCCCTAATCAAATGTCAGACTCAAACAAATATTAGAAAATTGCTCGAACTCTAAAATAACTTATCCGATTTTATTGCAATAAAAACATATGCGTTAAATAAATGCTTATGCTTAGACATTAATAATTATCAAAAAAAAGCCTTACTATTCGAACTCCCTCAAGGTGAGACATATATCTTTAATGAGTACTTTGGTTAATTTTAAAAATACATGTGAGAATTTTTTTTATCAGTTGCTTCTCGGATCACTCTCGTGTGCAAATTGATCATGGGAAAACTCATCAAAATCATTGACACAACAATCACAATGATTTTCTTCTAGCCAATTCTCGAATAAGCACAAAGAAAATAATAACATTTAAATCCCACTGATGACGGTCTTGTGATGACTGAAAACGTTCTGGGTTTTTCTAATGTATTTTAAATAATTTAAAATTATATGTATGCGCATGAAAGTAATTCTTGTGCATTTATTTGTGTTTTTTATATGAATATTAATTATAAATTTTACCTTTTCTGTAGAAAAATGAAGATATATACATAGTATTCATTAATGTTCAAATATGTAGTTGTTTTCTTTTTATCTGAAAAATATTCAGAATTTCTTTGAAAAATTGGATTAACATGAAACCATCTCATAATAGTGAAAACACAATCCGAAAAAGTTAACGCTTTACCTTCACTTGCAGAAAATCACTAACGAAAATTTTCTTATACTTACAGATCACAAAATTTGCAAATTTCGTGACCTATTCATGACGTTCGTTGGCTGATTATCTCAAGACTGATTGAATTTCATGGTTTTTTTTTTTTTTTTTTTTGCGATCATCTGTCGAAATTTGCGATTTTTTCCGCGATCGATTCACGGAATTCACGATTTTTTTCTGAAAGCGCTATACGAAATAGATTTTTTTTTCGCGCAAGCACTTGTCGAAATTCACAATATTTTTCCGCGAGCAACTGACGAAATTCGATATTTGTTTTCGTGATTTTTTTGACAAAATTCACGATTCCTTATCACTATCATTTATTGAAATTCGTGATTTTGTTACTGCCACCGGCTAATAATATTTGTGATTTTTGAGTTAGACAAAATTTTGGACCTTATTGCGCAATCGTTTGACCAATTTTTCCTCGATTTTATTGCGCGATTGTTCGACTAAATTTTCGTGATTTTTTGCGCAATCTTTTGACGAAATTCGCGTTTTTTTTTCGTAATCCTTTTACGAAATTCGCGATTTTTTTCTCAATCCTTTTATGAAATTCAAGATTTCTGTTTGTGTGATCATTTGACGAAATCTGTATTTCTTTTCGCGATCTCTGGTGAAATTAGCGATATTTTCCACGGTCGTTTAAAGAAATTAACGATTTTTTAAGCGACCATTTTGAGACTTTTTTTTTCCAAAATTTCCAAGATTTGCGATTTTTTTCTGCGACCCATTGACGAATTGATTTTGAGGATTTTGAAAGAAAGAAAAATCGCGGACATTCACGAAAATTAAAAAAAAATTGTGGAATAATCACATGCTTGTAAAAGAAGTTATGGAGACAAAATCACGTAGAGCATGTTTTATTGTGCGGGATTTTTTTTTCTGTGTGATTTGTGCAGTTCTGGAAGTTGTGCAATTTTCCACGTTCCCTGTTCCTCAAAGAAAAATTTTCCTTGTCCTTCGTCAGGAAACTCATGAAATGGCGAACCCTTTCAATAAAACTTCGAAAGGGACTAGAAAAAAGCTACATTTAAACAGGTTTCCGTCTTAGCAAGTATAATTGTGTGATGTTTTTTCAACGAAATTTGACTTTTTACCCTTCTAGAAAGGAATCTGTTATAGACAGGTTTCGTTTTCACAAGTTTTACTCTAATACATCTCTTTTCAGAGCTATACTATAGAGCAGATGGTTTAAAGTCAGTGAGGATACCTGTAAAAATGAAACCTGTCTATAATAGAATCCTGTCTAAAAAGAAAAAAAAAATCATGCCCAATATATTAAAATTTTATCTTCTAAGACGGAAACCTGTCTAAAACGAAATATTTCTTAGGTTCTGAGTTTCCGTATTCGAAGTTTTTACTGTTATTGTAAGCATATGTCAGTAAACGTTTCTCATGCGGGGGGGGGGACTGTTAGACCCCCCCCCCCCCCCCTTGGATCCTACCCTTAGCTATATAGCATCCCTCAAAAAATGTTTGCCCCCCGCAAGAAAGTTCTGAAATGGCGCCCCTGCGTCCTGCTAAGCCGGCTATTCGCAAACAGCTGATGTACAACGGAGTAACGAAAAACTATTGATTTTAATAAATATCTTGATCGAGATTAACTCATTTTTATTCCGATTAATTGACTGAAGCAGAAACTTAAGATCAAAATCAAAGTTCGTAAAGTATTGAACTTATAATATTCCAATATTAACATCTGCAACTACTTTTTGAAGTATTAAGGTGTATGAGATAGAAGAAAGTTTTGAGATTATTTTTAATACTATTTTTATTTTATGAGTTTTTATTACTTTTTTATCATAGTGGCAACAGAAGTATCCATTTCTGTTGAAAGTAAAGGGAAAATGTAGATTACTGTATAGAACAATCAGTAAACGAATAAAATGCAGGATTCAACTCATAAAACGCTTCAGATATGTTTTTGATTTCCTACCCTGGCCGAGGACAATAACCATTTTTCCAAATGGTTAATAAATACCGTATATACTCGTGTATAAATCGAAGAATTTTAGACAAAATTTGAGAGTTGAAAATGGGGGGTCGACTTATACATGAGTTAGTAAAAAAAGCATTAGCAGATAATCGGCGAATGGGCAAGTTTTTTAAGGGGTCTCATTACTCTTAAAATTGGAGAAAATGAAAAAAAAAAAAAAGACCATTTTCAACATTTAATACCTTAAAATGTGTTCCAATTTTAATTGAAATAAAATATATAGGTATGTTATTTCATTTCATGAATTAAAAAAATTATAAGATGCAGAATTAGCATTTACAGGAGGCTCCAAACTGTTAGACATTTGATGATAAAAAAATCGGCATAACAGCTTACGCGCACGATTACAAAATAAGTGTTGCAACTGGAATGAAAATTTTGGTGCCTACTTATACTTCAGATTGTAATAATTACCCTAACTTAAATGAATTTGTATTTAAAGCTTTTTTATATTTTTAATACAAAGTTGCATTTAGCTAATGCAAAATTAAGAAAATGTCAACAGTATAATCACCTAAAAAAATATTGTTTTGAACAATAAAACGGAAATTTTAGGTTCAGTTTATACAAACTAACATGAAACATATGTTTTGAAAATTTCATGAAAAAATATTCATAAGTTTTTGAGATATCGTATATGCCCAAAAACGTCATTTGGAGAAAAATGGCTTCAAAGTTTCCGAAACGACGCTTCAGCCATTGAACGTGTATAAATGTAAAAGCCATAACTTCAGTTCTAATAGGAATTTCAAGGAAACAATTATATAAAAATGTTCAGAAAAGACAGGAGTTTAACATCTAAAAAAAATAAAATTTCGAAAATTTTAAAGCTTTAAGAGTCCTGAGACCCCTTAAGTAATCACACATCGGTCTGCGTTGGAGAGAGCGATCAAAGCGGACAATGGTCTTTTCCCTGCGATTGACAATAAAATTTGACAACTAGTTATTCTTCACCCATTTTCTCTTCAGATAGATTTTACCTTCAATAGAGGGACATTCCTTCCAACATTTTAATCCCCTTTTTGAGAAGAGTTCAACTAGAGAATGCTTCTAGATATCTCTCCCAAAAGCCCTACAATACAAAGAAGCACTGTATTTTAGCAGCCTAAGAAGCTGTTTAACCTTGTAAATAAGACTTGAATAGATTTTCGAAAGATTTTTATCTTTTTAAGTATCATTAAATTGATGGGAATAGGCAGGGCCTAAACTAAGGGGGGGCGGGGGGCAGAGGGGGCATGTGCCCCGGGCGCCAGAGCCAAGGGGCAACAAGTGAAAGGTTATACCTTTGGGATCGATCATTTTCTTCTGATGGGCTTGCAATATTACGAAACAGCCATTTTAAATGAAGTGTTAGGTAAAGATGAAAGAGCAGGCGTAAAAAGTTTGAACTCTTATTTTCTGTAAATTATGGTCATTTTTTTTTCCCATTCTGACCAGAAAATCAGAGTTCAAACTTTTTACGGCTGCTCTTTCATCTTCACCCAACACTTCATTTATAATGGCTGTTTCATAATAATGAAAACCATCAGTCCATCAGAAGAAAATTACTCGGTTAAAGCGGAAGCTCGGTTAAGCGGAACTCGGATAATCGGGACTCTACTGTATAAGCAAACACTGTAAATAGCCGGTAATACATGCGAATTCTTTTATGTGAACGAATTATAATTGCAACAAACGTCACATTCAATTTACGTAGTTCGGTATTACATATTTTAAATTTTAAAATAAATCGACCATTAGAAAATTAGTAAAATTCTCTTTGTAAATATACTTTGAGAAAGAAAGGGGGGGGGGGGCGCCAAAATTCATGTTTGCCCCGGGCGCAAAAAAGGATAGTTTCGGTCCTGGGAATAGGTTTCAAAATAGTTTAAGCTTCTTCGGTTTTACATAATTATACAGTTTTGAAATGATGAATTAAAAAAAAAAAGTCTGATTGGAAACGTAAAAAATAGTTTGCTAATTTAATGAAAAGTTATTAGCCTCCCGGTATGGTATGCTATTTCTTTCTCCCAGCTTATTTTGCTCCAAAAAATAACGTTACCTTACAGAAGCCAGCAATAAACAAAGCAGATGTATCATTGTACGATTAAATGCTCTATAGCAATTTTTTTAATTTCTAAGCATAGCACATTTTCAATTTTTATACCGTCGTATTGGAAAAAAAAGTATTTTTAAATGCAATATGTTTGAAAACTGTATCTCTATTTATTTTTGAAATATTAATTTTTTTGTAGCTTTTAGTACCATTTGTTTAATTTTGGCAACTCAAGTACTCCATTTATGTAGAAAGAAAAAGAAAAAAAGTTGAAAAGTAGCAATTATATCTTATTGTTGCCATTTTCTCGTAACAACCGAAAGAAAATGTAATTAAAATACGTACTATTTCGAAAAAAATATAAACGTATTATAAAATATATTTAATTTTAAGTATCTATAGATGCTTTCAGTGTGTTTTCAGTCATGACGTTTTGGTTGGAAACTAACTCCAAACAAACGGTTGCTATGCGTCATTTCTTTTTAAACATAAATCGTGGAAAATGTTACCAGTACATATCAAGTATTAAAACACTTAGATGTGAGATATAGATATAAGATATAGCTGCAACACACAAAGAAAATAGAAAATACAACTTAGTAACCGTTTGTTTGGAGTCGGTTTCCAACCAAAACCTAATGACTGACGTCACGACTGAAATCTTCTATATTAATGTTATAAACAAATGAAGGCCTATCATTAGATAGCCGTTTATTTGTCGAGTTTCTTTAATGACGGCATCTTTTTGCGCATCATTTTGCGATAGTGACATCCTATGCGTGCTTTACTGTAGCTGTTTAAGGGTGGATCCTAAATGTGGAATTCTTAAGCGAATGCGAATGACGTCATTTTACATAAAATAAAAGTATGTGCTTTAATCTTAAAATTGAAATGTGTTTTGTACTATTTATATATACATATATTTTTTTTCATCGGGTTGCAACACTAAATTCTGAAAAAGCAGAATTCTTTTTTACTTTCTTCTATCTTTACAAGAAGAAAGTATTGGTTTCATGAAAATTTTCGAATTCCAGTTTTCGACGGATTTACACGCTTCATGGGTCAGAGATTCCAAAAAACATGTTTTTACAAAATGTCTGTCTGTGAGTCTGCCTGTCTGTCTGTATGTGACACAAATTTTGTGATCGCTCTAGCTCATGAACTAATGCACGGAATTTAATAAAAAATTATATTCAGGTAGTCCCTGATATAGATTGGTGCTGATTAGGTTTTGGTGTAAATCATCCTGCAGGTGGCGCTGCTATGTAGCATTTTGCAGAATTTTCGCAAAAGCTCTATCTCAAGAACTAATGCACGGATTTTCCTAAAACTTCAGATTCCGTTATTCCTTGACATGAATGGATGATGTTTACGTTTTGGTGTAAATCGCCCAACAGGTGGCGCTGCTATGCTGCATTTTGCAGGATTTACACTATTTTCGCAGTAGCTCTATCTCAAGAACTAATGCACACATTTTCATCAAACTTCGGATTTAGTTAGTCCTTCATATGAATGATGCTGACTACGTGTTGGTGTAAATCGCCCAATAGGTGGCACTGCTGTGCTGCATTTTGAACTATTTCCTCAATAGCTCTATCTCAAGAACTAATGAACGAATTTTCATGAAACTTCAGATTTAAGTATAATTTGATTAATATTGCTGCTGATTATGTGTTGTTGCAAATCGCTCAACAGGTGGCGCTTCTATGTATTTGTCATGATTTGCGCAATACCTCTATCTCAAGAACTAATGCACGAATTTTCCTCAAACTTCATATTCTGTTAGACGTTGACATAAGTTCGTGATAATTAGGTTCTGGTGTAAATAACCCAATAGGTGGCGCTCTATGCTGCATTTTGCTGGATTTACACGATTTCAGTGACGGTCATACCTCGAGAACTAATGCACGGAATTTCATATTTTTAGAATTCTCATGATGAACACAGATTGCCATTTAGTTTGGCACTGAGATAGTGAATTTTGAAGTATTGACATGTATGAGATAGAAGAAAGTTTTGTGATGGTCACAACATACTAGTTTATTCTCGATTACAAACCATCTTTCAACTTACTATCAGAAATGTGCTTCGACTTATACACGAAAATTCATTTTTTTTCTTCAAAATTTTGATTAAGAATTGGGGGGGGGGGGGGGGGTTCGACTACTTATACACGAGTATATACGGTAAATACAACCTATGAAAGTAGAATTCTACCTTGAGTGGAAATATTGCAAAGTCCATTTCCATTAAAATACAGTGGACTCTCTCTATTCTGAACACTCATCGGACCGACCAAAAATGTTCAGATTATGGGGGTGTTCAGTATAGAGAGAGTTTGAAAACGACTACTGTGTATTGAGTTTATAGACTGTATAGAATACTTAGCCTGGTTAGCCATGCAAGTTACTGAGATGGAGGTGCTGAATTCACACTCATGCTCAAAATTAAGAGAATTTTCAGATTTGGTCGATTATCTCCAGAACTACTGGACAGATTTTAATGAAATTATGTATGTACATAGGTTAATATAATGAAAAAAAAAACATTCAACAGTTATAATACACACACATGATCGTGCGTAAGACTCATCAGCGTCAGAAGATATAAAACAGAGCTTACAATATTGACCTAGAAAATGGGTTATTAGGGAGTATGGTCCTCTCTTACAGTTATACAGCTCTTATAATGAATTCATACTGGAAATTAGGCAGTTTATGAGAATCTGTGGCAGTTAGTCTCGCTCCTCCAGCAATGCTGTTTTCAGGCTCTTGGTAGTTCTGGGAGGTGGAAAGCGAGTTCCAGTTATCCTCCCCAGAGCGTTCTAGACATACTCTATAGGGTTTAGGCCCGGAGACCTGACGGGCCAATCCATCAAGCGAATATCCTCAGTTTCCAGAAATTCGTCGACTAGATGAGCTATATCTGGACGCACGTTGTAGTCCATTAAAATGAAATCAGAGCCAACTGCATTCCTTAAAAGCCGAACATAGAGGTCCAAGATATATAATCCCTAAACCTCACACCAGTCACAGTGTGCGCCCGTCAGACATGATGCCTGGCCAGACCATCAAACTTCCCCTGCCCTATTAGTCTCTTTCTCGTACGTTGAAAGGATCTCTGGTTTTATCCGGATGAAACTACGTCGAGAATTAGTGTTAGGGCTTAACTGAGACTCATCAGTGAATAAAACGCTCCCCATTGATACCTGGCCCAAAGTCGAAGATCTCTACACCAAACTAAACGGGTGCTCTTGTGTGCAGAAGTGAGCAAGATGCAAACAACAGGTCTTATTGCAAATAACCCTCTGTCATGTAGCTTTCTGCTAACAGTAACCCTTGAAACGCGGCTTCATGTGGCCGCATAAAGGTCATGAGAGAGCTGAGAAACTGTTGCACTCCTGTAATGGACAAATAGTGATCTTCATTAGACGTCATGGCTTTTGGACGACCTTGCCTAAGCTTTCTCTATAAGGATGCAGTATCCTTAAACTGTTTCCAAAAGGTTGACACGACACTAAGTATTGAATAGTTACTAGGATTTGAGAAGTTACTAGGAATTTGCACTTGAGACTACCCTGTTTCCATTCTCCCCGCGATTTACCTCCTCATTTCACCATCCAAACGTTGGTGATTACTCATTGTTTCTGTTTGCTTTTGAATTTCGTGGAATGTTGCTAAAAATACCAAGATATTCGGTGAGGTGTGCGAGCGAACAAAACGCGAAAATTACCACGCTCAATTATAAAACGTGTCTCTCTACTTGGTCCGCCATTACACACGTGTACGCTTGAGCATTCCACAGTAATGAGTTACATCGCTGTTTCGAAGCAATAGTTTCATATTTCTTTCGGCGTTTTTCATGAAGTTCGAAAAAATATGCATTTTTTTTTAAATTTTGAATATGGGTGTAGATTTGCCGGCTAGTGCAATGTCAAACTAAATTCAGTTGGACGTGTACTCTACCATCTCATTTGTTTATTTTATTAAAAAAGGTAAGGTTGAAGGTAATCGTACTTCTTGTTTCATTGGTCAATTATGGTTCTGTGTCTTCTTTACTCTATCCTCTTCCTCTTCAACGATGTTATAGTCGCAAACCGGAAGGCTTCCATCGACTTCGAGATAAGCTGCAGGTTCAATTTCAGTATGAAGATCCTGAAGAAATGACCAAAAGTCACTCACAACTGTTGCTTCTTGGTCCTCTATTCTTGATTGCTGATTCTCACACGGGAATCCAGCTTCGCAGAAGCATTTGTGGATGGTGTAGGGGGTTACTTCATCCCAAGCCGTTGATATCCAATGGACAGCATCCATGAGGTTGATCTTCTTCGTTAGTTCGGTTGCCAAATTGGCCTCCTCCATCCCCAGGGACATTTTCTTCAGAAAATGGATTCGTTAGTAAGCTATAAAGGTCTTGATTACTCCTTGATCAAATGGTTGGATTATAGAAGTACAGTTCAGTAGCAGGAACTTCGGGCTCACATTGCTCAGCTGCATGTTTGTATATGATCTGGCATTATCCACAAAAAGAAGAATTTTTCTTCCTTATCTCTTCATCATCTCGTTAATGCCCTCCAACCATTGTGAGAAAATTGTGACTGTCATCCAAGCTTTTCAATTTGATTTATAGTGTACATGCAATGATTCGATCTTCACATTTTTGAAGCATTGTGGTTTTTCACTTTTTCCTATGGTTTGAGCTTCGGACCCGTAAAACTGGCACAGAACATGGCGGTAAGTCTTTCTTTCGACGAGTTCGTTAAACGTTTTTATTCTTCTGCAGCTATTTTCTTCGAATTTCCATGATGGAGGAATTCCCCAGATTTCGACTGCAAACACATGTTCAGTTTATAGAGAGGTGGAGTAGAATGGGGACCAAAAGTAGCGTTCATAATAGCGGGGTGTTCAGATTAGAGGATGTTCAGAATACAGAGAGTTCATCTTTTGTTAAGTCTATGGAGTTTCGTCGAGATCGTCAGGATATGTTCATAATATCGGGGTGTTCACATTAGAGAGTGTTCAGATAGAGAGAGTCCACTGTAATACAAAGCAATTTCATCTGCTAAGCAAATCTGTCTAAAACGGAAATTTTCTGTGGTTTCCCGCGATTCAGTCTCAGCAAAGTATTACTGAAACGTATATAGTATTACGAAAAAAATAGTAATGGAGTATTTTAATAGAAATGTCCACTGCTTACTGAAACCAGTAAAACGTGAATAACGGAATTTGTCTATAACGGAAACTTACGTTAAGCCAGTTCTCAAAACATATTTTTCCCCCGTGCAACATCGCAAAACTTTCTGACACATTCATAGTCTAATGCATAAAAACAAAATTGGCAATCATTACAATGGTGATGATATGGAATCGAATAGCTTTTTTTCATTTTTCGATAAGTGTATTGCAGTTCAAGTCATAATTCGAATGCTTTTATATGACGACCCTTCAATTACTGTAGCGTCCAGAAATTCGGTTTAAAACACCATTTTTGACCGGCATCGTCATCTTCAAATATTTATTTTGCATTTAATGGAAAAATAGAGACGCCAATCGATTTCTTAATTTCAGATCAACTGTGCCCGCTTATACGGGTACCTGTAAAAATCTGTAATTTTAAAAGTTATATTTCACTAGGGGGCTTTGCCCCCTGCAAGCTATGCTCGCCAACCCCCGTTCAGACACCGCAGAATCTAAAAATCTAATGGGTTTTAAAAATATTAGAGAAGATTAAATTATACTGAAAAAGCTGTGCAGATCTCCCTGTAAACGGGTTTCCATTCAATTCCCTTTGATTGCAAAAATTTAACGGAGAATCAGTTGCTGTTAAGACATCCAATGGTTGTTTTCGTTTTTGATTAAAGAGGATCAGTTAAACATTTGAAAAGAAGCTAAAATAAAATGAGTTAAGTATTCAGAGTCTTTGTCAACCGATATTTTAAAACAATCTCTATAACAATAGCCTAAATCATGTGACTATCATCAACAGTTCCGGGCGGAACACTTTGCTTTTTGTACTCTAGGTGCCATTTTGATACCTTTAATGTTATCCAGGCACAAGTGATAAGCCGCTAAATATTATTCTATCCCCATCATTTCATCTATATTATAATAGTTCAAGTCATCAAATGCCATAAACAAATACGGTCTGATCCCTTCACCTTTCTTATGAAGGTTTGGCACAAATATCATATACGCCCCATATTGGCGCGATTTCTTTTACAACGCCAATTTGGGGAACGCATCAACAGCATAAACAACACCATCCGGCTTACCATATCAAGCAAACTAACGATACTTTGGCGCCAGTTAAGTACCCGTTGCGTATATGACATTGGCGTCAGAAAAAAAAACGCGCCAATATGGGGCCGTATATGACATCTGTGCCGAAAGAAAAAAAAGCCGGGTGCAAATCTCGCCAATATCTTTTTTGCAACTCGCCATTTAGAATTTTTTTATTCTTCGAGTGGTAAATTAAAACATTGATTTGAAGTTGAAATTAAATGTCATGGTTTGTTACATAATTTAATATTTCGCCAGATGTCATATACGCACCGCATGTTTGGCATGATTTTTTTTTAACGAAAATTTGGCGAAAACTTCGTTTTCGAATACCAGTTACATACGTATTTTTGGTACTACTTAGTTATCCCGTCGACCAAAAATCTATCGCGAACTATAAGATTAAATGCCAATAACGGTTGATCGAAAATGTCACATTCACTTGACTTTTAGCAAGTTACACATGTTTCCGTCATCAAGTGATTTTTATTTCGACGTTTTATTTTTATATTTATTAATGTTATACTAATTTATTTGTTCTTTCGTTATTTAAAATAAAAATTTTGTCAATCTGTACAATTTGGCGAGTGGTTTGGCGATTTATATGATTTGCGAAATTGGTTGACAGAATAACTACGTTGTACCGTATTTTTTAATTATTTTCTATTATTTTCAAAAGGAAATAGCAAAAAAATAATTAATTACTATAGAACAAAATAATTTACATAAATTTAAAAAAGAAATAAAAGTAAATATACATTTATTATTAAATAAACAACAATAGCCGGATTACCATGTCTATCAAAATAATGCCATTTGTGCACCAATTAGGTACCCCGGTGCGTATATGACATCTGTGCTTAATATTTTTCTTTTCGTTTTGTTAAAAAAAAAAAAAAAAAAAAAAAAAAAAAAAAAAAGAAGAAGAAGAAGTGAAAGCCATCAATTTAAATGTTTCATTTTTAAATGAAAGTTTTGAATTTAATAAAATGATAACGAAATACAAAAAAAGCATTGTAGGCATTTAAAGGAGGCCAAACTGTCGCCAAATTAATTTAAAATAGTAACCTTTTCTGAATTATGAAAAAAAAATTTCTGTTATGATTAAAATTTGAGTTGCATCATTAGAAAAAATGTATTTAAAATTAGAAAAAAATTAATATTTCGAAAACTAATTCGAATTTAAAAATTCTAATACAGTGAAACCCCGATCTATCGTTCCCGCATCCATCGTTTTCCCGCATTGATCGTTTTATTTCTATGGTCCCTGCACAAATTGTATTTAAATAATGTTAACGAAACCCGTATACATCGTTCTTCAAAAAGTCGTTTTCCCGCATTCATCGTTGTAAAAATTTTCTCCTCACCAAAATGAAATTGAAGATCAAGCGTATCCATATGACATACAAACTGAAATTACTTCTTTTATCCTAAAATATCTCATTTGTGTTGTTTTAGGGGGGGTTACTGAGATTAGCGCTGATATTGTGACATCTATGTTCGTGTAAATAACTGAATGCGGAATAGGTGTTCTTGTTCAGAGAATGGGTTATTCTATTTTGTGTAAAGGGGAGGATGGATGCATCCACTTCTGCAAGCTCCAGCTACCACATTCTTTCACATTCATGGCTAACCTGTTGTGTGCAGTGTATGTGTTTAATTTCAAGAGTGTCAGCTTTCAATTTAATGCGTTCTGTGAATTTTAAGAATGGCAAAACAAATCCGAACTTTGGAAGAAAGGCTTCACATCATAGATAAGGTGGAAAAAAATCCTTTTGAGAAAAAAATTAACATTGCTAAACATTTAGGTATATCGCCTTCAACTCGGAATTCGATAATTTCGAAAGAGAAAGAAATTAGAGAGCAGGCTGATAAGTATGGAACTTCTGCAAAAAAGAGAAAAACTAACAAAATGCTTACTTACAGTGATTTGGAAAGACTTATCTTCGCTTAGTACGATCAGTCTCATTCGTCAAATGTTCCTGTGGATTGGAATATTCTTCTAGATAAGGCACTTGAAATAGCTGCATCATATGGCAGGGATACTTTTTCTGCATCAAATGGGTGGATTTCGTTTTAAAATTCGCCATGGATTGGTATCCAGGAAATCATGCGGTTAATGTACCGCAGCAGTAAATACTGATGCCATAGAAAGGTGGTTCGAAAAGCTTACGATGTAAGAAGGATATAAGGATTGTGACATCTATAATGCTAACGAAACAGGTCTATTTTATAAATGCTTGCCAGAGAGAATGTAAACGTTCAAAGTAGAGTCTTGTCCTGGGGGTAAACTTTCCAAAGAAAGGCTAACAGTGCTACTACGCACAAATAAGGACAGTTCTTATAAACGAGTTCCCCTCGTTATTGGTAAATCTGCTAGACCTCGATGCTTTCGGAATGTAAAGAAACTACCAGTTGCACCATTGGAATGCCAAAGCATGGATGAAAATTGATATTTTTACAAAATTTCTTGATGACTTTGATAGATCAATCGGCGCTCAAAAAGAGAAAATCATTCTATTTATTGACAAATGTTCAGCTCATTCTCCAGAAATGTCGTCTTTGAAAAATATAAATTCAGTTTTTTCCCACTAAATTGTACATCTGTTGTGTAACCTTTAGATGCTGGGGTAATCAACTGTTTTAAGCAATTTTACAAGAGAATGCTAGTGAAAAGATCTTATGTTTCATGGAACAAGCAAAAAAACCTACACCAAAAATATACATTCTGCAAGCTATTCATTTTGTACTTTCAGCATGGCATGAACAAACCTCTTTAGCCATCCAGAATTGTTTTGTGAAATGCGGTATTGTGCGAAAAATTAATGAAGAATGCTCAACAGAAGGGGAAGAAAATAATGATGTTGGTGACGATAATGCAGGTGAAGAGTGGTTGCGTGTAGCACAGGATGTATCAGTTGTGAAATTTAGCGATTATATTTCCATTGATCAAGATGTTGCGACATGTGCTGTACTATAGAAGAAATGTTTGATGATTCAAAAAATGAAAATAATGGCGAAGAAGCAGATGATAATGTTCATGCCGATGAAGCTGAGCCTACACCAGTGCCAAGTCTATCTGATACAATTACGGCATTTGATTGAAACCGTACGAACTTTTATTGATGCACATGAAATTACAGAAAATGACGAGAAAAAGGTTGTACATCTTGAAAATTTGTTGTTTAATTTAAAAAATAAAGGAAAAACCCAATATAAAATTACTGATTTTTAAAAATAAAATAAATTTTCCACAACTTCAATTTATTTATTTTACAGTTTGGAAAGTAACAAATTAGTATTTATTAATACTATATTGTACACATTGCATGTATTAGTAATGCATAAACATTTTTTTTTCGTGTTTTGACGTTAACCTGCATTCGTCGTTTTCCCGCATTCATCGTTTTTTTTCACGCTCCCCTTGAAAAACGATGGATCGAGGTTCTACTGTACCAGTTTTGAGATCTGTGGATCAACACGGATTTTTGGTGTTAATTTGATCGCAAAGTATTCCAAATTTTAGGAGAAATCGCCGTGAAACAAAATCAGTTGTTTAATCAGTCGATTCAAAGAATCGATAAATTTCAGGCGTTTCATATATTCGTTTCATAAATTCGTTTCATTAGGATTTTATATATATAGGGTTGATATTAATACTTTACCATTCCCAAAATACAGCTAAAATGAATATTTTAATCTACTGTAAGCTTGCGTTCTTTTTACAGTAAAATTATAAGCAATTTCCATAGATTAAATGCATAATTAATGCAAAATTAGCCTAATTAAAATCTTAAAAGATAAACACATCGTATCTCTTTATTGCTTGGCTCCATGCTTCCTTTTTACTTTCTTCTATCTTTACAAGAAGAAAGTATTGGTTTCATGAAAATTTTCGAATTCCAGTTTTCGACGGATTTACACGTTTTATGGGTCAGAGGTTCCAAAAAACATGTTTTTACAAAATGTCTGTCTGTGAGTCTGTGAGTCTGTCTGTCTGTCCGTCTGTATGTGACATTTTGTGGGCGCTCTATCTCAAGAACTAATGCACGGAATTTAATAAAAATTTATATTCAGGTAGTCCCTGATATAGATTGGTGCTGATTAGTTTTTGGTGTAAATCGCCCTGCAGGTGGCGCTGCTATGTAGCATTTTGCAGGATTTCCGCAAAAGCTCTATCTCAAGAACTAATGCACGGATTTTTATAAAACTTCAGATTCCGTTAGTTCTTGACATGAATGGATGCTGTTTACGTTTTGGTGTAAATATCCCAATAGGTGGCGCTGTATGCTGCATTTTGCAGGATTTACACTATTTTCGTAGTAGCTCTATCTCAAGAACTAATGCACGCATTTTTATAAAACTTCAGATTTAAGTATAACTTGATTAATATTGCTGCTGATTATGTGTTGTTGCAAATCGCTCAACAGGTGGTGCTTCTATGCTGCATTTGTCAGGATTTGCGCAATACCTCTATCTCAAGAACTAATGCACGAATTTTCCTCAAACTTCATATTCAGTTAGACGTTGACATAAGTTGGTGATGATTAGGTTCTGGTGTAAATAACCCAATAAGTGGCGCTGCTATGCTGCATTTTGCTGGATTTACACGATTTCAGCGACAGTCATACCTCGAGAACTAATGCACGGAATTTCATATTTTTAGAATTCTCATGATGAACACAGATTGCTATTTAATTTGGCACTGAGATAGTGAATTTTGAAGTATTGACATGTATGAGATAGAAGAAAGTTTTGTGATGGCCACAACATACTAGTTTAAAAAATACATACATGGAAATGTTATTAATCTGTTGCTCAAAAAAATAAATTATTCTGTCCACGTTTGAAAAATGCATGTAACGCTTCATATCTGTGAGATAAAATTAAAAAGTGCAATCCCTGAAAGAAGGAATGGTCTCCAGTAATCGTTTTTCTAAAAGCAGTTTGTTCTGCTATTGATCACGTGGCTTCAAAAACTTTCTTCCAAAATTCACACGAGCATTTTCGGCGAATGAACGGTGCTAAAATAACGTAACGACTAAAATGAACATCCGTGTGTGATACCGATATGGGGCAGGGCTCGCAAAAACCCGGGTTTTTTTGAAAAAACCCAACCCACATGGGTTTTTTCGGGTTTTTTCATGAAAAACCCAATTTTCCCCGGGGAAAATCGGGTTTTTTCAAAAGTACAATATATGCGATATTACATTATTGTATACTATATTATATATACTATACATAAAAAAATACATTGTTCCCTTATATGTACAATATAATTGTAATGCTATTTTACAAGTTATAAATTGTATAAGTTATATGAATTTAAATTAAGTGTCAGTGTTTCTCACAAATTAGTTTTAAATATAATAGAAGATATAAAATTGTTAATTTGCTTTAAAATCAAATGATGAATAGAATATTAATATTTAAAATATATAAGTAGGAAGAAAAAAAGGGGTAAACTAGTCGGATGTGCCAATCCAAAAACTTTCCTCTATCTCATGCATGTTAATAATTCAAAATTCGCTATCACAGTGCCACGCCCATCACGAGGATTGTAAAATATAGGTTCGTTCAATTGGATGCATTTAACAAGGAAATGTAAGTATCACACTGTTTCAAACAAATCATTGAATTTTGGAACCCACCCTGTTAGATGTCCACAACCAAAATTTCCTACCCAAACAGTATAAAATCAACACCTGTTATTCAATTTACATCCAAGTCTAATAATGCATGAAAATGAAACAGAATAAGTTTGATTAAATTACGTGTTTAGTTTTTGAGCTATAGATTTTGCAAAAATCGTGAAAAATGCAGCATACCAATACTACCTGCTGCGCAATTTACACCTGAACCTAATCAGTAACAGCTTATGTCAATGTCTAATTGAATCTGAAGTTTGATGAAAATCCATGCATTAATTCTTAAGATATTGCAGAAATGATACAAAATGCAGCACAACAGAGCCACTGTTGGGTGATATTCATCAAAAACTAATCACCACCAGTTTATATCAAGGTCTAACTGTATCTAAATTTTTATTCAATTCCGTACATTAGTTCTTGAGATAAGAGTTATTGCTGAAATCGTGAAAAAATGTAGCATAACAGCGCTACCTGTTGGGCGATATACACCAAAACTTGATAAGCAACAACTTAACTTGTAACTGAATCTGAAGTTTGATGAAAATCCGTGCATTAGTTCTTGAGATAAAGCTATTGCAAAAATTGAGATAAATGCATCATAGCAGCACCATCTGTTGGGCAATATACACCAAAAACTAATCAGCATCAGTTTACATCAAGGTCTAACTGAATCTAAGTTTTGTGAAATTCTGTGCATTAGTTCTTGAGATAGAGCCCCACAAAATTTTTGTCACATACAGACATTTTCTAAAAACCATCAAATCGTCTTCAGGACATTTTTAAAACGTATAAATCCGTCGTAAACTGGAAGTTGAAATTTTTCACAAATTAAATAGTTTCTTCTTGTAAAGATAGAAGAAAGTAAAAATACATATCTTTTATTTTCATGAATATAGTTCATTTGAATTTTTTATATAAAGACATTCTTATGATATGCCTTTACCTATAATTATGTACTACGTATGTTGCCTACTATGTTCTATGTTAGTAAAGTATTTCAATGTGCTAAAATACATTTTTATTTTACCTCATGTGTTTATGTAATGGCTTTTATGTATTAATTTTTTTTCAAAATTCACTGAAATGACTTAAATTTATTAAATGTTTATGTTGTTTAAAATTTTAAATATTTCTGAAAATTGAAAAAACCCACATTATGGGTTTTTCAGTGGGCTTTTTCAAGTGGGCCCATTCTGAAAAAACCCACCGGGTTTTTTCGAACTGGGCCCAGCTTTGCGAACCCTGATATGGGGACAACCGATTCGCAGTCCACAGTTCGAATACAAACTCTCATCTTTCCGCATTAGACTATCCGTATCCATCCATGAATTACGAAATGAAGATAGCGTTTGAAGTTTGTTTAATTTAGTTCTGCAGTAAGGAGTAACAAGTCATATTCCAAAGTAGCGATTCTGTACTTCGTATTAGAGAGAATACCCGTTACTCAGTAACGAATACATTCGGTTTGCAACAGCTCTACACAGGAGTAATGTTATAATGATTCCGTATTTACTATTGCGTACGGTATTATTTTAGGGAACTAGGGGGCTCGGCCCCCTACGAGCTACGCTCGGACGAGCCCCGTTCAGACACCGCAGTTTCTAAAAGCACGCTAATTTGATCGGCTATAAAAAGATTTTGAAAGATTGAATTATAATTTAACATGTTCACGCCGGTGCGGTGGGTCACACTCGACTGTCTCAGAGCTGCAAAGTCTCCGGCTTATGTGACTACCAGTATTTTAATAGAGAAAATGCTGTTTTATTTAATTAGAACAATTGGGCCATTTAAAGGAACACCATTTTCTCTAAAATTAGAGTGGTGTGTAAAAAACCAGAGATTTGACAACTCTGAGACAGTCGAGTGTGACCCACCGCGCCGGCATGAACGTGTTAGAAAACAGTGGCGATCTCCCTATAAACGGGTTTCTATTCATTTCTCTTTGATTGGGGAACTTTAAGGAAAAATCAGCTGCTCTTAAAAGATACAATGGCTGTTTTCCTCTTTGATTAAATAAAACCAGTTAAACATTTCAAAATAAGCTAATATAAAATGAATTAAGTAAACAGAGTCTTTGTCTCCCGTTACTTTTTAACAAAGCGAAAAGAAAGTTCTTTTAAATAAGACATTTTAAGCGGGCTCTCATGTCAAGCACACAAGTCGTATATTTGTTGTTCAATAAATAAATAAATAAAAGACATTTTAAATGTATCGTTTTTAATCTGACGTAATTTTCACCAAACTTTTCTTTCTCTTTTTAATATTCACGTGAAAATACTTTTGTTAGAAATGAAATATTATTTGCGCTGTCCCAACAAAAATAGTTGAAAAGATCAAATAAATGTATCGCGCTATTTTTAAATTTAAACTGTTTTGCAGTATTCTTTTTTGTTCATTTTACGTAATAAGTGTAATGTGACGTAAATGTGACGTAATTTCACCTATTTAAGACTTCTAACGCATGTTAATGAATTTATTATTTTACAATATACTTTCTCTGATAAAATTCATGTGTAAATATAGTTTTTATGAAGTAAGTTCCTGCTTGTTACAAGTAATTATTTAATTCTAATTTGAAAGTTTTTTTTTCTGTTTGTAATAGTCACGTGTAGATAAATTTTTAATTTGAAGCAAACATTATTGCTTGCGCTGTTTATACAGTTGGCAACAGGTTAAATTAGTACAATTTTCTAAAATAAGTAAAAAATTACCTCTCGAAATGCTGAAAATTTGAATTTAAAATAGAAATAAAAGCTCAAAAAATGAGTCAAATTTAAAAAATAAATGCATTCTGCACACCGAGAAATTATAACGAATAAAATGATATAAAAATGATTAAATTCCGATGTCTAGTTTTTGCTCCTATAAAACTTTTTTAATGGAACGATTTTGTTCAACTTTAGCATTAAATATCTCTTAAAATAATTCTTCGATTTGAAAACTGTCTGCATCAGCGTGTTTATCAAACATTCCTCTATAATACCACCGATTTTCATATTTTTGTATGCAATATTTTTCTTAATATTAACGGAGAAAGACCTCCGGTCACAAAAAATTCAAAACCGGCGGCGGCGGTGACAACGTAAGTTACTTTTTTTTAGAATAGAGAGACTCGAAAAATACGCTTTGATCAATTAATAGTTTCACATTAATTAAATTATGGTTATATGTTGATAAATCAATTTACAAATCCTAAAATGATAGCGTATGTACCTTTTACTAAAAGAAAAAATTGATTTCCAGGTCATTCAGCAGTTGTGGCAATCTTAGTGTAAAGCCCATCCACCACGACAAGGTGTTGCCACATCGGATGGGATCGGTTTTTAATTGTCCTGAGGCCAAAAACCGTAGAAAAAGCAACACAGAAATCGGTTTTTAATTGTCCTGCCGCCAAAAACCGTAGAAAAAGCAGCACATAAATCGGTTTTTAATTGTCCTGCCAAAAACCGTAGAAAAAGCAGCACATAAATCGGTTTTTTATTGTCCTGCCAAAAACCGTAGAAAAAGCAACACATAAATCGGTTTTTTATTGTCCTGCCAAAAACCGTAGAAAAAGCAGCACATAAATCGGTTTTTAATTGTCCTGCAGCCAAAAACCGTAGAAAAAGCACCAGTAAAATCGGTTTTTAATTGTCCTGCCAAAAACCGTAGAAAAAGCAGCACATAAATCGGTTTTTCATTGTCCTGCCAAAAACCGTAGAAAAAGCAGCACATAAATCGGTTTTTAATTGTCCTGCAGCCAAAAACCGTAGAAAAAGCAACAAAGAAAGAAAAGTGCATCTGCCAAAACCATTGTCAGATACCCCCCACCCTTTTTTCATCTTACACATGCCAGATTATGTCTTTTAGTTACACCACTGTCTTGCAATATATTTTTCCTATAAAGTTGAGTCCCATAAAGTTTATTTGCCTGCTGCTAGTATTGTTTAAAGATAGAATGGACCCTCCGACGATGATGATGATTTAAATATTTTTGGTCTCCGAATAGATTGCATAAGAAAAGAAAGATTATATGAGGAAATTGTTTTTATAGAAATGCATGAAGGATGATAAAAAATACGCACATTAAAAAAACAGTTAATACTTTCGCGTTTTTATTATTTATTTAGCGGTAAGATGTTGATGGAGTTCTGAAGGCTGTAAAAAAAATATGTTTCTGTGAAGATCTATGAATTATTCTTGAGATACTATTGTAATCTATTGAACTGTGGGGAAAATTCAGAATAATAAGCCTAAATAACATTTTTTAAAGGATAAAATAACATAATTTTTAAGTATAGTAAGCCAAAGATGATGCTTATATGGTTTATTCACATGAAGAAGAACACTAATAATAATAATTTAGATATTTACAGAATAATGGATACCTTAAAAACTAACTTAAAACTAAACATAGAATATAAATAGATAAATTAAACTTATACTTATTTTTATGCTGTTAGGTAAAAAAAAAAGACTCATTGCTTCCAAAAAAAAAAAAAAAAAAAAAAACAGTAAACAGGGGGTAGAGTTTATATCTGATTCGTAAATAATTTTAAAGAGATGTAATAATTTACACGAAAAGGCCTAAAAACAGTCATTAGAGACGAAAAAGTTCGAAAAACAAAATACTTGTGCAGCTTCTCGAATGGCTATTGACCGTCGTTGCTGACATTGCCGACCTTCTATGTAGTATTTACGAAATTCAGAATACACTGTTGACCCCGTATTTACGAAATTCAGAATACACTGTTGACCCCATTTCAATGTTTCCCCTTTAAAAAATTTTTTTTAAGTGATCAAGTACCTTTAAATCCACCCAAAATGTTCATTCTTTTTCTTTTTACATTCATTCATATTAAAATGTTGTTAATTTGTGTTATTTTAAGCAAAATCGACTACAAAATTTGGTATTAAAACAAAAGTTGTGAAAAAAAAAGAACTTCACCTATCTTTTTTTTTAGGCATAAGGGAGGTTTAGATTTTCTAGGTCATTTTATTAATAAGGGATATTTGGTGGCTCAATTTTTCTACAATGGCTATCCAGATTTTCACGAAACTTTGGCATTTTGCATAACTATGTACACTAAATATCCTAAATGTACACTAAATATCCTAAAATTTTTATTAAGCAGTTAATTCTTATAAAAGTATGTTTTTTTATGTTTTAAAAATATTTCCGAATTCCAAAATTACAATAAAATACTTATATTATTGAAAAATACAAGTTTTGTTTCAATTGCAGTTCATTTTAGGTCTTATAATTCTAGATAAAAAAAAAGAGAAGCTTATAGGATTAAATTATGTGAATGCTATCCTCCGCACGTTGCATCATTTTTTTTAAACATAAAAAAAAAAAAAGTGTTTGATTTCAAAATTAAAAATTTAAAGAATAGGGGTGTTTAAATATTCCTATAAAGTTATTTCTTAAGTTTAGCAAATTTAAAGAATAAATGCTTCAAAATTTTTAACATTTTGAAAGTACCTGACCCCTGGAGTCCCACTATATTGATTTTAACGGATTTATCCTCACAGTGTCATATATATGAGGGGCTCACAACCGTAGTAGACCAAGTCTATTTTGAAAAAAAAAAATGAGGTAATCTATTTAGAAGGTGCATAAAATCTGTTTTATTCACTCCCACAGTAAACCATGTCTGTAAACAGATGACATGTATGATAAAGTATGTGAAAACAGACTTGGTTCGTTGTGGGGGTGGACAAAACAACAGGGCTTAATTTGCGACGGAGCCCGGCTCCGGTACTTCTCTGTTTTTAGTAAATATTTAAATATTGGTCGGAATTTACCGGAGCTCATAAATACAGGGCTCCGGAGCCCAGTGCGATAGCGCTTCCGAAAAACCGAAACCTAAATTACCTTTTCCTTTCCTTCCCATCTTCAAGCTTTTGCATTATTTTTTACCAAAACACTGTTCCATTCTTCAGCATATAAATATTAATTTCTGTAAATTTCATTAATTTTCTCTTAAAAATGCATAGCTGTGAACTATCTTTTTTTTGTGTTAATACTATTTCCTAATCGTAATCCTTACTGTATGTAATCGCAGAATTCCGCAATTAATTAACATTAAATGTAGTCAAAAATTATTATTCAGAAGGAGTAATAACTAAAAAGTGGAATAGTTGACAGCTAAGTATATGCTGATAGATATATTTAAAATTTTTATCTTGCTAAAGAAAAAAAAATGCTTTAAATTTTACAAATATTGTACGAAATATAAATATGCACATTGGAGTGGTGTGGGGGGGGGGGGGGAGAAAACAGTACGGTTGTTGTATCGGTACCACAGAATATTAGGGCTCCGGTACTTTTTTTGTTAGAAATTAAGCCCTGCAAAACAGATTTTATGCCCTTTCTAAATGGAATATCTCATTTTTTTTCCAAAATGGACTTGGTCTACTGCGGTTGTGAGCTTCTCATATATAAAATGCGCTTCAAACAAAAATATCATCATGCTGACAGAGTACTTCAGGTATATCGTTGCTATCTCTTTTACTAAAATATGAAAATTAATTCATGAGTTCTGTAGTTGGGTAATTACTTCGTACATAATCATTCAAATGCTATTATTGTGAGACATGAATATTAGAAATTTTATATTTTTCGGTTATCAGGACGTCATTTGTCGCCAAATATGGACTCTAAATATTAATGGATACAGGAACGGTAAGCTAATGATGTACGAGGAGGTATCAATAAGTTTTTGTCCTCAAATAGAAATAATTGAGTAAAATTTATGAAATTGCTACTTTGTATTAGTCCTCTTCTATATAGTTATCGTCACAGTAACACATTTCTGCAAATGGTATTTTAAAAGGAGGGGGGGGGGGAGGATATATTCCAGGAGGCGCGATAGTAGACAAAAAGGGGGGCATTTTTCTAACTTTTGCCGACCTCCACATGTGACGTATTGTTGGAAAGGCCTGTGACCACTTATTCAGGATATGCACCTCCGAGCTCATCCCCCCAAATATGCCTTCCGGGGCATGAATGGTATCCGTAAAATTTAGAAAGTGCCCTTTCCCCCACCCCGGAGGGCAAATTGGGGAGGGACTCAGGATGTGCATAACATGAATAAGTGGTCATAGGCCTTTCCAACAATATGTCACATGTGGGGGTCGGTAAAAGTTTAAAAAATGCGCCCCTTTGTGTCTAGTATCGCGCCTCCTGGAATACACTCTTCCCTCTCTTTTTGAAATAACGTTTGCAGAAATGTGTTACTGGTGCACGGTGACTATATAGGAAAGGACTATTACAATGTAGCAATTTCATAAATTTTACTCAATTATTTCTATGTGAGGGCAAAAACTTATTGCTACCCCTCGTATATAGTGGCACGAAACATTCACTTTTTACTAAACATAAATTGTTCATAAATAGGTATGTATGGTAAATATGATACGACACTTCATATTTAAATACTCACAATATAATGATTTGGGAGGCAGCGTCACATAATTACAACCAATTTTACGTCGGCGGTTGTATAATAATAGAGTAGTTGGTACAGATAAATGAACTGGTAGTCCGCTGTCGCACCAGTTGTTGGCGTTGCCATAGCAACATAGCACAACCTCCTCTAATGTAAAATGAATGGGAATCCGATTACTGATGACTGTCTTCGAGTCAGTGTAACATCAGTAATCGGGTTGCTGTTCATTTCACATTGTAGCGGGTTGTTGCAATAGCAACATCACCTGCTGGTACGACAGCTGAGTGGCAGTTCATTTATCAGTAACATGTAATCTACAATGTATATCAAAATTATCGACGTTCAAATCCGTTTCAAAAATAGGATGCTGATTCCAGGTATGTGAGCGTTTCATCTTTTTTTTTTCCCTCCAAGGTTTTATGTATCTTGTGCATTTTACATATTTTGGAATTGTGCTATTTTAGCCGGATTAAAAGGATCAGCTTTTTAATTTGTTTGGATTATGATTTGATACCTATTTTATTGCCAAAAAACGTTTATTAAACTATAATAGATTGTATAGGGTATAAAATAAAACATGATGTATGAATGACGTCCTTACATGGCAATTCGTCATTAAAATTAATAAAATTAAATTGATCACTACACTTTGCGACATGTAACAAGCAGTTTACTACATGGGTGCTCAATTGCGACTGGAGTACCAATCACCGAAAAATAACTTCCGTTTCTCAAGAAGTTTTGAAATTAAGATTAAAATTTGGGGAATTTCTAATTTCATTTTCTTATAATCGACCCATTTAAATTAAACTGTCTAAAACAGTATTTAATTAAATGGATGTTTATTCACATTGCTAACAAGGCGTAAAACCTACTGAGTGAAAAAGTATCCAGGCCAGGGCTCAAACCTGGATCTTTGGTTCAGTGAACCAACGTTCTTCCACCTGAGCCCACCTGGAACGACACATCTAGCCTGCCACCCTTCGCTCTTAAATGTTGTAGACGGGGACCCGGCAGCCCAGACAATCACCTCATCGAGTTCACGAATGAAATTCTAGGATTAGTTAAATCTTGATTCGCATATTAAAACGCAATCGGTCTACCAAGTCCTATCTTGGTGGAAAACACCTAAAAACTTGATTTTAACATGCTGACTCGTAGGTTTACTATTGTGTTTTCCTGCTCCCAAAGGTATGAAACGAGGGGGACTGGCAGCAGGAAAATACAATGGTAAACGTACGAGTCAACCGCTAGAATTGGGTTTGCAGGTGTTTTCCACCAAGATAGGACTTGGCAGACCGATTGCGTTTTAATATATGCGAATCCAGTTTTATCTCATTCTGGAATTTGAGCCGTGAACTCGATGATTTGATTGTCTAAGCTGCCGGCTCCCGGTCTAGAGGTATGGCTGCAACAGCAGCACAAGATAGGATAACTTCATGAACGACAATCCTGCGGCAAACATGAGTCCAAATTAATCCAGCATCGATAATATGTATACAGGGTGTTTCTAAAAGAATATTGGGGTTTTAACGCTTGGTAGTATTTATTACATAAAACTTAAAATTATAATTAATACATAAAATGAAAGAGCAACTCAAACAGTTTTATCTACAAGCTTATAAGCGTTCAATGTGAGCCCCTTTCGCCACACGGCAAGCATCAAGTTGATAGCTCAATTCTTCCCAAACATTGATGAGTGTTTGTGGGGTCATTGTTGCAACACCTACAATGGTCAACTGGTAGTGGAGGCACATACACACGATCCTTTATGAACACCCACAGGTAGAAATCACATGGCGTCAGATCGAGTGAGCGTCTGAACAGAACGTCTTTGCTAATCAACGTTTGGGAAGAACTGAGCTATCGACTTGATGTGAGCCGTGTGACGAAAGGCGCTCACGTTGAACACTTGTAAGCTTGTAGGTAAAACTGTTTGAGTTGCTCTTTCATTTTATGTATTAATTATAATTTTAAGTTTTATGTAATAAATACAGTAAAACCTCCCTAAAGCGACCGCGTTCCGTTCCAATAAAAATGGGTCGCTCCGAGAGGTGGTCTCTTAATAGAGGTCATGTTAAATCTAGATTTTAATTGTTGAAAAAAGGTAACAATTAATGTTACTAAAATTTATTTTTCACATTAGGAAAAAATATAAAAATTTAAGTATCCAAACAAAAGTTAATTACATAAGTTAATTACTGCAGAGTTTAAAAAATGAATATATTGACGTTTGCTTTGATTTTACGGTTTTATCTTTTAAAACTTTTATTTCCCAGTCCTTACGAAGTTCAGTAAATAAATGCAATTTGTTTTGGACGGGAACAAATAATGACGATTTCATTAACTTGTCTAATTCTTTGAGAGTTTCCAACAGGATACGGCAGGGGAGTTTATTGACCCTCATTCTTAATTTGTCATCAGAGTTAAATTCATTTCCTAAAAAGGCACAAAAGGGTTTAAGCACTTAAAAGTTACCGGAATAAAAAAAAATTCTAAACTTAGTTTAGAAGTTTAATGAATAGTGCTCTCTCCGGAATTATTTTACTAATAAAACCTTCTTCAAGCGACCAGGAAAAAACGGAATATTCTTCAAAACATTGGTCTCTCATGGGGGGAGTTCTTCTGGGATGGTCTCTGAATAGAGGTAATATTAATATTGAGCCTATGGGAATAAATTTCGTTCCATGAGAAAAATGGTCGTTCTGGGAGGTGGTCGCACAGGGGGGTTTCACTGTAGTACCAAGCGTTAAAACCCGATATTCTTTTAGAAACATCCTGTATGATAATATTTAACGATGACTTACGCCCGAGAAATCTATATTCAGTTACATGAATTTTTATTCACATTGCTAACAAGGCGTAAAACCAACTGAGTGAAAAATATCCAGGCCAGGGTTCGAATCTGGGTCTTTGGTTCAACGCACCAAAAGATGGAAGAGTTTTGATGTGCTGAACCAAAGACCCAGGTTCGAACCCTGGCCTGGATGCTTTTTCACTCAGTTGGTTTTACGCCTTGTTAGCAATGGGAATAAAAATTCATGTAATTGAATGTAGATTTCTCGGGCGTAAGCCATCGTTAAAACTTATTATATGTCTAAAGTTGTATTTTTATTTATTTATTTTAAGAGCCTACACTAGTCACTCAAAAAGACCCGGATGATAATGTTAATCTTATGGGGAAGTTATTTTCAAATATCTCGCTTGAATTTTGATATTTTCGAATGATTTTTTTTTTTTGCATAGGATAGCTGAGGACGATTTACAACCGGGCTAATTTTTACTTTTTTGATTTTGGTTTCATATTTTTTTTATTACTTTTACTTTCGGGACCGGTTCTGAAATTGGACCTATCTTAATATAAAAAAAAGTCCACTATTTTATGCTTTGACAACAACTCTAACAGTAATATAAAATTAACGTAACAGGCTTTTTGTTTTATTTTTCTTAGGGGCTGTGCATATATAACGTTATCACTTTTTTGGCACTTTTGAACCCCCTCCCCCCCTTACGATATCATACGTTATCATCCCTCGAACTCCCCCATAATGATATCGTTATCAATGTCTAAAAATTCTTTTCATTTTTGAAATTTTTTTCTTTTGCTTGGAGTGATATACAAATATGGTTACATTTATTTTTCGCATACTTCATTGATTCATATGAAGAGAACTCAATAAAATATCACTTTATATATGAAAAAACTTTTTATCAAATAACACTTAAAAGAAATAGTTACTATTTAAAAGTATTTTATAATAGCTTTTTGTAACTTAATACATTCAACAGTAATAATGTTTTCTTGCACTTGACCCTGCACGGAGGGGGAGGGGGGGGGAGACAGGGCTTTTTATCACCAAAACAGGTGGACAACATTCTTTCTCTTTTATTTATTAGTAAACACAGGTATCATTTGAAACATACTTCGCATATGGTTTCTCAAACAGCGAATTATCTATGCATACACATATGACAGAAGAAACAGGAAATTTGGAATTAAATAATTTTATAATCATTTAATGATTTTAATAATAACTTGTACTTTCATAAAAATAGATAGCAGACTAAAAAAGATAACATTCTATTTTGATGTAAAGGCATGTATAAATAAAAAGAGAATTTGGTTGGATAAAAAATGATAACGATATCAAAAGACGAACCCCCCTCCCCCCTAGAGATATCTAACGATATCATTTGCCAGACTCCCCCTCCCCCCTAAAATGATAACGTTATATATGCCCAGCCCCTTAGAGCTTTGTTTTAGTAACACATCTACATAAGTTTGAATTCATAAAATTGCCTCGGAAAATAACGAATTTTAAAAGCATACAAAATACGGTCACGTCTATTCTATATTGGTGCAATGCAGGAATGTACGACTAGTAGAAATACCTTGAATACTATGAAGGGTACTTTCTTTTGATACGGGGCCTCAGGCCCGTAACCAGATGGGGGCGATGGGGGCTGAGCCCCCCCTAGCTTCCTCTAGAGCCCCCTCTAACGATTTCCCTACTTTTTATTTTTTCAACAAAATGTACGTTTTAATTTTCTTAAAAAAAAACTAGAAAGAAAAACATTTAGATCTTTTAACTGCTTGAATGCAATGGAATATGCCAAACTTTCTGCGTTCAGAACCCTATTAGATTAGTTGTTTTATATTATCTTGCTTGCGAAATAATTCTCGAAACGCATTCTAAGTAGGAACATTTCTTTCTCCCGAAAACATTAACTCCAGATGCTTTAAGTAGCCACCACATGTTTTCGTTCATCTTGACATTTTAAAAGGAATTATCGTATACGGGATGAATAGAAATAGACATATGCTGCTCAAGTTAATCGATAATTAGTTAAGCAATGGTTAAACGTCTTCACTAAAACGTAGTCGTAGTCACAAAAAAGACGTGTTTCTAAATGTTAATGATTTGCCTGTTGACATTATGTATTTGACAGCAGATTTAGTTAATGATAAAATATCACTTAGAAACTAACTAGAATGTTTGTGGAAGGAAATTAGAAAGATAACAAAATGTCATTTTATGCAAATGAAATAATAAAAATAATCGCTTGAAAGCCAAAAATTGTTTCATGCTATGGGTGTAAGCAGTAGGAAAGCATTGGTAGGGCATTTTTTTGTTTGCTTTTTGAACTTTCGTCTAATTTTTTTTTCTTGTGTTCCATGAATTCGCTAAACATTATTTTTTTTCTATTTGTCATAAAACAATAAAAAACATTAAGTGAAAAGCATGATTAAGGTTAAGTTTATTATAAGATTATGACAAAAATATCTTCAACTATTTGGCGTAAGTTTCATTTAAATCTATTTTCAAGCATAAATGCGTTACTTTCTGACACATTTTCGAAATAATTTTAATGATAAAGGCATAAAATTTGCAGATATGATTATTCAAGCTCAAGGAATTAAATTGTGCTCTGTGTTTTATAATCTAAACCAGCTACTCTCTGATATATTCGCGAATTTCTTTTATTTATAAAGATATTTGCAAGTATTCAAACTATGCAGAAAAAAAAACTGTCAAAAAATGATGGCAAATTTGACTTTGTAGGCTGATTTTCTTGGCATTTAACGACGTAATACTAGTCATCGAGTAGCAAATGACTATAAATCATGTTATTTATAATCATGGCATTTATAAGAAAATGGGAAACGGCATTCAATTCTTAGGCGCATGAATGTGAGAAGCTGAAAATTTTAGGCAAAGGGAAAGAAAATTACTTCTTAACTGCATCAGGAAAATTTTTGTTATTGAGTGAAAGAAGAATATTTTTAAAGATCTTTAGAAATGGGGAAACGTATAATAATAAATAGTCGCCTACATTTAATGAAAACTGTTCGAAAAGGGCGTTCATGCCCTTGTGCTTTTTTTTTTTTTTTTTTTTTTTTTTTTCTAAATGAGATTGAACGAATTTCATGAAACACATGTAAAATGTATGCAGAAAAAATCTATGTTATCGCTATTTAAATGAATTAAATCTAAGTTGTTTTCTTTGAAAAAAAATGTATTGAATATAATATTAAAATTACAATCTCTTTTTTTATTATTAATTCCAGATATGTTTAAAAATATGTAATTAATATATATTTGTAATAATTGATTCATATTTAAAATGATATAATCATATGCAGAATTTTAAATTTAATTATTATTGCGAATTGTTAAATCGTTAATTTTATAAATCATATTATTAATAAAATAAGGTTAGATAACGCTAGTTTTAAAGAGAAACAATATCATCACTAAATTAAATTGCATACAAACAACCGTGATTTTAAAATGATATTCAGCAGAAACCAAAATATTAATAAAATTAAATAAATTACAAATAGCTATTAATCAAAAATATTAAACGTATGGAATTAAAATATTAAAATATTTTTTAAATGATAATAGTAAGTTTGTGAATTATTTAAATTAATAAGTATAGGACACCTAACCATAGATGCCAACATCTCTTAATTATTCCGGAGTCTGATCCAAAACAAGCATGTTTTAAACCGGAAAAAAATATATAAGGAATTGTGTCTTTTTTTCGATAAGGTACATTTGTGGATTAAAGTTTGAAATTTTTGATTAAATGAAATTTCCTGTTGAAAATATTTTCGTCTTGTAACAGACTCCGGATAAGTGTTGTTGGCATCTATGCATAATGCAAAAACATTTGCAAAATCTCAAATTTTCGCTCTTTTTTTCTATACATTAAAAAATTGAACAGAATATGATATTTAAATCTATGTAATGTCTTCAATTTAAAGAAAAAATATGTGAAAAGAACTGTATCCTACAGTAAAGGTCTGCACGGGCCCGGGCTTGGCTAGAAGCCCGTACTAGGCCGGGACGGCGAAATGAAGGGGAAGTTTCAAACGGGCTGGGCCGGCAAAATTTGAACGTGCCTGCCGGGCTGGACCGGGCCAATAAAAGAAATTAAGCGGGTCTGTCGGCCCGATATAAATATTTAAATGCAGACGAGAAAATATGAATCATTTTCAATGAATATGAGTTTCACGAGAATAAGTATAAATGTGCGTTACGAGCCGATACTAGTTTGCCAGCATCAATATCGAAATATAAATTTTCCAGCGTAGAGATCGGCATCGGACAGTTACATGGCGTTTGAGCCCGGGCTTAATTCTTTCAGCAGACTCGTGCCGGACCGAGATCAGGCTTGCATTTTTTTTTCAACATAGCCAGAAATGGACTTAATTGTTCCCAGGATGTTTAGGGCAGGCAATGTGTTTTGTAAAAATATTAATAGCGATAATGAACTTCTGTTAATGGAATTTTTGGAAATATACTTGAAGGTGGTTCTCAAATTCACTGCTCAAAAGCGAAAAACTTTTTGACACATTTTTAACTGTAAAGGCATAAAATTATTGACAAGCCTGTCTATTGAAGGGATTTGGAATTGAATAGCGTTTCCCATTTTTAATACATTACTTATAGAGATATAAGACATTCTTGTCACGTGACAGCAGGTTTTTCTCCTTTTTCGTGCTATCGTCTCCGAAAATTCGATTCAAAACGCTAACTTGGACAGTATTTTCTCAAAAATATATTGACGTTTTCGAAAAGAAATGAATTCAGAAATGTGTCAGAAAGTAGCTTCTTTGGATTTGAGAAAAAAGCCTTAAGGAATAACAGAAATATTTTCCCAAATCTACTTTTTATAATACAGCCTAAAGTTATCATCATGTTTTTAACCTTCCCATTTTTCTTTTATTCTAAACAATATGAATTTTTTAATGAATCCTTATTTGAATGTTGAAACGTCTAAGACTCTAAGTAAATCATTAATGTTGCTATTGTGTATTTTCTGTCTTTCGAACACATCGTAAATTTAAAATATGCTGTAAAATTATCTCATAAATATGTATGCAGTATTCTTTAAAAGAATCTTAATTGTATGTTAAGAAAAATCTGAATTTTTTGTAGAAATTGAGTCGGGTCGGATCGAGTCTGATTTAATTGATTTTTCCACTGGCCGGGTCTGTTTTCATTGATCGCCGTGAATTGTGAAAATATGAACGGGTCGAGTCAAGATAGCTTTCGTTCGGGCCGGGCTTGGGCCTGGAAACTCCGGCCACAATATGCACACACTGTACAAACAAACGCAAGCGGAGAGGGGGGGGGGGGTCCTTTTTCCGAAGACATCAAGGGACAAAACAAGCAATAAGCTTAATAATGCAAAAATTTCAATGGGAATAGAATACAGTGTACAATCCATTAGTTTTCCTTATTAAAATTTAAATAAAATCATTTTTTATGAGGTGTCGGATGCTATCTGTTTTTTTCCCATTAAATACAATAAGACCTAAGACTAAATCACACGGGATGGAGAAAAGTTCTATTTTAGGTATGTTGTCTTATGAGGTACACCGCCCCTAATTATTTTATATTCATTTTCCGATTACCATGGAGTATTTTCCGTTTAAGAATTTCGTTATAGAAAGTTCCGTTATAGAGAGATTACGTTTTAGACGGATTCCTTTATAGACATGTCCATTTTATCAGTTTTACTATATTTAGTTTTCTTAAGATTTGGATTGTTAAAAGATGTTAGCCCCATCAAAAAAATTCAGAGCCCCCTCTGACTGGACTTGCTGGTTACGGCCCTGCGGGGCCTTGGCACTTTAAAAGTAAATTTGGCGCAATGCGGACTTTAAAACGATGCGATATGTTGCCGAATGATAAAACGCTACAAAAATAAAATTGATGAAATATTGCGATTGCAAATGTGGGTATTAAAGAAATTTCTTCGAACTTTATATTTTACTTTAGTGGCTTCTTCTTGTCTATATTAGATAAATTTTTTCTGAATCTATATATTAAATAAATTAGGTAAATATTGAGAAAATTCCTCGTGCGCATAAAACAGTAAATATAGGTTGTCAAAATTTCTCTCGGTATATTTTTGTTAGCCGGTCGCAAATCTCGCCAACAGTGTTTTTTTTTCTCCCAGGCAGCAGCCATTATTTTTTGCGTGTGCTAAATTAAAAAAGTGTTTTAATGTTGAAATACAATGGTTTGATATATGATATATTTTCTTCTTTTTTTAATGAAATAGTTAAGGCATGTATTTTAAATGTATTGAGCATATGAATTTTTATTTATGTATCATAAATGAAATGAGTTGATGAAATAAATAAATATGAGTAATAAATTAAATAAATGCAATACTAGAGATGGCGGTGGAAATAATGTTAAGTGATTTAATACCCGCGCCTGGCTAACATAAAAAAATCTTTCTCTCTTAAGCCAAGGCCATTTTATTAATCTCGCCAAGTACCATTATTTTTAATCGATAGTTATAATTAAATTAGAGATACAAAATCATACTTAAAGATCTTAGAGTTTTTATTACATAATAATTCGTGTAATGAATTGAACAGATTGCTAAAACATTACGAATTGGTTGAAAATGAGAGCTATTATTGCCGTATAAAAGCTATGCCAAAAATACAATCGTTTGAACAAGTACCGAAGAATATTTACTGTTTAAAATTTTTTCTATATGTTAAACCTTTTTCTTTATTTTATTTTCCTTTTTGAAAGTTAAATATGTGACTCAATTTGAAATATTTCGAAAATATTTTACTTTTATAGCACTAAGAATTCAATATTAATATATAAACTGAATCTACCCCCTGTTTACTGAAAATAAAATCTGCACTACTTGATTATCCCGTCGACCAATTTCGCCAAATTAAAAAAAATCGCTCAAATTATACAAATTGACATAATTTTTATTTTAAATAATGAAAGAACATCTAAATTAGTAAAACATTAATAAAAATAGAAATAAAACGTCGAATTAAAAATCACTTGGTGACGCACATGTTTAATGTCAAGTGAATGTGACATTTACGATCATCCGTTATTGGCATTCAATCTTACAGTTTGGCAATAGTTTTTTTGGTCGACGGCATAATCAAGTAGCACCAAATAATCTAATCGTACCTTTTTTTCTTCTTCACTTTACAAGGGTAACAGCAGAAAAGTGCACTCATTCGCTTGCGGAAAGTGCCCTTCTTCTTTTCCTTGATTGCTTCTTCCACAGGATAGCTGGATGGAGTCTGTAAAGGCAAAGGTGTTAGTGCACGTACCTCCTCTGCTGGTTCTCCGTTATCACTGCTAGCCTCCTGCAAAGGCAAAGGTGTTAATATTAAAAATTATTAGTATTCTTATATGCAGAGTATGATAGCTTTGAGTCGATTGATAATTAAATTAAGTACACATTAATAAGAAAGAAAGGAACGCATTATTTAGAAAAGAAACTTACGAAATGAATTTTAATAACATCAATATGGAATAACAGAACAGCCATTTTTTTTGCTATATTACATTTTCTATCAGATACAACGAGTTTAGTTGTCTGTTACTAATGAACAACTCATCAATGCATAATGTCATAAGTTCACGTGAGACAAAATATGAATTAACATAAAACAAAAACTATATTTTAACACTTTCCCTTGTTAATTATATGTTTAGTCTTTAGCCTGATAATCCCATTTGATCACACAATATTAGTAATCGAGTTTTGGCTAACGGCTTGGTCATAATATCTGCAATCTGTTTCTCAGTTGAAATTTGCTCTACAACTAACTTTCCTTCTAACACCTTCTCACGAACGAAGAAATGCTTTATTTCTATATGTTTTGTTCTCCTGTGATATTCTGGATTATGGGCAAGTTTTACAGCTGCACTATTGTCTACTTGAAGAATAGGTATTTCTTTTAGTTGTACTATTCCTTCATACAATCTTCTGAGCCAAATAATTTCTTTAGTTGTTTTAGATGCTGCTATAACTTCAGCCTCTGTTGTTGAAGTAGCCACGATGGTTTGTCTTTGACTGCGCCACGAGATTGCACCTCCAGCATATATTATCACTGACCCAGATGTTGATCTTCCAGTTTTTATGCATCCTCCAAAATCTGCATCACTGTAACACTTTAATACTCTATTTGAATTTGTTGCGCGATAAGTAATACCAAAATTTCTTGTTTTTGATATGTAGCGAAAAGCTCTTTTTACTCTCACTACATCTTCAGCAGATGGGTGTTCTAGCGTTCTTGATAAAACTCCTACGCTGTAAGCTAGATCTGGTCTCGTTCCTACCATTAGGTACATTAGAGCTCCAACTGCTTGTCTATATGGAAAAGCAACTTTCTTAGATTCTTCAGAATTTTGCGATCTTGATTCCTTTAACATCGGTGTTGCTACTGGCTTGCAATTTTCAAATCCAAATCTCTTAAGAATTTTCTTGGCATATCCTTTTTGACTAATAGTAATATCTCCGTTTTTCTGATATTCAATTTCAAGCCCTAGAAAACAAGAAGCTTTTCCAGTAACTATCTTGAATCTGGCTTTTAACTTTTCAATGAAGATTTCGCACTCTTCTTGATCATTTGCAGCAATTAATCCATCATCTACGTACAGTGCTATAATTAACTTTTTGCCATTCTTCTCTCGAATGTATAGACATGGATCGGCATCACTCACTTTGAAATCAAGTTTTAATAAAAATTGACCAAAACACTTATTCCAACAACGTGGAGCTTGTTTTAAACCATACAAACTTCGCTTGAGCTTGCATACTCTCTTTGTGCCGTCCTCATATCCCTCTGGTTGTTGCATGTAGATTGTTTCTTCTAATTCTCCATACAAAAATGCTGTAGATACATCAAATTGTGATAAATACATTTTTTCTTCTGCTGCTATACTCAATACGGCTCGTACTGTTTCTAATTTTGCTACTGGACTAAAAGTTTCAATATAATCAATGCCTTGACGTTGACTATAACCTTTTATAACAAGCCTGGCTTTATACTTGTTAATACTGCCATCTGGATTTGTTTTGATTCTATAAACCCATTTGCATGGTATAGCTTTGGCACCTTCTGGTAAATTAACTAATTCCCAGGTCTCATTTTCTTTTAAAGATTTTATTTCATTCTCCATCGCTTTCTTCCAATTTGAGATTTCTTTGCTGTTGATTGCTTCTATGTATGTTTCAGGATTTTCATTTTCATAAATTAATGACTCAGCTTCCATTATATAATCATCAAACCGTGCAGGCTTTCGAATCTTGTCACGTTCTCTCAATTGCATATCATGTGATGGTTTAACTTCTTCATCACTATCAACATCGCTGTCACTTAGATCGTCTTGTTTTTCATCTTCTTTAAGTTGTTCATCTTCATACTTTCCCTGATTAGAAAGATCGCTTGTATTTTCTCGTTTATTGTCGTTGAAGGGTAAATGAACTGATTTATCGCATTTATTCACTTTTTCATGAAAAATGACATATCTAGAAAAAATCATCCTGTTTTCTTCTTTAATCCAAATTCTGTAACGCTCATCAGAATCGTAGCCTACAAGATAACCTTTGATAGCTTTCTTCTCCATTTTTCTTCGCTTTTGTACAGGAATATGAGCATAACATGTAGAACCTATTACACGTAAATGCTTTACCCTAGGTTTCTTCTTGATCCACAATTCATAAGGACTAACTCCCTCTACTGAAGATTTTCCCGTTCTGTTTAGGATATATATCGCAGAAGATACTAGTTCGGCCCACATTGCATCCGGAAAACTAATTTCAGGATTCGAATATTTGAATGTTCTTGCCATTTCTACAATTGTTCTGTTCTCTCTTTCACTTGATCCATTCTGTTGTGGTGTAAAAGGTGCGGTAGGTCTTTTTGTAATTCCTTCTTCACGCAGAATTGCTTCAATTTCTTTATTGTCAAATTCTCCACCATTATCGCTCAAAAATTCTTTAATTTTGTATCCCATAGTTTTGGCATGAGCAAGCACATGTTTTAACATAGTATTGACTTCTGACTTCTCTCTTATCATGTAACCATACCTAAACTTTGTGAAGCTATCTTTAAATACAACTAAATATCGTTTCTTTTGAAAAGATTCAGGAAACGGGCCACAGACATCAGCCGAAATAAGTTCACCTGGTTCTGTTGCTTTCTTTCTGTTTCCAAAAGGTAAGCGATGTGCTTTTCCATAAATGCATGGTTCACATAACTTATTTTCCAGTTGAACTTTGATTCCTAACTCTTTTTCAAGCTTTTGTTTGATGTGATATTTATCTTGATGACCCCATCGTTCATGATAAAGTTGTAATAAAGAATCGTTTTTCTCAGTATTGTTTATTTCTAAAATTTGCTTTGGCATGATTGGCTCAATTATTGCCTTAAACAAAGATCCAGATACATTGCGTGTTCCATATAGTACCACTTGATCATTTATCTTTAACCAACATTCAGTAGATGTCGATCGAAATTCACTGTCTTGATTTCTGTCTTGAGCAGCTAATACTGAAAATAAATTTTTGTTGACTTCAGGTACATACCAGACATCCTTCAGCTGAATTTCTTGAGATTTTCCACCAGCAAAAGATTTAAAACGAATAGTTCCTTTCCCGATTGCAGCCAATCTTTCCTTTCCAGCAGCCTTAATGCTACAAGGACTAAGAAATTGCGTGAAATCAGTAAAATACTCTGAACAGTTCGTAATGTGTTGAGTTGCTCCATTATCAATCCAAAAAGTTGTTGAATCTGCTTCCGAAGTATACGTTTCGACAAAAATAGACATCGCTGCGCCATTGGCGGTTTTCTTTATATCTTTAGTATCAGTACTTGGCGACTTTTTGGCTGGTTTTCCATCGGAAATCCATTTTCTACAATATCTTACCCAGTGACCTTGACGGTTACAGTAGTTACAAATGTCAGCTCTATATGACTTCTTGATAAATTTGGAATTTTTATCTTTATTCTGTTTTTCTAATCTTGAAGCTGCTAGTGCTTCCTGAACAGCAATATCGCCGTTTTCAACTTTGATGAAATTTCTCTCAAACATACAAAGTTGCTCTGTTAATTCATCAAATGTTCTGTCTTCGTTTTTAGACAACAACATCCAGCTAGACTTAAAGGTTTCAAATTTTCGCGGTAAAATTTGCAATACTTTACAAACTAACATTAAATCAGGTAACTTATTTACACCAATATCTTTAAGTCCGTTATTTAATTCACTCCAAATGGTTCTTAACTTAGCTATGTGAGTTGATACATCATCGCCTAACGCCCAGTTAAATGCGAAAAATTCTGTACATATCTTAAATAACTGATCTTTTGACGTTGCTTCAAAATGATGCATTAAGGCTTCCCACATTTCATGTGCTGTTTCTTTATCCATAATCTTTTGATAAACTACATCAGTTACGGTACTTGCTATCACGGATTTTACGTAACTGTTAGCTTTACGATACAAATCAGAACTTACTTTATGTTCCTTGATTTCTCTATCTTCAGCAGTGCTACTTAATGGTTCGGGTTTCTTTAATTTACCATCTATAACATCAAGTGCTCCTTCGTGATAATCAAGTAAATCTCTAATCTTGCGTTTCCATATTGGCCAGTCTACTACACCAGTCAATAACTTAACTTGTTTTGTTAAATCCATTTCTTCTTAAACTTTAATGCGATTTCAAAATCTTTTAATGATAATCTTCTCTACTAAAATAAACCAATGTTTTACTTCACTTGCTATGAGCAAAACCTAACTTATCTATATCTAATTCTAATCAATCAGACTTGAGCTAACTAGCGCAATTCAAAGCGAACTGCAAAGCACATAACCTATTAAAAATTATTAGTATTCTTATATGCAGAGTATGATAGCTTTGAGTCGATTGATAATTAAATTAAGTACACATTAATAAGAAAGAAAGGAACGCATTATTTAGAAAAGAAACTTACGAAATGAATTTTAATAACATCAATATGGAATAACAGAACAGCCATTTTTTTTGCTATATTACATTTTCTATCAGATACAACGAGTTTAGTTGTCTGTTACTAATGAACAACTCATCAATGCATAATGTCATAAGTTCACGTGAGACAAAATATGAATTAACATAAAACAAAAACTATATTTTAACAGTTAATACACTTACTTCAGGGACAGATGACTCCACTGTTTCCAGTTCGACTACCTCCAATGCTGATGCTGGCACGACACGCTGGTAAATTTCCTGGTCGATCCAGAATCCCTCGGCGTCTTCCTGCGTTTCTTCTTCCCAGCAGTCCTGGAATCTTGGATTAACAGGAACGAACTGAAAGAAACAATCAGAGATATCATTAGTAGCCATACTTACATCTGAATCTTCATCAGTTTCACCACTTTCGCTTCCGTCATCTTCAATGCTGTCTTCAGCCAACAGAAAAGAAACTAGAAAAGAAAAAAAGTTAGCAAAACAGAATAGCATAAAATAATACACAAAGTAAAAAAAATCGATTACTTCCATTATGATTGTAAGATCTGAAAGCAAAACCACTTATAAATTGCAGCAAAATATCCAAGAGTTACAGCAGAGATTAACAATTGATTTCACAAATATAGCTTAGATAAATGATTGTTGCCAGATAAATTTTAAATTTTTGACAAATGTCTGTTGCCAGATAAAAAAGGCTTTCAATAATAATAATTGCGTGCAACAATGACATAATGTTACTTGAAGCGAAACAAACGAAAGGAATCCTGCACGTGAAACTGTAAACAAGTAAACAAATATAAAGCAGGTAATTTTCCGTACAAAAGATACAAATAAAGTTTGAATTTTAATGAATGCGGTAATAAAATAATAGTTTTAAATTGAGATGTGAAGAATTTGATTTAATTTTCTCTCTATAACATAATACTGAATTTGCCTTATCACAATCCACCCATCATCAGTACAATGCTTCTGTCAGTGAAAATGACGCCATTTTTACTGATTAACAAAACAACTGATGACAATTTATTTCCATTCATATAACTCAAATATTTTAAAACAATTGCGTTAAACGATGAACGAATTTGTTAATGGTAGAATGATTCCGATGATAAAAAATGCATCATTTTCAAAAGTAAACAACATTTTCATCCATGAAAATAAATACCATAACTATGTCAATATGATGTCATATTGAGTTCAATAACGTTTATTTCTGTGTGTAACCAAGCAGCCTACTATTTATTTCAACGAGTTAATGCTCGTTGATTTATTTAAAGATGTTCGGTATACATGGAGTAAAACGCTTTTGAAAATTACTTCTTTTCCATATAATCGTAATGAGAACAATTTAAACATTTTAAAACAATTGCCGTAAATGATTCAGTAATCCCGATGATGAAAATAAAAATGCGTTAAACGAACACATTTAAATAATATATAGTAGTTCAATCAAGTTTAAAATAATCGATTTTATTCAAGAAATGCAAACATTTCTTCTCAAATTTAATTCAAAATATAATATTCACATTTTACATCTAACAATCAAATAATGTCTTATTAAAAATATCTCTACTATGTAATAATTTTTACCCTCTATTATTCTATAAGTGTTAAAAAAAACCAACCATTATTTCATAACGGCGAAATATCCCTGTAACTAAGTTTAAATTTCTGAGCTTTCTGCACAAGAAATTTTACAAGGCTTACCAATCTCCCACCTGAAGAAAACCCGTGTCTTCATTTTAAATTCCCTCACTACCAAGTGCTCCCTGGTCGAGTGGTTACAATGGTCTCGTGATGCGCCTCCCAAGTTCAAAACCAAGTGAATCCACGGAAGAAAGAAAGACGTACTCTTAAAAAACTCCTTTTTCTAGGTTACGGAAATTTTCTGTCCTAGAGCTGAGAGAAAGGAACGGAAATTTCTTCAATTCTCGGTTATATACCGGTAGCAGTGCTGCCAGGAATGTTTCCGTGAATTGAAGAAAGAATTTCTGAACGTGTAGGTTCAAACAGAAAAATGAAAGGCTCTCAATTAGACCAGGAGGCTGAATCACAGACCATCACTTCATCGAGTTCACGGCTGAAATTCCAGAATTAGTTAAAACTCGCTTCGCATATTACAACGCAATCGGTCTGCCAAGTGCTATCTTGGTAAAAAACACCTGGAAACCCGATTTTAGCGCTTGCCTCGTAGGTTTACCATTGTGTTTTCCTGCGTCCAAAGGGGCTGGCAGCAAGAAAACGCAATGGTAAACCTACGAGTCAATTGCTAAAAGTGGCTTTTCAGGTGTTTTCCACCAAGATAGGACTTGGCAGACCGATTGTGTTTTAATATGTGAATCGAGTTTTAACTAATTCTAGAATTTCAGCCGTAAACTCGATGAGGTGATTGGTTGTAATGCCGTCTTCCAGTCTATATAGGAGGCTCCTTTGAAAGTGAACACACGATGAAGTACTATAAAATGTAATTTGTACATAAAATTAAAACCTATTATTGTGTTAATCTTTATCTGAAGTTTAAAAAAGAATGAATCTATTTTGTTTTTCCTTCATCATCTTACCTAGTGTGTACGACCTTTCGTTCAACAAAAATGAATTCCGATTCGCATGACACTTATGTTATAGCGCCTTAAAAGGTCTAGTCACTTTAGATCCCTGTTTGTTAACCTAAATGGCCAGTCCCCTAAAATATAAATTTCAGCGAAAGGGCTCTATTTGTAGTGTTGTATTAACTCAACAGGTTAAGGTAAAATTTATATTTAAGCAATTGCTTTTTTTTAAACAATATATTTATTGTTAAATTATAAAACAAAAATTTTAGAATCTTCTACGCATGCCCAGTTAAAAATTATTTCATACAAATGCCCATATCTCATCAAATATTTAATATATACATGTTTTAATTGCGGAATATTGTTGCTACTGTTCTTTGTCAGGTTTTCGGAAAGTTGTGTTAAATTTGGTTGAAAACTTTGTATGCTATAAACCGAAAACTTTTTAATTTTTCACAGACACAATAACATCTTCACGAATATGAGTGCTATGCTTACACAAATGTACACAAACGTTGAACAGTACCCAAATAGTCAATTAACGTAGTGACAAACTATTTTCAGCATTTTCTGTTAAATAGATCTAACAAAAACATAGCTGTGAAAAAAGGGAGCCAAGTTCTGTAAAGACAATGGCAAGAAAAGAAGTGATATCTAAGTGGGTGCCAAGTTCAAATAAAATTCACTTAAACTTACCTACTGAAGTATTATAGCATTTTTATAATTGTTTAGAAATAAAAATTATTGATAGCATATTAATAATAAATCTAGAACTTGGCAAGTTTTTACCTGCGAGTCATTTATTTTTATTAATGACATTATATCAAAACTTGTTATTTCATGTTTGGAAGCCTTCATTTGAGAGAGCTCCTTTCCCTTGAAGGGTGGTGGGATAAAATATATCCCACTTAATTTTAACTGCAAAATGCCTCATTGACACTAGAATTCAGGACTAAAAAGATTAATTTCATTAAATACGTGAAAAGAAGCTTTTACCCATTTTGAAATAAATTTGTTTTTGAATTCTGGTGTGATTCAATCATTTCAGCATGTCACGAATAAAAGCCCTTTGCCCCTGAAGGGTTAAAGGGGCGCAGTCTCTAGAGGGATGACCAAGAACAAGCGTAAGGGTATCTGTCTCTGTCTCAGGCCTTTTAGTCTGTTTGCATTGAGGTTTCCGAAGAGTGCGTGCTAGAGTGATAACCAAACACGAGCGAGAGGTATTTGTGTATTTATTGGTTTATCAAATCTTTAACATCAGTCATTTGTTTATAATAATAACTATATTAATTTTTTTATGACATTGTTGTTAATATTAACATCATTTTATTAAGACATGAAATTGATAGGCATAACATTTATCAAAAACTTGCCAAGTTCTAGATATATTATTAATATGCAATCAATAATTTTTATTTCTAAACAATTTAAAAAATGCTGTAATACATCAGTAGGTAAGTTTAAGTGAATTTTATTTGAACTTGGCACCCACTTAGATATCACTTCTTTTCTTGCCATTGTCTTTACAGAACTTGGCTCCCTTTTTTCACAGCTATGTTTTTGTTAGATATCATTACTTTTTGTAAAGTTACAATGTATTTAGACACTTTGCTTAAGAGGCCACACTAGTCACGGCTTGAAGTTCGAACGCTAATGATAAGTCTATGGCAACAATATTTTCAAATATCTTGCTTGATTTTTAATATTTTTAAATGATTTTTTTTTGCACAGGATAGCTGAGGACTATCTGTTTACGGGCTATTTTCTACTTTTCCGATTTTCGTTGTAGTTTAATTCTCAGGATCCTGTCAATTTAGGATCCAGTGAAATTCGAGGTGTTGTGTCCTTTTTACTCTTATAACATTCATATCAGCAAAATTCAGGAAAATTTTTTTAATAACAACGAAAATATAGAGTTTAAGCTTTCCAATAATATGCTTTCAATAGTTCTACTACAATTAGGCTGAGCAAAATTTGTAAAGATTTTGATGAAACATGTATCAAAAACGGCCTCGTAATGATATGTTGCCAGCCCCATATCGGACATGAAAACACCGCCCTATTAAAAATCTGATTGGCTAAGACCGACACATTTTAGCAAATGGAAACTATTTCATATTTCCTTTGGTGTGATTGGATTATTGTAACGTGGTAAAATAGATCACTCCTATTTATACTTTGGATTTATTCTTTTCTACGATTATTGTTTAATTTTGACAAAATACTCTTGAAAGAATAATGAAATATTTCAAATTCTGTATTTCTATGACTAACGAAGGATATTACGCATTTACTTTGTATATATAAAATTTTAGAGCCGTATACAGGGAGGTAAAACATGCACAAGTTACTAGGGGACAAAATTTCAGCCCGAGTTTATTACAGTGTTGAATTCATTCATCCGGGAGGGATTTCCGAGGCTCCGGGGGGAACATAATAGAGATCTAAGGGGAAATTGCACTTTTTGACCATTGAAAATGCAAAATATCGAATCTTCCGGGGGGGGGGGGACAACTCATCGCTCCGGGAGGTGGATGTCCCCCCCCCCGTGCTACCCCCTGAATTCAATATTGGTTTATTAAGTAAAACGGTAAAAAAAATAGACGCGTTGTTTTTAAAGTAATTTTAAGTTAAAATAGTTAACAAATAATAAAATTACGAAGTCAGAATTTGCTAGAACATGTTTGTGGACTGGCCAGGAGACTGGGTTTCAAGTTTCCTATTCTTGTATATGTATAAAATATTCGACAATTTAACATTTTAATTTCGAAAAACAGTTTTTTTAATTAAAAATCAGCAGAACTTAAAGTTGGTAAGTTTTAAAGATTGTTAACTTTAAAATTGTAGATCAACTTGTTCAAATTTTTAAAGAAATACTTTTAATATTCATTACTTTAATATTTATTATTTTTAAGGGGACAGTACACCTTTAACAGTCGAGAACGAAATTTGTCCTGTGTAACACACCTTTTTTTAAGAGCCCACTTCAGACACGAGAAGAAAGGAAAAGGTTAATGTTAAGTCTATGGGGGCGTTATTTTGAAATTTCTCGCTTTGATTTTAATATTACTGAATGATGTTTTTTGCACAGGATAGCTGAGGGTGATCTACAACCAGGCTAGTTTTTACCTTTTCAATTTTTGTTTCAGTTTTTTTTTTTTTTTTTTTTTTTTTTTATTAGGATATTTTAAATTTCAGAACGGATTCCAACCGGTTATGAAAGTAAAAGTATATATATATATTTTTTAAATAGCTGAAACCAAATTCGAAAAACTAAAAACTAGCCCGGTTATAGAGCGTCCTCAGCTATCCTATGCAAAAAAAAATTCATTTTAAATTTTTAAAAAGGAAGCGAGATATTTGAAAATAACGCTCCCATAGACTTAACATTAGCACTTTCATATTTTTCCCCGTTACTAGTGTGGGTTCTCATGTAACATAAAGGTATTATTTTAACTGTTAGGAAACGGGAAAATTTATCATTAACTATAATAATGTAAAACTAAAAGTTATGAGACTATAAGGTAAAATATAGCATTTTATAAAAGTCTGTCAACTAGCAAATTTATTTTTCAATACGTATTGTAACGGAATCCTGGTTTAAATGGAATATTTTCAAGATTCCCCTAAAAATATCTTACAATTGTATGTGCAAAGACGGAAAAAACCCACCTAAAACGGTATTTCGCACTTATTGTTTATGTTTTCATCTTACCAGGTTTATAGTGTCATGTTTTTAGCATGAGGGGGTCGAATTTTAATTACTATTAGGTCCCGCGTTTTTCTCTACGCCCTCTGTATTTTCTATATGTATACCCAACACAAAACTTTTGGACGGGTACTCAGATGTTTAGCACTCTCCAACATAGTTGAAAAATGTTTATGAGTTGGGCTTGACTGCTTGTCTGTCCGTACTCTAACTAGCGTACATATACTTGGATTGTGATGTAACTGAAATACGTTGTTGAAGTGTGTAATAATTTATACTTCATGACATGGACATTCAAAAGTATTCTTTTATATTATGGCCTATGTGGAAAAATCATTTGCGGTGTATTTTAATGATGTAAAGCAATTTAAACATAAAATCTATGCACCTTATTGAAGTGCACAGGTTCGTGTACAGGGGAATTCAAAAGTACATTTCTTTATATTGTCGACTATGAAGAAAAAATGTTTTACGGCGTATTTTAATAATGTTTCTCTGTTGTAAACATAGCGAAATGGATATGAATTCATGAGGTGTACTAACATGTTTGCTGAAGGGGTTGCAAAGCATTTATCATTCATTTACACTATCACAGAAAAGAATTCAATTTTATTACAGAAAAAACTGCTCGCGGCGTGTTTTAGTTCTGTTTCAACATTTTAAACAAGATGAAATTCATATACGTTACTGAGGTTTACTACAAGATGCTTACATTAGAATATGATGTGAATCACATTTTATTTCATTTACAGGGTCACATAAAAGTTGCTGGATACAATACTGTATACGAAGTATTCTCTATTATGGATGATTGCTAAAAGTCAGTTTTCACCTATGATATACTTTTTTAATACTAGATTATACATATGATTTCTATAGACCGTGTATAGGGCTACACAAAAGAACTAGGAAGAATTGCTGAGAATGAGAGTGAATTGCTATTTTTTTTAAAATTTAATTCTACATTTTCAGGCTCAACTATATTTAGAAAGATGTGTTTGTAAAATATAAATATAATAATATACAAGGCTATTCAAAGAATTGGATGCATGCGCGCACCTATGAATGATAATTTCTGGAAGTACGATTTCAGTTGTTTTAAGCATGTTTATACTGCAATAATTTTGATCTTAACATGTTGCGTGTATATAAACTTGTTCGAATGCAAGGGTTGTACAAAATAATACAAATATACTGGCGTTAATTGGTAAAAATTGCTGAAAGTTTACTTTAATCTGCATTAATCGTTTTCTTATATTAAATTTTATCATTTTTTCATGCCGTTAAAAGAAGCCTAAGAATATCCATTGAAGATTTTGTCATTTTAATTTTTCAATAATTTGAAGAATTTAAATTTACTAAGATTTAACAAAAACTTAAAGTTAGTAAGTATTAAAGAATGTTTACTTTGAAAGTTTTGATCAACTTGTTTGAAACTTTAAAGGAATATTGTTAATATTTATTACTTTTAATATTTGTTATTTTTAACAAAAAAGTACACATTTAACAGCCGCAGAAAATGCGATATTTGTCCACATCTTTCTTTAAGAGCCCACTTCAGACACGGGAAGAGATAAAAACTCTAATTTTAAGTCTATGGGGGCGTTAATTTCAAATTTCTCGCTTTATTTTAATAGATTTTTGCATTGGACAGCTGAGGACGATCAACAACCAGGCTAGTTTTTACTTTTTCGATTTTGGTTTTAGTTTTTTTTATAATATTAGGATAGTTTCAATTTCAGAACGGATTCCAACCGGTTCCGAAAGAAAAAACTAAATATAATAATATACAAGGCTATCCAGAGAATTGTATGCATGCACGCCTATGGATGATAAATTCTGGAAGTGCGATTTAGGTAGTTTTAAGCATGTTTATACTGGAATAAATTTTATCTTAACATGTGACGTGTATAAAATCTTGTTGCTAATGTAAGGGCTGTACAAAAGAATGCAAATACACTTCCGTTAATTGGTAGAAATACCTGAAAGTTGATTTTCATCTGTATTACTCATTTTCTTATTATATTAATTTTTAGCATATTTTTCATGCCGTTAAAACATGCCTAAGAACATTGATGACTTTATTATTTTAATTTTTCATAATTTGAACAATTTAAATTTACTAAGTTTTAACAAGAACTTAGAATTCGTAAGTTTTAAAGATTGTTAACTTTAAAAGTGTTGATCAATTTGTTCGAAACTTTAAAAAATATTTATATTTATTATTTTTAATATTTGTCATTTTTATGGGGACAGTATACCTTTAAAAGTCGCAGAAAATGCAAAATTTGTCCTGTGTAACATATTTTTTGTTAAGAGCCCGCTCCATGCACGGGAAGAAATGAAAATGCTAATTTTAAAGTCTATGGGGGCGTTATTTTCAAATTTCTCGCTTTAATTTTAATATTTTTGAATGATTTTTTTTTTTTTGCATGGATAGCTGAGGGGCGATCAACAACCAGGCTAGGTTTCACTTTTTCGATTTTAGTTATAGTTTTCTTTTATTATGATAGTTTCAATTTCAGAACCGATTCCACAAGTTTCGAAAGTATAAGTAATTTTTTTACAAAATATCTCTAACCAAAATCAAAAAAGTCAAAAACAGCCCGGTTGTAGATCGTTCTCAGCTATCCTATGCAAAAAATTTCATTTTAAAATATTAAAAAGGATGCGAGATATTTGAAAATAACGCTCCCATAGACTTAACATAAGCGCTTACATTTTTTCCCCGTTACTACACTGTAAAAAAAGGACTAAATTACGGAAATACTACTGGCAATCTAGACGATAGTACTATTTCCGTATTTTAACGGAACTTTTTCCCTTTAATTTACAGAAAAAATCCGTTAAATTCCAGAAAAAACGGAAAATTTTGTGTAATTTACCGTAAAATATTTCCTTTAAAATAAGGAAATAGTACTGGCATCTAGATTGCCAGTAGTATTTCCGTACTTTAGTCTTTTTTTTTTTTTTTTTTAGTGTTGTGTGTGTTCTCAAAGGTAACCTAAAGATATTTTTTGTAACGGTAAGGAAACGCGAAAATTTATCATTAACTATAATAATGTTAAACTGAAAATAAGGAGACTGTATGGTAAAATATTGCATTTTATAAATATCTGCTAGCTAACAAATTTATTTTGTGATACGTAGCTGTAACGGAACCCTGGTTTAACGGAATTCTCATTATTCCCCTAAAAATACCCGGCAATTGTATCTGCAAAGACGCAAATAACCCATCTAAAAAGGTATTTCGCACCTATTGTTTATGTTTCCGTCTTACCAAGTTTTATAGTGTCATGTTCTCAGCACGAGGGGGTCGAATTTTAATTACAACTAGGGCCCGCATTTTTCATGAACTCTGCCTTTTTCTTTGGAGGGAAAATAAAATTTGATGTCGATACGAGTGTGTTTCGAAAGGTTATCAGCCCGACAAAGAAATTAGAAAAATTTTGACAATATTTCATTTTTTTTAACGTAGTTCCTTACAACTTATAAAATTTAAACCAACGAGTTTCCGACTTTTTATTATCTTCAGTATAATAAGCCTTATCTAACTTTGGAAATGAAGTGGTGGTCTCTGCTTTACCCCCATATTTTGAAGTGAATTTCCGACTACCGAGCCATTTCTCCAGGCTTGAGAAAAGGAAATAATCGCTGGGAGCAAAATCCGGTGCATGTGGAAGCACTACAGAGCGTAGGTCATTGACTTTCGTAGCGAAAACTACAGGCATGTGTTAACGAATGTGTTAAAGAACACATTTTTTGCTCAGGTATGGACGTTTTGTCGGAATAAGCACTCTTTAATTGGTCCCGTAGAAATGCATAACACTGTCCGGTGACGATTCTACCTTTTTGCCGGTGGTCTATGGTCACCACACTTTGTGAATTCCGAAAACCGTATCCATGGCTTTTCCAGCAGATGGAACCGTTTTCACTTTCTTTGGCGCAATTTCAGCTGCTCTTTCACATTGTTTAGATTGCTGTTTCATCGCTAGTGAATAATGGCGGTTTCATGTTTCATCCACCGTTATAAGACGTTGGCGAAAATCAGCAGATTGGTTAAGTTTTCTAACTTAACTTGAAATCACCATAGTCCACATTACTAAAGACAGTGGGCCATCTGCCTTCTTTTGAAAAAAAAAAAAAACGAACAGTGAAGATGGAGAAACTTATAAAATGATAATGAAAGGGGTGGGGGGTGAAGAAGGAGATCAATTTCACGAGGTTTAATTTGATTATGTTAATAAATGAAATGTTTTCATGAAGGAATTTTCAGCAGAAAGTCCACTCAAATCAGCATTTTATTGCAAAGTATATCTATACTAATATTATAAAGAAGTAAAGTTTGTTTGTTTGTTAGAGGTAATCTCTGGAGCTACCGAATCGATTTCAAAAGTAATGGTATCAAAATGATGGTGTTAGTCCAACTTAGAACATAGGTTATATTTTATGTCAGTGCCACTACCTCAAAGGGGATGCAGGAGCAAAAAACGTTCTAAAAATGCGATTTTTGTGTTACTGAAGGGCCTAAAAATATGAAATTTGGAATATTAGTTACTTATAAGATATAAATGATGTCTAAGAACAGTTCTTAAACAATTTGAAATTTAAAAGGGATGAAAATGCACAAAAAGTATTCTAAAAAACGTTCTAAATGGTAGTTTTTACACAATCTCAGGAAATACCAAACCGATTTAAAAAATATTGGTGTCAAAATGATGGTGACAACCCTTTCTGCAAGATTGGCTATGTTTTATGTTGGTGCCACTAAACCAAAGGGGGTGTAGGAGCAAAAAACGTTCTAAAAAACGTTCTAAATGGTAGTTTTTACACAATCTCAGGAAATAACAAACCAATTTAAAAAATACTGGTGTCAAAATGATGGTGACAACCCTTGTTCCAAGATAGGCTATGCTTTATGTCGGTGCCTCTACACCAAAGGGGGTGCAGGAACAAAAAACGTTCTAAAAATGCGATTATTGCGTTACTGAAGGGCCTAGAAATATGAAATTTGAAATATTAACTACTTATTAGATATAAAGGATTTTTAAGAACAGTTATTAAACAATTCGAAATTTGTAATTGTGAAAATGCGTGAAAACCGTTCTAAAAAACGTTCTAAATGGGGGTTTCTACACAATCTAAGGAAATACCAAACCGATCTAAAAAATAATGGCGTCAAAATGATGGTGACAACCCTTGCTCCAACATGGGCTATGTTTTATGTCGGTGCCACTACCCGAAAGGGGATGCAGGAGAAAAACGTTCTAAATTGCGGTTTTTGCGTTACGGAAGGGCCTAGAATCGTGAAATTTGGAATGGTAGTTAGTTATAAGATATCAATGGTCTCTAAGGACATTTCCTAAAAAAAAAACAAAATTTTACAGTGGGTCAAAATGCACAAAAAGCGTTGTAAAAACCTTTCTAAATTGCGATTTCTATGCAATCTCAGGAAGTTCTGAACCGATTTCAAATATAAAAACTAAAAACTAAACTCTGTGGCTATACAATCCAAGAAGGATCTGGGCCGACAGTGCCCATCTCTGTTTTCTTGACCCTGGGCCCCGAGGTGCTATGCAGCATGCGTCCCGGCCAAGTGGTCAACCTAACGCGAGACCCTCGGTGTTTAGTTCCCAAGCAAGCTTGGTACTCATTTTATCGACCCCGAAGGGATGAAGGGCTGAGTGAACCTGGCCCAGTCGGGAGTCGAACTCTCGACCTGCGGTGCAGCAGACAGGCGTGCTGTCCACTACACCACTGGGCTTGATTTCAAATATAATGGTGTACAAATGAAGGTGACAGATCTTTCTCCATGATAGGCTATATTTTATATCTGTTTCCACTACTCCAGAGGAGATGCAGGAGCAAAATGCGCGAAAAGCGTTCTAAAAACTTTCTAAATGCCGATTTGTCAGCAATATCTCATGAAGAATCAAACTGATTTCAAACGTAATGGTAGGAAATTGATGCTGACAGCCTCTGCTCTTACATAGACGCTATTTTATGTCGGTATCACTATCACCTAGACGTTGCAGGAGCAAAAAAGCGTTCTAAATTTCGATTTTTGTGATCGGTAGCGGCTAGCAACTTAAAATTAGGCAAGGTACATATTTATTAGATATAAATGATCTTTAAGAACAGTTTCGAAAAAATTGGAAACTTAAAAAGGGGTGAAAATGCGCGAAAGCGTTCTGAAAACGTTGTAAATTGCGATTTCTACTCAATCTCTGGAAATACCAAAGCTATTTCAAAAGTAATGGTTGCAAATCAATGATGACAGTCCCTGCTATAATATAGGTTATATTTTATGTTGGTGTCACTAACATCTGAGGGTTGCAAAAACAAAACATGTTCTAATTTGCGTTTTTTGCACAACTGAGGGGTCTAACACATTGAAATATGGCATGGTATTTACTTACAAGATGCAACTGATTTCTAAGAACAGTCGACAGAAAATTCCAAATTTAAAAAGATGAAGTGAGCGAGAAGCGTTATAAATTACAATTTTTAAGCAAACTAATAAAATACCAAACCGATTAAAAAAATAATGATGACAAATTGTTGGTGATAGAAACTGCTCAAAAATAAGCTATAATTTATGTCTGTGCCAGTACCACCAGAGGGTTGCAGCAGGAGCTAAAAAATTTCTAAATTGCGATTTCTGTGATACTGAAAAGGCTAGAAACTTTAAATATTTCATGGTAGTTACTTATAAAATATAAATGCCCTCGAAGGACTGTCGAAAATAAATTCGAATTAAAAATGGGTGAAGGGAAGGGGAGGTAGAGATCTGCACGGGCCGGCCCGTGGCCCGAAGGGCCGATTTTCATTCACGGCACTCGGGCCGGGCCGGGCCCGGGCCATACTTTATTTCTAAGGCTCGGGCCGGGACTGAGCAAACTTATTTTTTCTGTACAGAGTCGGGATTGGTTTCATTCCTAGTCTTCACGACCCAAGCTTTTCAGTCCTAGTTTTGACTCAGCCCGTATGAAAATCATTGTATCAGCTTGGCCAGATCCATTCAAAGATCAGTCAAATTAGGCCTGGCACAAAATTTTTTGCAAAAAATGCATACATTTTTAAATTGCCATTATTCTACACGTATGCATTAAATTTTTTTCTTTTTAAAGAATAGTATATTTCTACGCTTATTAAAATATAGTAAAACGTGTGAAAAGGGACTTGCCTATGACGGAACCCTGTTTTAAACTGAAAAACGTGTTGATCCATGCAAAATTAATATACTAATACGTAAGAAAATAATATATGATACATTTACACTTGCTAAGAATGGAACTTGTCTATAACGCAATTTTTTTTTCTTTTCTACGCAATTCCGTCTTAGAAGATTTTACTGTATAGAATTTTTCAGATTTTTGGCATACATGGAATACATGTATGTTAGTGCATGGAATACGGATTAACAATATTAATGATAACTTAAACATTTACATACAAGAAATAGAGATTCGTTAAAAAAATAAATATCGCAGTCTGTGTCACTTCTTTAAAAATGAAGATTATAAACATGAGAAAAAAAAGTTAAGATAAATATTTTTGGTCAGAGCTATCTCGTACGAGACAAATTTTTAACCAAATCGACGTAAAAATCAATGTTTTGTAAAAAATTCACTCGGGCTGGGTTTTTTTTTTTCTCGGCCCGAGATTTTAGCTTTCTTCCGGGCCGGGCTTGGGCCGATATTTTAACTTTTTTCCGGGCCGGGCCGGGCTCGGGCCGAACTTTTAATTTTTTTATCGGGCCGGGCCGGGCCAGGCCGAATTTTTTTTCGATGAGTCGGGCCGGGTCCGGGCCTGGAAATTTCGGCCCGTGCAGACCTCTAAGGGGAGGTGCGAAAAGCGTTCGAAAAAAGTCCTAAATTACGATTTCTATGCAATTTCAGAGAATATAAACCGATTATAAAAGTAATAATAGTTTCGAATCAATCGTAACAGTCTCTGGTTTTACACAGGCTATATTTTATGCCGATGATTCTACCACTTGGGTTTCACAGGAAAAACAAACGTTCTAAAAAAAGCCTTTAAAAGCTTTCTAAATTACGTTTCTGTGGAATATTAGGAAAAAAACCGATTTCAAAATTAATTTTGGCAAATTAATGGTGACAGTTCCTATTTCAATATAGCCCTTTATCTTGAGAGAGGTGGTAGGACTTGGAATTTGACATGATAGTTAATTTTAAGATGTAAGAAGATGGTTTCTAAAAAATTCAAAACTTCAAATGAATACTGAAATGAGCGTATTAATTGAGCATAAAAGTTTCAAAATATTTTCTAAATTATCATTTTTTTAGTTATATTTCGTTTTATTAATTTAAGCCTCATTTCTGCCTAATGCAGTGTAATAATGATATTTAGTCAAACTGTGTTTTAAATAGTAATTGTATATAGTATTTGTATATAGTAATAGTAATTGTATTTAAATAGTATTGTAAATAGTAAATAGTAATGTTTTTGAATTTTTCCTAAAAGTAATAAGTACCTTTTAATAAAATAACATATTACTTTTTAATAAAATAAAAATTTAGTTAGTACTTTTTAATAAAAATTAGACATATAAATATTACTTGGCATATTTCAAATATTACGCGAGCAAAGTCGCGGGGTTTGCTAGTATCTGATAAAATCATAATAGAACCTTCACTTTTGAGTTTGCCAAATTCGATCTATAAGCGATGATCTAACGCAGGCAAATCAGCCAAATTTCTAACACTTGTTTTAAAATGTTATTATTGTCTTAATTAACTGAAATTATTAAATAGGATAAAAAAAATTAAAAATTTGTATTAGAAGTATGCCTACTTCATCCTCGTGAAGTCGGAAGCTACGGTTCGATCCAGTACATTTCGGCCTGAAACTTTTTCTATAAGCAAGACTCTATGATTGAATACCAGTCATAATTGATTCTATCAGTTTCTAAGTCTTTGTTGTCTAAAAATTTTAAAGTAGAGGTCTCCTCGGATAGAAATTTCTTGTTCCCGGTTTTACTTTGCAGCCTCTACTTGAACTTGCCGATCAAGACAATGTTAAGCTATCATTCATTGGTGCCCATAAAATGTTTTTATCAGTTTGTTAAAAATGTCCTACTGACATTTTCTACGTAAATAACGCAGACTTTCACAGTGATAGACTTGTTGATGACGGTATTATCCTTCTCCTATAATTCTTGAAAAGCTAATGACAAATTTACTAACTGTTGCTTTGTTAGCCTTAATTTCCTCTCTACTAATTTTATAAAACTGTGTCATTGAATAATCAATTGTAGTAAACGAAAGAATGTGCCATTACAAATACAACATGAAATAAAAATTTTAAGTAACGCAATCTTTAACAGGACACCAATGTAAATTGAAAGTAAAGATGGAGTGTTATTAAAATTTATTGAAAAAGACCAGAGAAGAATCCATTACCAAATTCCGATTTTTGAGACTGATGCAAAAGTTTGTCGCATATTGTTGATGGAAATTAAAGAAAATGTATTTCGTGAAAATTTCAATTCCTAGCAGTTACATAATTAGCGCTCATCTGGCTAAAGAATCGAAGTATTTTCTCAAATCTTCCAAAAAATAAAATATCTTATCCTTAAAATGTTTTGAAGTGATCTAAATAAACGGTCATTCGACGATGCAAGTTTTGGAGAATGGTTCTTGGACTGAAACATTAACATTTCGTCTCAATTATAACAGTTTGTGTCTGAAGTGGGCTAGATACATGTGGTCTTGCAGTCTTGTTGGAAAACAATGCCTAATCGTTGATTATTTGAAGCTGCTTCTAGCGGATTGCTTGATTTAATTCACTTAATTATAAACAGTATTTCTTCAAATTAATGCTGTATTTTCTGAGTAACATCTATTAATAAACAATTTCTTGTCTCACTGAATGCGAAAAATAATCTTCTGTGGGAAGGAACTGACTTTTGCTTTGATTAAAATGCCTCTTCGATGTAGTCATCAATGTAGTCTAAATAATCATTAACATTGTTATTATTCCTTATCTTCCATGAATTACGAATATAATCTGAAAATAAAAACTATGCGTAAATCTGGTTTTTGAATAATGTAGAATAACGTTGTTTTAAAAATATTGACATGTTTTGTAGAAATTGAGTCGTGCTAAAGTTTTAGCTTCATAAAACTGCTAATTTACCAAACTAATTTATAAACTAATAAAAACAGTTTCTTAGCAACAACGAATGATAGCTTAACACTGTCATGATCGGCAAGTTCAAGTAAAGACTATAAACTAAATGCGCTGCTAATTTACCAAATTCCGATATAGGGCACAGATTGGTAAAGGATATTACGGCAACTCCTCCTTAACTTGGAAGTAAAGGAAGAAGATGGAGAACGTCTGGAGATATTTGACTGTAAGCTTGCAACTGACAAGGTTAAAAAAAATCTCTATCAGCAATGTGGGGAAAATAAAATTATAACTTAATCTAAAGATAAAGATGCAGATAAAAATTAATTTATTTTCTCTGACTCCTGATAATGAAAAAGAATGCTTTGGTAAAATTGGAAGAAATTCGAAATATTGCTTTGAAATGGAATTCTAAGAAACTCATTATCAGAATTGCATATCAATGTAATGAAAAATCCAAGAAGTTTTCAGAGAAAATAAAAACAAAGTCTTTCTCAAACAATTGTAGAAAAAAAACTACAACTGTATTTGTTACAAAAAACTCCAAATTCAGAGTGATGAATTAAAAAAGGTTTTTATACACAATCTAGGTATAAAATCACACATAGGATGTTTTTGTGCCTGTCCACAGATTCCTAAAGAGTGATACAAGATTTCACAGGAAGGGATTTGCTCGACGGGTGGCAATTGCACAGACCATCAGCTCATCAAGTTGAAGACTGAAATTTTAGAATTAGATAGAACTCAATTAGCATATTAAAATGCAAATGGTCTGCCAAGTCATATCTTGATAGAAAACACCTGCAGACCGGAGTTTAGTATTTGATCGATTGGTTTATCATTGTATTTTCCTGCACCCAAATGTATGAAAACATTGAAGTTTGGGTGCATGAAAACACAATGGTAAACCTGCAGATCAACCACTAAATTGAGGTTCTGCAGATGGTTTCCACCAAGATACGACTTGGCAGACCAATGCATATAACTTGTATATAAAATAAACGGTCAAGTACGAGTATTACTCGCGCTCAGAGGTTCCGTACAATAAATTTATGAATTATTAACTGTATTATTTAAAAGAATAATGAAACTTTGTAAAAACCTATACAACGTAGAAGGCGGTATAGCTGAATATATTAGAAAAGTATGAATGAGTATACAACAAAAGTTCAAAGAGATATGAAGCCGAAATAAAATTAAATATTGCTATTTTGTATAACTCTTTTTTAAACTTATCTTAATCTGCATATGATGAACTTAATTCGGTACTGACAATAAAAGTACTGCATGTTTAAATTTCATATGGCATTTCATAAAACTAAATTCAACATAGTAATATTTTTCTTTTTACAGTGTAGCTGAAAGAAAATCCTTGTTCAAAGTTTAAACTTGGCATTGTACTAAGCGCGCTTCGAAAGGAGGTCGCAAAGATGCAACTCGACTTTGTCCGTGCCGCGTTTTTTCAAATAGGTCTTTAATTATCATTTAAAAACACGGGCGTCGTATTGAGAGATCCACTCAACACAAACTAGTCGCGAATCCCATAGTGTTTATGCGATTAATTCTAATTAAATTGGTCTGTTTTTAACAATTTGATATTTACTGCTTTTATGCTGCTACTGGGTATTGCATTACACAAATATATCATTAAAAGTTGTTATCTAGTATTTAAAAACCGATGGTATATAGAGTACGCCGCCTCTGCGATTATGTATGTCCAAACCAACCGTGTCTTTAAGGGTTAAGGCTTTTGCCCCTGCCAGCGAAGGCACTCACGAGCTAATGCTAATCGTATAAGGAAGGATTTTTCTAATATCTCTTTTGCATTTCGATATTTTAAAATATTTTTTTTTGGCATTGTATAGCCGAGATCCGTCTCTACATCGCACCTTTCTTTACTTTTTCCTCCCCATAGGATTAGCATTAGCTCCTTATTGTCTTCGCCGGCAGGGACATGAGTCTTAATATCTCGGCGAATTACCAACGATTTTTTTTTCGAAAATCATTATAAAAAATGCTTTTATACTTTTGATACGATAGGCACCTTTAGCGCTCTTCGATACCTTTGCTGAATGCCCGCAAATAGAAATCTGTATGTAACAGGAAAATGCGCCTTTATGAAAAACTATGCCACCTTGGGAAATCGCTATAATTTCCCTGCAAGTATTAAATTAACCTATACTACCTCTAATTTTTTTCATAATTTTAGTTTCAGTAGATTCGGAAACAGAAGGGGAAGGGCATATTTTTGCACTACATTTTGGACGATATCTCTGAAATTATAATATCTAAAATTAAAAGAAATGTATTTTTGAGTTCGGCGTTACGTAATCTTTTAACCGATACCCCACACGATATACAAAGAAAATATATTTCTTTTTCAAATAACCTAATTAGCCCCTCTACGTTTTCCCCCACATATATTTGTAAATGTCTAATAATCTGTAAATATGTGGGTCAATAGTCTTTATTACATCCCCCAATTTGAACATTCGACGTTCCGTAGTTTACGAGTAAAATGGCTGTGACAGACAGACAGACACAGGAGTGATCTTATAATGATTCCGTTTATACTTTTTAAGTACGGAACCCTAAAATCATGATTATTGCAACTAAGAAATACAAAAACATAAGAAGATGAATTATTGACAATAAATAAAACAAGAAAGGAAAACCATGTGCCAAGTATGGATTATGAACCCTTTCCTACATTTTTAGTTCAGTTAGAAAAACATAACACATTTGAAAATACACATTTATTAATTCCTAACAATAGACGGAAACGTACTTCAATTGTTTTGTGAAGGTCTGTATGTTCCTTACAAATTTTTATACACGCCACATACTGAGCTGAAATTTAATTCAGAAATAAATACTCTGAAAATTATTGAAATCACATTTCTAAGGCTAACATTAGCCTAAGAATTGCTATCCATGGACGGCCATGTATCCAGTTTTTTGGCATACCACTATTTATTTATATGCTACAATGTCATTTAGCCGACCAGACATTTAGCAGACAGCAATTAGACGACAGGATGTTTAGCCGACATGACAATTAGTCGACAGCGACAGTTAGCCGACAAGATATTTAGCCGACAGAGGACAATTATTCGACATGGACATTCATCTGACAGGACATTCATCCGACTTAAATGTAACGTAACTGTAACCTGATCTTAACCTAATTATAACCTAAGTATAAACTAACTCTAGCGTAACTGTAACCTAACCAATACTAAACTGTAACGTAGCTATAACCTATCTGTAACCTAAACGTAACCTAAGTGTAACATAACCGTAACCTAAATGAAACCTAACAGTAACCTAATTGTAGCCTAAATGTAACCTAACTGGGACGTAACCGTAATCTAACTGTAACTAACGTTTACCTAGTTATAACCTAATCGTATGCTAACTGTAATGTAACTGTAACATAACTTTAACATGACCAAGCTGTAACCTAAGCGTATTCTAATTATCTCCTAAACGTAACCTAATTGTAACCTAACAGTTATTTAACCGTAATCTAAACGTAACCTAAGTGTAACGTAACCGTAACCTAAGGGTAACCTAATTATAAAGTAGCCGTAACCTAATTGAAACACAACAGTAACCTAATTGTAGCCTAAATATAATTTAACTGGGAAGTAACCGTAATCTAACTGTAACTAACGTTTACCTAATTATAACCTAATCGCATGCTAGCAGTACTGTAACTGTAACACAACTTTACCATAACCAAGCTGTAGCCTAAGCGTAATCTAATTATCACCTAAACGTAACCTAATTATAACCAAACAGTTACCTAACCATAATCTAAACGTAACCTAAGTGTAACCTAATTATGAAGTAACCGTAACAAAACTAAAACCTAACAGTAACCTAATTGTAGCCTAAATGTAACCTAACTGGGACGTAGCCGTAATCTAACTGTAACTAACGTTTACCTAGTTATAACCTAATCATATGCTAACTGTTATGTAACTGTAACATAACTTTACCATGACCAAGCTGCAACCTAAGTGCAATCTAATTATCACCTAAACATAACATAATTATAACCTAACAGTTACCTAACCGTAATCTAAGAGTAACTAATCGCAACTGTAACCAAACTGTAAATTAACTGTAACCTAGCGGGAGGTGCATAATATGAAAGAGTGATCAAAGGGCTGCCCAGTCCAATGATACATCACTTGAGGGATGTCGGAAAAGTCAGAAAAATGCTCCCGATGATACAAATTGGGGGAGGGAGACGGGAGGTACATAATATGAAAGAGGGATCAAAGGGCTCCAATGCGATGTATCTCATGAGGGGTGTCGAAAAATGTTAGAAAAGTGCCGGCTAATTATACTATCAGCTAAATGTCCTGTCGGCTAATCGCCTTTTCGGCTAAATGTCCTCCCGGCTAATTGCCACGTTCGGCCAGTTGCCTATCGGCCAATTGTCTGTATTGCTAAAATTATTGCTATATGTCCGTTTCAGTCAATTGTCCTGTATGCTGTATGTAAATTTCAGCTAATCCTGTTGTCGGCTATATGTACGTCAGTGGCGTGGCGTCCGGTCATCGCTGGATGCGGCGATGACCAAGCAATATTTTAAAACTCTTAATAAGCTTTTAAAACTCTACGATTCAGTTTTAGCATAACATTTGGAGTTCATGTATAAGTGAAGGTAAGATTTAAAGTTTCTTTTTTGAACATTCAACCATTGAATTTTAGAGTTAATAATTTTTCACCACAAACTTAAATAATTGCGATGACCACCGAAAATTTTCACGCCACGCCACTGATGTACGTATCGGCTAAATGCACGTGTCAGCTAAATGCTATCTGCTAAATGTCTTGACGGCTATTTGGTTGTCGGCTAAATGTCTGCCACCGGCTACGGGTCAAACATCTATACTAAAAGTAGTTGAGCTTGAAAATGCATAAATCAAATTAAAAAACATCTTTCAGTAATTCATGGTCATTCTCGGTACTACTAATGAAATCTTTTGTGTAGTGTCTATGCAATTCATATTCACCACCTATGTGCCTGTGCAAAAATATTAGTTTAACTTAACTTATACCATAACTTATCATAAATCAAACATATCATAATTTAAAACTCACTTTCAGCAATCATCCCTAATGTTTCCCTGTAAATGAACAATAAATCCGATGCACACCATATTCTTATCCAAACATCTTGCAGTCTTTGTCTCCCCTTCTTCGGAAATTTCGCTTCCCGTTTTGCTCCCTTTACAGTATCAATGTTTAAAATCTTTAAAATTCTTTAATGTTTTCTTTAATTTTCTGTTTTATTTGTTACTTTAAACTAACAATAAATAATCAGTCATAAATTTCATTATCAATTTATTTCACCACATTCCTTTCATTAAAAGTTCTTGTAAATTGCCCCTTCCGAAAATGTCATTTCTCCCTTTTGCTCCCTCATCCACGGTACCCATATTTTAAAATAAAAACCCTTTAAAACTCTTTAAATTTTTTTAATCTTTTCTGCTCAATTTGCCACTTTATTTTAACAATAAACAAACGATCATAAAAATTTCTCCCCCCCTCCCACCCCAACTGAAATTGGTATTTCCTCCTCGCCTCTCCCTCTTACCAAGCATCTGAAATTTAAATCCCTTAAAATTTTTTCGTTCATTATTTTTTTAACCTATTTGTAAATATTTTCTAAGGTAAGTAAATAATAAGTCACCAATAAACTTCCTTCCCTCCCCTCCCGCAAAAAAAGAACTAATTCTGCTTATTCCTCTTTTTTCATTCAGGTCACAAAATTTTAACCTTAAAAGTCATTGCTTTTTCTAAATCATTGTGTACTCTATCTGTTAATTTATTGTAATCATAAATAATCAATCATATAACTATACTCCTCCCCCACCAAAATTGACGTTTGTTCTGACTCTACCCTTACCAAGAACACAAAATTTAGTCTTTTTTTGTCCTATTTCTTATTCTTTAGTAAAGTAAATAAATAAGTCATCAAATAAAATCCCCCCCCCTTTTTCCTTCTTTCCTTTATTTAAGTTTAAAATCTTTGAAAATCTTTTTTTAATACATTTTCAGTTTTATCTGTTTCATATTGAACAATAAATAATCGATTATATAATTTCTTCCACCCCCATATAAAATTGACGTTTTCTTTTCTCCCTCCATTATTTCCATGCTCATAAAATTTAAAGTCTCTAAAACTCCTGATTTCAATGTTTTTGCCCTATTTGTAAATCTTTAATAAGTTACATAATCAGTCATCTATTAAACTCACCCCCCCCCCCCAAAAAAAAAAATAAAATAAAAATAAATAATAAATCTGTTTCTTCCCTTGTCTTACCCTCAACTCATGAAGTTAAAAAAATCTAATTTACAGTCTTTAAAACTTTTTAATTTTTACTTTTTTTGGTCCTAATTATAAATCTTTACTATCTATAATATTAACTAAATCTTTTCAACTATGTGCGAAAGTGTTAACAATAAAACGATAGGTATACATTTAATTATGCACAAAACACATTTTAACTGTACTTCTGAAAGGAAAATGTCTATAGAGATATATTTCAAAGGAAAATATTGTGTTTTCTCGTCAACGTGCAAGTATATTCTCAAAATTTTTTAAAATCCTTTCATTCGGACTAGCTCAGAAAGAACCACCAAACTTAGATACCAAAGGTGTTATCGACTAAGCCGAATACATCAATAAACAAAAAAAGAAAAATCATGCTTCAAAACTTTCCAACACTTTCAGAACACTGTAACAAAACTTCGCCGTTTAATAAAGTAAAGAAGTTACCTAGCTAAACATTTGTAAAACGTATGACACATTTGAAAAGCAGATTTCAACAATTGCGCCCATAACCCGGAAGATATTCCAATTCTTTTGCGCAGCTCTGTATATGATATGTTTGTAGAGATTCTACATACTATGTTAAAATTTAATTTTGTAAGAAAATACATAAAACAGTTGAAAATTCACCCTTGGCAATTTCTACCAATAGACGGAAACATACTTGAATTATTTTGTGTAGCCCTGTATATAGCATACAGATTTTTATACACGTCAAATATTAAGCTAAAATCTAATTCAAGCAAAAACATGCTTAAAATTACTGAAATCACACTTCTAGGAATTATTTTCCATAGGTGGCAATGTATCCAGTTTGTTTAATATCCCTGTATAGGATTTTATTTGTATGATACAAACACCTCTTAGCATAATAAATGTAGTTGATCTTGTACATTTATAACTAAAGAAACCAAGCATCTTTAAGCCATTCATACTCATTCTCAGTAATGTTTACGAATTCTTTTGTGTAGTCCTGGTCTGTAAAATTTAAGCACACCATGTAGTACGCAAAAATTTAGTTAAACTTAAAAACGCATTCTGTAATTGAAAATGCACTTTCAGCATTAATTTTTAATAGCTAACACGTCGGATACAGTATTGTATCAAAATATTTTATGTGTCCCTGTAAATGAACGCTAAATGAAATGCAAACTATATTCGAATGCAAGCATCTTGTAACAAATCGAAGTAATGTGCATCTATTTCGTCATGTTTGAAATAATGTAACGTAATCGAAATACACTACAAACAGTTTTCCCTCGTAGACCATATATAACCAAGCTCTTTTGTCTGACCCCATAAATAATTGTTAAATGCTCATGTTGTATAGAAAGTAGGCTTAGAACACCTCAGAAATTCATATCAATTTCATTATCATTATGACAGAGTTATATCAATCAAACACTCCGCAAACGATATTTCGTCATGGGCTATAACATAACGGAATACTTTTGAGTCCCCTATACTCGTACTTTAAGCGTTACACATAACTTAGTCTATAGTAACCATTTTAAAGTGTATCTTAAAGTATATAAAATTAACTATGTTTAAGATTGTGTAACACTATTAAAATGCACCCTAAATGATCCCCCCCCCCCCCATAGACCATAATGTAAGAGAATACGTTTGAGTGCGTCTGTAAATAAACCATGAATGGTAATTCATTCGATATTCATTTTGAATACCGAACATACCATGATGATTTTGAATATCGTATATCAATTACATGGCAATCCGACTACATTTACGCTATTTAGAGCACGGACAGACAGACAGACGGACTTACAAACCGAATTCATAAACACTTTTAAACTTTCTTGGAGAGTGTTAAAAATGGAAAAAAAAATGTAATGAAAATAAAAGTATTTTAGTGTTATTTAGATTACGAACCGCTACAAAAATATTCTTATCTGACTGCATCATTTAAAATATATTTAGTGTTCAGAAATCCCCCCCCCCCCCACACACACACACTTATAAATAGTTCTTATAAATTTCACGTTTTAAAAAGAATCCCCACAAAAGATAGTTATTTTAGAATAGAATATTTGTACCTGATATTTCCCCCCTCATTCAATATCTCCCCCTTGATTTTAAATGTAATTGCGTTATGTGAAATAAAATAGTGTTTGTACGGCAATAATTTCAATTTTATGCTTGTAAAAACTGTAAAATGAATCTGAATATAAAAAAAAAGAAATATATCTAAATAAAATATTCATTTATTTTCTGAAATCGTTTTAGCTTTTGCACTCTTATCATAAACAGATTAAAATTCTTTTTACGGCTTTTAATGTTATCGAGGGTATCCACAAAGCAGCGGCTTTGATCTACGCTAAAAGCGAAGACGGTTGAAAAAAAAAAAATTCTTTAGACCTGAAACTCACTGGAAATGATCAAATGTAGCTCTCAGCCGAAAGGAGGTGGGGGGGGTGGAATCGAGACAGATAATTGGCCATTTGGTGATTGGAAGAGTTCCCTTGTCAATCATTTGAATTTAGACCATCCTTCCAATTTAGCTAAAACGCGAGCGGCCATCTTGTTTTCATTTCGTCTGTGACTGCAGTGTCCTCTTAAAGGTATATATAAATATTTTACAGACATACATACAATAAATACAATAAACCCAACTGGAGTGAAAAATTAGCCAGAGCCAGGAATCGAACCCGGGACCACTGCATTCCAGGCAGTCGCTCTAACCACTGAGCTACTCCGGTCGATGCCTGAGTCTGCAATTTCTCACTAATAAACCATGTTGGGGAAGTCACCAGCCATTTACAACAGCCTTGGATGACCTTGGCTGTCATATTCCAAAGTAGCGATTCGGTACTTCGTATTAGAGAGAATACCCGTTACTCAGTAACGAATACATTCGGTTTGCAACAGCTCTACACAGGAGTAATGTTATAATGGTTCCGTATTTACTATTGCGTACGGTATTATTTTAGGGAACTAGGGGGCTCGGCCTCCTACGAGCTACGCTCGGACGAGCCCCGTTCAGACACCGCAGTTTCTAAAAGCACGCTAATTTGATCGGCTATAAAAAGATTTTGAAAGATTGAATTATAATTTAACACGTTCACGCCGGTGCGGTGGGTCATACTCGACTGTCTCAGAGCTGCCAAGTCTCCGGCTTTGTGGCTACCAGTATTTTAATAGAGAAAATGCTGTTTTATTTAATTAGAACAATTGGGCCATTTAAAGGAACACCATTTTCTCTAAAATTAGAGTGGTGTGTAAAAAACCAGAGATTTGACAACTCTGAGACAGTCGAGTGTGACCCACCGCGCCGGCGTGAGCGTGTTAGAAAACAGTGGCGATCTCCCTATAAACGGGTTTCTATTCATTTCTCTTTGATTGGGGAATTTTAAGGAAAATTCAGCTACTCTTAAAAGATACAATGGCTGTTTTCCTCTTTGATTAAATAAAACCAGTTAAACATTTCAAAATAAGCTAATATAAAATGAATTAAGTAAATAGAGTCTTTGCCTCCCGGTATTTTTTAACAAAGCGAAAAGAAAGTTCTTTTAAATAAGACATTTTAAGCGGGCTCTCATGTCAAGCACACAAGTCGTATGTTTGTTGTTCAATAAATAAATAAATAAAAGACATTTTAAATGTATCGTTTTTAATCTGACGTAATTTTCACCAAACTTTTCTTTCTCTTTTTAATATTCACGTCAAATACTTTTGTTAGAAATGAAATATTATTTGCGCTGTCCCAACAAAAATAGTTGAAAAGATCAAATTAGATCCAAAGTAGCGATTCGGTACTTCGTATTAGAGAGAATACCCGTTTACTCAGTAACGAATACATTCGGTTTGCAACAGCTCTACACAGGAGTAATGTTATAATGGTTCCGTATTTACTATTGCGTACGGTATTATTTTAGGGAACTAGGGGGCTCGGCCTCCTACGAGCTACGCTCGGACGAGCCCCGTTCAGACACCGCAGTTTCTAAAAGCACGCTAATTTGATCGGCTATAAAAAGATTTTGAAAGATTGAATTATAATTTAACACGTTCACGCCGGTGCGGTGGGTCACACTCGACTGTCTCAGAGCTGCCAAGTCTCCGGCTTTGTGGCTACCAGTATTTTGATAGAGAAAATGCTGTTTTATTTAATTAGAACAATTGGGCCATTTAAAGGAACACCATTTTCTCTAAAATTAGAGTGGTGTGTAAAAAACCAGAGATTTGACAACTCTGAGACAGTCGAGTGTGACCCACCGCGCCGGCGTGAGCGTGTTAGAAAACAGTGGCGATCTCCCTATAAACGGGTTTCTATTCATTTCTCTTTGATTGGGGAATTTTAAGGAAAATTCAGCTACTCTTAAAAGATACAATGGCTGTTTTCCTCTTTGATTAAATAAAACCAGTTAAACATTTCAAAATAAGCTAATATAAAATGAATTAAGTAAACAGAGTCTTTGCCTCCCGGTATTTTTTAACAAAGCGAAAAGAAAGTTCTTTTAAATAAGACATTTTAAGCGGGCTCTCATGTCAAGCACACAAGTCGTATGTTTGTTGTTCAATAAATAAATAAATAAAAGACATTTTAAATGTATCGTTTTTAATCTGACGTAATTTTCACCAAACTTTTCTTTCTCTTTTTAATATTCACGTGAAAATACTTTTGTTAGAAATGAAATATTATTTGCGCTGTCCCAACAAAAATAGTTGAAAAGATCAAATTAGATCCAAAGTAGCGATTCGGTACTTCGTATTAGAGAGAATACCCGTTTACTCAGTAACGAATACATTCGGTTTGCAACAGCTCTACACAGGAGTAATGTTATAATGGTTCCGTATTTACTATTGCGTACGGTATTATTTTAGGGAACTAGGGGGCTCGGCCTCCTACGAGCTACGCTCGGACGAGCCCCGTTCAGACACCGCAGTTTCTAAAAGCACGCTAATTTGATCGGCTATAAAAAGATTTTGAAAGATTGAATTATAATTTAACACGTTCACGCCGGTGCGGTGGGTCACACTCGACTGTCTCAGAGCTGCCAAGTCTCCGGCTTTGTGGCTACCAGTATTTTGATAGAGAAAATGCTGTTTTATTTAATTAGAACAATTGGGCCATTTAAAGGAACACCATTTTCTCTAAAATTAGAGTGGTGTGTAAAAAACCAGAGATTTGACAACTCTGAGACAGTCGAGTGTGACCCACCGCGCCGGCGTGAGCGTGTTAGAAAACAGTGGCGATCTCCCTATAAACGGGTTTCTATTCATTTCTCTTTGATTGGGGAATTTTAAGGAAAATTCAGCTACTCTTAAAAGATACAATGGCTGTTTTCCTCTTTGATTAAATAAAACCAGTTAAACATTTCAAAATAAGCTAATATAAAATGAATTAAGTAAACAGAGTCTTTGCCTCCCGGTATTTTTTAACAAAGCGAAAAGAAAGTTCTTTTAAATAAGACATTTTAAGCGGGCTCTCATGTCAAGCACACAAGTCGTATGTTTGTTGTTCAATAAATAAATAAATAAAAGACATTTTAAATGTATCGTTTTTAATCTGACGTAATTTTCACCAAACTTTTCTTTCTCTTTTTAATATTCACGTGAAAATACTTTTGTTAGAAATGAAATATTATTTGCGCTGTCCCAACAAAAATAGTTGAAAAGATCAAATTAGATCCAAAGTAGCGATTCGGTACTTCGTATTAGAGAGAATACCCGTTTACTCAGTAACGAATACATTCGGTTTGCAACAGCTCTACACAGGAGTAATGTTATAATGGTTCCGTATTTACTATTGCGTACGGTATTATTTTAGGGAACTAGGGGGCTCGGCCTCCTACGAGCTACGCTCGGACGAGCCCCGTTCAGACACCGCAGTTTCTAAAAGCACGCTAATTTGATCGGCTATAAAAAGATTTTGAAAGATTGAATTATAATTTAACACGTTCACGCCGGTGCGGTGGGTCACACTCGACTGTCTCAGAGCTGCCAAGTCTCCGGCTTTGTGGCTACCAGTATTTTGATAGAGAAAATGCTGTTTTATTTAATTAGAACAATTGGGCCATTTAAAGGAACACCATTTTCTCTAAAATTAGAGTGGTGTGTAAAAAACCAGAGATTTAACAACTCTGAGACAGTCGAGTGTGACCCACCGCGCAGGCGTGAACGTGTTAGAAAACAGTGGCGATCTCCCTATAAACGGGTTTCTATTCATTTCTCTTTGATTGGGGAATTTTAAGGAAAATTCAGCTGCTCTTAAAAGATACAATGGCTGTTTTCCTCTTTGATTAAATAAAACCAGTTACACATTTCAAAATAAGCTAATATAAAATGAATTAAGTAAACAGAGTCTTTGTCTCTCGGTATTTTTTAACAAAGCGAAAAGAAAGTTCTTTTAAATAAGACATTTTAAGCGGGCTCTCATGTCAAGCACACAAGTCGTATGTTTGTTCTTTAATAAATAAATAAATAAAAGACATTTTAAATGTATCGTTTTTAATCTGACGTAATTTTCAGCAAACTTTTCTTTCTCTTTTTAATATTCACGTGAAAATACTTTGTTAGAAATGAAATATTATTTGCGCTGTCCCAACAAAAATAGTTGAAAAGATCAAATAAATGTATCGCGCTATTTTTAAATTTAAACTGTTTTGCAGTATTCTTTTTTGTTCATTTTACTTAATAAGTGTAATGTGACGTAAATGTAACGTAATTTCTCCTATTTAAGACTTCTAACGCATGTTAATGAATTTATTATTTTACAATATACTTTCTCTGATAAAATTCATGTGTAAATATAGTTTTTATGAAGTAAGTTCCTGCTTGTTATAAGTAATTATTTAATTCTAATTTGAAAGTTTTTTTTTTCTGTTTGTAATAGTCACGTGTAAATAAATTTTTAATTTGGAGCAAACATTATTGCTTGCGCTGTTTATACAGTTGGCAACAGGTTAAATTAGTACAATTTTCTAAAATAAGTAAAAAATTACCTCTCGAAATGCTGAAAATATGAATTTAAAATAGAAATAAAAGCTCAAAAAATGAGTCAAATTAAAAAAATAAATGCATTCTGCACACCGAGAAATTATAACGAATAAAATGATCTAAAAATGATTAAATTTCGATGTCTAGTTTTTGCTCCTATAAAACTTTTTAATGGAACGATTTTGTCCCACTTTAGCATTAAATATCTCTTAAAATAATTCTTCGATTTGAAAACTGTCTGCATCAGCGTGTTTATCAAACATTTCTCTATAATACCGCCGATTTTCATATTTTTGTATGCAATATTTTTCTTAATATTAACGGAGAAAGACCTCCGGTCACAAAAAATTCAAAACCGGCGGCGGCGGTGACAACGTAAGTTACCTTTTTTTTAGAATAGAGAGAGACTCAAAAAATACGCTTTGATCAATTAATAGTTTCACATTAATTAAATTATGGTTATATGTTGATAAATCAATTTACAAATCCTAAAATGATAGCGTATGTATTTTTTACTAAAAGAAAAAAATGATTTCCAGGTCATTCAGCAGTTGTGGCAATCTTAGTTTAAAGCCCATCCACCACGACAAGGTGTTGCCACATCGGATGGGATCGGTTTTTAATTGTCCTGAGGCCAAAAACCGTAGAAAAAGCAACACAGAAATCGGTTTTTAATTGTCCTGCCGCCAAAAACCGTAGAAAAAGCAGCACATAAATCGGTTTTTAATTGTCCTGCCAAAAACCGTAGAAAAAGCAGCACATAAATCGGTTTTTAATTGTCCTGCCAAAAACCGTAGAAAAAGCAGCACATAAATCGGTTTTTTATTGTCCTGCCAAAAACCGTAGAAAAAGCAGCACATAAATCGGTTTTTAATTGTCCTGCCAAAAACCGTAGAAAAAGCAGCACATAAATCGGTTTTTAATTGTCCTGCCAAAAACCGTAGAAAAAGCAGCAATGAAATCGGTTTTTAATTGTTCTGCAGCCAAAAACCATAGAAAAAGCACCAGTAAAATCGGTTTTTAATTGTCCTGCAGCCAAAAACCGTAGAAAAAGCAACAAAGAAAGAAAAGTGCATCTGCCAAAACCATTGTCAGATACCCCCAACACTTTTTTTTTTATCTTACACATGCCATATTATGTCTTTTAGTTACACCACTGCCTATAAAGTGTATTTGCCTGCTGCTAGTATTGTTTAAAAATAGCATGGACCCTCCGACGATGATGATGATTTAAATATTTTTGGTCTCCGAATAGATTGCATAAGAAAAGAAAGATTATATGAGGAAATTGTTTTTATAGAAATGCATGAAGGATGATAAAAAAATACGCACATTAAAAAAACAGTTAATACTTTCGCGTTTTTATTATTTATTTAGCGGTAAGATGTTGATGGAGTTCTGAAGGCTGTAAAAAAATATGTTTCTGTGAAGATCTATGAATTATTCTTGAGATACTATTGTAATCTATTGAACTGTGGGGGAAATTCAGAATAATAAGCCAAAATAACATTTTTTAAAGCATAAAATAACATAATTTTTAAGTATAGTAAGCCAAAGATGATGATTATATGGTTTATTCACATGAAGCAGAACACTAATAATAATAATTTAGATATTTACAGAATAATGGATACCTTAAAAACTAACTTAAAACTAAACATAGAATATAAATAGATAAATTAAACTTATACATATTTTTATGCTGTTATGAAAAAAAAAGACTCATTGCTTCCAAAAAAAAACAGTAAACAGGGGGTAGAGTTTATATCTGATTCGTAAATACTTTTAAAGAGATGTAATAATTTACAAGAAAAGGCCTAAAAACAGTCATTAGAGACGAAAAAGTTCGAAAAACAAAATACTTGTGCAGCTTCTCGAATGGCTATTGACCGTCGTTGCTATTATTCTATGTAGTATTTACGAAATTCAGAATACACTGTTGACCCAGTATTTACGAAATTCAGAATACACTGTTGACCCCATTTCAATGTTTCCCCTTTAAAATATTTTTTTTTAAAGTGATCAAGTACCTTCAAATCCACCCAAAAAGTTCATTCTTTTTCTTTTTACATTCATTCATATTAAAATGTTGTTAATTTGTGTTATTTTAAGTAAAACCGACTACAAAATTTGGTATTAAAACAAAAGTTGTGAAAAAAAAAAAAAGAACTTCAACTATCTTTTTTTTAGGCATAAGGAAGGTTTAGATTTTCTAGGTCATTTTATTAATAAGGGATATTTGGTGGCTCAATTTTTCTACAATGGCTATCCAGATTTTCTCGAAACTTTGACATTTTGCATAACTATGTACACTAAATATCTCAAATGTTCACTAAATATCCTAAAATTTTTATTAAGCAGTTAATTCTTATAAAAGTATGCTTTTTTATGTTTTAAAAATATTTCCGAATTCCAAAATTACAATAAAATACTTATATTATTGAAAAATACAACTTTTGTTTCAATTGCAGTTCATTTTAGGTCTTATAATTCTAGATTAACAAAAAGAGAAGCTTATAGGATTAAATTATGTGAATGCTATACTCCGCACGTTGCATCATTTTTTTTAAACATAAAAAAAAATGTGTTTGATTTCAAAATTAAAAATTTAAAGAATAGGGGTGTTTAAATATTCCTATAAAGTTATTTCTTAAGTTTAGCAATTTTAAAGAATAAATGCTTCAAAATTTTTAACATTTTGAAAGTACCTGACCTGAAGGTGCATAGAATCTGTTTTATTCACTCCCACAGTAAACCATGTCTGTAAACAGATGACATGTATGATAAAGTATGTGAAAACAGACTTGGTTCGTTGTGGGGGTGGACAAAACAGATTTTATGCCCTTTCTAAATGGAATATCTCATTTTTTTCCAAAATGGACTTGGTCTACTGCGGTTGTGAGCTTCTCATATATAAAATGCGCTTCAAACAAAAATATCATCATGTTGACAGAGTACTTCAGGTATATCGTTGCTATCTCTTTTACTAAAGTATGAAAAATAATTCATGAGTTCTGTAGTTGACTAATTACATCGTATATAATCAATCAAATGCTATTATTGTGAGACATGAATATTAGAAATTTGATATTTTTCGGTTATCAGGACGTCATTTGTCGCCAAATATGGACTCTAAATATTAATGGATACAGGAACGGTAAGCTAATGATGTACGATGACGTATCAATAAGTTTTTGTCCTCAAATAGAAATAATTGAGTAAAATTTATGAAATTGCTACTTTGTATTAGTCCTCTTCTATATAGTTATCGTCACAGTAACACATTTCTGCAAACGGTATTTTAAAAGGAGGGGGGATGGGAGGATATATTCCAGGAGGCGCGATAGTAGACAAAAAGGGGGGCATTTTTCTAACTTTTGCCGACCCCCACATGTGACATATTGTTGGAAAGGCCTGTGACCACTTAGTCAGGATATGCACCTCCGAGCTCATCCCCCCAAATATGCCTTCCGGGGCCTGAATGGTGTCCCTAAAATTTAGAAAGTGCCCTTTCCCCCACCCCGGAGGGCAAATTGGGGAGGGACTCAGGATGTGCATAACATGAATAAGTGGTCACAGGCCTTTCCAACACTATGTCACATGTGGGGGTCGGTAAAAGTTAGAAAAATGCGCCCCTTTGTGTCTAGTATCGCGCCTCCTGGAATACATTCCTCCCTCTCTTTTTGAAATAACGTTTGCAGAAATGTGTTACTGTGCACGGTGACTATATAGGAAAGGACTATTACAATGTAGCAATTTCATAAATTTTACTCAATTATTTCTATGTGAGGGCAAAAACTTATTGATACCCCTCGTATATAGTTGCACGAAACATTCACTTTTTACTAAACATAAATTGTTCATAAATAGGTATGTATGGTAAATATGATACGACACTTCCTATTTAAATACTCACAATATAATGGTTTGGGAGGCAGCGTCACATAATTACAACCAATTTTACGTCGGCGGTTGTATAATAATAGAGTAGTTGGTACAGATAAATGAACTGGTAGTCCGCTGTCGCACCAGTTGGTGGCGTTGCCATAGCAACATAGCACAACCTCCTCTAATGTAAAATGAATGGGAATCCGATTACTGATGACCGTCTTCGAGTCGGTGTAACATCAGTAATCGGGTTGCTGTTCATTTCACATTGTAGCGGGCTGTTGCTATAGCAACATCACCTGCTGGTACGACAGCTGAGTGGCAGTTCATTTATCAGTAACATGTAATCTACAATGTATATCAAAATTATCAACGTTCAAATCGGTTTCAAAAATAGGATGCTGACTCCAGGTATGTGAGCGTTTCATCTTTTTTTTTTTCCTCCAAGGTTTTATGTATCTTGTGCATTTTACATATTTTGGAATTGTGCTATTTTAGCCGGATTAAAAGGATCAGCTTTTTAATTTGTTTGGATTATGATTTGATACGTATTTTATTGCAAAAAACGTTTATTAAACTATAATAGATTGTATAGGATATAAAATAAAACATGATGTATGAGTGACGTCCTTGCATAGCAATTCGTCATTAAAATTAATAAAATTAAATTGATTGCTACACTTTGCGACCTGTTACAAGCAGTTTGCTACATGGGTGCTCAATTGCGACTGGAGTACCAATTACCGAAAAATAACTTCTGTTTCTCAAGAAGTTTTGAAATTAAGATTAAAATTTGGGGAATTTCTAATTTCATTTTCTTATAATCGACCCATTTAAATTAAACTGTCTAAAACAGTATTTAATTAAATGGATGTTTATTCACATTGCTAAGAAGGCGTAACATCTACTGAGCGAAAAAGTATCCAGGCCAGGGCTCGAACCTGGATCTTTGGTTCAGCGAACCAACGTTCTTCCACCTGAGCCCACCTGGAACGACACATCTAGCCTGACACCTTTCGCTCTTAAATGTTGTAGACCCAGACAATCACCTCATCGAGTTCACCAATGAAATTCTAGGATTAGTTGAATCTTGATTCGCATATTAAAACGCAATCGCTCTACCAAGTCAGATCTTGGTGGAAAAAACCTCAAAACTTGATTTTAACATGCTGACTCGTAGGTTTACTATTGTGTTTTCCTGCACCCAAAGGTATGAAACGTGGGGGACTGGGAGCAGGAAAACACAATGGTAAACCTACGAGTCAACCGCTAAAATTGGGTTTGCAGGTGTTTTCCACCAAGATAGGACTTGGCAGACCGATTGCGTTTTAATACGTGAATCCAGTTTTAACTCATTCTGGAATTTGATCCGTGAACTCGGTGATTTGATTGCCTGGGCTGTCGGCTCCCGGTCTATTGGTATGGCTGCAACAGCAGCACAAGATAGGACAACTTCATGAACGACAATCCTGCGGCAAACATGAGTCCAAATTAATCCAGCATCGATAATATGTATACAAGGTGTTTCTAAAAGAATATTGGGGTTTTAACGCTTGGTAGTAATTATTACATAAAACTTAAAATTATAATTAATACATAAAATGAAAGAGCAACTCAAACAGTTTTACCTACAAGCTTATAAGCGTTCAATGTGAGCACCTTTCGCCACACGGCAAGCATCAAGTTGATAGCTCAATTCTTCCCAAACATTGATGAGTGTTTGTGGGGTCATTGTTGCAACACCTACAATGGTCAACTGGTAGTGGAGGCACATACACACTATCCTTTATGAACCCCCACAGGTAGAAATCACATGGCGTCAGATCGAGTGAGCGTCTGAACAGAACGTCTTTGCTAATCAACGTTTGGGAAGAACTGAGCTATCGACTTGATGTGAGCCGTGTGACGAAAGGCGCTCACGTTGAACACTTGTAAGCTTGTAGGTAAAACTGTTTGAGTTGCTCTTTCATTTTATGTATTAATTATAATTTTAAGTTTTATGTAATAAATACAGTAAAACCTCCCCAAAGCGACCACGTTCCGTTCCAATAAAAATGGGTCGCACCTAGAGGTGGTCTCTTAATAGAGGTCATGTTAAATCTAGATTTTAATTGTTGAAAAAAGGTAACAATGTTACTAAAATTTATTTTTCACATTAGGAAAAAATATAAAAATTTAAGTATCCAAACAAAAGTTAATTACATAAGTTAATTACTGCAGAGTTTAAAAAATGAATACATTGACGTTTGCTTTGATTTTACGGTTTTATCTTTTAAAACTTTTATTTCCCAGTCCTTACGAAGTTCAGTAAATAAATGCAATTTGTTTTGGAAGGGAACAAATAATGACGATTTCATTAATTTGTCTATTTCTTCGAGAGTTTCCCAACAGGATACGGCAGGGGAGTTTATTGACCCTCATTCTTAATTTGTCATCAGAGTTAAATTCATTTCCTAAAAAGGCACAAAAGGGTTTAAGCACTTAAATGTTACCGGAATAAAAAAAATTCTAAACTTAGTTTAGAAGTTTGATGAATAATGCTCTCTCCGGAATTATTTTACTAATAAAACCTTCTTCAAGCGACCAGGAAAAAACGGAATATTCTTCAAAACATTGGTCTCTCATGGGGGGAGTTCTTCTGGGATGGTCTCTGAATGGAGGTAATATTAATATTGAGCCTATGGGAATAAATTTCGTTCCATGAGAAAAATGGTCGTTCTGGGAGGTGGTCGCACAGGGAGGTTTCACTGTAGTACCAAGCGTTAAAACCCGATATTCTTTTAGAAACATCCTGTATGATAATATTTAACAATGACTTACGCCCGAGAAATCTATATTCAATTACATGAATTTTTATTCACATTGCTAACAAGGCGTAAAACCAACTGAGTGAAAAATATCCAGGCCAGGGTTCGAATCTGGGTCTTTGGTTCAACGCACCAAAAGATGGAAGAGTTTTGATGTGCTGAAGGTCAAAGAACGCAGGTTCGAACCCTGGCCTGGATGCTTTTTCACTCAGTTGGTTTTACGCCTTGTTAGCAATGGGAATAAAAATTCATGTAATTGACTGTAGATTTCTCGGGCGTAAGCCATCGTTAAAACTTATTATATGTCTAAAGTTGTATTTTTATTTATTTATTTTAAGAGCCCACACTAGTCACTCAAAAAGACCCCGATTATAATGTTAATCTTATGGGGAAGTTATTTTCAAATATCTCGCTTGAATTTTGATATTTTCGAATGATTTTTTTTGCATAGGATAGCTGAGGACGATCTACAACCGGGCTAATTTTTACTTTTTTGATTTTGGTTTCATATTTTTTTTATTACTTTTACTTTCGGAACCGGTTCTGAAATTGGACCTATCTTAATATAAAAAAAGTCCACTATTTTATGCTTTGACAACACCTCTAACAGTAACATAAAATTAACGTAACAGACTTTTTGTTTTATTTTTCTTAGAGCTTTGTTTTAGTAACACATCTACATAAGTTTGAATTCATAAAATTGCCTCGGAAAATAACGAATTTTAAAAGCATACAAAATACGGTCACGTCTATTCTATATTGGTGCAATGCAGGAATGTACGACTAGTAGAAATACCTTGAATACTATGAAGGGTACTTTCTTTTGATACGGGGCCTTGGCACTTTAAAAGTAAATTTGGCGCAATGCGGGCTTTAAAACGATGCGATATGTTGCCGAATGATAAAACGCTACAAAAATAAAATTGATGAAATATTGCGATTGCAAATGTGGGTATTAAAGAAATTTCTTCGAACTTTATATTTTACTTTAGTGGCTTCTTCTTGTCTATATTAGATAAATTTTTTCTGAATCTATATATTAAATAAATTAGGTAAATATTGAAAAAATTCCTCGTGCGCATAAAACAGTAAATATAGGTTGTCAAAATTTCTCTCGGTATATTTTTGTTAGCCGGTCGCAAATCTCGCCAACAGTGTTTTTTTTTTTTTGTTTTGTTTTGTTTTTTTTCTCCCAGGCAGCAGCCATTATTTTTTGCGTGTGCTAAATTAAAAAAGTGTTTTAATGTTGAAATACAATGGTTTGATATATGATATCTTTTCTTCTTTTTTTAATGAAATAGTTAAGGCATGTATTTTAAATGTATTGAGCATATGAATTTTTATTTATGTATCATAAATGAAATGAGTTGATGAAATAAATAAATATGAGTAATAAATGAAATAAATGCAATACTAGAGATGGCGGTGGAAATAATGTTAAGTGATTTAATACCCGCGCCTGGCTAACATAAAAACATATTTCTCTCTTAAGCCAAGGCCATTTTATTAATCTCGCCAAGTACCATTATTTTTAATCGATAGTTATAATTAAATTAGAGATACAAAATCATACTTAAAGATCTTAGAGTTTTTATTACATAATAATTCGTTTAATGAATTGAACAGATTGCTAAAACATTACGAATTGGTTGAAAATGAGAGCTATTATTGCCGTATAAAAGCTATTTTCAAAAAGTACAATCGTTTGAACAAGTACCGAAGAATATTTGCTGTTTAAAATTTTTTCTATATGTTAAACCTTTTTCTTTATTTTATTTTCCTTTTTGAAAGTTAAATATGTGACTCAATTTGAAATATTTCGAAAATATTTTACTTTTATAGCACTAAGAATTCAATATTAATATATAAACTGAATCTACCCCCTGTTTACTGAAAATAAAATCTGCACTACTTGATTATCCCGTCGACCAATTTCGCCAAATTAAAAAAAAATCGCCCAAATTATGCAAATTGACATAATTTTTATTTTAAATAATGAAAGAACATCTAAATTAGTAAAACATTAATAAAAATAGAAATAAAACGTCGAATTAAAAATCACTTGGTGACGCACATGTTTAATGTCAAGTGAATGTGACATTTACGATCATCCGTTATTGGCATTCAATCTTACAGTTTGGCAATAGTTTTTTTGGTCGACGGCATAATCAAGTAGCACCAAATAATCTAATCGTACCTTTTTTTCTTCTTCACTTTACAAGGGTAACAGCAGAAAAGTTCACTCATTCGCTTGCGGAAAGTGCCCTTCTTCTTTTCCTTGATTGCTTCTTCCACAGGATAGCTGGATGGAGTCTGTAAAGGCAAAGGTGTTAGTGCACGTACCTCCTCTGCTGGTTCTCCGTTATCACTGCTAGCCTCCTGCAAAGGCAAAGGTGTTAATACACTTACTTCAGGGACAGATGACTCCACTGTTTCCAGTTCGACTGCCTCCAATGCTGATGCTGGCACGACACGCTGGAAAATTTCCTGGTCGATCCAGAATCCCTCGGCGTCTTCCTGCGTTTCTTCTTCCCAGCAGTCCTGGAATCTTGGATTAACAGGAACGAACTGAAAGAAACAATCAGAGATATCATTAGTAGCCATACTTACATCTGAATCTTCATCAGTTTCACCACTTTCACTTCCGTCATCTTCAATGCTGTCTTCAGCCAACAGAAAAGAAACTAGAAAAGAAAAAAAGTTAGCAAAACAGAATAGCATAAAATAATACACAAAGTAAAAAAAATCGATTACTTCCATTATGATTGTAAGATCTGAAAGCAAAACCACTTATAAATTGCAGCAAAATATCCAAGAATTATAGCAGAGATTAACAATTGATTTCACAAATATAGCTTAGATAAATGATTGTTGCCAGATAAATTTTAAATTTTTGACAAATGTCTGTTGCCAGATAAAAAAAGGCTTTCAATAATAATAATTGCGTGCAACAATGACATAATGTTACTTGAAGCGAAACAAACGAAAGGAATCCTGCACGTGAAACTGTAAACAAGTAAACAAATATAAAGCAGGTAATTTTCCGTACAAAAGATACAAATAAAGTTTGAATTTTAATGAATGCGGTAATAAAATAACAGTTTTAAATTGAGATGTGGAGAATTTGATTTAATTTTCTCTCTATAACATAATATTGAATTTGCCTTATCACAATCCACCCATCAGTACAATGCTTCTGTCAGTGAAAATGACGCCATTTTTACTCATTAACAAAACAACTGATGACAATTTATTTCCATTCATATAACTCAAATATTTTAAAACAATTGCGTTAAACGATGACCGAATCTGTTAATGGTAGAATGATTCCGATGATAAAAAAGGCATCATTTTCAAAAGTAAACAACATTTTCATCCATGAAAATAAATACCACAACTATGTCAATAGGATGTCATATTGAGTTCAATAACGTTTATTTCTGTGTGTATCCAAGCAGCCTACTATTTATTTCAACGAGTTAATGCTCGTTGATTTATTTAAAGATGTTCGGTATACATGGAGTAAAACGCTTTTGAAAATTACTTCTTTTCCATATAATCGTAATGAGAACAATTTAAACATTTTAAAACGATTGCCGTAAATGATTCAGTAATCCCGATGATGAAAATAAAAATGCGTTAGACGAACACATTTAAACAATATATAGTAGTTCGATCAAGTTTAAAATAATCGATTTTATTCAAGAAATGCAAACATTTCTTCTCAAATTTAATTCAAAATATAATATTCACATTTTACATCTAACAATCAAATAATGTCTCATTAAAAATATCTCTACTATGTAATAATTTTTACCCTCTATTATTCTATAAGTGTTAAAAAAAAACAACCATTATTTCATAACGGCGAAATATCCCTGTAACTAAGTTTAAATTTCTGAGCTTTCTGCACAAGAAATTTTACAAGGCTTACCAATCTCCCACCTGAAGAAAACCCGTGTCTTCATTTTAAATTCCCTCACTACCAAGTGCTCCCTGGTCGAGTGGTTACAATGGTCTCGTGATGCGCCTCCCAAGTTCAAAACCAAGTGAATCCACGGAAGAAAGAAAGATGTACTCTTAAAAAACTCCTTTTTCTAGGTTACGGAAATTTTCTGTCCTAGAGCTGAGAGAAAGGAACGGAAATTTCTTCAATTCTCGGTTATATACCGGTAGCAGTGCTGCCAGGAATGTTTCCGTGAATTGAAGAAAGAATTTCTGAACGTGTAGGTTCAAACAGAAAAATGAAAGGCTCTCAATTAGACTGGGAGGCTGAAGCACAGACCATCACTTCATCGAGTTCACGGCTGAAATTCCAGAATTAGTTAAAACTCGCTTCGCATATTACAACGCAATCGGTCTGCCAAGTACTATCTTGGTAAAAAAAACACCTGGAAACCCGATTTTAGCGCTTGCCTCGTAGGTTTACCATTGTGTTTTCCTGCGTCCAAAGGGGCTGGCAGCAGGAAAACGCAATGGTAAACCTAAGAGTCAACTGTTAAAAGCGGCTTTTCAGGTGTTTTCCACCAACATAGGACTTGGCAGACCGATTGTGTTTTAATATGTGAATCGAGTTTTAACTAATTCTAGAATTTCAGCCGTAAACTCGATGAGGTGATTGGTTGTAATGCCGTCTTCCAGTCTATATAGGAGGCTCCTTTGAAAGTTACCACACGATGAAGTACTATAAAATGTAATTTGTACATAAAATTAAAACCTATTATTGTGTTAACCTTTATCTGAAGTTTAAAAAAGAATGAATCTATTTTGTTTTTCCTTCATCATCTTACCTAGTATGTACGACCTTTCGTTCAACAAAAATGAATTCCGATTCGCATGACACTTATGTTATAGCGCCTTAAAAGGTCTAGTCACTTTAGATCCCTGTTTGTTAACCTAAATGGCCAGTCCCCTAAAATATAAATTTCAGCGAAAGGGCTCTATTTGTAGTGTTGTATTAACTCAAGAGGTTAAGGTAAAAATTATATTTAAGCAATTGCTTTTTTTACTTTCTTCTATCTTCAATAGAAGAAAGTATTGTAATCGAAATTTTTTTCGACTTCCGGTTTTCGACGGATTTGCATGTTTTAGGGGTCAGAGATTCCAAAAAACATGTTTATAGAAAATGTCTGTCTGTCCGTCTGTCCGTCTGTCCGTCCGTCCGTCTGTCCGTCTGTCTGTCGCCATTGTACCATCAAAAAGTGTATGAAGTTATGTATAGAATTAAACCAAAATTTTATTATAAGTTTTTGGCTATGGCAAGCAGGTCCTCCCGGAATTTGGATAAAATTCGCCGGTAGGGGGCGCTGATATAACAATTTTTGTGCGATTTTGAATATTGTACCATCCAAAAGTGTATGGAGTTATGCATAGAATTGAACCAAATTTTTAGTTTAAGTTTTTGGATATGACAAGTAGGTCCTCCCTGAATTTGGAAAAAATTCGCCTGTAGGGGGCGCTGTAAATGCGTTTTTTGTGCGATTTTGAATATTGTACCATCGAAAAGTGTATGAAGTTATGCATAGAATTGAACCAAATTTTTAATTTAAGTTTTTGGCTATGGCAAGCAGGTCCTCTCTGAATTTGGAAAAAATTCGCCGGTAGGGGGCGCTGTAATAGCGATTTTTGTGCGATTTTGAATATTGTACCGTCCAAAAGTGTATGAAGTTATGCATAGAATTAAACCAAATTTTTATTTTAAGTTTTTGGCTATGGCAAGCAGGTCCTCCCTGAATTTGGAAAAAATTCGCCTGTAGGGGGCGCTGTAATAGCGATTTTTGTGCGATTTTGAATATTGTACCGTCCAAAAGTGTATGAAGTTATGCATAGAATTAAACCAAATATTTATTTTAAGTTTTTGGATATGGCGAGCAGGTCCGCCATGAATTTGCCAAAAATTCGCCGTTAGGTGGCGCTGTTATAGAGATTTTTGTGCGATTTTGAATATTGCACCATCGAAAAGTGTATGAAGTTATGCATAGAATTGAACCAAAAAAAAATTTTAAGTTCTTGGCTATGGCAAGGAGGTCCTCCCTTAATTTGTAAAAAAATCGCTCGTAGAGGGCGCTGTAATAGCGATTTTTGTACAATTTTTGTGCCATTTTGAATATTGTACCGCCGAAAAGTGTATGAAGTTATGCATAGAATTGAACCAAATTTTATGTGTTTATTTTTGGTCATGTCACGAAGGTCCTCCCTGAATTTGGAAAAATTCTGCCGGAAGGGGGCACTATAATTGCGATGTCTGTACCATTTTCATTATTGTACCATCGAAAAGTGTATGAAGTTATCCATATAATTGAACCAAATTTTTTGTGCATGTTTCTGGCTATAGCAAACAAGTCCTCCCTGAACTTGAAAAAATTCCGAAAGAAGGGGGCGCTATAATTCCGATCTCTGTGCCATTTTCATTATTGTACCATCGAACAGCGTATAAAATTATGCATACAATTGAACCAAAATTTTTGTGTTTGTGTTTGGCTTTGGCCAACAGGTTCTCCTTGAATTTGGAAATATTGCGCGGTAAAGGGGCTCCGTGCTAGCGATTTTTGTATACTTTTCTTGATTTTTCGTAGTTCTATTGTACATCGGCGGCTCATGCAGCGGCGGGAACTCGCTTCCTGCTATGCCGGCTATTCGCAAACAGCTGATAACGACAGAATAATGAAAAATTAATAATTTTAACAAATATCATGATATAGATTAACTCGTTTTTAGTCCGTTTAATTGACTTGAGCAGAAATTTAAGATGAAAATCAAAGTTGGTATAGTATTGAACTAATAATATTGAAGTATTAACATGTGTAACTAGGTTTTGAAATATTAAGATGTATAAGATAGAAGAAAGTTTTGGGATTGGCACATCCAACTAGTTTAAACAATATATTTATTGTTAAATTATAAAACAAAAATTTTAGAATCTTCTACGCATGCCCAGTTAAAAATTATTTCATACAAATGCCCATATCTCATCAAATATTTAATATATACATGCTTTAATTGCGGAATACTGTTGCTACTGTTCTTTGTCAGGTTTTCGGAAAGTTGTCTTAAATTTGGTTGAAAACTTTGTATGCTATAAACCGAAAACTTTTTAATTTTTCACAGACACAATAACATCTTCACGAATATGAGTGCTATGTTTACACAAATGTACACAAACGTTGAACAGTACCCAAATAGTCAATTAACGTAGTGACAAACTATTTTTAGAATTTTCTGTTAAATAGGTCTAACAAAGACATAGCTGTGAAAAAAGGGAGCCAAGTTCTGTAAAGACAATGGCAAGAAAAGAAGTGATATCTAAGTGGGTGCCAAGTTCAAATAAAATTCACTTAAACTTACCTACTGAAGTATTATAGCATTTTTTAAATTGTTTAGAAATAAAAATTATTGATAGCATATTAATAATAAATCTAGAACTTGGCAAGTTTTTACCTGCGAGTCATTTATTTTTATTAATGACATTATATCAAAACTTGTTATTTCATGTTTGGAAGCCTTCATTTGAGAGAGCTCCTTTCCCTTGAAGGGTGGTGGGATAAAATATATCCCACCTAATTTTAACTGCAAAATGCCTCATTGACACTAGAATTCAGGACTAAAAAGATTAATTTCATTAAATACGTGAAAAGAAGCTTTTACCCATTTTGAAATAAATTTGTTTTTGAATTCTGGTGTGATTCAATCATTTCAGCATGTCACGAATAAAAGCCCTTTGCCCCTGAAAGGTTAAAGGGGTGCAGTCTCTAGAGGGATGACCAAGAACAAGCGTAAGGGTATCTGTCTCTGTCTCAGGCCTTTTAGTCTGTTTGCATTGAGGTTTCCGAAGAGTGCGTGCTAGAGTGATAACCAAACACGAGCGGGAGGTATTTGTGTATTTATTGGTTTATCAAATCTTTAACATGAGTCATTTGTTTATAATAATAACTATATTAATTTTTTATGACATTGTTGTTAATATTAACATCATTTTATTAAGACATGAAATTGATAGGCATAACATTTATCAAAAACTTGCCAAATTCTAGATATATTATTAATATGCTATCAATAACTTTTATTTCTAAACAATTAAAAAAATGCTGTAATACATCAGTAGGTAAGTTTAAGTGAATTTTATTTGAACTTGGCACCCACTTAGATATCACTTCTTTTCTTGCCATTGTCTTTACAGAACTTGGCTCCCTTTTTTCACAGCTATGTTTTTGTTAGATATCATTACTTTTTGTAAAGTTACAATGTATTTAGACACTTTGCTTAATGCTTTTTAATGCGTTTACATGTGACTATTTTATTCACCAAGCAACATTCAATTTTAATTTTAATTTCCGACAACAAACTATTTGGCTGTCAATTTGCGGGAAAAATCTATATTTTAATACTGCTACATTGAATGCACGTTTTAAAACGAAATGTATTGATTCGAAATTTTTATTGTTTCTGAAACAATAATTCCTATTAAATTCATATATTAAATTTTCCTATTAAATTTTCCAATTAAATATCCTATAGCTGGGCCTGCTTTTTTGTACTGAAAGTGAAAAATAAAGTCATGTGCTTATGTGTACTATGTATCATTCATCCATGGGTACCGGAAAAGAGGCAATGCAGAGGAATGGCATTGCACCTTCCTGGATTTTCAAATTTAATTAACTAAATATCCTTTTCTCTGATGATTTTGAACATAAAAAGTGGGTAAGTGTGATCACAGATCGCACAGAGGGTTTCGTTTAATGTTCCTTTCAAAACACTTTATCCTTTTCAAAAATCTGTTAGTTCCACATTTCGCAACCAGGGGCGCACTCTATTCTAAACAAACCTCTATCCAAACGAAACTCTGTTTTACATACTATCCGTAAATATATTAGTCGACGATATTGAACCCATAAAACCCGAGGCGCCCCTGGCGGTAAGAAGTGGAACTAAAATATGTAAGGCTATGGTGCATAATATGAAAGAATAGTCAAACGGGTGTCGGCATAAGTTGGAAAAGTGCTCCCCGGGTGAAAAAGGCGGAGGTTAGAAAAATTGCTTAAAATACTACACAAGTTAGAGCCCGGAGGAGTAAATAATGTAAGACTTTTTGAAAATTTTATGATTTGTCGTGTGGTCTGTGGTATTCAGCTATATGTATGCAAAAAGTTACGTCTCCAACTTAATTAGGGGCTCCCTTAGAAAGAATTGCTTAAAATACATATGTGGTAGCTCAAAGGGTTAAGCGTAAGACTTTTTCAAGATTTTATGATTTGTCGCCTGGCCTCCGGTGCTTTGCTATAAGTATGCAAAATTTCAAATCTGCAATTTAATAAGGGGCTCAGTTAGAAAGAATTGCTTAAAATACGCATGTGGAAGCCCAAAGGGTTAAATGTACGACTTTTTCAAAATTTTATGATTTGTCATTTGATGTGAGGTGTTCAGCTATAAGTATGCAAAATTTCACGCCTCAACCTAAATAGGGGCTCACTTGAAACAATTGTTTAAAATACACATGTGGGAGCCCAAAGGGTTAAATGTACGACTTTTTGAAAATTTTATGATTTGTCGTTTGATGTGAGGTGTTCAGCTATAAGTGTGCAAAATTTCACCCCTCCAACCTAATTAGAGATTCACTTTGAAAGAATTGTTTAAAATACACATGGGGAAGCCCAAAGGGTTAAATGTTCGACTTTTTCAAAATTTTATGATTTGTCGTATGATGTGTGGTGTTCAGATATAAGTATGCAAAATTTCAAGTCTTCAACATGTATAGTTTCTAATAAAGGGCTCCGTGACGGACAGAATATCTCAATTTGTTGATTTTCTGTAAGCAAGTAAACCCAGATAAACCCCCAGTAAGTAGATAGATTTACAACGGAACTGTATGGGAATTTGGCGAAATATTAGAAATATCGCCAAGGTGGCGTCACTTTTGGCGACTAATTTTGGTCGCCAAATTTGGCGATATATCGCCATGTTAGCGACAAACTGGGAGGTATTTGGCGACAGAGCAGCGCCCCCTCCGACGGCAAATTAAAATTTCGCCTAATAGACGTAATGTTAAAGTAAAAATGGGCACCCCCAGGTGGGTAATTCATCGATTTTTACAATTTTTTTATTTTTTTCTTTAGTTTTATAGTGTAAACTAACTTCGCACCAAATTTGAAGTCTGTAGCTGCAGTAGATATACGAGATCTTTTTGATGAGTGAGTCAGTCAGTCAGTCAGTCAGTCAGTGATAAAATGATCGATTATCAGACATTTTCAAATGTCATTATCTGGGAAACTAATTATGCGTTATTTATAAAATTTTGGATTTTAGGTAATTAGGGTGACCTTACTACACATTTCGTATAAGAAGTACGTAGGTCTCATAGATTTTCAGTAGTAGAGCATTGAAATTTGACGAAAACAGCTCGAAATGGTTCGTGTAAATAACACACGGCTATGTCAGGCGATGTTATTATCTGTCAACTTTAAAAAATACGCGAATTTCGTCAAAGGATAGTAGAAAAAACGCGAATTTCGTCGAAGGATCGCAGAAAAAACGCGAATTTCGTCAAAGGATCGCGGAAAAAACGCGAATTTCGTCAAAGGATTGCAGAAAAAAACGCAAATTTCGTCAAATAATCTCAGAAAAAAACGCGAATTTTGCCAAAGGATCTAAAAAACGCGAATTTCGCCAAATAATTAAGGAAAGAACGCTAATTTCGCGGAAAAGCGCGCAAAAATGCGAATTTCGTGAACATCTCGGAAAAAATGCGAATTTCGTCAAAGAATTGCAAAAAAATGCGCGAATTTCGCAAAGGGCAGCGGAAAAACGCACAATTAGCACCAGGGGGAGATTCTCCTAGGCGTGCATCCATGAGGGTTTCTATCGGGGGGCTCGCCCCCCCCCCCCCCCAAGATATAAATCCAACGCTTTTAACGGCAGTTTTCGCGGAATAGACATACAAGCAAACGAAACCAAACACTTTCCGGGTGTCAATGGTAAACCTCACTGAGGTTTCGGCAATTAGTGAACAAAATATGATTATGTCCTGTCAAAAGGCATATGGCACCATAATTTTTGACACTATGGGTTGAGGTGGGGGATGATGCCACTTCGTGTACCTTTTGTTGAATCTCTATAACAGAAATTGACAACGTTATGCGGATCCCTTTAAGGTGTTGAAACTTTTCCTTCTTTCAAAGAAGCTGCAATTCTAATTTCTGTATAACGATATTTTTGAGGAGTTCTTTATTGTTTGAGAAAAGAATGGGAATCATAGCAATTTCCAAAGAAAGAAAGAAACAAGAAAAAAAAGGTCCTTTGAAAAATGCAATCATCTTAACGTTTTCTGAAGAAAGCCACTAATGTGTAAAAAATGTCCTGTTATTGCCACCCACATTGGTAAATTTCAAGGGGTATTTGATGAATGAACAAAAAAGGATTATGTCCTAATCCTAATCAGTTAAAAGCTAAAATGTTTATGGTGTGTTGATTTCTTAAAAACCGACTTGGTAAATTTGTTCTTCCCTTCTTTGCCCCGATCGAACCCCCCCCCCCCACTCCCGTGGATGCGCGCTTAGGGAATCTCCTCCCGGTTCTAATTGGCGAAATTCGCGTATTTTTTTCGCGATTATTTGAAGAAATTCGTATTTTTTCAGAGGTCTGTTGACGAAATTAGCGTTTTTTCCTCAATTTTTTGGTGAAATTTGCGTTTTTTCTGCAATCCTTTGACGAAATTCGCGTTTTTATCTGCGATCCTTTGACGAAATTTACGTTCCTTTGTGGTCCTTTGACGAAATACGCGATTTTTTAACGAAATTCGCATTTTTTCGCGCTTCTTTGATGAAAGTTCGCGTTTTTTCGCGATTCTTTGACGAAATTTCGCGTTTTTTCGTGATCCTTTGTCGAAATTCGCGTTTTTTCGCGATCCGTTGACGAAATTCGGGTTTTTTGCGCGATCCGTTGACGAAATTCGCGTTTCTTTTGCGATCCTTTTACCTGCGAACGATTGACGAAATTGATTTTTTTTCAGCGATCATTTTTCGAAATTCGCGATAATCGGTGGATTTATATTATTTTGGGGGGGGGGGCGATCGCCCCGATCGCCCCCCACCCTCCGTGGATCCGCGCCTGCACCTATAGTCGTCGTTCAGTCCCTCCGTCTGTCCGCATGTAACAGAGCAAAAACTACCCAACCGAATGGTCTGAAAATTTAAATATATAATTGTTACAATATTTTGTCGAGTTATTCCATATTTTAAGAAAATCAGATGTATAGTTTAGTTACAGGGACCAGGGGCGGATTTAAGGGGTCGTGATGGTCGCAATCGCGATGGGCCCTGCATTCCAAGGGCCCCCAAATCTTCTTTTGAGTTCAAAAAGAAATGTGACGTTTTGATAAAAGGATTTTCTTAGTGTTCTCTTTTTAATTTTTCAGTTAATATTACAATATCATTTTCATGTAATAAACGTAATTTTTTCTATTATTTGCTACTACCAGAAATGTTTTAGTTTTCCCTTATTTTTTTTTCCTTTATGAATTATCAGGACTATGATCATTTGTAGACGGATAGGGTGAGATTAAAAGGAAACTTGGGTCTGAGCCGAAAGGAACACTGTTAGAGATATTCTATGACGATTTAATTATACAGGTTGAGGGACTAATTAAATCATGGGCTGTCAACCTGAAGCCACTGATTTTTGGGGCCCCACACTTGGTATGCAGTTTTCATAAAGCTAATATTTTAAGTTAATTTTTAATTTGTTACTGATTATCCATCTATCTATATTATTAAGGACAAACATATCTGTGCGTAACGCATACGTCATTTTGCGAATGGCAACACTTTGAAATTTGAAATAAAATTTTGGTTTTGCAATTTTCACTACTGCAAATTTTTAAACTTCTAAACATCGCACATTTTAAATTTTTACACCGTCGTATAAGGAAAAAAAATGTACTTTTAAATGTAATTTGTTTGAAAGCTGTATCTCAATTTATTTTTGAGATATTAATTTTTTTGTAGTTTTTAATACCATTTTTCTTATCGTGGCAACAAAAGTACCCCATTTCTATTGAAAGTCATTGAAAGTAAACAGAAAATAGTCGAAAATAGGAGATACTGTATCTTTTTGTTGCCATTTTGTCATAAAAACTGAAAAAAAAGTTGAAATTAAAATATGGGCTATGTCAAGAATATTGTCTGTTATTCCGTGACGATGACTTCATATGCATAGTTTTCTATCGACGAAGTTTAAGTCTGGATTGAAAAAGTGGTTTGCTTTAGCGGATGCAAATGATGGTCATTTTATAAAAAAACATGTGTTTTAATTCTTAAACCTGAATTATGTTTTGTGGAAGTGCATCATTTTCACAGCCCAGCTGCTTTGAAATTCTTCACAGGTGAAGATGCTTCACTTTTGAAAATAATTTAATCGAAATCACACACTGATAAAATGCAATGTTTTAGAAAAATTTAAAGTGTCTTTATAGAAGTGAGGTGACATGCAAATAATAGCGATTTATGTTACAGAAATTGGTGATTCTCGCCTGGATGGATTTGCTTCGCCGAGTTAGACAAGCAAACAAAAAATTCGTGGTTTAAAATAATATCATGTTCCTGAAGTTTTTGTCCAAAATTCTCTGGAATAATGAAATTTTAATGCTATTCTTTAGGACATTCTACTATAATTTTATCAAAATAACATAATGTGCTTAATTTAATTTTTCCTAATTTTATATAATCTATATATATAAAACACAAGTGTGTTTTTTAGTCATCTGCCCTGATCTTTCTGCTGAACCAATTTTACTATTTTTTTTTTTTAACTGAAAGCTCTTCATTTGTAGATGTGATCGCACTATCTTTTTTTTTTTTTTTTTAATTGCCCCCACTTTTATAATTTAATTTTAAAAGCATTTTATGAAATTTCTTCAAAATGGTGAAAATTAGATAGCTTTCATTATTGCAGACAGGAGAGAAATAATGAGGTATTTTTATCTTTATTCATGCTATTTTCTGATAAAATTTCAAGATTGTTGATAAAAATTGTTGCATAGGGTTTAGTGTCGCAAAATCCCTTTAGGAGCAGAATATTGCATTAGGGGCATAATAACGGAAAATGACATACTGCATTTGAAAACACGCATTTTTCCTCATAAATTTTCTATATTGCTTTTCCTTCTGCATGTGTACTGATACTAAGTTTCATACACTAGACGAAATGTTTATTTAAGTGAAAATGAAGTCATATTTAAAAGAAAACGATCATTTTCTTAGATAAAACTAAAACATGAATTGCGAAAATTTTTACTCTCCGAATTTGAGATTAGAATCTCAAGTAAAGGGTGTGTGTGTTCACATAAAAGATGTTGCTGACAATCGTGACTTCAAGTTTTGAGTTAAAAGGATTTTTAAATGATGAAACAAAATGCAATTTTTTTTAATGATGAATATGGATAGGAGAAGTGCGTATGCAAATGTTGAGAAGGTGAAACTTGATGTTTTTCATTCCGGAATACCAAGCATAAGATCCTCAGTTGATAACCACATCCTAATAACTGATCTTTAGTATATTTTACTGATTAAGTATCTATATTATAAAGAACAAACGTATCTGTGCGTAACGCTGATGTATTTTTGCGAATGGCAACACTTCACGATCAAATTTCGGTCTTGAAATTTTTGCTAAGGCAATTTTTCAATCTTCTGACAATCGTACATTTTCAATTTTCGTCGCATAGGGAAAAAATTTACTTTCAAATGCAATTTGTTTAAAAACTGTATCTTAATTGACTGATGTATTGTGTTTTCTAAAATAATTTTTAAGAATGTTTTTTTTAAGTTTATCTTATCAAGTGCCGGTTTCAATACATAATAATAATAAACATTTTGCGCATAAAACAACAAACATTTTTCAGCATTTGTTTCTGACTATTTTTGCATACCAAAATTAATACTTCCTTTATAAACAAATAAAAGAATAATATTGTAAAAACACAAATCTAACATATTTGTAATCGTACAATTAAAATTTTTAGATCACCAAATAGGATTTTTTTTTTCAAATGGAATTTGTTTGCAAAGTTCATCTCAGTTTACTGATTGTCTATGGTTTTAAAAACAATTTTAATGCATGGAATATTTTTAATTTATCTATATCGCGCGGAGCTCGATTAAGAAAGATTAATCCGTTTGCCCTTAAAATAAATTAAAGATTTCATCATTTTCTTACGGCTAATATCCATTAAAAAAAACTTCCCTGTGAATAAATAAATAAAATAATATAAATAAAGCACAAATTTAACAGACATGTATAAGCTCTGAAATTATCAGAATATAAAAGGATGCCATAAGTAGCAAAATCTTGGTCAAATAACTCTTAGCATGTGGCTAATAAGAAAATATCGCTTTTGATAAATTTCAAAAATTTATTTGATTGTATAATTCGTATTTTCCATATAAAAAATGCTTTTTTAATGTTAGTCGGCAATCTAAAAAATTTATTGCATATAAAAAAATTATTAGTTTTCAATTAAAAAAATGTTTTCACCTATATTCTTTAACCCGGGAAGCCCGGGTACGATCCCCTAGTACTAATAAAATACAGTTTTGCTCTGTGTGTGTCTGCGTGCGATTCCTAGCAAAATCTAACGCACGTAGAAGTCTGAACATTTGAATGAGGATAGACATTTTTCATGTTTACATTCTTCATTTTAAAAAAGGGCCATGAGCTGCGTAATACAGGCACATCCGTTCCAAAATATTGATCCTCTTATATTTCTTTCTACATAGACTTTTATGAACTATATCGACTTTTTACTGAATCTCTAATTATATGTAAATATCTGAGTTATTATTAAGGCTGTTCTCAAGTTCAATGCTTAACGAGCGCGAAACTTTCTGAGACAATGACATACACATTTTTAAACATAAAGGTATAAAATTGGCAAACCTCACTAGGGAAGCGATTTGAAATCGAAATGATGTTTGTATTTTTTGATAAACAAATTAACTATCGAGTTATAAGCGTTTTTGATCACGTGATAAGGTGTATTTCTACCTTCGTTGACTGTTTTTTCTGCTTTCGTCGGGAAATTCCGTTCAAAACGCAGACTTTGACAGTGTTTTCCGAAAGTTTTATTGTGTTTACAAAAAAACGGAAAATGTCTTTCGATTACATAGTTTCTGAATAACAACACCTGCCAGTTTCATGCGTTTCCGAACAAAAATGAATTAAAACTTTTGTCATATCAATGCCTCTTTGGATTTGAGAACAGCCTTCATAACATTAATTCATTTCCACGGCTTGGAGACTTAAAAATTTGAAATATTCTGCACAGGTAAACCTTTTAAGACGGAATCACATTGGAGAGAAAAAAAATCATTATAAACAGGTTCCTTTTTTAGCAGGTCCGCCGTTTCTTGCAAACGTATTATGTTTTCTTTCTTTTTTTTTTTCACACGGATTATTATATCCATTTTGCCCGATCAAGATTTTTTTCCGTTTAAGACAGGATTTCGTCATACACAGATTCTTGTAACAGGTTTTACAATACTGTATCCCCCTCTCCTAGAAATGTACATGTGTGTAAACATGTTTATAATATAATGTCTATTCTTTAAGGAGAATTTTAATTGTAGAATAATAATAATTTCAAAATATATGTATTTTCGGAAAAATTGTTGACCCAAGGAGGTTGTTCTTTTATAAATTTTTTGCACGAGTCAGACAGGGATTGGTGAATGATTTTCATACAAGCAGGGTTGTGACCAGGCCAGAAAATTTCGGTCGTTGAAGACTTATGGGAAGAATAAAGCACAATAGCAGCAATAAGTCCGGTTCAGCCTGACTCGTGCCTCAATAGAATACAAGACCCGGGTACGACCCAGAAAAACTGATGATCAGACACGACCCGTCCCGAGTCTGTGTGCGCTTCTAAATGGCCTTTGAATGGGAAAAACGCGTTCATAACGGCTGGAAAAATTTTAAATAAATTATGAAAAAAATTGAGTTTGAGTTGTAAATTTCGTTCAAACTCACGGATTTTTTTAGCTTTCATTCAGCTCATGTTCGCTTACCAAAAGGTGAGTCAAGTTCAGTTCAAAGTTCACAGAAATTGAACTAAGTTCACGAGTTTTCGTTCAGTGAACGCGCTCATACCCAACACTGGTTCACATGTTATTCCATACGTCGCAAGAAAGGAAGAAATTTCTAAGATGTTATTTAAATAAGAAAGACAAATCGTGCGTCACGCATAGATTATGAAATTTAATTTTGGTATCACTGAATAGAATTTTTTAAAAATATTTAACACGTAATCTTTTGCTTTTCAATCCGACTTTTTTCGAGTTATTCGACCGTTTCCAGACTTTTCGGACACCCTGCATATTATTTCTAAATAACAGTATAATGAGAATCACAGAAGTTGACGTTAAAAGGTAAATTAAATAAAGTAGTTAAAACTTGCATAAAGTTTAATTTTAATTTAGGTTAAACAAATATGTATACAAAAGAAGGAGAGAGAGACAGAAAGAGAGAGAGATTCTGTCAAAATTAAAGTATTCTGTTTTCAAAAGAAGAAAGTATTGTAATCGAAATTTTTTTCGACTTGCGGTTTTTGACAGATTTACACGTTTTAGGGGTCAGAAATCCCCCAAAACATATTTATACAAAATGTCTGTCTGCCCGTGTGTGGCAATTATACCATCGAAAATTGTATGAAGTTATGCATAGAATTGAAAGAAATGTTTTGTGTATGTTTTTGGCTGTGGCCCTCCTTCAATTTGGAAATATTCCACCGGAAGGGGACGCTGTACTAGCGATGTCTGTGCCATTTTCATTATTGTACCATTGAAAAGTGTTTGAAGTTATGCATAGAATTGAATCAAAATTTTTGTGTATGTTTCAGCAGGTCCTCTTTGAATTTGGAAATATTCCGCCGGAAAAGGGGGGGAGGGGCTGTGATAGGGATTTTTGTATAATTTTCTCGATTTTTCGAAGTTTTATTGTCCATCGGCGGCTCGTGCAGCGACAGGAAATCGCGTCCTGCTAAGCCGGCTATTCGCAAACAGCTGATGTACAACGGAGTAACGAAAAACTATTGATTTTAATAAATATCTTGATCGAGATTAACTCATTTTTATTCCGATTAATTGACTGAAGCAGAAACTTAAGATGAAAATCAAAGTTTGTAAAGTATTGAACTTATAATATTTCAATATTAACATCTGCAACTACTTTTTGAAGTATTAAGGTGTATGAGATAGAAGAAAGTTTTAAGATTATTTTTAATACTATTTTTATTTTATGAGTTTTTATTACTTTTTTATCATAGTGGCAACAGAAGTATCCATTTCTGTTGAAAGTAAACGGAAAATACAGATTACTGTATAGAACAATCAGTAAACGAATAAAATGCAGGATTCAACTCATAAAACGATTCAGATATGTTTTTGATTTCCTACCCTGGCCGAGGACAATAACCATTTTTCCAAATGGTTAATAAATACCGTATATACTCGTGTATAAATCGAAGAATTTTAGACAAAATTTGGGAGTTGAAAATGGGGGGTCGACTTATACATGAGTTAGTAAAAAAAGCATTAGCAGATAATCGGCGAATGGGCAAGTTTTTTAAGGGGTTTCAGGACTCTTAAAATTGGAGAAAATGAAAAAAAAATGACCATTTTCAACATTTAATATCTTAAAATGTATTCCAATTTTAATTGGAATAAAATATATAGGTATGTTCTTTCATTTCATGAATTAAAAAAATTATAAAATGCAGAATTAGCATTTACAGGGGGCTCCAAACTGTTAGACATTTGATGATAAAAAAATCGGCATAACAGCTTACGCGCACGATTACAAAATAAGTGTTGCAACTGGAATGAAAATTTTGGTGCCTACTTATAGTTCAGATTGTAATAATTACCCTAACTTAAATGAATTTGTATTTAAAGCTTTTTTATATTTTTAATACAAAGTTGCATTTAGCTAATGCAAAATTAAGAAAATGTCAACAGTATAATCACCTAAAAAAATATTGTTTTGAACAATAAAACGGAAATTTTAGGTTCAGTTTATACAAACTAACATGAAACATATGTTTTGAAAATTTCATGAAAAAATATTCATAAGTTTTTGAGATATCGTATATGCCCAAAAACGTCATTTGGAGAAAAATGGCTTCAAAGTTTCCGAAACGACGCTTCAGCCATTGAACGTGTATAAATGTAAAAGCCATAACTTCAGTTCTAATAGGAATTTCAAGGAAACAATTATATAAAAATGTTCAGAAAAGACAGGAGTTTAACATCTAAAAAAAATAAAATTTCGAAAATTTTAAAGCTTTAAGAGTCCTGAGACCCCTTAAGTAATCACACATCGGTCTGCGTTGGAGAGAGCGATCAAAGCGGACAATGGTCTTTTCCCTGCGATTGACAATAAAATTTGACAACTAATTATTCTTCACCCATTTTCTCTTCAGATAGATTTTACCTTCAATAGAGGGACATTCCTTCCAACATTTTAATCCCCTTTTTGAGAAGAGTTGAACTTGAGAATGCTTCTAGATATCTCTCCCAAAAGCCCTACAATACAAAGAAGCACTGTATTTTAGCAGCCTAAGAAGCTGTTTAACCTTGTAAATCATACTTGAATAGATTTTCGAAAGATTTTTATCTTTTTAAGTATCATTAAATTGATTGGAATAGGCAGGGCCTAAACTAAGGGGGGGGGGCACAGAGGGGGCATGTGCCCCGGGCGCCAGAGCCAAGGGGCGACAAGTGAAAGATTATACCTTTGGAATCGATCATTTTCTTCTGATGGACTTGCATTATTACGAAACAGCCATTATAAATGAAGTGTTAGGTAAAGATGAAAGAGCAGGCGTAAAAAGTTTGAACTCTTATTTTCTGGTAAATTATGGTCATTTTTTTCCCCATTCTGACCAGAAAATCAGAGTTCAAACTTTTTACGGCTGCTCTTTCATCTTCACCCAACACTTTATTTATAATGGCTGTTTCATAATAATGAAAACCATCAGTCCATCAGAAGAAAATTACTCGGTTAAAGCGGAAACTCGGTTAAGCGGAACTCGGATAATCGGGACTCTACTGTATAAGCAAACACTGTAAATCGCCGGTAATACATGCGAATTCTTTTATGTGAACGAATTATAATTGCAACAAACGTCACATTCAATTTACGTAGTTCAGTATTATATATTTTTAATTTTAAAATAAGTCGGCCATTAGAAAGTTAGTAAAATTCTCTTTGTAAATATACTTTGAGGAAGAAAGGGGGAGGGGGGGGGGGCCCAAAATTCATGTTTGCCCCGGGCGCAAAAAAGGATAGTTTCAGCCCTGGGAATAGGTTTCAAAATAGTTTAAGCTTCTTCGGTTTTACATAATTATACAGTTTTGAAACGATGAATTAAAAAAAAAAAAAGTCTGATTGGAAACGTAAAAAATAGTTTGCTAATTTAATGAAAAGTTATTAGCCCCCGGTACGGTATGCTATTTCTTTCTCCCAGCTTATTTTGCTCCAAAAAATAACATTACCTTACAGAAGCCAGCAATAAACAAAGCAGATGTATAATTGTACGATTAAATGCTCTATACCAATTTTTTAAATTTCTAAGCATAGCACATTTTCAATTTTTATACCGTCGTATTGGAAAAAAAAAGTACTTTTAAATGCAATATGTTTGAAAACTGTACCTCTATTTATTTTTGAAATATTAATTTTTTTGTAGTTTTTAGTACCATTTGTTTAATTTTGGCAACTCAAGTACTCCATTAATGTAGAAAGAAAAAGGAAAATAGTTGAAAAATAACAATTATATCTTATTGTTGCCATTTTCTCATAACAACCGAAAGAAAATGTAATTAAAATAAATACTATTTTGAAAAAAAATATATAAACGTATAATTTCTGTTAAAATATGGAGCTATTATAAAATATATTTAATTTTAAGTATCTATAGATGCTTTCAGTGTGTTTTCAGTCATGACGTTTTGGTTGGAAACTGACTCCAAATAAACGGTTGCTATGCGTCACTCCTTTTTAAACATAAATCGTGGAAAATGTTACCAGTACATATCAAGTATTAAAACACTTAGATGTGAGATATAGATATAAGATATAGCTGCAACACACAAAGAAAATAGAAAATACAACTTAGTAACCGTTTGTTTGGAGTCAGTTTCCAACCAAAACCTCATGACTGACGTCACGACTGAAATCTTCTATATTAATGTTATAAACAAATGAAGACCTATGAATCATTAGATAGCCGTTTTTTTTTGTCGAGTTTCTTTAATGACGGAATCTTTTTGCTCATTTTTGTATTATTTTGCGATAGTGACATCCTATGCGTGCTTTACTGCAGCTGTTTAAGGGTGGATCCTAAATGTGGAATTCTTAAGCGAATGCGAATGACGTCATTTTACATAAAATAAAAGTGTGGGCTTTAGTCTTAAAATTGAAATATGTTTTGTACTATTTATATATACATATATTTTTTTTCATCGGGGGGCAACACTAAATTCTGAAAAAGCAGAATTTCTGTTTTCTAGTTAATTTGTTACTTTCTTCTTTCTTCTATCTTTACAAGAAAGTATTGGTTTCATGAAAATTTTCGAATTGTAGTTTTCGACGGATTTACACGTTTTATGGGTCAGAGATTCCAAAAAACATGTTTTTACAAAATGTCTCTCTGTGAGTCTGTCTGTCTGTCCGTCTGTCTGTATGTGACACAAATTTTGTGGGCGCTCTATCTCAAGAAGTAATGCACAGAATTTAATAAAAATTTATATTCAGGTAGTCCCTGATATAGATTGGTGCTGATTAGTTTTTGGTGTAAATCGCTCTGCAAGTGGCGCTGCTATGTAGCATTTTGCAGGATTTCCGCAAAAGCTCTACCTCAAGAACTAATCCACGGATTTTTATAAAACTTCAGATTCCATTAGTCCTTGACATGAATGGATGATGTTTACGTTTTGGTGTAAATCGCCCAACTGGTGGCGCTGCTATACTGCATTTTGCAGGATTTACACTATTTTCGCAGTAGCTGTATCTCAAGAACTAAAGCACACATTTTCATCAAACTTCGGATTTAGTTAGTCCTTCATATGAAATGATGCTGACTACGTGTTGGTGTAAATCGCCCAATAGGTGGCACTGCTGTGCTGCATTTTGAACTATTTCCTCAATAGCTCTATCTCAAGAACTAATGCACGGAATTTCATATTTTTAGAATTCTCATGATGAACACAGATTGCCATTTAGTTTGGCACTGAGATAGTGAATTTTGAAGTATTGACATGTATGAGATAGAAGAAAGTTTTGTGATGGCCACAACATACTAGTTTATTCTCGATTACAAACCATCTTTCAACTTACTATCAGAAATGTGCTTCGACTTATACACGAAAATTCATTTTTTTTCTTCAAAATTTTGATTAAGAATTGGGGGGGAGGGGGGTTCGACTTATACACGAGTATATACGGTAAATACAACCTATGAAAGTAGAATTCTACCTTGAGTGGAAATATTGCAAAGTCCATTTCCATTAAAATAACGAGGTGCAACCCGTCGAATTTCGACGAAAGAAAATGTTTACAAAGGAACTGTTGCATCAAATTTATAATGCGTCGAAAACAATAATTACAATACAAAATCCATCTTACACTTGTTAGTTTAACTCTCCAAAGACATATTTTAACCTAAGATTAACAAAATACTTTTTTCATAAAATTCAACTATCAAAATTATTGAAAAATTAAACTTTATTCATATACGTAATCAGTAACATAAAATCAAGATAAGAAATTTTGATTAAGTTATCAATTGATGCTTGATATTACGGAATGAAAAATCAGCAAAAATGATTTCACCTTGACATAATCATAGAATCCAGCCCCCCCCCCCCCCCTCCCTTTAAATCTAAGCCGAATCCAGTCATTTTCCACGATTCACATCCATATTAAGCATTTAAAAACATTTTAACGCCCAATAGGTTATTAATAAATATATTTTCAAGCTTGAAGTCACGTTTGTCAACTATTACAACTTTCCATGTTAAAATTCCCACTCGTTATTTGAGGTCTTAGTATAATCTCTGTACCTGGGCGTAAAAATTCCAGAAATTTATAACTTTTAGGCGTATTGAAGGGGAAATATCTCGCTTTATCAAATAAAATTATCGTTTTCTTTTAAATATGACGTCATTTTCAGTCGCTGAAATATTTTGCCTATTGTCTCAAACTCAATATCAGCGAAATGAAAAAATAGTGAAATATAACAGCATCATCAGGGAAATTGTGTCTTTTTTAAAGCGTAACGTCATTTTCTGTTCAAATATTTAAAAAAGATATTTTTAATTGTAATGAGAAAATGGCATCAGTAAGAATATAATCAATAAAGATAACTAAACCACTTTTAATAGAAATGAAGTACTTCAGTTGCCACGATTAGAAAATTGGTGTTAAAAAGTATTAAAAAAATTAATATCTCAAAAATAAATTGAGATACACCTTTCAAACAAACTGCATTTAAAAGTGCATTTTTTTTCTACATACGTCGGTGTAAACATTTAAAATATGGTATGTTTAGAAGTTTAAAAATTTGCAGTAGCGAAAATTACAAAACCGAAATTTCATTTCAAATTTCAAAGTGTTGCCATTCGCAGAATGACGTATGCGTTACGCACAGATATGTTTGTCCTTTATAATATAGATACAATGCAATTTCATCTGCTAAACAAATACGGAAATTTTCTGTGGTTTCCCGCGATTCCGTCTCAGCAAGTATTACTGAAACGTATATAGTATTACGAAAAAAATAGTAATGGAGTATTTTAATAGAAATGTCCACTGCTTACTGAAACCAATAAAACGTGAATAACGGAATTTGTCTATAACGGAAACTTACGTTAAGGCAGTTCTCAAAACATATTTTTCCCCAGTACAACATCGCAAAACTTTCTGACACATTCATAGTCTAATGCATAAAAACAAAATTGGCAATCATTACAATGGTGATGATATGGAATCGAATAGCTTTTTTTCATTTTTCGATAAGTGTATTGCAGTTCAAGTCATAATTCGAATGCTTTTATATGACGACCCTTCAATTACTGTAGCGTCCAGAAATTCGGTTTACAACACCATTTTTTACCGGCATCGTCATCTTCAAAAATTTATTTTGCATTTAATGGAAAAATAGAGACGCCAATCGATTTCTTAATTTCAGATCAACTGTGCCCACTTATACGGGTACCTGTAAAAATCTGTAATTTAAAAAGTTATATTTCATATTAATACTTTACCATTCCCAAAATACAGCTAAAATGAATATTTTAATCTGCTGTAAGCTTGCGTTCTTTTTACAGTAAAATTATAAGCAATTTCCATAGATTAAATGCATAATTAATGCAAAATTAGCCTAATTAAAATCTTAAAAGATAAACACATCATATCTCTTTATTGCTTGGCTCCATGCTTCCTTTTTACTTTCTTCTATCTTTACAAGAAGAAAGTATTGGTTTCATGAAAATTTTCGAATTCCAGTTTTCGACGGATTTACGCGTTTTATAGGTCAGAGATTCCAAAAAACATGTTTTTACAAAATGCCTGACTGTGAGTCTGTCTGTCTGTCTGTCCATCCGTCTGTCTGTCTGTATGTGATACAAATTTTGTGGGCGCTCTATCTCAAGAACTAATGCACGGAATTTAATAAAAATTTATATTCAGGTAGTCCCTGATATAGATTGGTGCTGATTAGTTTTTGGTGTAAATCGCCCTGAAGGTGGCGCTGCTATGTAGCATTTTGCAGGATTTCCGCAAAAGCTGTATCTCAAGAACTAATGCACGGATTTTTATAAAACTTCAGATTCCGTTAGTTCTTGACATGAATGGATGCTGTTTACGTTTTGGTGCAAATCGCCCAATAGGTGGCGCTGATATGCTGCATTTTGCAGGATTTACACTATTTTCGCAGTAGCTCTATCTCAAGAACTAATGCACGCATTTTCATAAAACTTCGGATTTTGTTAGTCCTTGATATGAAATGATGTTTACTACGTGTTGGTGTAAATCGCACAATAGGTGGCGCTGCTGTGCTGCATTTTGAACTATTTCCTCAATAGCTCTATCTCAAGAATTAATGCACGAATTTTCATCAAACTTCAGATTTAAGTATAACTTGATTAATATTGCTGCTGATTATGTGTTGTTGCAAATCGCTCAACAGGTGGCGCTTCTATGCTGCATTTGTCAGGATTTGCGCAATACCTCAATCTCAAGAACTAATGCACGAATTTTCCTCAAACTTCATATTCAGTTAGACGTTGACATAAGTTGGTGATGATTAGGTTCTGGTGTAAATAACTCAATAGGTGGCGCTGCTATGCTGCATTTTGCTGGATTTACACAATTTCAGCGACACTCATACCTCGAGAACTAATGCACGGAATTTCATATTTTTAGAATTCTCATGATGAACACAGGCACTGAGATAGTGAATTTTGAAGTATTGACATGTATGAGATAGAAGAAAGTTTTGTGATGGCCACAACATACGTTTTAAAAATACATACATGGAAATGTTATTAATCTGTTGCTCAAAAAAATAAATTTTTCTGTCCACGTTTGAAAAATGCATGTAACGCTTCATATCTGTGAGATAAAATTAAAAAGTGCAATCCCCGAAAGAAGGAATGGTCTCCAGTAATCGTTTTTCTAAAAGCAGTTTGCTCTGCTATTGGTCACGTGGCTTCAAAAAGTTTCTTCCAAAATTCACACGAGCATTTTCGGCGAATGAACGGGTGCTAAAATAACGTAACGACTAAAATGAACACCCGTATGTGATACCGATATGGGGACAACCGATTCCCAGCCCACAGTTCGAATGCAAACTCTCATCTTTCCGCATTAGACTATCCGTATCCATCCATGAATCACGAAATGAAGATAGCGTTTGAAGTTTGTTTAATTTAGTTCTGCAGTAAGGAGTAACAAGTCATATTCGAAAGTAGCGATTCGGTACTTCGTATTAGAGAGAATACCCGTTACTCAGTAACGAATACATTCGGTTTGCAACAGCTCTACACAGGAGTAATGTTATAATGGTTCCGTATTTACTATTGCGTACGGTATTATTTTAGGGAACTTGGGGGCTCGGCCCCCTACGAGCTACGCTCGGACGAGCCCCGTTCAGACACCGCAGTTTCTAAAAGCACGCTAATTTGATCGGCTATAAAAAGATTTTGAAAGATTGAATTATAATTTAACACGTTCACGCCGGCGCGGTGGGTCACACTCGACTGTCTCAGAGCTGCCAAGTCTCCGGCTTTGTGACTACCAGTATTTTAATAGAGAAAATGCTGTTTTATTTAATTAGAACAATTGGGCCATTTAAAGGAACACCATTTTCTCTAAAATTAGAGTGGTGTGTAAAAAACCAGAGATTTGACAACTCTGAGACAGTCGAGTGTGACCCACCGCGCCGGCGTGAACGTGTTAGAAAACAGTGGCGATCTCCCTATAAACGGGTTTCTATTCATTTCTCTTTGATTGGGGAATTTTAAGGAAAAATCAGCTGCTCTTAAAAGATACAGTGGCTGTTTTCCTCTTAGATTAAATAAAACCAGTTAAACATTTCAAAATAAGCTAATATAAAATGAATTAAGTAAACAGAGTCTTTATCTCCGGTATTTTTTAACAAAGCGAAAAGAAAGTTCTTTTAAATAAGACATTTTAAGCGGGCTCTCATGTCAAGCACACAAGTCGTATGTTTGTTGTTCAATAAATAAATAAATAAAAGACATTTTAAATGTATCGTTTTTAATCTGACGTAATTTTCCCCAAACTTTTCTTTCTCTTTTTAATATTCACGTGAAAATACTTTTGTTAGAAATGAAATATTATTTGCGCTGTCCCAACAAAAATAGTTGAAAAGATCAAATAAATGTATCGCGCTATTTTTAGATTTAAACTGTTTTGCAGTATTCTTTTTTGTTTATTTTACGTAATAAGTGTAATGGGACGTAAATGTGATGTAATTTCTCCTATTTAAGACTTCTAACGCATGTTAATGAGTTTATTATTTTACAATATACTTTCTCTGATAAAATTCATGTGTAAATATAGTTTTTATGAAGTAAGTTCCTGCTTGTTATAAGTAATTATTTAATTCTAATTTGAAAGTTTTTTTTCTGTTTGTAATAGTCACGTGTAAAAAAATTTTTAATTTGAAGCAAACATTATTGTTTGCGCTGTTTATACAGTTGGCAGCCGGTTAAATTAGTACAATTTTCTAAAATAAGTAAAAAATTACCTCTCGAAATGCTGAAAATTTGAATTTAAAATAGAAATAAAAGCTCAAAAAATGAGTCAAATTTAAAAAATAAATGCATTCTGCACACCGAGAAATTATAACGAATAAAATTATCTAAAAATGATTAAATTCCGATGTCTAGTTTTTGCTCCTATAAAACTTTTTTAATGGAACGACTTTGTCCAACTTTAGCATTAAATATCTCTTAAAATAATTCTTCGATTTGAAAACTGTCTGCATCAGCGTGTTTATCAAACATTTCTCTATAATACCGCCGATTTTCATATTTTTGTATGCAATATTTTTCTTAATATTAACGGAGAAAGACCTCCGGTCACAAAAAATTCAAAACCGGTGGCGGCGGTGACAACGTAAATTACTTTTTTTTAGAATAGAGAGACTCACAAAAATACGCTTTGATCAATTAATAGTTTCACATTAATTAAATTATGGTTATATGTTGATAAATCAATTTACAAATCCTAAAATGATAGCGTATGTATTTTTTACTAAAAGAAAAAATTGATTTCCAGGTCATTCAGCAGTTGTGGCAATCTTAGTGTAAAGCCCATCCACCACGACAAGGTGTTGCCACATCGGATGGGATCGGTTTTTAATTGTCCTGAGGCCAAAAACCGTAGAAAAAGCAACACAGAAATCGGTTTTTAATTGTCCTGCCGCCAAAAACCGTAGAAAAAGCAGCACATAAATCGGTTTTTAATTGTCCTGCCAAAAACCGTAGAAAAAGCAGCACATAAATCGGTTTTTTATTGTCCTGCCAAAAACCGTAGAAAAAGCAGCACATAAATCGGTTTTTAATTGTCCTGCCAAAAACCGTAGAAAAAGCAGCACATAAATCGGTTTTTAATTGTCCTGCCAAAAACCGTAGAAAAAGCAGCAATGAAATCGGTTTTTAATTGTTCTGCAGCCAAAAACCGTAGAAAAAGCACCAGTAAAATCGGTTTTTAATTGTCCTGCAGCCAAAAACCGTAGAAAAAGCACCAGTAAAATCGGTTTTTAATTGTCCTGCAGCCAAAAACCGCAGAAAAAGCAACAAAGAAAGAAAAGTGCATCTGCCAAAACCATTGTCAGATACCCCCCCCCCTTTTTTTTTATCTTACACATGCCAGATTATGTCTTTTAGTTACACCACTGTCTTGCAATATATTTTTCCTATAAAGTTGAGTCCCATAAAGTTTATTTGCCTGCTGCTAGTATTCTTTAAAGATAACATGGACCCTCCGACGATGATGATGATTTAAATATTTTTGGTCTCTGAATAGATTGCATAAGAAAAGAAAGATTATATGAGGAAATTGTTTTTATAGAAATGCATGAAGGATGATAAAAAATACGCACATTAAAAAAACAGTTAATACTTTCGCGTTTTTATTATTTATTTAGCGGTAAGATGTTGATGGAGTTCTGAAGGCTGTAAAAAAATATGTTTCTGTGAAGATCTATGAATTATTCTTGAGATACTATTGTAATCTATTGAACTGTGGGGGAAATTCAGAATAATAAGCCAAAATAACATTTTTTAAAGCATAAATTAACATAATTTTTAAGTATAGTAAGCCAAAGATGATGATTATATGGTTTATTCACATGAAGCAGAACACTAATAATAATAATTTAGATATTTGCAGAATAATGGATACCTTAAAAACTAACTTAAAACTAAACATAGAATATAAGTAGATAAATTAAACTTATACTTATTTTTATGCTGTTAGGAAAAAAAAAAAGACTCATTGGTTCCAAAAAAAAAAAAAAAAAAACAGTAAACAGGGGGTAGAGTTTATATCTGATTCGTAAATAATTTTAAAGAGATGTAATAATTTAAACGAAAAGGCCTAAAAACAGTCATTAGAGACGAAAAAGTTCGAAAAACAAAATGCTTGTGCAGCTTCTCGAATGGCTATTGACCGTCGTTGCTATTATTCTATGTAGTATTTACGAAATTCAGAATACACTGTTGACCCCGTATTTACGAAATTCAGAATACACTGTTGACCCCATTTCAATGTTTCCCCTTTAAAATATGTTTTTTTAAAGTGATCAAGTACCTTCAAATCCACCCAAAAAGTTCATTCTTTTTCTTTTTACATTCATTCATATTAAAATGTTGTTAATTTGTGTTATTTTAAGCAAAATCGACTACAAAATTTGGTATTAAAACAAAAGTTGTGAAAAAAAAAGAACTTCACCTATCTTTTTTTTTAGGCATAAGGGAGGTTTAGATTTTCTAGGTCATTTTATTAATAAGGGATATTTGGTGGCTCAATTTTTCTACAATGGCTATCCAGATTTTCACTAAACTTTGACATTTTGCATAACTATGTACACTAAATATCTCAAATGTTCACTAAATATCCTAAAATTTTTATTAAGCAGTTAATTCTTATAAAAGTATCCTTTTTTATGTTTTAAAAATATTTCCGAATTCCAAAATTACAATAAAATACTTATATTATTGAAAAATATAAGTTTTGTTTCAATTGCAGTTCATTTTAGGTCTTATAATTCTAGATTAAAAAAAAAAGAGAAGCTTATAGGATTAAATTATGTGAATGCTATCCTCCGCACGTTGCATCATTTTTTTTTAAACATAAAAAAAAATGTGTTTGATTTCAAAATTAAAAATTTAAAGAATAGGGGTGTTTAAATATTCCTATAAAGTTATTTCTTAAGTTTAGCAATTTTAAAGAATAAATGCTTCAAAATTTTTAACATTTTGAAAGTGCCTGACCCTTGGAGTCCCACTATATTGATTTTAACGGATTTATCCTCACAGTGTCATATATATGAGGGGCTCACAACCGTAGTAGACCAAGTCTATTTTGAAAAAAAAAAAAAAAAATGAGATAATCTATTTAGAAGGTGCATAAAATCTGTTTTATTCACTCACACAGTAAACCATGTCTGTAAACAGATGACATGTATGATAAAGTATGTGAAAACAGACTTGGTTCGTTGTGGGGTTGGACAAAACAGATTTTATGCCCTTTCTAAATGGAATATCTCATTTTTTTCCCAAAATGGACTTGGTCTACTGCGGTTGTGAGCTTCTCATATATAAAATGCCCTTCAAACAAAAATATCATCATGCTGACAGAGTACTTCAGGTATATCGTTGCTATCTCTTTTACTAAAGTATGAAAAATAATTCATGAGTTCTGTAGTTGGCTAATTACTTCGTATATAATCAATCAAATGCTATTATTGTGAGACATGAATATTAGAAATTTGATATTTTTCGGTTATCAGGACGTCATTTGTCACCAAATATGGACTCTAAATATTAATGGATACAGGAACGGTAAGCTAATGATGTACGAGGAGGTATCAATAAGTTTTTGTCCTCAAATAGAAATAATTGAGTAAAATTTATGAAATTGCTACCTTGTATTAGTCCTCTTCTATATAGTTATCGTCACAGTAACATATTTCTGCAAACGGTATTTTAAAAGGAGGGGGGAGGGGAGGATATATTCCAGGAGGCGCGATAGTAGACAAAAAGGGGGGCATTTTTCTAACTTTTGCCGACCCCCACATGTGACATATTGTTGGAAAGGCCTGTGACCACTTATTCAGGATATGCACCTCCGAGCTCATCCCCCCAAATATGCCTTCCGGGGCATGAATGGTGTCCGTAAAATTTAGAAAGTGCCCTTTCCCCCACCCCGGAGGGCAAATTGGGGAGGGACTCAGGATGTGCATAACATGAATAAGTGGTCACAGGCCTTTCCAACACTATGTCACATGTGGAGGTCGGTAAAAGTTAAAAAAATGCGCCCCTTTGTGTCTAGTATCGCGCCTCCTGGAATACATTCTTCCCTCTCTTTTTGAAATAACGTTTGCAGAAATGTGTTACTGTGCACGGTGACTATATAGGAAAGGACTATTACAATGTAGCAATTTCATAAATTTTACTCAATTATTTCTATGTGAGGGCAAAAACTTATTGATACCCCTCGTATATAGTTGCACGAAACATTCATTTTTTACTAAACATAAATTGTTCATAAATAGGTATGTATGGTAAATATGATACGACACTTCCTATTTAAATACTCACAATATAATGGTTTGGGAGGCAGCGTCACATAATTACAACGAATTTTACGTTGGCGGTTGTATAATAATAGAGTAGTTGGTACAGATAAATGAACTGGTAGTCCGCTGTCGCACCAGTTGGTGGCGTTGCCATAGCAACATAGCACAACCTCCTCTAATGTAAAATGAATGGGAATCCGATTACTGATGACTGTCTTCGAGTCAGTGTAACATCAGTAATCGGGTTGCTATTCATTTTACATTGTAGCGGGCTGTTGCCATAGCAACATCACCTGCTGGTAGGACAGCTGAGTGGCAGTTCATTTATCAGTAACATGTAATCTACAATGTATATCAAAATTATCAACGTTCAAATCGGTTTCAAAAATAGGATGCTGACTGTAGGTATGTAAGCGTTTCATCTTTTTTTTTTCCTCCAAGGTTTTATGTATCTTGTGCATTTTACATATTTTGGAATTGTGCTATTTTAGCCGGATTAAAAGGATCAACTTTTTAATTTGTTTGGATTATGATTTGATGCCTATTTTATTGCCAAAAAACGTTTATTAAACTATAATAGATTGTATAGGGTATAAAATAAAACATGATGTATGAATGACGTCCTTACATGGCAATTCGTCATTAAAATTAATAAAATTAAATTGATTACTACACTTTGCGACACGTAACAAGCAGTTTGCTACATGGGTGCTCAATTGCGACTGGAGTACCAATTACCGAAAAATAACTTCTGTTTCTCAAGAAGTTTTGAAATTAAGATTAAAATTTGGGGAATTTCTAATTTCATTTTCTTATAATCGACCCATTTAAATTAAACTGTCTAAAACAGTATTTAATTAAATGGATGTTTATTCACATTGCTAACAAGGCGTAAAACCTACTGAGTGAAAAAATATCCAGGCCAGGGCTCGAACCTGGATCTTTGGTTCAGTGAACCAACGTTCTTCCACCTGAGCCCACCTGGAACGACACATCTAGCCTGCCACCCTTCGCTCTTAAATGTTGTAGACGGGGACCCGGCAGCCCAGACAATCACCTCATCGAGTTCACGAATGAAATTCTAGGATGAGTTAAATCTGGATTCACATATTAAAACGCAATCGGTCTGCCAAGTCCTATCTTGGTGGAAAACACCTAAAAACTTGATTTTAACATGCTGACTCGTAGGTTTACTATTGTGTTTTCCTGCACCCAAAGGTATGAAACGTGGGAGACTGGGAGCAGGAAAACACAATGGTAAACCTCCGAGTCAACCGCTAAAATTGGGTTTGCAGGTGTTTTCCACCAAGATAGGACTTGGCAGACCGATTGCGTTTTAATATGTGAATCCAGATTTAACTCATCCTAGAATTTCATTCGTGAACTCGATGATTTGATTGTCTGGGCTGCCGGCTCCAGGTCTAGAGGTATAGCTGCAACAGCAGCACAAGATAGGATAACTTCATGAACGACAATCCTGCGGCAAAGATGAGTCCAAATTAATCCAGCATCTATAATATGTATACAGGGTGTTTCTAAAAGAATATTGGGGTTTTAACGCTTGGCAGTACTTATTACATAAAACTTAAAATTATAATTAATACATAAAATGAAAGAGCAACTCAAACAGTTTTACCTACAAGCTTATAAGCGTTCAATGTGAGCACCTTTCGCCACACGGCAAGCATCAAGTTGATAGCTCAATTCTTCCCAAACATTGATGAGTGTTTGTGGGGTCATTGTTGCAACACCTACAATGGTCAACTGGTAGTGGAGGCACATACACACGATCCTTTATGAACACCCACAGGTAGAAATCACATGGCGTTAGATCGAGTGAGCGTCTGAACAGAACGTCTTTGCTAATCAACGTTTGGGAAGAACTGAGCTATCGACTTGATGTGAGCCGTGTGACGAAAAGCGCTCACGTTGAACACTTGTAAGCTTGTAGGTAAAACTGTTTGAGTTGCTCTTTCATTTTATGTATTAATTATAATTTTAAGTTTTATGTAATAAATACAGTAAAACCTCCCTAAAGCGACCACGTTCCGTTCCAATAAAAATGGGTCGCTCCGAGAGGTGGTCTCTTAATAGAGGTCATGTTAAATCTAGATTTTAATTGTTGAAAATTTAAGTAACCAAACAAAAGTTAATTACATAAGTTAATTACTTCAGAGTTTAAAAAATGAATACATTGACGTTTGCTTTGATTTTACGGTTTTATCTTTTAAAACTTTTATTTCTCAGTCCTTACGAAGTTCAGTAAATAAATTCAATTTGTTTTGGACGGGAACAAATAATGACGATTTCATTAATTTGTCTATTTCTTTGAGAGTTTCCCAACAGGATACGGCAGGTCAGTTTATTGACCCTCATTCTTAATTTGTCATCAGAGTTAAATTCATTTCCTAAAAAGGCGCAAAAGGGTTTAAGCACTTAAAAGTTACCGGAATAAAAAAAATTCTAAACTTAGTTTAGAAGTTTGATGAATAATGCTCTCTCCGGAATTATTTTACTAGTAAAACCTTCTTCAAGCGACCAGGAAAAAACGGAATATTCTTCAAAACATTGGTCTCTCATTGAGGGAGTTCTTCTGGGATGGTCTCTGAATGGAGGTAATATTAATATTGAGCCTATGGGAATAAATTTCGTTCCATGAGAAAAATGGTCGTTCTGGGAGGTGGTCGCACAGGGAGGTTTCACTGTAGTACCAAGCGTTAAAACCCGATATTCTTTTAGAAACATCCTGTATGATAATATTTAACGATGACTTACGCCCGAGAAATCTATATTCAATTACATGAATTTTTATTCACATTGCTAACAAGGCGTAAAACCAACTGAGTGAAAAATATCCAGGCGAGGGTTCGAATCTGGGTCTTTGGTTCAACGCACCAAAAGATGGAAGAGTTTTGATGTGCTGAACCAAAGACCCAGGTTCGAACCCTGGCCTGGATGCTTTTTCACTCAGTTGGTTTTACGCCTTGTTAGCAATGTGAATAAAAATTCATGTAATGGAATGTAGATTTCTCGGGCGTAAGCCATCGTTAAAACTTATTATATGTCTAAAGTTGTATTTTTATTTATTTATTTTAAGAGCCTACACTAGTCACTCAAAAAGACCCGGATGATAATGTTAATCTTATGGGGAAGTTATTTTCAAATATCTCGCTTGAATTTTGATATTTTCGAATGATTTTTTTTTGCATAGGATAGCTGAGGACGATCTACAACCGGGCTAATTTTTACTTTTTTGATTTTGGTTTTATATTTTTTTTATTACTTTTACTTTCGGAACCGGTTCTGAAATTGGACCTATCTTAATATAAAAAAAGTCCACTATTTTATGCTTTGACAACACCTCTAACAGTAACATAAAATTAACGTAACAGGCTTTTTGTTTTATTTTTCTTAGAGCTTTGTTTTAGTAACACATCTACATAAGTTTGAATTCATAAAATTGCCTGGGAAAATAACGAATTTTAAAAGCATACAAAATACGGTCACGTCTATTCTATATTGGTGCAATGCAGGAATGTACGACTAGTAGAAATACCTTGAATACTATGAAGGGTACTTTCTTTTGATACGGGGCCTTGGCACTTTAAAAGTAAATTTGCGCAATGCGGACTTTAAAACGATGCGATATGTTGCCGATTGATAAAACGCTACAAAAATAAAATTGATGAAATATTGCGATTGCAAATGTGGGTATTAAAGAAATTTCTTCGAACTTTATATTTTACTTTAGTGGCTTCTTCTTGTCTATATTAGATAATTTTTTTCTGAATCTATATATTAAATAAATTAGGTAAATATTGAAAAAATTCCTCGTGCGCATAAAACAGTAAATATAGGTTGTCAAAATTTCTCTCGGTATATTTTTGTTAGCCGGTCGCAAATCTCGCCAACAGTGTTTTTTTTTTTCTCCCAGGCAGCAGCCATTATTTTTTGCGTGTGCTAAATTAAAAAAGTGTTTTAATGTTGAAATACAATGGTTTGATATATGATATCTTTTCTTCTTTTTTTAATGAAATAGTTAAGGCATGTATTTTAAATGTATTGAGCATATGAATTTTTATTTATGTATCATAAATGAAATGTGTTGATGAAATAAATAAATATGAGTAATAAATGAAATAAATGCAATACTAGAGATGGCGGTGGAAATAATGTTAAGTGATTTAATACCCGCGCCTGGCTAACATAAAAACATCTTTCTCTCTTAAGCCAAGGCCATTTTATTAATCTCACCAAGTACCATTATTTTTAATCGATAGTTATAATTAAATTAGAGATACAAAATCATACTTAAAGATCTTAGAGTTTTTATTACATAATAATTCGTTTAATGAATTGAACAGATTGCTAAAACATTACGAATTGGTTGAAAATGAGAGCTATTATTGCCGTATAAAAGCTATGCCAAAAATACAATCGTTTGAACAAGTACCGAAGAATATTTACTGTTTAAAATTTTTTCTATATGTTAAACCTTTTTCTTTATTTTATTTTCCTTTTTGAAAGTTAAATATGTGACTCAATTTGAAATATTTCGAAAATATTTTACTTTTATAGCACTAAGAATTCAATATTAATATATAAACTGAATCTACCCCCTGTTTACTGAAAATAAAATCTGCACTACTTGATTATCCCGTCGACCAATTTCGCCAAATTAAAAAAAATCGCCCAAATTATACAAATTGACATAATTTTTATTTTAAATAATGAAAGAACATCAAAATTAGTAAAACATTAATAAAAATAGAAATAAAACGTCGAATTAAAAATCACTTGGTGAAGCACATGTTTAATGTCAAGTGAATGTGACATTTACGATCATCCGTTATTGGCATTCAATCTTACAGTTTGGCAATAGTTTTTTTGGTCGACGGCATAATCAAGTAGCACCAAATAATCTAATCGTACCTTTTTTTCTTCTTCACTTTACAAGGGTAACAGCAGAAAAGTGCACTCATTCGCTTGCGGAAAGTGCCCTTCTTCTTTTCCTCGATTGCTTCTTCCACAGGATAGCTGGATGGAGTCTGTAAAGGCAAAGGTGTTAGTGCACGTACCTCCTCTGCTGGTTCTCCGTTATCACTGCTAGCCTCCTGCAAAGGCAAAGGTGTTAATACACTTACTTCAGGAACAGATGACTCCACTGTTTCCAGTTCGACTACCTCCAATGCTGATGCTGGCACGACACGCTGGAAAATTTCCTGGTCGATCCAGAATCCCTCGGCGTCTTCCTGCGTTTCTTCTTCCCAGCAGTCCTGGAATCTTGGATTAACAGGAACGAACTGAAAGAAACAATCAGAGATATCATTAGTAGCCATACTTACATCTGAATCTTCATCAGTTTCACCACTTTCACTTCCGTCATCTTCAATGCTGTCTTCAGCCAACAGAAAAGAAACTAGAAAAGAAAAAAAGTTAGCAAAACAGAATAGCATAAAATAATACACAAAGTAAAAAAAATCGATTACTTCCATTATGATTGTAAGATCTGAAAGCAAAACCACTTATAAATTGCAGCAAAATATCCAAGAATTATAGCAGAGATTAACAATTGATTTCACAAATATAGCTTAGATAAATGATTGTTGCCAGATAAATTTTAAATTTTTGACAAATGTCTGTTGCCAGATAAAAAAAGGCTTTCAATAATAATAATTGCGTGCAACAATGACATAATGTTACTTGAAGCGAAACAAACGAAAGGAATCCTGCACGTGAAACTGTAAACAAGTAAACAAATATAAAGCAGGTAATTTTCCGTACAAAAGATACAAATAAAGTTTGAATTTTAATGAATGCGGTAATAAAATAACAGTTTTAAATTGAGATGTGGAGAATTTGATTTAATTTTCTCTCTATAACATAATATTGAATTTGCCTTATCACAATCCACCCATCAGTACAATGCTTCTGTCAGTGAAAATGACGCCATTTTTACTCATTAACAAAACAACTGATGACAATTTATTTCCATTCATATAACTCAAATATTTTAAAACAATTGCGTTAAACGATGACCGAATCTGTTAATGGTAGAATGATTCCGATGATAAAAAAGGCATCATTTTCAAAAGTAAACAACATTTTCATCCATGAAAATAAATACCACAACTATGTCAATAGGATGTCATATTGAGTTCAATAACGTTTATTTCTGTGTGTATCCAAGCAGCCTACTATTTATTTCAACGAGTTAATGCTCGTTGATTTATTTAAAGATGTTCGGTATACATGGAGTAAAACGCTTTTGAAAATTACTTCTTTTCCATATAATCGTAATGAGAACAATTTAAACATTTTAAAACGATTGCCGTAAATGATTCAGTAATCCCGATGATGAAAATAAAAATGCGTTAAACGAACACATTTAAACAATATATAGTAGTTCAATCAAGTTTAAAATAATCGATTTTATTCAAGAAATGCAAACATTTCTTCTCAAATTTAATTCAAAATATAATATTCACATTTTACATCTAACAATCAAATAATGTCTTATTAAAAATATCTCTACTATGTAATAATTTTTACCCTCTATTATTCTATAAGTGTTAAAAAAAACCAATCATTATTTCATAACGGCGAAATATCCCTGTAACTAAGTTTAAATTTCTGAGCTTTCTGCACAAGAAATTTTACAAGGCTTACCAATCTCCCACCTGAAGAAAACCCGTGTCTTCATTTTAAATTCCATCACTACCAAGTGCTCCCTGGTCGAGTGGTTACAATGGTCTCGTGATGCGCCTCCCAAGTTCAAAACCAAGTGAATCCACGGAAGAAAGAAAGATGTACTCTTAAAAAACTCCTTTTTCTAGGTTACGGAAATTTTCTGTCCTAGAGCTGAGAGAAAGGAACGGAAATTTCTTCAATTCTCGGTTATATACCGGTAGCAGTGCTGCCAGGAATGTTTCCGTGAATTGAAGAAAGAATTTCTGAACGTGTAGGTTCAAACAGAAAAATGAAAGGCTCTCAATTAGACCAGGAGCCTGAAGCACAGACCATCACTTCATCGTGTTCACGGCTGAAATTCCAGAATTAGTTAAAACTCGCTTCGCATATTACAACGCAATCGGTCTGCCAAGTGCTAGCTTGGTAAAAAACACCTGGAAACCCGATTTTAGCGCTTGCCTCGTAGGTTTACCATTGTGTTTTCCTGCGTCCAAAGGGGCTGGCAGCAGGAAAACACAATGGTAAACCTACGAGTCAACTGCTAAAAGCGGCTTTTCAGGTGTTTTCCACCAAGATAGGACTTGGCAGACCGATTGTGTTTTAATATGTGAATCGAGTTTTAACTAATTCTAGAATTTCAGCCGTAAACTCGATGAGGTGATTGGTTGTAATGCCGTCTTCCAGTCTATATAGGAGGCTCCTTTGAAAGTGACCACACGATGAAGTACTATAAAATGTAATTTGTACATAAAATTAAAACCTATTATTGTGTTAACCTTTATCTGAAGTTTAAAAAAGAATGAATCTATTTTGTTTTTCCTTCATCATCTTACCTAGTATGTACGACCTTTCGTTCAACAAAAATGAATTCCGATTCGCAAGACACTTATGTTATAGCGCCTTAAAAGGTCTAGTCACTTTAGATCCCTGTTTGTTAACCTAAATGGCCAGTCCCCTAAAATATAAATTTCAGCGAAAGGGTTGTAGTGTTGTATTAACTCAAGAGGTTAAGGTAAAAATTATATTTAAGCAATTGCTTTTTTTTAAACAATATATTTATTGTTAAATTATAAAACAAAAATTTTAGAATCTTCTACGCATGCCCAGTTAAAAATTATTTCATACAAATGCCCATATCTCATCAAATATTTAATATATACATGTTTTAATTGCGGAATACTGTTGCTACTGTTCTTTGTCAGGTTTTCGGAAAGTTGTGTTAAATTTGGTTGAAAACTTTGTATGCTATAAACAGAAAACTTTTTTAATTTTTCACAGACACAATAACATCTTCACGAATATGAGTGCTATGCTTATACAAATGTACACAAACGTTGAACAGTACCCAAATAGTCAATTAACGTTGTGACAAACTATTTTCAGTATTTTCTGTTAAGTAGATCTAACAAAAACATAGCTGTGAAAAAAGGGAGCCAAGTTCTGTAAAGACAATGGCAAGAAAAGAAGTGATATCTAAGTGGGTGCCAAGTTCAAATAAAATCCACTTAAACTTACCTACTGAAGTATTATAGCATTTTTTAAATTGTTTAGAAATAAAAATTATTGATAGCATATTAATAATAAATCTAGAACTTGGCAAGTTTTTACCTGCGAGTCATTTATTTTTATTAATGACATTATATCAAAACTTGTTATTTCATGTTTGGAAGCCTTCATTTGAGAGAGTTCGTTCCCCTTTAAGGTTGGTGGGATAAAATATATCCCATTTAATTTTAACTGCAAAATGCCTCATTGACACTAGAATTCAGGACTAAAAAGATTAATTTCATTAAATACGTGAAAAGAAGCTTTTACCCATTTTGAAATAAATTTGTTTTTGAATTCTGGTGTGATTCAATCATTTCAGCATGTCACGAATAAAAGCCCTTTGCCCCTGAAGGGTTAAAGGGGTGCAGTCTCTAGAGGGATGACCAAGAACAAGCGTAAGGGTGTCTGTCTCTGTCTCAGGCCTTTTAGTCTGTTTGCATTGAGGTTTCCGAAGAGTGCGTGCTAGAGTGATAACCAAACACGAGCGGGAGGTATTTGTGTATTTATTGGTTTATCAAATCTTTAACATGAGTCATTTGTTTATAATAATAACTATATTAATTTTTTATGACATTGTTGTTAATATTAACATCATTTTATTAAGACATGAAATTGATAGGCATAACATTTATCAAAAACTTGCCAAGTTCTAGATATATTATTAATATGCTATCAATAATTTTTATTTCTAAACAATTTAAAAAATGCTGTAATACATCAGTAGGTAAGTTTAAGTGAATTTTATTTGAACTTGGCATCCACTTAGATATCACTTCTTTTCTTGCCATTGTCTTTACAGAACTTGGCTCCCTTTTTTCACTGCTATGTTTTTGTTAGATATCATTACTTTTTGTAAAGTTACAATGTATTTAGACACTTTGCTTAATGCTTTTTAATGCGTTTACATGTGACTATTTTATTCACCAAGCAACATTCTATTTTAATTTTAATTTCCGACAACAAACTATTTGGCTGTCAATTTGCGGGAAAAATCTATATTTTAATACTGCTACATTGAATGCACGTTTTAAAACGAAATGTATTGATTCGAAATTTTTATTGTTTCTGAAACAATAATTCCTATTAAATTCCTATATTAAATTTTCCTATTAAATTTTCCAATTAAATATCCTATAGCTGGGCCTGCTTTTTTGTACTGAAAGTGAAAAATATAGTCATGTGCTTATGTGTACTATGTATCATTCATCCATGGGTACCGGAAAAGAGGCAGTGCAGAGGAATGGCATTGCACCTTCCTGGATTTTCAAATTTAATTAACTAAATATCCTTTTCTCTGATGATTTTGAACATAAAAAGTGGGTAAGTGTGATCACAGATCGCACAGAGGGTTTCGTTTAATATTCCTTTCAAAACACTTTATCCTTTTCAAAAATCTGTTAGTTCCACATTTCGCAACCAGGGGCGCACTCTATTCTAAACAAACCTCTATCCAAACGAAACTCTGTTTTACATACTATCCGTAAATATATTAGTTGACGATATTGAGCCCATAGCACCCGAGATAAGTAGGCGCCCCTGGCGGTAAGAAGTGGAACTAAAATATGTAAGGCTATGGTGCATAATATGAAAGAATGGTCAAAGGGGTGTCGGCAAAAGTTGGAAAAGTGCTCCCCGGGTGAAAAAGGCGGAGGTTAGAAAAATTGCTTAAACTACACAAGTTAGAGCCCGGAGGAGTAAATAATGTAAGACTTTTTGAAATTTTTATGATTTGTCGTGTGGTCTGTGGTATTCAGCTATATGTATGCAAAAAGTCACGTCTCCAACTTAATTAGGGTCTCCCTTAGAAAGAATTGCTTAAAATACATATGTGGTAGCTCAAAGGGTTAAGCGTAAGACTTTTTCAAGATTTTATGATTTGTCGCCTGGCCTGCGGTGCTTTGCTATAAGTATGCAAAATTTCAAATCTGCAATTTAATAAGGGGCTCAGTTAGAAAGAATTGCTTAAAATACGCATGTGGAAGCCCAAAGGGTTAAATGTACGACTTTTTCAAAATTTTATGATTTGTCATTTGATGTGAGGTGTTCAGCTATAAGTATGCAAAATTTCAAGTCTCCAACATGTATAGTTTCTAATAAAGGGCTCCGTGACGGACAGAATATCTCAATTTGTTGATTTTCTGTAAGCAAGTAAACCCAGATAAACCCCCAGTAAGTAGATAGATTTACAATGGAACTGTATGGGAATTTGGCGAAATATTAGAAATATCGCCAAGGTGGCGTCACTTTTGGCGACTAATTTTGGTCGCCAAATTTGGCGATATATCGCCATGTTGGCGACAAACTTGGAGGTATTTGGCGACAGAGCAGCGTCCCCTCCGACGGCAAATTAAAATTTCGCCTAATAGACGTAATGTTAAAGTAAAAATGGGCACCCCCAGGTGGGTAATTCATCGATTTTCACAATTTTTTTATTTTTTTCCTTAGTTTTATAGTGTAAACTAACTTCGCACCAAATTTGAAGTCTGTAGCTGCAGTAGATATACGAGATCTTTTTGATGAGTGAATCAGTCAGTCAGTGGTAAAATTATCGATTATCAGACATTTTCAAATGTCATTATCTCGGAAACTAATTATGCGTTATTTATAAAATTTTGGATTTTAGGTAATTAGGGTGGCCTTACTACACATTTCGTATAAGAAGTACGTAGGTGTCATAGATTTTCAGTAGTAGAGCATTGAAATTTGACGAAAACAGCTCGAAATGGTTCGTGTAAATAACACACGGCTATGTCAGGCGAACTTGGCTGACACACTGCCGTGTGTCTAGATAATCGCAAATATTATTTTATTATTAAATTTATTCTTAGCCCCCTAAATGTCCTTCCGACTAAATCTTCACCGAGAAATATGAAATCAAACATGTTCTTTACATCCCAGACGTTCAAGAACAATTCGCGAATAATTTTGGTAGATATTCGAAAAACCGTGTACAATCGAAAGCATCCAGTCCCTGTTCCTTAACTTTTGGATGCCATTGTATTACGCCTATCCTTCACCCCCCCCCCCCTCTCTCTCTCTCTCTCTCTATATATATATATATATATATATGGCGACAGGATATGGACTCTGTACCGCAAAGCTTAGCAAATTCTTTAATGAGGCTCCGGATGATCAACCTCAACTGCCAAACAATAAGAAAAGCGGCCTACAATAAAATTCGTGAGAATGAGAGAGACGACATTTGATTGCGCCTGTGAGTAGACGTGCTACTGCCGACGTCGTGTTCGACGGGAAACCAGGTCAGGCGGACCTGGGGTAAGCGGAATGTCTCTGGTCAGCTAAATCGGGCCTTAGTAGTGTTTTATAGGCAGACGGCCTATTTTCATATTTCATATTTAACTTAAATGTAAATAATCCGTGTTGTATATATATTCATCCACATATCCAAGAATATTAAAGTTTGTCAAGATTTCCCTAAAAATCTGCCTGGACTATTATTACTCTAGACAACCGACCCAAAGTAGTATATGTATACTGCATATATATATTTCAGTGCAAGTATCCACATTATGAATAAGGGTATGATGGTCAAAATTCGAAATTTTCAGTTCAAATATAGAATAAAAAGTGTGCTAAAGAAAAAGAAGTCATGGGTATCCATTCCGTGTTTTTGAAAACAATTACTTGCTTTAATTTAAATGCGTCGAGCGTAATAGGTTCCGTAGAGAGTGGGTAGCTAAGCCCATCGTGAACAAGTCCAATCTTCCATAAGAACTATTTAAGACATGATTAAATACGCCTTCGTTCGACGACGCCCCGGTAATTTCAAGCAGTGGCGTACCCAAGGGGGTGCTGATGGGGCTACAGCCCCCCCGAAATTTTCGAAAGTGATATAGAAAGGTGCTGATTTTTCGCCTTTCTTTTATGGAAATTTTTTAAATTTTTTTCCATTATACAGCGGACAAACCATTCTCATTAGTCCCATATTAGTCCACATTGACAACAAAGAAGAGAAAGGGGGGCTGACGGGGTTATAGCCCCATCCCCCCCTACTCCTCCCGAAATAGTCAAAAAATTAAATGAAAAAGTGTTTTTTTCTTACTTTTTAAAGATAAATCTGTAATTTTTTCTTCTGCCATACAGCAAAATAACCATTCTCGTTAACACCATATTAGTCCAGGTTATATTAGTTAGGGGGCTGATGGAATTTCAGCCCCCTCCTCTCGAAATGGTCGAAAATGAAATGAAAAAATAGTGCTGAATTTTTTCTGTCTGTTTAAGATAAATTTGCATTTTTCCCCTATCGTTCAACAGACTATGCACTTCCTTCGCTTTAGTTCCATATTAGTCCATATTGACACCAAAGAAGAGAAAGGGGTTGATGGGGTTACAGCCCCCCCCCCAACCAGAAATCGCGAAAAATTAAATAAAAAAGTGTTTTTTCTTTACTTATTAAAGATAAATCTGTAATTTTTTCTTCTATCATACAGTAAAATAGCCATTCTCGTTAACATCATATTAGTCCACATTGACATCACAGCATACCTTAAGATGGGGAGGGGGCTGATGGAATTACAACTTCCTCCTCTGGAAATAGTCAAAAATGAAATGAAAAAGTAGAGCTGATTTTTTTCTGTCTATTTGAGATAAATTTGCATTTTCTCCCCTATCATTTAACAGACTAGCCGCTCCCTTCGCTGTAGTTCCATATTAGTGTACAGTGACATCACATTATACCCGAAAAGATAGAAGGGGGTTAATGGAGTTACAGCCCTCTCCCAAAAATTCGAACATGAAATGAAGAAATTCTGATATTTTCCTTTTTGTTTGAGATAAATTTGTATTTTTCCTCTATCATTCAACAGACTAGCCGCTCTCTTCTCTTTAGTTCCATACTAGTGCACAGTGATACCACATTATACCCAAAGAGGTGAAAGGGGTTAATGGGGTGTCCCTTTCCTAAATAGTTGAAAATGAAATGAAAAAAAAAAAGGCTGTTTTTTTTCTTCTTGTTTGAGATAAATTTGTAATTTTTCTTCTGCCATACAGCGAAATAGCCATTCTCGTTAACACCATATTAGTCCACATTGACATCACAGCATACCCAAAGATGGGGAGGGGGCTGATGGAATTACAGCCCCCTCCTCCCGAAATAATCGAAAACGAAATAAAAAAATATTGCTTTTTTTCTTTCTGTTTGAGATAAATTTGTATTTTTTTTCTCCTATTATTCAACAGACTAGCCACTCTCTTCTCTTTAGTTCCATATTAGTGCACAGTGACACCACATTATACCGAAAGAAGTAGAAAGGGGGTGATGGGTTACAGCCCCTTCCCAAAATAGTCGAAAATGAAATGAAAAAAGGGCTGATATTTTTCTTTTTGTTCGAGATGAATTTGTAATGCACTTGTTTTCTGCAATACAACGAACTACACGTTCTGGCTAGTCTCATATCAACGCACAGTTACACCACAGTATACCCAATGAGGGGAAGGGGCTGATGGGGTTACTTACTCTTCCGAAATAATCAAATATGAAATGAAAAAAAAAATTCCAGTTTTCTTTTCTTTCTTTTGAGATTAATTTTTAATTTTTTTCTGCGACGCAGCTATTCTGGTTAGTCCCATATATTAGTGCACAGTGATGCCCCAGCATACACCAAAGGATTCGATGGGGACGGGGTTATGACGTTACAGCTCCATTTCACCTCTGAAGAGATCGCAGTGAAATGAAAAAAGGGCTGATATTCCTTCTTTTTCAGATAAATTTGTTTTATTTTCTGGCATGCCACGAATTTGTTTTTCCTGTTAATCCAATATCCTCCTCAGTCCTGTGACCAAATTTACTTGAGACCACAAAATCTATTTTCAAATGACTGAAATCACTGTTTTATTCGATAAATGAAAACATATATACTGAGTTCAAGAGACCTACAAATAAATTCGACAAATCTAAAAGTAGTTTAATTTAAGGATTTTTTTAATTTTTCCCATAGTCGGCGGCACCAAGATTGTCAATGCGGGGGTATGTTAATGCACAGTAACACCACAGCTAATCTCAAGTCGATTTCGTCTAAATCGGAAATCCGGTGCGGAAGAGTTGACTGTAAAAGTAGCTTATTAACTTTCATTTTTCAGTCGCATCTCCATGCCACACCGAAATATGGGGTTGCGGAGGGTTGAAGGGACTAAACCTCTTTTACCTGCCAAAACGGTCAGATTAAATGGTAAAAAAAGTTTACTTCTTACTTTTTAGATCAATTCAATTATATATATATTTGTCATGCATCGCACTTGTCTTTCTTGTTAGTCCCATATTAGTGCATAATGACACCTTAGCTAATCCCTTCAGAATTTTGGCTAAGTCGGAAGTCAGGCACACTATATATGTGCGGAAGAGCTGACTGTGAATGATATTCATTAACTTTTGTTTTTAACACTCGATTACTTCCTCGTATCTGTAAGATACACAGTGACTTCTTGTTTGACTGCAAAGACATCTTTGATAGTTCGGTAATGTCCCCTCCCCCCCACTTATCTTCCTATTCTGTCTTAACTTTGCAGCCAGTATTTTTCATCTGGAACGGTTTAAAGTCCTTCTTATTACTTGTGCAATGCACAAATAATAAACAAAGTCTTTATTTTATATATGTGTATGAAAATATTTTGTGTATACAAAAAATATTTTGTGTTTGTTACAATATTAATTTATTGTTAAACAAGAACCGTAGCCAGAATTTAGTTTCGGGGATTGGAAGAACAATTTTATAGATTTTAAGTTATAATGACTTTCTTTTAAATGAAAGTATATATTAAAAAAAAAAAAACAGTAACACTTTTCAACAGATTTCGACGTGGGACGGTCTCAGGATCGGACCCGTGCCCTCCCATCTTCCCCCCAGATTTGAGTCTGAGTTTTAAAAAAAAAAAAAAAAATCTGAAATTCTCAGCAAATTTTCTGAAAGGTTACAGCAGAGGGGGAAAGGAGAGGTAATCCCTTCCTGCTGCTAATTATTTTTGTTGTAGTTTGGGTTAACTCTGTTTATATTCAGGTCAATTTCAGGCTGAGTGGGTTCGGGTTAACCAGATTTCTAAAAAGTTCAGCATATTATTTCAGTTTAAAAACTATGCATATAATAATAAACACAGATATTTGTATGTGTTTTTAACGCGATCCTTTGATGAAATACAGGTTTTTATCACGACGCTTTGACGAAATTCGCGTTTTTTTTTTCCGTGATCCTTTGTCAAAATTTGCATTTTTTCCGCGAGTTTTTGACATAATTCGAGTTTTTTTCGTGAACTTTTGCCGAAATTCGCGTTTTTTACGAAACCCTTCGTCGAAATTTGCGTTTTTTTCGCGGCTTTTTTGACGAAATTCGCTTTTTTCTCGTCTTTTTGATGAATTTCGCGGCTCTTTGACGAAATTCGCGTTTTTTATGGAAATGGTCGTGTTTTTTTGTTTTTTCGCTGCTGTTTGACGAAATTCGCTTCTTTCCGCAGTCTTTTGCCGAAAGTCACGTTTCTCTGTGGCCCTTCTTTGTGACCATGCTTTTTTTTTTGCAATCCTTTAACCCATTGAGCGTTTCAACAGATTGTAAAAATGTGTGTTAAAAAGGACTTGAATAGCGAGAAAAAACTTGTTCAAAAAGCAGAAGGGGTTATGTGATTTTGTAGTTCAAAAGTGCTTAGGGATTTTTTTCTTTCCCCTTCTTTCTATCAGTGAATGATTGAGTAGGCTGTCCACGGAGGCGGGATGGGCGTTTAACACTATTTGACTAATAGCTTTCGAAAAAGATGTCTGGTTAATCCGGGACAACATAACAGTTTTCACAATACAGGTCTCTCTTCCTTCTGGTTTGAAATAACAGGGGTCGTATGTGCCCTGACATTTCAAGACCAGAAAATTCTTCCGTACCTGTAAAATCATGTTTTTTGAGAAAATCGCTCCTTATATAAGTCGAAATTTTGCTCGTTTAAGCTAGATTTATTTTTATTTTAAAACACTGGTATTTGTCCTGAAAAATTCTCCGAAGCGTACGACCGTTGATATAATGTTTGAATCTAGTATAATTTGTTTTGTGTGCTATTAAATTTTATCTAAATTTGAAAAGAATTTATATCTTCGTAATAACAAGACGTTTCATTTCCTCTAAATGCATCTTTTTCTGAACAGTTTCTGCTACATAAACTTCGAAATTTAATTAATTTGTAATGATTTAATTATGAAATTAGACTGGAAGTAATCGATTTTATTAATAGATTTAAATTTTATATAACGTACATATATCGCTAAATCTCACTCTACAATAAATCACAATTAAATGTTTAGTACAGCATACCATGGTGCTCGCTTTTAGATACTGTAATTCCTCGTATCTCAATTTCAATTTATGTTAATATTATTTAATTTTTCTTTTATAAATAATAATAATCTGTCGTTATACAAGTTAGTGTAATATCTGCTTTCTTTGCTTTCCTGTGATATAAATCTAAGAGAGCTGATATATTTTACGTTATCCTGATGAATATACCAGTTGAAAATACATTCAAATATTCCAACCCCCCCCCCCTCCAAAAAAAATGCGATTGTTATATAATATTTCAAATGCGCATTCAAAATAAATGGAAAAAATCTTCTTCTAAATGATAATCCCTCTAACTCATTTTTTGCGAGCAATAAAAGAAACAGCTTTTTTATAAAGTACGCTATTTCTTATATTTAAATCATGTTTACAGATGGTAAAGATATAGTACTTAAGTATTACAGAATTAATTAATCAGTAACATTACACGGTACCACTGTATTACAATAAAAACGGTCAATACGAGATCGCTCGGTACGAAAGCAAATTCTGTTTCAGACGGGTTTTACTAGGTGTAATTGTGTAATATTTCGTATTTGAAAATATAAAATTTTCCGTTTAAAGCGGGATTATGTTATACATAGATTCCATTCTTACAAGTTTTATTGTAATTAATTAGTGATCATAGTTTTGCAGCATTAATGAGATATAGATGTAATACTACTTCCACATATGTATAGTATTACTGATTAAATGGGGGTTTTAATTTTAACAATGAAACCCTTTAAGACGGAATGGCAAAGGACAATATAATTATTTTGGATTAGAATTTTTTAAGGAACTTTGGATTTCTTTTTAAGGCAAGATTCTGCTTAATACAGGTATTACTATGTATAAATAGGCAAATGGAGAGTCTGCATAGCAATATACAAAATAAATGTACTTTTGCAAGTTTCATAGTAATAAAATCGCCTTTTTTTCGGGTGCCCTTTTTCTCTTTCCCACCACCTAGGAGAAATAATTACATTTAAAATTTTCGTATAACAGGAATTATTTTCCATACCAAATATATTTTCCTACACAAAATGAGAAAAATACAATCAATTTCAAATGCCTGTGAAGTGTTATCCCCCCCCCCCTCTCACTTTATCTCCCATAAGGAGAGAAAAGTGATTTATACTTTACAATAACAAAATTCGCAACTCCGTGGAACACAAGTTGAATATTCTTAGACTAGATGGAAACTAAGCACTATTTTTATAATTTCGGAATATATTCATGTATTTTTCTTTATATTTAGTACAGTAAGATTCAGTATTATATTTTCTAATTCTTTGGAGAAATTGAAAAAGAATATCTGTCAAAAGAAGCAAGAGCTAAAAATGATGCGTGTAGCATAAATTAACATTTTCCAATACATTCAGAAAATTGAAACAAAACTTTACAGCTTATTACGGAGAAAGATGATGTCTAAATAAATAAATTAGAAAACGCATAACGCATTTGCAAATCCATTTTCTGCAATTGCAATCAGTAGTCAGAAAAATATCTATTTTTTTTTTTTTTTTTTTTTGTGCAGCCCTGTCTATGTTCTATATCTTTGTATGTATGCTACATAGTATGGAAAAATTTAGTTCAGCATGAAAATTTCCATTCTGCAATTTCTGAACGGGAATGTATTTGAGATAGTGTAGCGCTGTATTTGATCTCTAGAATTTATAATCACTATGTAATAGGAAAAAATAATAATAACAGTCAAATTTTAAAAAGCGTACTACAACTGATAACGAACATTTAGCAATTATTGTTCATAGGCCAAATTTGTTTGTGTGTCCCTGAAAACGAAATACAAATTCTATGCACACTATATTTTACGTTAATCGCCTTGCAGTATACACCTCAGTGATGTATTTAAATTCCAATATGTTTAAAATAGCGTAATATCATTTAACCACACCACACATGATTTTTCCATTCTCCGTAATGTGACGGCATTCTTTTGAGTGTCCTTGTAAATGAATGTAGCGAAATCTACACGCTTCATTTTCAATACTAAACATGCCAAAGTAAACACAAATAACATATATCGATTTCATGAAAATTGGACTATATTTACGCGACTTAGAACACGGACAGATGGCGGACAGGAGGAAAAATAGACAAACCGAATTCATAAACGCTTTTCAAATATGCTGGAAAGAGTTTTAAAAAAATCAAATGCCATTTTTATCCCTTTTTACGATTTATCCTTTTTTAAAGTTTTAGGATTTGGATGAGGCCAATTTTAATTTTCCTTCTCAAGATATATTTTTTATTTTTCCATTTATTTTATAAACAAATAGTATTATCTCTGCATATTTATATGTATGGAAACTTTGAAAACTTTCACCAGCATAAAAAAATAAAAGTTTATAAAAATATGAACAAAAAATCATATTTCAACACTTTCCAACACATCTATCTATAAAACTGTAATGAATCTTTACCATTAAATAAGGTGCAGGAAGATATGTGAGTAAAAGGTATGGAAAACATATAACACATTTAGAAATCCAGTTTTAGAAGTTACCTTCTAATAAAAAAATAGTCTATACTTTGTAGCCTTATTTACGATCTATAGCATACAAATTATTTAGCATTCTAAAACTTATTTCATTTAGAAAATTCACTTGTAGCCAATTTCGCCAGTAGAAAAGAATGCTCTCGAATTCTTTTGCACGACCCTGTATATTATCTAATGATTTTTTACACAACACATGTTATGCTCAAATTTAATTCAGATAAAGACGTATAACACGATTTAACTCGCACTTCCAGCAGCCCCACCAGTGGCTGAGAGGTTCTGCTCTCGAAGTTGGTAGACGGGAGGTGCTGGGTTCGAGCCCAATCGCGCCCGTCGACCTAACCGTTCGGAGTTTTCATGGTTTTCTTCGAGCCATGGATTCCCATGCGTAAATACGGGTTAGGTTCCCTTAGAAAGACCCTCCCTGGCACCCCCTCCCCTGGGCCTGTATCCCTCGTGCAGATAATTGGCCGTCAAAAATCAACCAACCAACCGCACTTCCAGCAATTACGCACCCAAACGGCAATGAATTTTGTTGGTTTGCGTATTTCTGTATATCAATTTATTTATGTTCAACAAACTTCTATTGGTATACAAATATAGTTCAGCGAGAAAATGCATCACGCAATGAAAACTATTCTCTAAAGAACTTCCATAGTCTGTAATGCTTATATTTTTTTTCTGTGTTTCAAGTAAAGCACACGCTAAGCACGGGTATCTGTTCTTTCAACTCGCTACTTCGATAGCTTATGTATAAGAACAACGAGTTTTATATGTTTATGGAAACTTTGACCAAGGGCAGTCTTTAGGGTGAGAAGAAAGAGAGGGGGGGGGGGACATAAAAAACTTTATATACAGATATTTTAAAGGGGTTGAAATAAAATGTTGACTAACAAAGGAAATTTTTATCATCTTGTTCTTTACAATGTAGAAGAGGGCAGAGTTAAAGAGGTCGTGGGTGGGCGTGGGATCTAACAAAGTATGAGTAAAAATTTCAGTATTTAGTACAAAGGAAACACAATTTAGGCAATACATTGCATAAATAAAAATGTTTTACAAAGATCTTTTAAAATAAATTTTAATATATAAAGTTATTGGTTATGGTAATTCATTATATCTATATCTATATCTATATCTATATATATATATATTACATATATATGGTCAGATCCCGACTTATGTAGGCGCAAGCGGGGAAGCTGCCCCGGGCCGCCCTTTTTAGGGGACTCCAGGGAATCCTTTTTAGGGAATAGTCAGAATTTTTATTTAAAAGGTGCCAAATGTTTAAAATTAAACAAAAGTGACCAAAATTCATATATTTTCAAACATTTAAGAAGGAAGTGCGGTCCCCATTCCTCCCTCCGCTTCCAGTACCCTCTCCACCTACGCAAATATCATTAGAAAACTAATGATTAATATTTTATTATGACAATTTAGTATTCTATTGTTTTCAAAATAAATTCTTTATGAACGTTTTTCTCGTACGCAGCAAGTTAAAACCAATAATTATAACCAATTCGGGACATTTTCTTTTAGACATCTTATAACGTACGTAGATAAGCAAAGTAAAAGTTTGCAAAGAAATATTCGTATCAAACAATCTGTAATTTTTTTTTCTACTACTATCCTACTAGTGTTTTTTCTTAAAGTTCTGATTATCTTTTTGTGACACTCTGTATACAGAGGAAAACAGTACCGGATATAAAATTTATGCATATAATACAATATGTGTGAAGTTTAGTACTAGCTACTTCCATATTATTCACAAAAAATCTATAGATAGATAGATAGAAGAAGGAGCCCCAAAATGATTCTTGCCCCGGACAACCTCCCCCCACCCCCCTCCTCCCCATAGCCTAAGTCGGACCCTGCCAGTATATGGTGGTTAATTAATGCTCTTCCACCTGCCCTACTACTAACTTTTGTAAATATTATTTGGATGCAAAAGAAAAAAAAAATGCCCGTTCAACAATAAAAACTTTGACACATTCAGGAATTAATATATAAATGTAAAAGCTTGACAAATGCAGGTATGACAATGATTTGGGACAAAATGTTTTGTTTTTCTTTCACTTTTTCTTTTTTTCATTTTTCGACAAATAAATTACTTGAGAATTACAAGCGTTTTCCTATTATAACTTTTATCGGGCTTCCGTATGCAGAATTTTTTCTCAAAACGCCAAATTTAACAGCATTTTCTAAAAGACCTCCTTCCTATGTTTATCGAAAAATGGAAAAAAAATTGTTCGACTTTATAGTTTTTGAATAAGAGCACCTGCCAATTCCATGTGTTTATGAACAAAACTCAATTCAGGAATGTGTCAGAAAAAAATCAATTTGGAATATTATGCAGTTTTTGTACGGGGCATTTTCCCAGAGCCCCCCAAAATTAGTGTCACAAACTCTGAAGCAATTGCAATAAGTTGGATTTATATGATGTAACAATTATCAGTCAGCATGAGAAGGAAAGAAATCAACATTTATAATAAAATATATTTGTGATCTCCAAGTAATCTATAATTAAAAATGGAATACGGTAAAATAAATGTACATTATACTGTATTACTGTAGTTTAATGCATTAAAATAAATGTTTTCTTAGTTTAATTCTCATGGTAACGAAATGAATAGTTCAGTCATCAAAATCTAGGTTTTAACTTTTTTTTTTCCATTTTCAATACATTAATTTCATCATGATTATTTTAATCATATTTGTAATGTAGTATTAGCATTAATTCCTAACTGGCAGATAATGCTTTCGTTTGCATTATTGTAAGAATCTTTTCGATAGTGATTCTTCCCTGTTTTTAAAGACATGCACTTACACTTTATCATATCTACTGCTTTAATTGCATCCATTCTATTTATATTTTTGAATAATTCGATACTTGTACTGTCCATTGGTATCTTTTTAAACAATATGCAGTTACACTTGAATATTTTAGGGTAATTGTGAACTTGGGGCGCCATCGCGACAAA